>JAVRKA010000038.1:614041-1228082 GCA_034508555.1 Venustoraphidia nigricollis | reverse complement strand
GGGTTTTTTTCATTGCTAATATCGATTTTTGTTCATAAAACATTTATGAAAATCAAATAAAAGTTCGAGTAAGAAGTTATATTTGTGATGAGCAAGGTTCCTCATTTGACATATTTTGTTTTTTGTGATCCAATAGATGTTTAGGATCAAATAAGTTAATATTAAATTTTTATTATCGCAACGTTTCAGAATTTTATTATTCCTTCCTCAGGCATCTGTGGAAACAATATAATATATAAAGTACAATTATCCTTTATAAAAACAACCAGGGTCGGATTTACCATAAGGCGCAGTAGGCAGTAGCCTAGGGCGGCAAAATTTTGGGGGCGCCATTCAGGGGAAGACATATGTCGGGCATCTACAAGCAATTACAGATTTAAATAAAAATATAGTTAAAAAAAAGTATACGTTGGAATTTGCTCTTTTTCAATACACCTACAATCTAAATTCATAAAAATTGTGACATCGGTAAGATAAAGACGGGGGGGGGGGGGGCTTGAGAATGCAAAGCCTAGGGCGGAAATAACCTGAAGTCCGGCCCTGAAAACAACATCTATTCATAGTCAGGATCGGAACAACAAACTTTAAAATAAGTCATCCTTTCGGTTTCGTTCAACAAGCTGTTGTCGACAACAAATTATTGCATCAATGACACTTCGTCTTGCCTTTGAACTTCTATCAACATTTGAATTATTTTGTATAAACTGATCTATAATTTGTGTTATAGTGGCTAAACTTTTTTTAAAAACCGCGTAATACTGAAACAGCATTAAGCGGAGCAGCGATAAGCAAGGTCTTACTGTAAATGTATTAATAAATATGTAGTGTGCTTTTATGACGAACTGCACTGCACGGAGGAGGAGAATCATTGAGTACAGGAGCCTCCTTTCAGATGAACGTATAGTGTATAATCAATTTACAGATGATATTTTCATGGAAAACATTACCTACACGCGCTCTGGGAAATACTATACAAATACATGCTATCATGTGCGCCTCTATGTGTGTACTGTGTATGTACGTTGTTCAACTACGCCATCTACATGCATGCATCCATTCGATATGTGCTCCACATTTACGCACACAAAACAATACAGACTGACTCAAAACATTCTTTCCCGTCGCTCGTCATTGCGTAATAGGCTAAAAGCCCGTGAGGTCCAGACGTTCGTTATTTTATAAAAATTGAAAGTTTCTCAGCGCATGCTTGATGCTTCCAACACAAGTAGGAACGATGGGCGACTATGTACTTTGGGTCATCGTGGCTTTGGCAGGTAACAGGTAGCAAAGGTGTATAAATACCAACTTAATTTCGTCAAATTATAAAGCGTAATTTTCTTATATTTTTCTTCGAAATAATATTAGAAATCACGGCATCCATTGCCAGACACTAAGAGGTTCGAGCCCGATTATTTATCTAGGGCACCTTATAAAAAATCCATTGTCTTTTTACAACCCACCAAATTTTTACATAAAAAATGTTGGTAACCTGCTTAATTTTTAATAAATATTATATTTTACTTCATATAAAATCTTAATTAACCTAATAAAAAACATTTTCTTTCATTGAAAAAGTGTTTTAATGAAATGATTAATTAAATTATTTACACGAAAACAATTCAACACCACTTGACCGTTGTTAAATAAATAATATATGAAAAAAATTGTTTACATATATTGGAAATAAAAATTGAATTTTTGTTCCTATAATTAATTAAAATGGAAAAAAATTATATCAAGAAGAGAAAATATTGGAATGGAAATTTTATGGCGAATGCAGTGATCGCAAAAATAATTTATTGTATTATAATATGATGCTTGGACAACTAAAAGTGGTTTGAATTTCCCGCCATTTTGTGATTTTACTACAGCTCAAATGCATCCATGCTATGATTGTACACTGTTGCAATGTTTTTTTTCTATTTTTCGAGACGAATGACGTCGTCGACTTGTTTTGGCGTCTGTTTTCATCTATAGCTAATTAATTAAGTAGTAAAATAACTTGAAAACTATAAAAAATTGTTCAGAAATGTCAAATTATTAACTATCGAAAGTTTCATTACATTGGTAATAGTTTGACAAAAGCTACGCAGTATTTAAAAGAAATATGTCTATTTAGTCCCGTGTATAAGATCGAATTTAAAATTTTTTTTCTCAAAAACGGTGTAGTGAATGATGTTGAAATTTTGGCAGTGAGCATATTGTGTATCCATCTTTCAGTGATTAGAATTTCAGAACGTTCTTATTATTTTGGATTTTGTCTCGAACCTCCTTAATGTCATGGCAACCCCTTGCCAGACACCCTTAGACTTCATTAAGGTAGTTGTCGTGGTTAAGGCACACCGTTAGAAAATTCTTAATTTTTGTATACTTATTAAGGACATGATAATACAATTACCCTGAAAAATTAAAGTCGATCGACCGTATATAATCCCAGATAAATTCAATTAAAAATTGGATAATTAGCATTGATTGTATACGATCTCTGTAGTTCTGAACCAGTTTCTTATTTATAAAAAAAGAACTAACTGTCAGAAACTTTTCATTTGTTATGAGTTTAAAAAAAATAAGAAAATTTTTTTGTCCGTCTAATTATTTATAAATAACGGTTTAAAGTTCAACAATTTATAGAAAAGTATACATGCATATGAATACTGTATGGGTTACGTTTCCCCGGGTACAGTCTTGCGTACAAATTATGGATCACTTAGCTACAAGCTAGTATACTTTTGTGGCGCGTATAATCTATAACTGTTTGACAACATTATACCACGACGACTACCTTTAAGTTGTAACTGGACGGGTCGCCAAGCCGGGTTCTTCGAAATCATTTTTTAATGACCCAGCCTGTATACAGTGCACATATGTGCTTTATACAAATTGCTCTCGTACTCATATACATATCGTAAGTAGAAAAGTAAATATAAACTGAACGACACCGGGAACAAACAGATTTAGTTTTCCTTTTTGGGAATTTTCGTGGCTTTTTAACTTTTAACCGTTATTGTTATTTTATGCCAAGTACCCTTAATAGCGGCGAATTAAGACAAAGTTTCACCGCTACTAAAACGTTTTTGTAGTAGTGTATCGAAGACAATTGATCTTTTTATAGATTTTTTTACTTTTCAATAAACTATAACAATCAATTTTTAGTCGCCAGAGATTTCAAAAGGAATGCGTAAAGGCGCTCGTGAATTCATTAAATGTTTGAAAATAAAAAAAAACTGGGCAAGTGCGACTCGAACTCGCATCCGAAGGATTCCGTACCACCGTACAATATTTATTAATTTTATTTTATTTTTATTATTTGTTGTTATATATATACAGTAAGGCGCATAAATACCTGAACTAATAACTATAAGAATATTCCGTCCGATGTCGCTAGTATGCACTATTTTGACGTTTGTAGAAAAAAAAAATTTTTATGATGTAACTACAAATTTACGATTTTAGGACTTTTCCCTTTAGTTGTGCAATAAGAGACTGCATTCTGCTAAATTTCATGATTCTAGTTCAATGGGAAGTGCCCTATAGGTTTTGATTCCCTTGCGAGTGTCAAAATAACCGGCATAAACGGCCGTATCGTTTTATTGCATTGACTTAGATGTTTAATTTTTTCACAGCTCCGATTTTTCTAGCAGCTCCGGATCTAGGGAGAGGGGCAAACCGGGGCACTTGCCTTGGGCGGCAGTTTTAGGGGCTGCCAAAATGATACTATATAATAAAGAGTGAAAATTTGTTAAAGGACTCTTATTCTCTCACAAAAAAATGCCACCCATTATATATTTTTGAGTTTTTTTTTACAATTTATCTCAAACGCTGGAGAAAGGGGGCGCCACTATAAATTTTTTGCCCCGGTTCGAAAAAAATCGTAGATCCGAGGCTGGCCTGTTTCTCGGAAAGATATCTGTTCAATAAAAAAAACGTTACATGTTCGTTCCGTCTTTAAAACGGTTTTTTGTATGCCTACATTACATCCAACCGGACGAAACCGGGTACAATAGCTGGTTGACGGAGCAGCTGATACGTTTTTAATACAGTTAAGGCTGTCGGAACGCTCTGAATTTAAGCCAAAAATAGAGCTTCGGCTGTCAACTGATTGTAGACTTATTCGTCAACATTTTGCAAAGATTCTTTCTCTATAAGGAAGATAAAGGACAAATCTAGGTCTCTAATGGACTACTTTTGTAATTTATGTACGATTTACTAGAAAAAAATTGGCATTAATTGTGCTAAAAAATCACACGTTTTCAATGTCACACTATAACCTTATTCGTATTTATTTCACAAAACTGTTCTATCACAAACCTAAAGTGACTCTTCCTTTTTCGGAAAAGTTTTTTAAATCTTCAAAATATTTCCAAAAATTAGAGTAATCAGTTGACAGCGGCACCCTTGCAAAAATTTTTTTTAGCCTCGTAGTTGACACCAGCCAAAAATTGAAACGTGCGGATAATTAGAGCGAGACAGAGCTAAAGAAGGTCACATCTACAATATGTCTTTTACCTACCTCGCCCCTTACCGCAGGGTCACAGCACAAACAAAATTCAGAGCGTTCCGACAGCCTTAACGTTTTGCATAAGCATAAAACAAAATCATAACGTTTTTTTTTTGTGTAGCTACGTTGTTAGAAATACAATACGTTTGTATATTTTTGTTTGTACAGTATAATTTGATTTTCAGTAAATATTTAAAATTGTTTGAACTCTTGTTTATTTACTGAACGATTTTTACCTGTAAAAATATTTGAAATTACATTGCAATAATAATTAGTTATTACAAAACAATTGTTTTACCACCAAACAAATTTGTTACATAAATGAAAACAATATAATATTTAGGTATTTCTGTTTTCTTTTTATTTGATTTTATTTTGTGCCTGCGGCTTTGCTGGTGCTAACATCAATTTTATTCGCTTCAATGGCGGAAGCTACAGAGCAACTGGATCAAAAATACTCTATACTTTAATGCTGACTTACAGAAAATCATATTATTGCGAGAGATACTGTAGATTATAGACGCTCAACCTCTGAGGTCAAACTTTAAATCAACTAGCGAACCCGTGCGAATAGTTCGCACCGTTAGGTAATATAATGGGTGGAAATAAATTTTATTCTATTCTATTCAGAGACTTCAGCGCTACTACGTCACTTAATATTACCGACAAGTTGCACCAGATGGCGATATTTGTTTTTTCTAAACATTATTTTCAGTAATGAAATAGTTTAAACTGTAATTTTTTAATGAAAACATTAATTTTAAATAATTAACAGGGCCGTCATTAACCTATCGGAGGCCCCTGTGACTATTACTGAAGATTATTTTTTCTTAAAAGAAAAGATTAGTTACTAAGCAGATTAATAATAATAACAAATACTTTATTAAAAAATTATCGATATATGATATTTGTCGGCAGTATCAGTTATCGAATGCTGATCTGGCAAGAACTAGAGGCCCCCATCGATTGCAGGGCCCTGGGCACTTGCCCAGAGTGCCCACTGGAAAAGAGGGCTCTGGACTTTAACTTATTCTTCGTCATTAGAGAGAATTCTAAAATGGCGTATCAAACAAATTTTGATACAGTAGTAAAGGAGATATTTCATACCGACATAAAAACACCCTGTACTTTGATTCGAAAATTATTGTTATTAAGTTTTTTTTATTTTTTAACAGGAAATTGGACAATTCATTTTTAATATAGTTAAACTAAAAATAAAAAAAACTTATTAATTATAATGGACGTGAACAATATTGAGAATTACTGTTATTTTTAATATATCGAAAATAATTAGATCAGATCATCAGGTCAGGAATGTTTCAGTGTTGATCTTTAAAGTTAATGTAATATTTACTCATTGGCCGGCAACCAAACCAACATGTCTGTACGTAGAACTACTGCAGACAATAAAATTCATTCTACACAATTATCCTATGCAGCAGTAATTCCCAACGTTTTTATGCCGCAAAAGCAGTGGCGGATTCAGGTTCAATGCCGCTCTAGGCCACGTCCAATATGGCGCCCTTTTTGCTCTATATGGAAGTGATTATTGAAATTAAACATCTAATGAAGCCAGAGAACCGTAAATTTGGACAACGGATGATAAATTAATTTTTAAATTTCAACTGTCCTGACGTTTACTGTTGAAATTTTGTCGTCTCTAAAATTTTACTGCCCCTAAAATCATGCCGCTCTAGGCCCGGGTCTCACGGGCCCAGGCGTAAATCCATCACTGCCTAAAAGTTTGTTATAAAATAACTTTATAATATGTAAACAGATAAGGTGTACAAAATATAGTGGGGCATATAATACCAAAAAAATACCAACTTTATGGAGAAATATGTGTGGTCTTAAGGTAGTTGTCGTCGTTAAGGCACACCGTCAGAAAATTCTTAATTTTTGTATACTTATTAAGGACATAATAATACAATTACCCTAAAAATTTGAAGACGATCGACCGTATATAATCCGAGATAAATTCAATTAAAAATTGGATAATTAACATTGATTGTATACGATCTCTGTAGTTTTGAACCAGTTTCTTATTTATAAAAAAAAGAAAACTTTCCAAAAGCTGACAGTCTTTTAATGGATTTGTTATGAGTTTAAAAAAAATAAGAAACAAATTTTGACCGTCTAATTATGTATAAATAACGGTTTAAAGTTCAAAAATTTATAGAAAAGTATACTGTATGGGTTGCGTTTCCACGGGTACAGTCTTGCGTACAAATTATCGATCATTTAGCTACAAGCTAGTATACTTTTATGGCGCGTATAATCTATAACTTTTTGACAATATTGTCAAACCAGATTTTCCTGAATACGTTCTATAACTCCAGTGTCCTTGATCAGGGTAGAGCAAAATTGTCTCTCAGCGCCCCAAATTTTCAAAATTCAACTTTTATTGCAAACATTAAAACTTGTTGAGTTTAAATTAAATTAAGTAGCTTCCGTTATTATACTTCTTTAACATTAAGAAAGTTTTTGCATTTGGCTTTTTGGCGGCCCTTGCCACCTGGCGCCTAGAGCGACCGCTCCTCTCGCTCTACCCCAGGGCCGACGCTGTGTAACTCAAGCGAAAAAGGTTGGAGATCTCTTCTCTAGGAATCTAGGGAATGAAGTCCAGAGCATCGAATGGTTTAAGCTCGAGATAACTAAATAATAATATTTACATTGATATTATTCAGTTATTGCGGCGAAATGTATAAAATATTATATTCTAACAAGCGAACTCTTGCAAAGTTAGTTCGTTGTTATAACAAGGATGCCTCAAATAATTTAAAATTTATTTCAACTGTCAAGAAGTTGGATTATACCGAAAAGTGAAACGCTGCTTAAATAATCTAGAAAAAATATTTTTTCTTGCGTATTAATGATTTCCATAGCTACCAAAAAACAATTAAATTAAATTGACTGAATAATTTTTAAACCTGTTTTGCTGCATTTAAACCACAAAAGACATGTTTTATTAGAATCGGTATATATTATTTCTCAAAGGTGTTTTTTTGTCTGTATAAAAAATATCTCCCTTAATACTGTATCAAAATTAATAGAAAACAGTATCACGGGTAATTGGAATAACGAAAATAAATCAATTTAAACACTCATTGATTGCAACGTTTCGTCTTTTCTTTAATTAAGACTTTTTCAAGCTCTCAATATGCTTAAATGATAGTAAAACTATGATGTAATATGCAAGTTACCATTACAAAAAACAATTATTACTGTTTTCTATTATAACATATATCTGGAATTGAACTTTAAAGATCAAAATTAATGTTTCATACGCCATTTTGGAGCTCATTTTTCTCTTTAATCCCGAAAACTAAGTCGATATCTTAAAATTAATGTTTTCTTTAAAAAAATACACTTAAAATTTTTTAACAATTTCATTACAGAAAATAACATTCAGAAAAAACATATGACTCCACCTGGTGGCAATTTGTTTCTTTTAACAGTTGTCGGTAATAAGTGACATAGTGGCGCTGAAGTCTGAATAGAATAGAATAAAATTTATTTCCACCGTATTATATTACGTAACTGACCACTATCGGTGCAAAGTATTCGCACGGGTCCGCTAGTAATTTAATAATCGTTATTTTGTGTGTAATGTTAATTAAAAGCGAGTTAATAAAATATAAAAATATCAATGATAATCCGTTATTATATTATGAAAGACGTGAATTATGTAACAATTTAAATTTTAATAATAACTTTTTGTTTAATATGCATTTCACGCATGGAAAATATTATGCTAATTTACAATATAGAGAAATAATATGATTGTTCATCTATATCTAACTACATCTATTGTCTGAAATGTCTTCTAATATCACAAAACTAGTCCTATGTCAGAAATAACAGTTTAACAGTATATGGTTTAACATCGTAACGTAGATCTGACAAACATATGCTACTTGACCAGCCCTTGTCTAAAGAAATATGATTTAGGTAAATGTTTTCCACAATAAATTTATTCATGCAGACCATCCGTTCGTGGTTTGAACCCTGCCATAGAACTATGCGACTGATGAGAAATTATTCTCGTATTTTGACCATTCCACTATAAATGATCAAACCTAGAATGTATTAAATAAACGGTATAATAATTATATTGGTTTAAGACATAATATATATTTTATATGGATATAAAATCTGTTATACAGGATGTCCGAGAATTATCTTTACAACTTTGAAATTTAATAACTTTTGAAATAAAAAAGATATTCAAATTCTGTGTTCTGCAGTTATTAATGCAGCTCATAAAGTTTTTTTTCTGGGGTTATTTGAAGAATATTGTTTATCGGAGAAAGGTTACTGACATTGCTGACTTAAAAACTCACATTACAGAGGCTTTTGCCACTGTCACAGACGTAATGTTACAGCGTACCTGGCAAGAAATCGATTACCGACTGGATGTGCTTCGGGCCATACGTGGTGCACATGTGGAGGTGCTAACCTAAACAGAACAAAACTTTATAAGTTGCACTAATAACTGCAGAAAACAGAATGTGAATATCCTTTTTATTTCAAAAGTTATTAAATTTCAAAGTTGTAAAGGTAATTCTCGGACACCCTGTATTGTTTGCCATATCTTCTATAAAATAGTTGCTTTGCAAGTGCGAGTCGGACTCACACATGAAGGGTTCCGTACAATATACAGTGTAAACTCAATATAGCGACGCTGAAGGGACTGCGTATTTTCTGGCGTTATAGAGAGTTGTCGTTAAATGGAGAGAAAGAAAAATTAATATTATTTTACAATTATAGTATTATTTAAAAATAACGCCTACAATTTACAAACAAACATTACTATTAACACAAAAAACAACGCTTATTGTGTAAAATCTGTTATCTTCGTGGGATGTTTTTTGCTATGCCAGTATTTTAATTGTATTTTCTTGACAGTCGAGGTAAATACGGGCTAGACAATAAAGCTGCAGTTCTTATCAATTTCGGCAACTTAGAAAGTACCTACAAACAGTAGGTGCTTTATAAGTTGCCGAAATTACTTGCTTTATAATGACATATGGTCGTTATTTAGAGTGGGTTGGATGCTACATAGAGTGTATCATTGTATGGACAACAAGGCAAACCAACCAAAGTCGAGTAATTTCGACGTTTTAAGGAGTTTGACGTTAAATCGAATGACGTTACATAGAGTTTAAGCTGTATTTTGGTTCCCAAAATTAACCCTCCAAATCGGATTTCGTTTATTTATGCTATGCGTCCGTGATTAGGTCATCTGAATAAAAATTATCTTTTGAATCATCTAATTCTATATAAATACGGAAGCCCAAATTTTTTTCGTCCAGTAGATTTGGAGATAATAGACAAACAAGAACACAGACAGACACTAGAGTGATCCTATAGATAAGGAAGTGCTGAAATTTTTGAAAATACTGACGAAAATAAGACGAAAGACGTTATTTTACAGAATGCAATTTTGACGACACACTCGTCAAAATCTTCTTCATTACGTCCTTGTAGAGTTGGGTAACTCAGATCTGAATCGGTTCAAAGAGCCGACTCCGACAAAAGATCCGTGAGAGCCGACTCACTTTTTTTTGAGCCGACGGATCAACGGATCCGCATAACTCAGTGAAACACTTAACACACAGAAGCACATTTTACACTTACGTATCAGTTCTTGCTTTGATGCATCTGTCAGCTCAAATGACTCATGCATCACATGTTTGACTATGCATTCTTGATTCTATTCAGGTCGTGATATGATTGACTGAACCAGGTAACTTAGTGGCAGACTGCAGTAACATATTCAGAACTCGGCTCTTTTTGAACCGGTTCAGTGAGCCGGCTCACATACGGGATCCAGATGCAAAGACACGTTTTTCCCATCTCTACGTCCTTGATACACGTTTCGAATGTGAAAGATTTGCGCCCGTTTCCATTCCAGCATTTTTGTCCGTATTAATCATCAGAAGGTGTACAACAAAATAAAGCATTATATTTATTACATTATAAAAAGTTTTATACACGAGGCAAGAAACGCAAATCCCATTAGGGCAATGGGACGGTGGGACCGTCCGTGTCGTTTATACACGTATATTTTATGCCATCTGTACATATAATACAAATGGGAATACAAATGATGGGGCATCTGGGGTCCTCATCTTGCTCCTAAATAAAGAATATAATGACGTAATCACATCTGCATAATATTATTATATCAACGTATTTATACATACTTGCTACTACACTGTACACAAAACTCACTGCTTTACTGACTCGACTACAAAATTTTAATTTCGGTTAACCGTTTTAAATAATTTTATACTGATATTATGTAAAGAGGTAAAGGATGTTAATTTGCTTGTCCACTACGATTTTTTCTGAATGTTTAAAACGCCATGTCTTCTCTTGTAGTGAAAAATATACCGGTCTGGGAATTTTTTATTGTAGAGAGAACTTCTGAAATGGCGTTGAAATTGCATTGAAAAATTCACTGGTATACAAATTTTTACCATTCCAATCCACTAATAGGTCAAAATTCATTTTTCAAAATTTGACAATATTTTTTTCGTTTTGAAGTCCCCTGAATCCAAAAAACACATTTTAGAAAAAATTCTGTGTGTCTGTGAGCACGATACAGGTCGAACGGATGGACGGATAGAAACCAAATTTTTGGAAGATGTTTGATATGCAAATATGAAGAACTAGAGTTGGGTAACTCAGATCTGAACCGGTTCAAAGAGCCGACTCCGACAGAAGATCCGTGAGAGCCGACTCACTTTTTTTTGAGCCGACGGATCAACGGATCCTCATAACTCAGTGAAACACTTAACATACAGAAGCACATTTTACACTTACGTATCAGTTCTTGCTTTGATGCATCTGTCAGCTCAAATGCCTCATGCATCACTTGTTTGGCTATGCATTCTTGATTCTTGATACAGGTCGTGATATAATTGACTGAACTAGGTAGCTCAGTGGCAGACTGCAGTAACATATTCAAAACTCGGCTATTTTTGAACCGGTTCGGCTCACCTACGGGATCCAGATGCAAAGATGCAGATCACTAAAAAGACCCGTTTTTCCCATCTCTATGAAGAACCCTATTGTTTTTGGAGAAAATCACCGCATGCGCAGAAGAGATATTGTTAATTATAACATTGTTTTTTTATATTTTTCATTCTTTTATACTTTTTTTAACGGTTTGTTAATCTATTCATTTTTCTAAGTTTTGTTAAAAAAAATTGTTTCTAAACTTTTTAGTTTCAGAAATATTTTGAAAATATAAAAAAAAATCCAGCTGTTCTTTTGTTCTGAAGATCTGTCGAAAAGAAATTAGTTAGGTAGAGCTTTGATTAGTTTTTACACATGAAACTATATTATGTTACCATGGAAATGAATAGCAAATATCATATTTGTTACTAACCGTTATCCGTCACCACACACGCTAACCGAAATTTTATTTCAATTATTATAATATGTCAATATTTTTAAAGTGGGAATGATCCTCTCGCCCATTTGACTGGATTTTTTTAGTTGTAGAATAAGTTTCAGAAAAATTCTCAAAAAAATAGTTTCATATCTATTTGTAATGCAGATTTTAACCGTAAAAAATCTGGCAACTTTCTTTAAAGCATTGTGTATTTGTATTCTACTACATTATATTGAAAAATTTAAGATATTTTTAAAGTTGGAATGGTCTTCTCGCGACTGAAAATTTCTTAAGTGTAGAATGTTTCAGAAAAATTCTCAAAAAAATAGTTTCATATCTATTTCGGTACAAAATCTGGCAACTTTCTTTAAAGCATTGCGTGTATCTATTCTACTACATTATATTGAAAAATTTAAGATATTTTTAAAGTTGGAATGGTCTTCTCGCGACTGAAAATTTCTTAAGTGTAGAATGTTTCAGAAAAATTCTCAAAAAAATAGTTTCATATCTATTTCGGTACAAAATCTGGCAACTTTCTTTAAAGCATTGCGTATTTCTATTCTACTACTTTATATTGGAAAATTTTAAGATATTTTCAATAAATTTAGGTCAGTCAAATAGATAGAAAACTTATCTTATTTTACAGTAGTTTGCTGACATGGCGAATTAGATATAGAAAACCTTGTGCAATTCATTTCATTCAATTGTTGTACCTTTACGTGACGGATTCGATAAGAAACATAAATTCAGTTTGGAAAATTGATTGTAATATTTTGTCATGTAGACGATTTATAGTATTCGATCGTCATCCATTGTGAGACGATTTTTATAAACAATTTGAAAAAAACAAACATTAACCAAACTTCGTTTTCCTGGCTACACATCCAATCAATTTTACTGTTTTGATAGAACTCAAAACAACTGAAATGAGTTATTGGAACGAAGTTCCTTATCGCGGGTTGGCGAGGGGACCTAGCCGAGAAAAAATGTAACATGTCACGAAAAACCGTAAGACAAAAATGTAATGTGTCACGAAAAACCGTAAGACGTATAATGTATACTGGTATACGGTGATACCGCGTGTTTTTAGATTATACCGAGTGTTTTTAGATTATATCGGGTGTTTTATATTATACCGGGCGTTTTTGGATTATATCGGGTGTTTTTAGATTATACCGGGTGTTTTTAGATTATACCGGGTGTTTTTAGATTATACCGGGTGTTTTTAGATTATACCGGGTGTTTTTAGATTATACCGGGTGTTTTTAGATTATACCGGGTGTTTTTAGATTATATCGGATGTTTTATATTATACCGGGCGTTTTTAGATTATACCGGGTGTTTTTAGATTATACCGGGTGTTTTTAGATTATACCGGGTGTTTTTATATTATACCGGGCGTTTTTAGATTATACCGGGTGTTTTTAGATTATACCGGGTGTTTTTAGATTATACCGGGTGTTTTTAGATTATACCGGGTGTTTTTAGATTGTGTCGGGTGTTTTTGGATTATACCGGGTGTTTTTAGATTATATAAAACGCGTTACGAAAAACGTCTTATACGAAAGGGGCTTCGTTCCAAACGCGTGTCCCGCGACACGTTCCAAGTTTTTTTATTAATTTTTTTGTAATACATGCATTGAAAGTACAACATTACGTACTTGTTTTCGAGGCTAAAGTTGTTTTTTTCATGGCAGTGACGAAAATTAATAGTCGCAGATCCCTTAGGAAATTCTTTTCGGGTCGAAAGCGAACGTAACGCCATCCTACGCGATGATTGTAATAGTCCTGGTAAATGATTGCTTCAAATATTGTCAAATATTGTCCAATGACTTCTAGCTGGCTATACACTGCCCAATGTTCTTTGAAGAATATTTGCTTCCAGAATATTTTGCAGTAGGTAATGTTAACATTATATAATTATTAACGCCTTTCAATAATTATTTCATCAAACCCTCAGCGTTGAAGATTTAGGATTATAATTAACTAGCGGCCCAGTCGGGCTTCGCCCGGGTGTAAATGTAATATATAGGATATAAAAGATGAGAATCATTATCTATAAATTCTCAACGTGTATTGAATTTGCGCGAATTCAATCGCTTTTATTTGTGAATGTTCAAAAATCGAAGAAAAATCTTATTTCCCAAAAAGAAATTTAAAAAATTCTGTTGATCCGATCGCTACCAAACTTCAGAAGATCACCCGCTGGGCTAATCTAAAGATTGTCTGAAAATTTCATCAAAAATGGTCTACCCGTTTGGAGTCCATAAATTACATATACATCGTCTTTTATCTATATAGATTATTAAAATGTAAAAAGTTGTTATTGTGACATAACGATAATAGTTGGACATATAGTATCGGAATGTTTTTTGTAGTTATTGATATGTTCTTTAATATTGTAGAACATACTTTTGTTCTATCATCAATAGTTTCCGCAGCGCATGCGACGAAAGATGTTTTATGGCATTTTTTTACACCTTGGGTTACGTTACTAAAGTTTTAGTAAGGATCTCTAATATTTTCTAGCAATAAATATAGCCTATGTTACTCAGGGTGAATGTAGCTTTCTAATGGAGAAAGAATTTTTTAAATCGGCACAGTAGTTTTTGAGTTTATTCATTACAAACACACAAAAATACAAATCTTTCCTCTTTATAATATTAGTGTAGATTACAAACAACAGAACATCGAAATACGCATTTTTTTTCGACACACGTTTCGCTAACCATTCGAGCATAATCAGAAGAAGGATTAAAAACATATACTAATGATACCACAAACAACGTTCGTCTTGAGAGATTAACAAAACCCAGTCCAATGTAAAACCAGCGTACAAATTTAAATTGAAAGTTTAGCTCATTTCCGGTGCACATTTTTAATGAAAAAAAAGTCGACAAGCGATGATTTTTCTGTGACAATACTTTTGTGAGGTGCGTTGGTGTCGGTAATGTGGATATTATTTACCATTGTCCTGTGTACCGCGACCTTATTTTAACAACCGGGAATTTCGTTAATTAAAACTTGTGTCTTTTGACCCTTTTATTTAATAACAAAACGGTCGACGACTGTACTGTCGACGAATTTAATATAATATCACGCATGCTGTCCCTTCATTTTAATTATTATTTTTAAACACTTTTTTTATCGATGCACGAAACTTTAGCGAAAATCCGGAGGTCGGATCGAATTTAAAAAATGTATTTTCAATTCAATTTTATATATTGTTTTTATTTTATTAAAGTGAAACTTCTTTGGCGACGTATTTGAAATTTTCTGTAATGGCGGCGAAATGACAGCTGTTATTGCGTATAACCTCAAAATTGCTCACTTAAAAGTTATTAATCTTTTTATATAATGGTGAAAGTACGTACTTTCGATCGAGTATAAAGAAAAAAACCCGGGTCGCAGTGCCAAAACCCTGCCGACAATATAGTGTATTTGCTTATACAGGCAGTGAGGCTTTATTATGCGAACTTAAGTTGGTTTTTGGGCAAAATAAAAAATTTGACTCCTTAATAAACCCCTTAAAGTAACATTTTTTTTCTTAATTGCAATATTATTATCAATCGAACCTTTACACCAAATTATATACAACTTTCAGTAAATAATTCACTATCTGCCAACTAGTGTTTTCATAAAATTTGTAAGTCCGGTCCTGTTGGACCGATTTTATTAAAATTTTAGGGACACTTTTTAATTACTACTAAAGGGTTAAATGTCAATTTTGAAACGATTCTGAGAATTTTTTCGGTATTTTGGGGCCCAAAAACATTTTTCAACCCCTAAAAACTACCCTTAAAATGGCCCGATTATGCCCATTTTAAATAGGCTTCTGGCGGAGATGGATTTCAATACGTGGCCCAAATTTCGTTAAAATCAATTAACTCTTTCGAAAGTTATTGCCCGCACACACATATATATATATATATATATATATATATATATATATATATATATACATATATATATAAACATTTTTAAAAATGGTGTCAAAGTGTTTAGGAGGTTATGAAACGTCGAGAAATTTTGGTCCGACCCCTAGGTCCCGCCATCCGACCGATGCCAATAGTGTATGTTGCCATACGGCAAATACACTAATAAGTTGTTGTCCAATTTCCCATGAAGGTTACCAGATATCTAAAATAACGTTTGGTCTAATACTTCGGCTGAGTGACGTGATCATGATTGGGCGCTGTAATCACTTCGCATTATCCACAGTCGGATGCCTTCCATTGCGACTTCATTCAAGAACACTTCCGCTTCCACCATACTCCATCCTCCTATTTGTTCCTTAGACCTTGCGTCACAGCAACAGCGTTACCGATCAACGTAGCTACACCCGTGTCCAGAAATGCTTAACATTTGATTATGATGATCGCTGGCCGAACTGCCACAATTATTAGTGTATTTGCCATAAGGCAACATACACTATTGGCGTCGGTCGGATGGCGGGACCTAGGGGTCGGACCAAAATTTCTCGACGTTTCATAACCTCCTAAACACTTTGGCACCATTTTTTAAAATGTTTATATATATATGTTTATATATATATATATATATATATATATATATATATATATATATATATATGTGTGTACGCGCGATAACTTTCGAAAGAGTTAATTTATTTCAACGAAATTTGGGCCACGTGTTGAAATCTACCACCGCAAGAAGCCTATTTAAAATGGGCGTAATCGGGGTATTTTAAGGGTAGTTTTTAGGGGTTGAAAAATGTTTTTGGACCCCAAAATACCGAAAAAATTCTCCGAATCGTTTCAAAATTGAAATTTAACCCTTTGGTAGTGATTAAAAAGTGTCCCCACAATTTTAATAAAATCGGTCCGACATGACCGGATTTACAAATTTTATGAAAACACTAGTTTGCAGATAGAGACTTATTTATTGAAGGGTGTATTTAATTCGGTGTAGACGTTAGATTGATAATAATATTACAATTAAGTAAAAAAGTGTTATTTTAAGGGGTGTATTAATGGGTTAAATTTTTTATTTTGCCCAAAAACAAACTTAATTTCACATAATAAAAGTATAAAACCACACGGCCCTATACAAGCAAATACACTATATTGTCGGCAGGGTTTTGGCACTGCGACCCGGGTTTTTTTTTAACTACTAATTATTTTAATGTGTATTAAGACTGTCGAAACGCTCTGAATTTACGCCAAAAAAAGGACTTCGGCTGATAGCTGATTGTATATGCAAAAATTCTTTCTCTATAAGGAAGATAAATGATAAATCTAGGTCTCTAATGGACGACTTTTGTAATTTATCTACGATTTACTAGAAAAGTTGGCTTTAATTGTGCCAAAAAACACACGTTTTCAGTGTCACACTACGACCTTATTCGTACTTATTTCGCAAAATTGTTAATCACAAACCTAAAGTGACTCTTCCTTTTTCGGAGAAGTTTTTTAAATCTTCAAAATATTTTTAAAATTTAGAGTAATCAACTGACAGCGGCACTCTTGCGACAGCATCTTTTAGCCTCGTAGTGTGGTTTAAGTTCAGAACGTTCCGACAACCTTAAACAGTTTGGAAATCACCGGTCGAACTGTATAACTTTGAGCATTGGCGTTCCAGATCGCTGACTAGAATCACTATTTGCCGGATGTATGTATATTTTATTGTGTAATTTTTGAGTAGTGCATAACGCACAACGCATTTTTTCAGAAATGTACCGAGCTGGGTAGAGTAGTGGTGACAGCACTAGACTCGCATTCGGGAGGTACCGGGTTCAAATCCCGGCGGGAGCAGATGTGGCTGGGACTTTTTCCTACTGCCTCTCGCCGAGAAACGGTAATTCCTGTACCGGCCATCTTGATTGAGGTTTTTCCATGGTTTCCCTCAATTAATTCCAGATAAATATCGAGATGGTTCCTTATTCAAGGCCATGGCCGATTACCTATCAAACTCCCAGTTCAAAAATTACTTATCCTATCCTAATTTCCTATAATTCCTTCATTCGCCCATTGCTATTACATAAGTTGAAGTTGTAAAAAAATGTAGAAATAACGGGAAGTGGTAGATGAAAAAATAGTAATGGTGCGAATGGCGTCTGTTATGACATAAAGTCGAGAAACGGACGTTAAACGCATTATTATTATTATATTTTTTCAGAAATGTAGCATTCCTGGACACAGTGTACGTATAATATGATATTCGCAATACAAAGATTGCATATGCTTAATCTATTACACAGGAAACGTGAAGTTCTTTCTCGTTATTACACAATATTAAAAATGTTCTTTTTGTAATCCTGTAGAGGTCGTGACCTCTTTATATATTATATCCTTAATGTATCTCTTAGGTATAATTTCTCACTGTGCTTTATATTTTTCTGACTACATTCGCTACTACCGCATATAATAAGAATACGGGTCGCAAGGCCACAACCCTTCCGACAATATAGTGTATTTGCTAATACAGGCAGTGTGACTATTGTATGAATTTATTTTTTGAAGAAAATAAAAAACTTAACCCCTTGAAATACCCCTTAAAATAATACTTTTTCTTAATTTCAATATTTCGTCTCGGTTTTATCAATTCATCATCTGCACAAAATTATATACCACCGCCTTCAGTAAGTATAATTTTCTAACCGCAAACGTTTTCATAAAATTTATAAGTCCGGTCCTGTCAAGCTAATTTTTAAATCAAATTTAAATTTTGAATCAATTATACAAGTTATCACAAAAGGATCCAGGTGTTAGAAATAGGATCGTCCCATAAATGGAGCAGTCAAAATTCACATTTCAAAATTTTACAATATTTTTCGTTTTAAGGTCTCCCGAGATCGAAAAACATATTTTTAGAATAAGTATGAAAGTAAATTAGAGCCATTACGTACTTATAAAGTTGGAATGGTGTTTTATGTTATTAAGTGGGTTGCAGAAAAGATTGTCAAATAATTTGATTTGACCTTAGATTGTGAACACACTTTTTTCTCCATAAGAAAAGCATTATAGAATTTTAATTCGATTCTGTTCCAAAAATAATGGATCGATTGAAATGATATTTTTTCTAAACTGTGTATACGTTTATTTAACATAGTTTTTTTAAATAGGTTTTACTTCGAAACAACATTTTTCAACGCGTTTTAATCACAATTTGACTTGAAAAGCGACCCTTTTCTGTGCAGATCAAGCATTTGTATTTGTGTGAATACAATCTAATGTTGTACATGACAGGGAGTTGGAATACGACATTAGACTGCTCTTGCATGTATGAAAACTGTTATTATATTATCACAATCTAAGGTCATTGTCAAATCAAATTTTTTGACAATCCTTTCTGCAACCCAGCATAAATATTATATAACTAAATCATTTTCTTTTGTTTCAGGTAAGTTTCAAAAACATATAACATACGAATCATAGTAAGGGTAAGTCAATATACGGTAATTCTGAATTGTCAAAAAAAAACCGCGAGGAGAAGGCTCTGTACCATTCAGTTTTCTGTGAGAACTTTAAGACTTGTTGGGGCTTTCCTGTAAACTATGAGTGAGGCCCTATATTCCTCTTTTTTTTCAAAATTTTAGGCCCAATAGTTTCGGTGATAAGGGTGGGGAAGGGGGGTTTATACTCGATTTTCGTTTATTTTCTTTAATATCTTTTAAACTACGCATTTTAAAAGAAACGAGTCCTTTTATTTGATACCTCACATATAATAATAATAATAATGCGTTTAACGTCCGTTTCTCGACTTTATGTCATAACAGACGCCATTCGCACCATTACTATTTTCAATCTACCACACTTCCCGTTATATTTCTACATTTTTAAAACTTCAACTTATGTAATAGCAATGGGCAAATGAAGGAATGATAGGAAATTAGGATAAGGTACGTAATTTTTGAACTAGGAGTTTGATAGGTAATCGGCCATGGCCTCAAATAAGGAACCATCTCGATATTTATCTGGAATTAATTGAGGGAACCCATGGAAAACCTGAATCAAGATGGCCGGTACAGGAATTATCGTTTCTCGGCGAGAGGCAGTAGGAAAAAGTCCCAGTCACATCTGCCCCCACCGGGATTCGAACCCGGTCCTTCGGAATGCTAGTCTAGTGCTGTCACCATTACTCTACCCAGCTCGGTGATACCTCACATAAGCACGTAAAAATCATATTTTTTAATTTTTTAATTTGGTCTCCAAAATCGGAAATTGATTTCTTACAATATATGTCCGTGATTGGGTCATCTAATTTTATATATGTACCAAATTTCAACTTTTTTCGACCAGTAGATTTAAAAAAAATAAGCTGTGATACCGACAGATGAACAGACAAATAGACAGATACGAGAGTGATATAAGGGTTCCATTATTCATCTTATGCACGGAACCCTAAAAAATATAGTAAATGTATCAATAAACTTAATAAATAATATAGATTTATTGAACTAATTAACTCTACATTTTAAATTAGGTGGTATGTCAGATAATCGGGACTTTACCGCTGTG
Organism: Venustoraphidia nigricollis; assembly: GCA_034508555.1. Classification (NCBI taxonomy): domain Eukaryota; kingdom Metazoa; phylum Arthropoda; class Insecta; order Raphidioptera; family Raphidiidae; genus Venustoraphidia; species Venustoraphidia nigricollis. The sequence goes on along the minus strand of JAVRKA010000038.1, from coordinate 1,207,699 downwards.
GCCATTAATTTCATTTAGCAAGAGATTAAATGCTCAATTTAAATTATTGCTGTAGTATTTAACAATAATTATGACTGCAGTCTGTTATAAACATATGATATAAATAATAATAAATAAATAATGCGTTTAACATCCGTTTCTCGACTTTATGTTATAACAGACGCCATTCACACCATTACTATTTTTCATTTACCACTTTCCGTTATTTTCTACGTTATTAAAATCTCAACTTAAATTAATAGCAATGGACGAATGAAGGAATTATAGGAAATTAGGATACGGCAGACAATTTTTGAACAAATAGTTTGACCATGGTCTCGAATAAAAAACCAACTTGATATTTGTCTAGAATTGTACATAATGAACATATAATAAATAGTAGATAAGATATATGCTGAGTTGCAGGAAGGATTGTCAAATAATTTGATTTAACAAAGACCTTAGATTGTGATAATATAATTAAAGTTTTCATACATGCAAGAGCAGTCTAATGTCGCATTCAAACTCACTGTCATGCGTACAACATTAGATTGTATTCACACAAAAACAAATGCTTGATCTACACTGAAAAAGTTCGTTTTTCAAGTCAAATTTTGATTAAAATGGGTGGAAAAATGTCGTTTCGAAGTAAAAATTATGCAAAAAAACTATGTTAAATACACGTATATACAGTTTAGAAAAAATATAATTTCAATCGATCAATTATTTTTCGAACAGAATCGAATTAAAATTCTACAATGCTTTTCTTATGGAGAAAAATGTGTGTTCACAATCTAAGGTGATTGTCAAATCAAATTATTTGATAATCCTTTCTGCAGCCCAACAATAGTGAGACAGAAATTTAACAGCGCTGTTAATTTTAACATTGACTATACAGAATAGCGCCAAAAACTTTGTTTTTCTATAGAATTTAGAGTTGGGTAACTCAGATCTAAACCGGTTCAAAGAGCCGACTCCGAGAGAAGATCCGTGAGAGCCGACTCACTTTTTTTGAGCCGACGAATCAACGGGTCCGCATAGCTCAGTGAAACACTTAACACACAGAAGCACATTTTACACTTGCGTACCAGTTCTTGCTTTGATGCATCTGTCAGCTCAAATGACTCATGCATCACATGTTTGGCTATGCATTCTTGATTCTATACAGGTCGTGATATGATTGACTGAACTAGGTAACTCAGTGGCAGACTGCAGTAACATATTCAGAACTCGGCTCTTTTTGAACCGGTTCAGTCAGCCGGCTCACATATGGGATCCAGATGCAAAGATGCAGATCACTAAAAAGACCCGTTTTTCCCATCTCTAATAGAATTAACTACCTTTAGTCACCACGAATAAAAATCATAGTAAATTTTGACCTAAATTAGTATCATTTAGCGCCATTTTCTTTCGCGCCGTTCTAAATACACACACACACACACACACACACACACATAAATATGCATTGTCAAATGGGTACCTAGGGCTATATGAACCTCCAGAACAAGAGGGTCATAAAATCTACTTCCGAATACACCAAAGTCAAAATGTAGGGAATTTTTTGAGTGACATACTAAATCTACACTAATATTATAAAGAGGAAAGATTTGTATTTTTGTGTGTATGTTTGTAATGAATAAACTCAAAAACTACTGTGCCGATTTAAAAAATTCTTTCACCATTAGAAAGTTACATTCACCCTGAGTAACATAGGCTATATTTATTACTAGAAAATATTAGGGATCCTTACTAAAACTTTAGTAACGTAACCCAAGGTGTAAAAAAATGCCATAAAACATATTTCGTCGCATACGCTGCGGAAACTATTGGTGATAGAACAAAAGTGTGTTCTACAATATTAAAGAACATATCAATAACTACAAAAAAACTTCGCGATACTATATGTCCAACTATTATCGTTATGTCACAATAACCACTTTTTACATTTTAATAATCTATATAGATAAAAGACGATGTATATGTAATCTATGAACTCCAAACGGGTATACCATTTTTGATGAAATTTTCAGACAATCTTTAGATTAGCCCAGCAGGTGATCTTCTGAAGTTTGGTAGCAATCGGATCAACAGAATTTTTTAAATTTCTTTTTGGGGAATAAGATTTTTCTTTTATTTTTGAACATTCACAAATAAAAGCGATTGAATTCGCGCAAATTCAATACACGTTGAGAATTTAATGATAATGATTCTCATCTTTTATATCCTATATTACATTTACACCCGGGCGGAGCCGGACTGGGCCGCTAGTATTATAAAAAGATGAAAAATACTCCCATACTCCCCGTCTCCTCCCTATAAAATGTGAAAATCTAAAAACTCTGAAATACGTCATTATTTATTTACTTATGGTAAGTAGCTACAATTCCAATTTTTAAGTTCCTACCTTCAAAAAAACCGATACTCCCCTACAAACTGTCATCCACCATTTCCCCCCCTTAAAGTCGAAATTTCCAAATATGCTTTCTTAGCGGATGCCTACGTTATAAAATAAACATGTGCCAAATTTCAGCTGTCTAGGCTTAGTAGTGCATTGATTATTTGATAGGTCAGTTAGGACAAACGATTTTATATATTGTAGTGCGCCCCCAATTGTTACGCCACTGGAAATGACAGAGGCTTCTCGAACTTGAACAGAAGTTTCTGGAATGATCGAGAACGGAATGTACACGCCTATAAACACAGCGCGTGTGGGGCGATTCATTCAATCAGTTGCTTGCTACAGTGAGAGTACCTTCAGTGGATGCGTCACAACAAATATAATCAGTTAGTTAGATAAATAGTAGTACGGTAGTACATAGTCATTGTTGCGTTATTATTTATAAGAATCAGTTTGGTTGTTTCTTTGTTTAGTTCATTTCTTTATTAGAGAAATACGTTTAATTTATTTCATTGTTGTAAGAGAAATACTTTTTAGTTGTTTGTTTTGTATTTATTTTGTTTGTTGAAAACAAATCAGTTTTGATCCCCACAAAAAACAGTTTTGTTACAATATTGTAGATAATCTAAGAGATTTGTTGCTCTCTGTAATTTCATTACCCAACCAAAAACTACCTGTTGGAAGCCAGAATAGAAAGTAATTCTGCATAATAAAGCCAATAAAGGACGCTTTTTCTTTTATCTTTAAAGAATCGATGAACCAATTTGGATGAGATATTTTTTTGGGAAGGTTAAAGTTACAGAAATAATTTAAAATCGTCTATTTATTCAACGGCCAATTTGCTTGTTCAGTGAATTTAGATTTGAAATTTAAATATTCCGTAACTTTTTTAGTGCCATTTTCTCCACTACTTATATTATATCCTTTATTTGGTTATCGTATACTTACTGAACATCTATACAGAAAATTCCTCCTTCATATTTACTTCTAAGTATGCGACTACATCGATTGACGAAACCGATCCACTGTTTACACATTCTAAACAACCTCGTAATTTCAAATATGTGAACACCGTGGCTTAGACTGTGACTTTACTAAAAGGAACTGTCATGTTGACACAGTCTAAACATTTAAGTAAGCACAAATATCCCAGTTATATGTCTGAGACTGTGATATATTGCTCCGTAGTGGAACATTTCTTTTCCTGCTAGCAGCAGGAAAATAAAATTACAGCAGGATGCATGGGAGTTCGAATACCGCATTATATATTGTCGTTTAACGGAAAAACGTTATTTCGAAAATCGATATTATATTTGTGTTCTTGATTTCACGTGATTCGGTTTTACAATTTTACATTTTCAATTTTTTGTCGAAATTTTATATCCCTATAATAATTTGTTTATTATTATACATAATAAAGCCTGTATTACAATATAAAAAATAATTTATATATTCGAGTTGTTATCGTCCATGATGTTATATGTTTATTGATCGTGGGTAATTGGACACAAATAAATGTAAATTCTAAGTTTTCTAAATTTGCTACCTAATTATACATACTAATTGTATCCTATTTTAATTAAAGCTTGCCTGAAGAAGTAGGAAACAAACCTACGAAACGTAGCAAATTTAGAAAACTTAGAATTTTCATTTATTTGTGTCCAATTACCCACGATCCATAAACATAATTTATATAGTTTTGTTGTACAAATACAAGTTATTATGACACCGCAATAGTAATTTGTATATTTTTATTATTAATGACAAGAGACCAGTGTGCTGGAATGGTCACTATGCTGACCATTGGAGGAAGCTGTCGTGGGTTCAAATTCCACCTCACTCATGAAAGTTTTGCGATGTCATTTAGATTATGTTATTTAATGTAATTAAGACACTAATGACCTAAGTTGTCGACCGTCAATGATCTACAATAAATAAAAAAAAAGCTCGGGTCGCAGTTTCAAAACCCTGCCGACAAAATAGTGTATTTGCTTTATAGTGTAGCTTTATTATGTAAACTTAAGTTTGTTTTTCGACAGAAAAAAATCTATCCATTTAATACACTTCTTAAAATAATATTTTTTTCTCAATTGAAATATTGTTATCAATCCAATATCTGCAGTAAATAAAATTCACCCCTCAGAACGTCAATTCCTATACGCAAACTAGTGTTTTCTTATAATTTGTAAGTCCGGTCCTGTCGGACCCATTTTATTGTATTTTAGGAGCATCTTTGAAACGTTTCTAAGATTTTTTTTCGGTATTTTTGGCTCCAAAAACTTTTTTCAACCCCTAAAAACCACCCTTAATATGATTTTCCTGTAAACTATGAGTGAGACCCAATATTCGGGTCGATTTTTTTAAAATTACAGGGGCACTTTTTAATTGCTACTAAAGAGTTAAATTTTTAAAAGTTTTTTCGGTATTTTTCAGCTTCTAAAAACAACCCTTAAAAGGTCCGATTGGGCTCATTTTAAATAGGTTTCGTGTGGTGATGGATGTAGACCAAATTTCGTTAAACTCAATTAACTCCTTCGAAAGTTCTAGTGTATGTGTCATGTTATGGCAAATAGTCAAATACATTAATAATATAAATTTATAACGAATTGCGGTAATTTAATTTTCCAATAACGAAACGAAAGTATTTATTCGCGTGAAAAATCATATAAAACATAATCGTTCTATGGTCGCTTCTGGCCATATTGCAGTAAAAACATAGTTGTTTACCACACTTAAATTTCATACAAAAACTATCTATATAGCAGCGTTGCCAGATTTTTTTTTTGCCAAGTCGGGATTTTGGAAAAAAGCAGGATTCTTTCATCGAAAGCGGGACATAGTAAAAAAACATATATAATCAGAAGTTTTTAAATATTTATCTTTTTATTTGAGTTCAAATTACGTTTCCGTGACAATAGATAACAAAAATAGCCATAGAAAATGTATTTTAATAAAAATATGATATTTTCAATCAGATTTACCCTATCGTTAAGTAGTTGAGTCTTATTCGTCTTCTGAATAAAAAAAAAAAATAAATAAAACAAAAATCAAAATCAGAAAAGTTTTATTCATTAGAAAAATATGACGTTTCAAACAATAGTCTGAGGAGTGAGTGTTGCAAATTGCCACTTACAATAAGAGGATAATTATTTACGCACGGTCGAGTTATCCCCGAAAAGCGGGACTGAGCCTGTCCCGCGCGGGACATTTAATTTTGATTTAAAAATCGGGACGTCCCGCCAAAATCGGGACGTCTGGCAACGCTGCTATGTAGTAAAACTACGCGGCCATTACATACAGAGTTTTACTAGCGTTTGAAAGAAATTATATTGATAATTTGAAAAGAAGGACCCCACTGAGGTTTTTGCAGGGGAGTTCTCAGCTACGCCACTGTTCGAATAGTAACCTTTCGATTATCAAAATCATTCCATTATTCCCAACACTAATTCTTATATTCATTGTACATGAATAATAAAAAAAACCCGGGTCGCAGTGCCAAAACCCTGCCGACAATATAGTGTATTTGCTTATACAGGCAGTGTGGCTTTATTTTGCGAGCTTAAGTTGGTTCTTGGGCAAAATAAAAAATTTTACTCCTTAATACACCCCTTAAAATAACATTTTTTTTCTTAATTGCAATATTATTATAAATCGAACCTCTATACCAAATTATATACAACTTTCAGTAAATAATTCACTATTTGTAAACTAGTGTTTTCATAAAATTTATAAGTCCGGTCCTGTCGGGCCGATTTTATTTAAATTTTAGGAACACCTTTTAATTACTACTAAAGGGTTAAATGTCAATTTTGAAACGATTCTGAGAATTTTTTCGGTATTTTGGGGCCCAAAAACATTTTTCAACCCCTAAAAACTACCCTTAAAATGCCCCGATTACGCCCATTTTAAATAGGCTTCTTGCGGTGATGGATTTCAACACGTGGACCAAATTTCGTTAAAATCATTTAACTCTTTCGAAAGTTATTGCCCGCACACATATATATATATATATATACGTATATAAATATATATATATATATATATACATATATATATAAACATTTTCAAAAATGGTGCCAAAGTGTTTAGGAGGTTATGAAACGTCGAGAAATTTTGGTCCGACCCCTAGGTCCCGCCATCCGACCAACGCCAATAGTGTATGTTGCCATATGGCAAATACACTAAAAAAAGATTTTGCCAATTAACAAGTAGAGAAAAAATAGATACCTACATGTATCTATTTTATAAGATTTTTTTTATATTGTGTTGCTTGCATTTTGTGGTGTTAAACATTGTTTCCGGACTGTACCGTGTTTTTACTTTTTTTAAACGATCTATTCAATTCAGCACTAACGTAATTTACAGTTTATATCATAATATAACTGGATTTTTGTGCTCCATTTATGAGCACTTTATTTGATTTTAAACTGTGTATTATACTGTATACTTTATGACTTTATGTATATCAGTGGTCACAAGGTTAAATCGCTTATGTTGCATTGTTTTTACAATTTTTAGTGTTTTGCTTCGAAATGATAAACCATTAGTTTTTCGCTTGAGTGTAAATGCTTATATATACTACCACATAATCTAATTTCATGGTTGAAAGCAATATATTAATTCTATTTGAGATTATTTTTTGTATTGTTCTTAAACTGTTTAAGATTTTATTTCAATAAATTATTTGCATGTACATATATAAAAAAATTAGTTTTTAATTACATATTTTTAAGTTTATTTTTGAGAGACTAAAAATTGACCGATTATCCCTAATCCCTAATATAATATTATAAATGTGAATGTAAATTTGTTTGTTACGCTGTCACGCCAAAACTACTCAACCGATTATCATGAAATTTTGTACACATATTCTTAGAGGTATTAGAAAGGACATAGGATAATTTTAATTAAAACAAAATTCTGGATTTTTTGGCCAAAAAATAAAAAAAAAAAATGTTTTTTAATAAAAAGTATCCTATGTCCTTTCTAATACCACTAAGAATATGTGTACAAAATTTCATGATACTCGGTTGAGTAGTTTTGGCGTGAAAGCGTAACAAACAAATTATAATATTAGTAGCCGGACAATTTCTAGGCAACTTATGTAATCGTCCAATATTAATTCTATAAGAAAGTTCACTACAGCATAATAATCAAATAAATTCGAGCGAACGAACGGAGTGAGTGAGTGAGTAATGAAACAAATAATTATAAACTCTGGCGAACGAACAGAGTGAGTGAGTAATGAAAGAATCCTAACTATTAAAATCGCGGGCAGAGCCGCGGGGAGCAGCGAGTCATAAAATAAAATAAATATATATACCTATATTTTATAACGATTTTTTTTCTTAGCGTACGATATGGCGCAAAAATGCGCTTGGAACTACATGGACAGTAGGTAGCTGGTACATTAAACGAATCAAAACTCGACTTAACCAATTTTGTGTTGACACCATAGATCCAATAGTGGTTGTAACTTGTTATTGCCGCGCTACACAATAGAAAAATATAGTATTACGGACAGTATACTTTTTGTTCATTTTTTCAAAGTTTAATGTGCACAAAATACACAGAAAACAGTGACATATACCTTTATTTAAACATAAAATAGTTTTATGAAATTTTTCTTAAAACAAAAATGATTTGTCGGGAAAAAGGACTTTTTCCCGACAAATTTGTATATTTTTCTTAAAACGTTTTATTCTACAGTATTAAGGTAGTTGTCGTGGTTAAGGCACACCGTCAGAAAATTCTTAATTTTTGTATACTTATTAAGGACATGATAATACAATTGCTCTGAAAATTTGAAGTCGATCGACTGTATATAATCCGAGATAAATTCAATTAAAAATTGGATAATTAACATTGATTGTATACAATCTCTGTAATATAAGAGCGCCGAATATCACGCCTTGAAATTATTTAATAAATTGCCACGTAATTTCAGAAATCTAACAATTTCGAAATTTAAAAAACAGTTGAAAACTGCTCTTCTTAAACAATGTCTGTATAGGGTGGATGATTTTGTTGTAAATGATTTGTAAACATATCTTTTGACGAATCCTATACATATTTGTATGTCTTTGGATCAGTAAATTCTAATTATAATTCTAATTGTAGTTCTGAACCAGTTTCTGATTTATAAAAAAAGAACTAACTGTCAGAAACTTTCCAAAAACCGACAGTCTTTCAATGCATAAGAAAACATTTTTGACCGTCTAAATTATTTATAAATAACGGTTTAAAGTTCAACAATTTATAGAAAAGTATACATGCATATGAATACTGTATGGATTACGTTTCCACGGGTGCAGTCTTGCGTACAAATTATGGATCACTTAGCTACATTTTGTGGCGTGTACAATCTATAACTTTTTGACAATATTGTACCACGACATACTACCTTAAATATTAATAGATTGACTTCAATAAATTAACAACCAGTTCAACGTACAACATAATTGTTTTATAAAATGGAACTATTTTTAGATTGATTCGAGTTCACTGTAAGTTCTATGAAATTGTAACTGAAAGCAATTGGGGTGATTGGTCTGTTCGCACGTGCGTCCGAGCTGTACAGATCACAATTTTTGACTCATCGACATGTTTTTTTTTCGTTTTATTAATTATCAGTTCATAAGCTAGAAATTTTACAACTGTGCGGTCATCTATTGACTAAAAGCTTCAACAGTTACTAAATTACTTGTCGATACTCCTTTGCATAAACTGAACGTTACTTCCGTGAGAAAAAGTTACTTCCGTTAGAAAAGATCTGAGTTACCCCTCATATCGCGCCTAAAGAAGTTTTACTTCAAAAAGTTTTTTTTTATCACACAGTGACAAACTTAATGGAGTTTGCACTATTGCGTTTACAAATTTTAAAAAATCCGGGTCGCAGTGTTTACGAGGTTATGAAACGTCTAGAAATTTTGGTCCGACCGCTAGGTCCCGCCATCCGACCGACGCCAATAGTGTATGTTGCCATTTGGCAAATACACTAAGAATCATATGTGCAAAAAAAAGTATATGAGCTAACTTCAGATGGCCTTTAAGTCGTAATATTCGAGAAGCACCGATGTAAGTGATTTAGTTAAGAACTAAATAGTTGCATTCATTTATTTACTCAATATTTATATATTTACTCAATACGTAGATGTAATACGCTCATTACAAGTTATGAAATTGTTTGATGTTTACTTGTGTTCCTATCAAACATAAAATAAACCGAGAAATATGTGTTCAAAACCGCATTTAGTTTCGACTAGTATTTCAAACATAACTAAACAAAATTAAATTGCACTTGACGGAAGTTTATTAAGTTGTGTACTTAAATAAACAATTTTGTGACTGAAAAAGTAATAAAGTTGGTGCAAATTTTCATGTCTCTGTTTTTGTGTTCTCTTTTTTTTTTTTTTTTTTTTTATTATTATAGAGTTTATTGGCTTTTGTTAGTTGTGTTCTTATAAATTCAGATATAAATTTTGCTCTGGGCAATTTTTGTTATTGTTAACTTTGTTCAATTTTGACCATAAAAAAACAGTCAGAAAATTATCATTAATAAAGACAATATGACTCTTCATCAAGATTTCCGGATTCATACAAAAAATAAAAATTTGAAGTGGGTTAAAAAATGTTAAAATATTCTTTTCTTCTCTCTGTTATAGTCTAATCGTCTAGAATCCAGATTTAAAGCTAGAATTCGTATCAAAAAACCAGCATTTAGTTTATTTGTAAAATCAAAAAAATATTAGAAAAGAGAAACTTTAAAAACAAGCTTTTATTACAATCTGCAGTGTACTAAAAAAAAAAAAGTAAGACTTAATAATGTAGCTTCATAATTATAAAAGCGTAGGTTATGATAGTTCATTAGTCACGGCCCACGCTTTTATAATTATGCACATAAATAATTTTAAGTATTTTAAGTATAAAGTAAATTGCAATAAAACCTTGTCTTTAAAAAGTTTTTTTCTGGTATTTTATATCTATGCATTTGTCATAATAAAAGAAAAAGGTAATCCGCCATCTTGGAGCGACCGCCATATTGGATTTAGAACGATATTAAATATACTATATTACATACCGCACGCAAATTTTCAAAACTTAAACAAGAGCTTTGAAAAATTGCCTGCTGTACAATGTAGGTATTAGAACTAATCTAAATGACAAGTTGAATAAGAAAGATAATGCTAAGTGTTATTTTTTAACAGTTATTTATATATTATTTTTAAATAACAGTTGTCGTGACACATGTGAAAAAATAACAGATCTACTTATAGTTGTGTTGTCTGGTAAATGGCGATTATGAGAGTCGGTTATTACTTTTGTTTGAGAACAACACAAAAAGAGATAACTTTCTTCTACTGTATAAATAACATACCAGACTGTATCATTTTCCAGTAAATAAATGTCCACAAAATAATTGTAACTTCCCACTGTATTTATTGTCTATATTTATGTTACTTCCACTTTCTTCTTAACTTACAATGTTGCCGAACACATATTTTTTGAAGTAAAACTTCTTTAGGTGCTGTATGAAAGGTAACTCAGATCTTTTTCTAACGGAAGTAACTTTTTCTCACAGAAGTAACGCTCAGTCTATGCAAAGGAGTATCGGCATATTGGTAAGTTAGAAATTTTATAAGGTAACTGTTGAAGCTTTTAGTCAATAGGTAGCAGCACAGTTGTAAAATTTCTAACTTACCGACATAATTTGTGCCATTATGCCAAAGAAGTTTTACTTCATTCGCGCAGTGTTTTTTTTTTCTTGATAATTCTAGTTTTTAGCAAAATATGTTGATGTTACATTTATCATACCTTACAACGTAATTTTATAGGTTATGTAAATTAGTTTTGATTCCTTGTTAAAAGCCAAATCGACAGGATTTCGCACTTACCATGTTATACAATTATGTTGCCTGTGCTAATGATCCCAAGGTCGGAATTTTGTGCTTGTTAAAAGAAAAAAAAACCCGGGTCGCAGTGCCAAAACCCTGCCGACAATATAGTGTATTTGCTTGTATAGGGCCGTGAGGCTTTATACTTTTATTATGTAAAATTAAGTTTGTTTTTGGGCAAAATAAAAAAACTAACCCCTTAATACACCCCTTAAAATAACATTTTTTTTCTTAATTGTAATATTATTATCAATCTAACGTCTACACCGAATTAAATACACCCTCCAATAAATCAGTCACTATCTTCAAATTAGTATTTTCAAAAAATGTGTAAGTCCGGTCCTGTTAAGCCGACTTTATTAGAATTTTAGGGTCACTTTTTAATTGCTACTAACGGGTTAAATGTCAATTTTGAAACGATTCTGAGAATTTTTTCGGTATTTTGGGGCCCAAAAACATTTTTCAACCCCTAAAAACTACCCTTAAAATGGCCCGATTACGCCCATTTTAAATAGGCTTCTTGCGGTGATGGATTTCAGCACGTGGGCCAAATTTCGTTGAAATCAATTAACTCTTTTGAAAGTTATTGCGCGTACACATATACCTATATATATATATATATATATATATAAACATTTTTATAAATGGTGCCAATGTGTTTAGGAGGCTATGAAACGTCGAGAAATTTTAATCCGACCCCTAGGTCCCGCCATCCGACCGACGCCAATAGTGTATGTTGCCTTATGGCAAATACACTAACAACATTTTAAAAAAACCCGGGTCGCAGTGCCAAAACCCTGCCGACAATATAGTGTATTTGCTTGTATAGGGCCGTGTGGTTTTATACTTTTATTATGTGAAATTAAGTTTGTTTTTGGGCAAAATAAAAAATTTAACCCCTTAATACACCCCTTAAAATAACATTTTTTTCTTAATTGTAATATTATTATCAATATAACGTCTACATCAAATTAAATACACCCTTCAATAAATAAGTCACTATCTGCAAACTAGTGTTTTCATAAAATTTGTAAATCCGGTCCTGTCGGGCCGATTTTATTAAAATTGTGGGGAAACTTTTTAATCACTACCAAAGGGTTAAATTTCAATTTTGAAACGATTCGGAGAATTTTTTCGGTATTTTGGGGCCCAAAAACAGTTTTCAACCCCTAAAAACTACCCTTAAAATAGCCCGATTAGGCCCATTTTAAATAGGCTTCTTGCAGTGATGGATTTCAACATGTGGCCCAAATTTCGTTGAAATCAATTAACTCTTTCGAAAGTTGTCGCGCGTACACATATATATATATATATATATATATATATATATATATATATATATATATATATATATATATATATACATATATATATAAACATTTTTAAAAATGGTGCCAAAGTGTTTAGGAGGTTATGAAACGTCGAGAAATTTTGGTCCGACCCCTAGGTCCCGCCATCCGACCGACGCCAATAGTGTATGTTGCCATATGGCAAATACACTAATAATCAAATCCAAAAATGGTAAGCAGTTTTTTTTGTAGTGCATTAAATTTTCTACAACTTTCTTTAAAGGTTAACTTTCATAGAACTACCCGTTTATAACATTTACTTGACGTTTAAAAAAATCGAAAAAATAATCAGCTCCTACAAAAAATGTTCACCGACTAATTCGTACTCTATTCGGAAAAAAAATACTTCTTAACCTCAGCAATTTTAAAATTAGTAACTCCCAAAACTTTTACCTACCCCCCTCATCAATATTCCTTGGTTTCCATCCACAGTTCTTTAACCTAAAATAGTTGTTTAGACATTTATCCCACTTCTGAAAAATAAAAATCGGTTTATTGTCAACAAAACGAGTGAAGCAACTTTTAATCTTAAAAAAAGCAATTTTAGAGTACATGCTCACTAACAGAATTGACACAGGTCAAATGACGTAAAATTTCAAAACTATTATTAATTTTCCGAACTATTCAATTCAATTTGTAATATTCAATATCGGTGTAGTAGAGTGCGCCTCCAGTGTGTACAGAAGAAACATTGTCCTTTTATCTATTTCTGTAGAAATGAAAGAGCTGAAATATACCCGTGCTGCAGGACTACAGACTGGACGCATCTGCAGCCAGGACCGGCCTTAGACAAGGAACTAGGCACTCCAATATGCATTCTGTGGGCGGGTATCAGAGTAGAGATGGGGCAAACGGGTCTTTTTAGTGATCTGCATCTTTGCATCTGGATCCCGTATGTGAGCCGGCTCACTGAACCGGTTCAAAAAGAGCCGAGTTCTGAATATGTTACTGCAGTCTGCCACTGAGTTACCTCGTTCAGTCAATCATATCACGACCTGTATAGAATCAAGAATGCATAGCCAAACATGTGATGCATGAGTCATTTGAGCTGACAGATGCATCAAAGCAAGAACTGATACGTAAGTGTAAAATGTGTTTCTGTGTGTTAAGTGTTTCACTCAGCTATGCGGATCTGGTTATCCGTCGGCTCAAAAAAAAGTGAGTCGGCTCTCACGGATATTCTGTCGGAGTCGGCTCTTTGAACCGGTTCAGATCTGAGTTACCCAACACTACTATGGACGTATAAAATAAATTTTCTAGAGCCGGGTCTGCATACATCAAGGATATATGACATAGTAGAGACGATGTTAGAAAGGATACGACATCTCCTATCCTATAACGAAAATAAGATTTTCTATTATATAAGTATTGTATATAGGTTTTATAAGAAAAAGGAATCAAATAACACAAATCGTATATAACTAACTGCCCGCTGAAATATTATGTGTATAATATTATATATAAATATGAAAAGGGTTGCACAATATTATAATTTTATCATTCACTAACTTTCATCTGCAGCTTTAAAGGTGGCGGTTCGCGCCGCGACAGAGACAGGAGACCGGAGACAGAGACTGGAGACCGAGACCGTTACTTGACCTTAGGTTTTCTATGTGTGTCAGTTCGCGAGCGAGACCGAGACAGGAGACCGCGACGCGAGACAGAAGACCGCGAGACGGTTTCAACCCCGGACTAGTACTGTCTCACGTCTCGCTCGAGACGCACGTGCAAAATTGTGAAAAATGACGTCGTTTTCTGATAAAGACACCGATAAATTGATTGAAATGATTAAACAACATCCTGCGCTATTTAATTCTCAACTTGACGCATACAGAGATGAAAATTTGAAGGATAATATTTCGTGGCCTCTAGTTGTATATAATTTGTTGATAGGCATTCTTCGTTTTGTTTTATAATAATAATATAATAGCAAGTCATCGTCTTCTTCTTCTTCCAATAGTAACTTCATAACTGAATGGCTTTCCATTACGCTGTGGATTAATAATTTTCCAGAACACGACACGATTGACTCTAACGACTCAACAAAACTGACTTCGGTCTCGGTCTCCTGTCTCTGTCGCGGCGCGAACCGCCACCTTAACAGAAACCTTATCTTGAGAACCAATTGATCTCGCAGGAATTATGTCTTGAGAATAATCGAACGATTTTGAGAATCAAAAGGTTGCTTTTCGAATTATTTTTATATAATCGAACATTTCATTCGAAATGATTCCCTCAGCTGGTGTATCGTGATAATAGGTGCGTGAATGAATGAATGTTTCAACTCTCGAATAAATTTTGCTCTCGGTTTCGACTGACTGTCTTGAAAGAGTCACCTACATACAGTGCTTCATTGTACAGACGTAGATAAAAAACATAAGTAATTGTATTCAGTACTGTGCAGTGCATATAAGGCATGTCGAGTGGTTAGCTTGCGAGTGAAAATACAACGCATTCTATCTGTCTATGCATTCGATATGATAATTATAACGAATGAATTTTTGATTATGAGACTTGAGAGAGTCACCTGCAGTAACCAAATAATAAATACTGTGAAATGCAATCTGAGAGAGAGAGAGAGAGACAAATGCATTCAGTGTTTTAAAGAGTAAAGAAAGAGCGTAGAAATGGGAAAAACGGGTCTTTTTAGTGATCTGCATCTTTGCATCTGGATCCCGTATGTGAGCCGGCTCACTGAACCGATTCAAAAAGAGCCGAGTTCTGAATATGTTACTGCAGTCTGCCACTGAGTTACCTAGTTCAGTCAATCATATTATAACGACCTGTATAGAATCAAGAATGCATAGCCAAACATGTGATGCATGAGTCATTTGAGCTGACAGATGCATCAAAGCAAGAACTGATACGTAAGTGTAAAATGTGCTTCTGTGTGTTAAGTGTTTCACTGAGTTATGCGGATCCGTTGATCCGTCGGCTTTCACGGATCTTCTGTCGGAGTCGGCTCTTTGAACCGGTTCAGATCTGGGTTACCCAACTCTAAAAGAGCATCGTAAAATAATTTATTACTGGAGATTGTAAGTCGGAACTCGTAAGTATAAAAATCATTCAATGATTTTGAATAACCTCTCGAGACATCTCGAGATATTTTAAAAATCAAATAGTTCAAGAATTTTTAATCGCAATATCCCATCTTTTTTTATTTTGTCCAATCGTTCACCACACGAAGCCTATTTAAAATAGGCCTAATTGGGCCATTTTAAGGATGGTTTTTAGGGGTTGAAAAATGCTTTCAGATCTTAAAATCGAAAAAATCTCAGAATAATTTCAAAATTGAAATGTAGCCCTTTAGTAGCAACTAAAAAGTGCCCCTAAAATTTTAATAAAATCGGCCCAACACAACCGGACTTACAAATTTTACGAAAACATTAAGTAATTTGCAAATACTGAAGAGTGTATTTAATTCAGGGTAAATATTCGATTGACAATAATATTTCAATTAAGAAAAAAAATATTATTTTAGGGGGTGTATTAAGGGGTCTCTATTAGCAAAATACACTATATTATCGGCAGGGTTTGGCATCGCGACCCGAGTTTTTTTTAATTTTTTGATCTTTCCATTTATTTTAGCAATGCAATGGAAATAGTGCTCCAGTGTGAGTTATACGATTTCAAATGAAATAAAACTATTTTGTATGTCTTTTTGTGAAATCAGTTTTCTGATTTCTATACTTAATAGAAGTATCGAGGTACATAGCATACACACTGCACAGCCAGTATTGACTCTCAGACTTGTATATTACATAAAGAAATGTACTGATTGGATTGATGTCTCAATCACATTTACAACCCTGTCCGTTAGACGCCATTGGCGGTATCAAAAACACCAGTTTCTTTCCATTTGCGCAACGGACTACACAGAAAAAAAAACTGGCCAAGTGCAGCAAATATCGAAATGGTTCCTTATTTGAGGCCATGGTCGATTACCTATCAAACTCCTAGTTCAAAAATTACCTACCTTATCCTAATTTCCTATATAATTCCTTCATTCGCACATTGCTATTACATAAGTTGAAGTTTTAAAAATGTAGAAAAATAACGGGAACTGTGGTAGATGGAAAATAGTAATGGTGCGAATGGCGTCTGTTATGACATAAAGTCGAGAAAAGGACGTTAAACGCGTTATTATTTATTATTATTATGATTTATTTCGCAAAACAGCTTTATAAATTTATATCAAAAAGGAGAGCGACTATCTTTTTCTAGCAACTTGTATTACAAAGATCTTAAATTCGTTTCATCACAAGGACCAAAATATAATATAGATATCAAAGTCATGTAGCCTAAAGGACTAGGAAAAAGAAAAAAAAAGATATTTACAACATACAAAATACATCTCTTCTATCATATAATTGCGCTCTGCAGTATTTGACGTCTTTTTGACATCTTGAAACACAGTCGTTGACTTGATTCTTAGTGTATTTTCCATATATGGCACATACACTATTGGCGTCGGTCGGATGGCGGGACCTAGGATTCGAATCACAATTTCTCGACGTTTCACACCATTCTAAGCAACTTGACACCAATTTTGAAAATGTTTATATGTATGTGTGTATCTGTGCGAGCAATAACTTTCGAAGGAGTTCGTTGATTTTAACGAAATTTGGCCCACATGTTTGAATTCAGCATCGCACGAAACCTATTTAAAATGGACCCAATCGGGCCTTTTGAGGGTAGTTTTTAGGGGTTGCAAAATACCGAAAAACTTTCAATATGGTTTTAAAATCATATATATTAATACGCTAAGATTAAGATGTTTGCCTCCCTTTTTCGAAAAAACCTCACAATTGCTCCGCATAAATTTTATATCATTTTATAGATAATTGTTTGCTCTACCGGCATCAACAACTAAAAAATCTATTATTGCTTTTGTTTTTGCAAAATGATTAATTATAAAAATTATACATTTATTCAGTATATGCAGCTATGCTGCGATCTGATGGTTCTAACTTTGGAACAACGTCAACATGATTGACGGTCGGTAAATTTTTTTTGTTTAATTTTTAATCAAAATTCACGTATAAATACTTTTCGTATGGCGGCGCTTCAGCTCAACGTTTTCGATACTTGCGCCTTTATATGACAGTTTTAGAAAAATATTTTCTTGAACTGTCACTAAGCTTCGTAATGCAGTACAACAAAAAGAGGAAAGTTATAAAGAGTGTGAGAAATTAGAAACGAATTTTAGTGCGAATTATTCGCACGGGTACCGCTAGTTTAAATTTAATCCTTTAGTAGCAATTAAAAAATCGACTTGAAAATTGGGCTTCGTTCATACTTTACAGGAAAACCTAAACGAAACTCACGGAAAACTGAATAATACGGCTCGCAATTGACCGATTTTTTTATAATAAATTGAAAATCCAATCGATAATTTCACCTGTCGTCGGATTAGACCGTTATTATTTTTGAATTCGAATTATAAACTCATTGTTCAGGAATACAAAGATGTTTTAAACTTTTTATCTTTTATCGTGCTTTGCGCCATACATAAAACAGAAGCTAGAAGCTTTTGACATTTTTATGATAAAAATGAACACAACAAAAACGATGTACTTTCTATACGGCTATATATATGTACAGTCAGACCTCGCTTAACGCTGTTTCAGTATTACGCGGTTTCTGAAAAAAAATTCAAACCACTATAACGTAAATCATGGGTCAGTTTATACAAAATGATTCAAATGTTGATAGAAGTTCAAAGGCAAGACGAAGTATCATTGATGCAATATCTTGCTGTCGACAATAGTTTGCTGAACGAAACAGAAAAAGGCAGACGACATTAGATGACTTCTTCACAAAAAACAAAATATATCAAATGAGGAACCTTCCTCATCACAAACATAACTTCTTACTCGAACTTTTATTTGATTTTCATAAATCAACAAAAATCGATATTAGCAATTAATAAATCTATAATAGGGATGTTGACTGTATTCAAATAAAAACATAATTTTAACGAAAAGTAGTAGTTTCTATGATAGAAATACTAAAAAACACTATATTTTTCCTTATTTTTAAGGAATATAATATTTAATAAATAAAACCTAATAAAATCACTCACGTGCCAACAGACACCAATCAGAGCGCATGACGTCATATGTTCAGCCGATGTCAAAAAACTTCATTGTTTGGTTAATACTTAGTGTGTAATTTATTATTATTTGTTTATAGGAAACGTCAAATTACATATAACTATAGCAACGACTACGAAACAACTTTTCATCACCTCAGTTTACTAACGTTTATGAGCACAGAATACGCATCTATAGGAGGGTAGCTCCCGTGTAAACTTTTGAGCCTCCTTTGGCATGAACAGGTGACGTCACGCGACTAGTATTGGCCTTTGGATCGAAATTTGAAACGGAATTTAAAATACATGATTTTTAAGGCTTGGGTTGTATTTAAATAAAAATAATAAATATTTGTGGCAATATTAGGTACTTATGCACGATTTAAAACACTTTCCCAAAAATAGTCAACATCCCTATTAATGCGATAAAAAAGTATTTAACAATAAATCTTACAAAATTAAACAAAAAAAAATTAACAAAGTTTTTTATTCTCGGTTTTGTTTCACTTATGCCTATTATCTACGTATTAAGATGACCTCGCTTAGCGCTGTCTCGTATAGCACAGGAACTTATTGGAACGTATCTCCCGCGTTAAGCGGGGTCCTACTGTGCTTTCTAAACGACTATACATATGTACAATATTTTCTCGATTTATTGCATTCTTACATTATGCCCTCAACAAAATTCTTAACATTTCACAAAAAATAAATACTCTACGTGCTTTCATTTCTTTCAAGTCTTTGTTATTACATTTCCAGACATTAAGCTCAGCATTCTGATACTCATCAGTATCAATGATAAACAAAAAAAGTTATTTTAAAATGCAGACTTTGGCTTTTCTTTGTTCTTTCTTTAAGAGTCCTCTTAGAGCACGTTTTTTTCGTATAAATTCACTTATGTCATTGGCTAATGTTATCTGTCAACTATACCCTGTATACCAATCAAAACGATCCACTTTAAAATATCTCAAGAACCGTTAGAGATAATTATCTCCGGTAAACGGGAAATTTCACTGCACAGATAGGGATACTTATGTTTTGGTTATGTTGAGAGAACCCACTTCTGTTGCCCCCACTTGACTTAAATATATTCAATGGAAACACATATATATATTTTTTTAATTAATTCCACTCTGAATTTAAACCACACTACGAGGCTAAAAAATGCTATTGCAGTGGTGCCGCTGTCAGTTGATTACTCTAATTTTTGGAAATATTTTGAAGATTTAAAAATCTTTTCCAAAAAGGGAAGAGTCACTTTAGGTTTGTGATGGAACAGTTTTGTGAAATAAGTACGAATAAGGTCGTGGTGTGACATTGAAAACGTGTATTTTTTGGCACAATTAATGCCAACTTTTTTCTAGTAAATCCTACATAAATTACAAAAGTAGTCCATTAGAGACCTAGATTTGTTCTTTATCAACAAAATGTTGACGAATAAGTCTACAATCAGCTATCAGCCGAAGCCTTATTTTTGGATTAAATTCAGAGCGGTTCGACAGCCTTAAAGTTTAAAATATTGAATATAAGAAAGTTAAAAAAATGCAGACCATTCAAATAGTGATTCTATTTTAGGAATATAAATATACACTAAAATGGTCAAAGTAACAGCTACTTCTTAACTAACTTTTTTTTTTTTATATAAGGATTGTTGGCTTCTACACCTATTAGTGTAATTAGCCATGTCTTGTTTGTAAACCTGAAATAGATTGAAGAGAAAACTTGAAGTTGACAACATTGTTTTTTACTTCCATATTACGTAATGTAAGTATAATTATTCTACAACCCTCAAAACGTAATAAATCTGTAGCTACTAGCTAGTCACTAGTGTACGCTCTGCTATCATTTTTTTCTTTAATGTTGCCCAAGGAAATGGAACTGTGGTAACAGGCCCGAAAAATCACGTCCAAAATAAGGCTATGTCTGATTCTACGACCCTCATAAAGTAATAGATGGTTAACTACGAAATAGTAACGAATATATGAATGAACTACATTCTACTGCCATTTTTTTCTTTGATCTTCCACAAGAAAATGAAGCTATGGTGATAGGGCCGAAAAATCGTGTCCAAAATAAGATCAGAGCCTAATTCTACGACCCCCAAAATGTGATAAATGCGTAACTACCAAGTAGTAACCAATATACGAATGAACTACGCTCTGCTACCATTTTTCTTTCATGTTCCATATGGAAATGGAAATACAGTTTATAACGAAACTCAAGGGACCGAGCATTTTTTATCGTTATAGAGAGTTAGCGTTATATGGAGTGAAGAAAGAAAAACAACCAAATTAACAATAATCTTTAATATGTATGTTTTTGATAAAATTAATACATATAGTCAGTTAACTTTGCCTGACAATGACGATTTTCTGTGTCTAAATATGAACACATTTCTTCGTAATAGAGAATGGCTGCAGCGCTATAAAGAGTGTATTAATGTATGGGTTTTAAGGTTAACCAACCAAATTGTGATCTTTTCTATGTTATAGAGAGTTTATCGTTATAAAGAATAATGTTATAAAGAGTTTACACTGTATGGTAATAAGATCGAAAAATGGTGTTCAAAATGAAATCAGCTTCTGATTCAAAACGTAAAGGTGAGTGTGTTTGTCTGCAGACATTTCATTCGATTTGCAAAAATTCACCGACTTGAATGATTTTATATGTTCGTAAGAACTTATTAGTGTATTTGCCATATGGCAACATGCACTATTGGCGTTGGTCGGATGGCGGGACCTAGGTGTCGGACCAAAATTTCTCGCCGTTTCATAACCTCCTAAACACTTTGGCACCATTTTTAAAAATGTTTATATATATATGTATATGTATATATATATATATATATATATATATACGTATATATATATATATATATATATATATATATATATGCGGGCAATAACTTTCGAAGGAGTTAATTGATTTTAACGAAATTTGGCACACATATTGGAAACCATCACCGCACGAAGCCTATTTAAAATGGGCCCAATCGGGTCATTTTAAGGGTGGTTTTTAGGGGTTGAAAAAAGTTTTTGGGCTCAAAAATACCGAAAAAATTCTCAGAATCGTTTCAAAATTGAAATTTAACCCTTTAGTAGCAATTAAAAAGTGCTCCTAAAATTATAAGCGAATCGGCCCGACAGGACCGGACTTACAAATTTTATGAAAACACTAGTTTGCGTATACGTATTTACTTACTGAAGGTCGTATTTAATTTGGTGCAGATGTTGGATTGATAACAATATTTCAACTAATAAAATTATTATTGTAAGGGGTGTATTAAGGGGTTCAATTTTTTTTTATTTTGTCCAAAAACAAACTTAAGTTCATGTAATAAAGCTACAATACCTGTATTAGCAAATACACTATATTGTCGGCAGGGTTTTGGCACTGCGACCCGGGTTTTTTTGATCAGTGGTTTCGCAAGGATACGCAATTTTGTCTACATTTTAATATAAATAAAATCGTAAATCTTTATTTTCAATTTTTATGCAACTTTGATCTGTCTGCTTGTTAAAAAACCACTGCATGGATTTTTATTGAACATTCACTGTGATGTTTGGTATACCGGAAACACTATCCTATGCTTTTACAGAAATCCAACATTAACGCGAGTGTATCCGCGGGTAGAGGCTAGTAAATAAACGCATGCTGAAAAGTATATATTGTTTCTTTATATATTGTTTTTCGAATAGTTGTGCGTTCATTTATTTTTTATTTTTTAAAGAACAAAAGCACTAGAAATAATAATATGTTGGTTCGCCAGAATTTCGCGTTTTATATAAATGAATCAGAACGGAAAGCTCTCCGGCAGAAAACGGGGAGCGTTTCGCGATGTGACACATAAAATAAAATGAAATAACGATGATTCACAGCCTTAATGACATCGCCTTTCATATAAAACGACACTCGGATCATCGAAGCCTCGCGCTAAATAATATACAACAATGGCAGGGTTGAGGAAATATTTTTTCCTTTAAGTATACACGGTGCTAATTAAAAAAAATAGCCGAGAATTACAGTAATTGGCAATAATGTGAAAAAAAAGTTGCAGCTACTTGGGATTTGGCACAGTTTTTTGTAATACTCTTATAAAAAGAAAGGCGTAAACACATTAACAATTCCGCCATTTTAAACGAAATGGCGTTTAAATAGCAAAACATGATAAAAATTTTTAATGACGCTTTAAAACAATAATTACAAGAGAAAAGAAATTTTTAAGAAAAAAACTAGACGAAAGCATTTTAAAGAGGATATTCTCAGCTTTCTAATGCACTTTGGAAAATTTTCGTACGATCATTTCTTCAGCAGCTATGAGCATTTAAAGTCAAAAGTAGCATTTTTGCTTTGACAGCAGATAAAAAAATCGTAGTAAAATTTAAAAAAATGCATTTTAAAGAGAAAACTACCAGGTTTAAGATGCTTTACTCGAAATTTATCTGGAATTTTGCATCATGTCTGTAGGTGTACCATAGACATGATGCAATTTAATAAAAAATTAAGGGACCATTTATCTTTTTCTTTTTTCAATTGTCATGGTTCGATAAGGGATTTTGACTCATAAACTAAAATGTACAAGCTTTAAAATGAGCTTCCGTTTTTTAAAATCCGATCATTTTTTGCGAAAATACAGCGATTTGAAAATCATCAAAATTTCAACATTTTTTTTGTGTCCCCTTAATTAAGTTGCGAAATGTATTTGGAAAATAAAAAACGAAAAAAATATTGTAAAATTTGCAAAGTGAGTCTGACCTGAATTAGTGCCAATCCCCACAAGTGGGTTGGAATAGTAAAAATATCATCATAAAAAATATTTCCCTGACTTTTAAAACGTTTTGTTCATCCTTGGTTATAATCAATAAAGAAAAGCTGTCAGCACGAGTGTCTTCCGAAGCTCATATCATCAATCAATCTTTTTATATATAAATAGGTAAAATATATATAAAAGGTAAAAAAAACCATCTATAAAATTATCACAACAAAAAAGAAAATGGGGACAGAAAACTAAATCTATAAAACTCAATATATATTGACCGAGTATATATACATGTACAGACTGTCTCAGAAAAAAACCGCCATTCGTCAACCACATAAAGAAAATTCTGTACAGAGTAAACAATTTTTAGAAATCGTAACGAAAGAAGTCGTCAACGGTATACGCAAAATAGATTCTGATACACAGACGTAGGTTCTGTTTTTTTCTTAAATGTCTATTTTTCTTTCATTCAATAAATGCAGAAAAATAGCAGAAATAATGTTGATGTTTTGTCTAGAAACAAATTTTTTTGTCTTAATGAAGGTTAGAGGACACCTGATCTGTCATTCAAATTTTACTGCAGTTTATATTTTCCACCACCTGATGACGCCACTAGCAAGTAAGGGTATCTATCATTCAAATGTCAGTACTGTTTATATACTTTAAACATCATTTAAGGACTAAATCGTAATTTTACATTTATTTAGTTTTTTATTCCTTAACAATTGCTAGAAGAGTGACCGAACACGAGTCGTTTGACACATACCTTACTTATCACTAGCGCCATCTAACGAACAAAAAATATAAACGTTTGACACATACATTACTTGTCACTAGCGCCATCTGACGAATAAAAGATGTAAACATTTGACATATACCTTACTTTTCATTAGCGTCATCTGACGAATAAAAAATATTAACGTTTGACATATATTCATGGCTGCAATATTAATCTAATTTGTTCAAAAAGTTAAAATCACACTTGCTGACACATATGTTCTAAACTAAAGCAAGGGAAACTGGCCACTGATTCATAAAAAAAAATTTACTCTGCACTTTTCTATCCATTGTTTACTTTTGCTACACTCCGTGTATATTTTACAGTCTTATAAAGGTTAAGGATGACCCTAAGGCAGCAACAGTTCGCTCCACTGTGTCCTCTTATAGATCCTTAAGACCTGTTCATAATCTACGTAATGGTAATATGTACACGGTAACTTGAACATTCTCTACCGTTGCGTCCATTCTAATGAATAAATTGTAAGTTGTAGCAGGAAAGTGGATCAAGAAAGTAGATCAAAATATCGATTATTACATTTGCGACGTTTCGGCCTTTATTATTAGGTCTTCTTCAGGCATCATGAAATTACGATGCCTGCAGAAGACCTAATAATAAAGGACGAAACGTCGCAAATGTAATAATCGATATTTTGATCTACTTTCTTGATCCACTTCCCTGCTCCAACTTACAATTTAATTCTAAAAAACTTTGAAAAGATTTTATGCAACAAAAATTAACATTTTACTGTTCTCGATTTGTTGCTTCATAAATAGTTGACATCAAAAATGAAAATAATAGTTTTTGACAGAGCAGAATTTACCGTTATTGTATCGTTATAGTGATTTTTTTATCGTTGAGGAAAAGTTTGGCTGAGCAACAATTTAAAAAGACATTTTCCGATTTTTTGCGTGTCCGACGTTTCGAAATATTTATTTAAATTGAAGACTACAACAATATGTGTAACGAAATTGAGTTTTACTAAGACCAATGTTTAATAAATTAAGTTTGAGCCCTAATGAAGTTAACCAAGTTAACGAAACGTTGGCAATAAATTGTAAAATTATTACACAAGTGTTTTGTCCTTAATTCCCATAAATTTCTAAATAGTACACCACTCGAAGGACAACAAAGATACATCAATATGAATTACTAGCGGTACCTGTGCGAATAATTCGCACTAAAATTCGTTTCTAATTTCTCACACTCTTTATAACTTGTTGTATTACATTACAAAGCTCAGTGACGGTTCAAGAAAATATTTTTCTAAAACTGTCATATAGAGGCGCAAGTATCGAAAACGTTGAGCTGAAGCGCCGCCATACGAAAAGTATTTATACCTGAATTTTGATTAAAAATTAAACACAAAAAAAATTTACCGACCGTCAATCATGTTAACGCTGTTTCAAAGTTAGAACCGAGATGGCAGCATTGCTGCATATACTGAATAAATGTCTAATTGTTATAATTAATTATTTTGCAAAAACAAAAGCAATAATAGATTTTTTAGTTGTTGATGTCGGTAGAGCAAGCAATTATCTATAAAATGATATAAAATTTATGTGGAGCAATTGTGTGTTTTTTTCGAAAAAGCGAGGCAAACATCTTAACCTTAGCGTATTAATATATATGATGATTATTATTATTTGATTGCGCCCTTGCAGTGATACATCACTAACTAGAGCTATTATGAACGTTTCTTTAACAGTCTATATCTCTTTTTTACGTTGTGGCTTTCAAAAAGAAAAAAAAACGGAATATATAGAGAAAGAGATTTGAAATCAAATAGGCGTCTCATCCTCTTCATTCGTTCTTTTCCCTTCGTGCCCTCCTCCTATCAGCGATGCGTTTTCCTACACTCTCTATATACTCGGCTACTCCTCTGTAACACATCATCGTATCAAAATCAAATCTTTTTTTTATTATATTACATTTCGATTTGTGTGATCAGTGACAGGTCACCCACTTTTCACTCATACCTAACTGACCACTAACGTTGACGATGTGTACAATAAGGAGTGTTCCCACATCCCTAAAGGTGTATTTAGGGATGTGGGAACACTCCTTATTGTACACATCGTCAACGTTAGTGGTCAGTTACGTAATATAACAAGTTACGGAGGTCTTTTTGACATATTATGGCCAAAAGGACACTAATTTTTTAGTTACATAAATGAAAATAGATACAGACCGTGTCATGATGGGAACGCATACGTGGCCAAAATTTTATGAAAAACAAATTTCATCGACTGGAGTTATCGTACGAGAGATGAAATATACATACAGGATTTGTGCGATGTTAATATACAATCTTCGATGGTATAATAAGGTGGAAATAAATTTTATTCTATTCTATTCCGAGACTTTTGCGCCACTACAGGTCATACAACTGTTAAAATAAAAAGATTGCCACCAGATGACGACCTTTGTTTTATTTTATTATATTCTATTCAGAGACCTCAGCGCCACTAGACGTCATGTTACCCACAACTGTTAAAAAAAAACCCGGGTCGCAGTGCCAAAACCCTGCCGACAATATAGTGTATTTGCTAATACAGGTATTGTAGCTTTATTACATGAAGTTTGTTTTTGGAAAAAATAAAAAAAAATTGAACCCCTTAAAACACCCCTTACAATAATAATTTTATTAGTTGAAATATTGTTATCAATCCAACATCTGCACCAAATTAAATACGACCTTCAATAAGTAAATTCGTATACGCAAACTAGTGTTTTCATAAAATTTGTAAGTCCGGTCCTGTCGAGCCGATTCGCTTATAATTTTAGGAGAACTTTTTAATTGCTAGATACTAAAGGGTTAAATTTCAATTTTGAAACGATTCTGAGAATTTTTTCGGTATTTTTGGGCCCAAAAACTTTTTTCAACTCCTAAAAACCACCCTTAAAATGGATTCCAACATATATGCCAAATTTCGTTAAAATGAATTAACAAAGTTATTGCCCGCACACACACACACACATATATAAACATTTTTAAAAATGGTGCCAAAGTGTTTAGGACGTTATGAAACGGCGAGAAATTTTGGTCCGATACCTAGGTCCCACCATCCGACCAACGCCAATAGTGTACGTTGCCATATGGCAAGTACACTAATAAACAGATTGCCACCAGATTCTGAATTTTATTTTCTGTAATGAAATTATTAAAATTTTCAAACTGTATTTTTTTAATGAGAAGATATTAACTTAGTTTTCATCATTAGAAGGAAAAATAATCTCCAAAATGGCGTATCAAACATGAATTTTGATACAGTATTAAGGGAAATATTTCATACCGACAAACACATCTTTGAGAAAGAATATAGACCGATAGTTCTAACTAGCAAAAAACAAGGTAATCTCTTTTTGTGGTGCCCCTTCTGTGGTAATGCCATAGGCTCAGGCCTAGTGTGTCTTATTATAAATCCAACACTGGTGTTATAATATTGCATTATAGAGCCAGATTCTACATGTCTAATGTGAATATGATCCACAAATGCTGTGATTTATAATGAATTCTTTTGTGCCATGTCGGAGAGTGAACATTACCCTATATGACACACGTAGTACACTTAGAATCTGCCCCCAACCTACCCTACTCGTTCAATTTATACGCAATGTGTCAAAAATGTCTCAAATAATACCAGTTTAAACATTGTTGGACATAACAAGACTGACGAAACGAGAAAATATAGTTCCACCTTCTCGGTGTATCAATTCTCATCTCGTTTTGTCTCCTCTCGATGTCGCGTCATCGATGGCCGCTACCTCGTCTTGGAATCTTTTCTCTCGTCGCGGTATAAGTTCGTTGATATCTCGTCTAGTTCCTGGTATTAGGTATCTTGTCTCGAAGCGAATGAATTTGCCGGAAAAATTAACCAAAAGCCAGCTTATTTTATTTTATTGCAGGTTTTTAGAGTACAGTAATATCCCGAGTTGTCTTATTGAAATCCAGAGTTACGCGATTTTTGAACCTGATTTTTTAGGCTCAGTTCAATTAGAAGGTCAAATGACGGTTGGAAACTTGGCAGAAGGCCTTAGTTTAATTGAAAACGGGTTACAAATTTTAGAAAACATTAAATTATTAGCGTGCTACGAGGAAATTTCGCGTGAGAAGAAAAAATCATTGATCCATCAGACCTCGAAACCCTTAGATAATAGGGGAGGATGACGTCATTCAATGGATATTGCGTGGTTGATAAACATTTAACGGTCTTCCAGCTGACGTCCTTCATTAACGAAGTAACCTGTGTGTCTAATGACCTTGAATTATCACCATTAAGTGAAGGAGTAGACGTTGTTTATTAATATCTTGTTCAATTTATTGGTGATAATATCGCATTAACAGTATAATACACGCCACGGTTCTAAAAGATTCAGAAAGTTAGTCACAAACAGCGTCGCAAATGCATATTTTAGAGCCGTCCCAGTTACCGGCACAGAACGTGCGCTCGTCGGTGATTGGTTATCGCTGGTTGTCGTGTCACTTGTCGCATTCCTGCTATAAAGTACAGTCCAGTACGCTATTGTTAAGTTGTATCTTTGATTGTTAATTGATCAAGATGCCTAATACGGTTTTGCATAGACAAGCACGAAAAATATTTTTTTGGATGACTTTATTCAAGGAATTAGACCTTTAGATTAACGAAAAATTAAAATATTAAAAATAATAATATAGCGCGAGTTCGTAGTTTTTCAATCGACTGTACCTGCGCAAGCCTCCATTTGCATCTAACTTCAGAACCTTTTACAGTCAAAGCCCTCTAAGTGCACGCTCTCTAAATGCACACGCTCTCTTACTGCACACGAACTCGCCCTCTAAGTGCACGTTCCCCAGCCCCCACTTCGAATAATCTGCGACCAATCACGTGCGACCGTAAGCGCGCTATTTTCAAACTTTCCATTTCCATCATATTCATAGAGTTTTAGAGATATTGTTTATAGCATCTGATTGAATAAAGATAGCTATAGGAGTTAGAAGAGTGGGGATGAAAAAGATCGTAGGGGAAGTGTGCACTTAAAGGATGGGCTCGGTTCCGAGCTGTGCACTTAGAGGGCTTTGACTGTAGAACCTAAGCGCCGAATCATAAAAATGTGTCAGGATTTTTCTGTCTTGTTCCGACCGCCCACGGACAGTATACGGTGGGCGGTCGATTTCTGCAGACACCCGGTATAATATGAGATTACAGACACTGTATAGGCTCTGATACAGTACAACGATGTATTCAAATTATAAAACCAGCTTGGCGAAAATCCCTACTGCAAACAAAACACTGTGCGAATATAAAAAAGGACGTGTAAAGGTTTTTATACTGCCATCTATACTTGAACACATTGCACTAGCAACACTCACTGAGCTTTCTGCACTTTCACCCACAGGAATTACAGCATTGTTATTTGAATTGAAATACATATCTCTGTTATTCTTACATTAATAAACGTTTTGTTGAAAATTGTTTAATTTGTTATAAAAACTTTATAATTAGCATCAGACGGCAACGTAAAAAACCCCGGTCGCAGTGCCAAAACCCTGTCGACAATATAGTGTATTTGCTTGTATAGGG
The DNA here is from genome assembly GCA_034508555.1 of Venustoraphidia nigricollis. Classification (NCBI taxonomy): domain Eukaryota; kingdom Metazoa; phylum Arthropoda; class Insecta; order Raphidioptera; family Raphidiidae; genus Venustoraphidia; species Venustoraphidia nigricollis. The sequence continues at coordinate 1,177,884 of JAVRKA010000038.1, read as the reverse complement.
CCGTGTGATTTTATACTTTTATTATGTGAAATTAAATTTGTTTTTGGGCAAAATAAAAAATTTAACTCCTTAATACACCCCTTAAAATAACATTTTTTTTCTTAATTGTAATATTATTATCAATCTAACGTCTACACCGAATTAAAGACACCCTTCAATAAATAAATCCCTATCTGCAAATTAGTGTTTTCAAAAAAGTCCGGTCCTGTCGGGCCGATTTTATTAAAATTTTAGGGACACTTTTTAATTACTACTAAAGGGTTAAATGTCAATTTTGAAACGATTCTGAGAATTTTTTCGGTATTTTGGGGCCCAAAAACATTTTTCAACCCCTAAAAACTACCCTTAAAATGCCCCGATTACGCCCATTTTAAATAGGCTTCTTGCGGTGATGGATTTCAACACGTGGGCCAAATTTCGTTTAAATCAATTAACTCTTTCGAAAGTTATTGCCCGCACACACACATATATATATATATATATATATATATATATATATATATATATATATATATATATATACGTATATAAATATATATATATATATATATATATATACGTATATAAATATATATATATATATATATATATATATATATACATATATATATAAACATTTTCAAAAATGGTGCCAAAGTGTTTAGGAGGTTATGAAACGTCGAGAAATTTTGGTCCGACCCCTAGGTCCCGCCATCCGACCGATGCCAATAGTGTATGTTGCCATATGGCAAATACACTAAAAACAATGGTCGTGGTGAAAAACCCAGCCGACAAAATATTATACAAAGAAATTAAAATGTATTATTTTGATTCTGGATAAAATAAAAAAAAAACCGCTTAATACACAAGGTAACTAACGATTTTGATTTGTAATTAAAAAATTTAACCTCTGAATCTTGACCTCTGGACAATAGCCCAATCTCCTCCCTCCCGCAAAAAACCGGTACTGTTTGTAACATATCAGACATCACAATAAAAATCAGCGATATAGTATTTCATATGATCGTCAAGTCAAGTGCGAGTCGAACTCGCGAGAAGACGGTTCATACTATTCGTTTAGGTTTCCCTGTAAACTATGGGTGAGACCCGACATTCAAAAAATTGGTCTACCCGTTTGGAGTCCATACATCGTCTTTTATCTATATAGATTATTAAAATGTAAAAAGTGGTTATTGTGACATAACGATAATAGTTGGACATATAGTATCGCGAAGTTTTTTGTAGTTATTGATATGTTTTTTAATATTGTAGAACATACTTTTGTTCTATCATCAATAGTTTCCGCAGCGCATGCGACGAAAGATGTTTTATGGCATTTTTTTTATACCTTGGGTTACGTTATTAAAGTTTTAGTAAGTATCCCTAATATTTTCTAGCAATAAATATAGCCTATGTTACTCAGGATGAATGTAGCTTTCTAATGGTGAAATTTTTTTTTAAATCGGTACAGTAGTTTTTGAGTTTATTCATTACAAACATACACACACACAAAAATACAAATCTTTCCTCTTTATAATATTAGTGTAAATATTATTTTGAAGTTTGTAGTAGATATGCTTTATTAAAAGTGCGCTTTGCATCCAAACAAAAGGCGAGCCGGTCAGCTAGTTAGCATAATATGTATTGTCATCGAAACTACACATGTTTTTAAAACTTCAACTTAATTGGATAACGGAAAGTGGATGAAAAATTGGTCACCAGATTTGAAACAAATATAAATATATACGTAACGTGAAGTTTAAATAAAATCGTTTTAAAAATCGTCAACTATAAACTTAAAATACAGACATTAAGTGTTACATTTTTAATAGACTACAGTGTAATTTAGAGCTGTTTTTTTAAATTTCCAATAACGTAATTAAGACTCTAATGAAATATATTTAACTTCGCTGATTAGTGATTCGATTTTCTATATTTCATCAATAAATTTATATAACCTGCACATGCATCAAATGTTTATCTATAAGCGAAATTGATATTTTACAATCTGAGGGATCAAATTTAAAACACCCTAGTAAAATTTATACAATAATTTGAATGGATTTTCCCATATATTAGCATAATGTCAACTAATTCAATGTTAGAAAATTATTTTCCTCTCATACAAACCTTTACTAAACTATTTTCATACTACATTAGAACTAATGTATTTTCAACTCATCGATTCATGTATTTTCCATTTTTTCTTCATCCATACTTTGTAGCAGTTATAAATCATTAAAAAATCTTTTTACATTTTTTTTACTTTATTTCTTCTATTGGCTGAACAGCGTAAGAGGAGACACTTCGCGTGAGAATTAGAAAAAAACTAGACAATACGTGAAGAAAATCAGTTGCAAATAGATGGTGTTGAAAATACATGAACCCAACTCTAATCAAAAAAAAAAGTAAACAGCGAACATCCTATTTCTTAAACCAGCGGTTCTCAACCGGCGGGTCGCGGAAGTGTTACAGGTGGGTCCCGATTCAATCCTAAAAGCCAATTCAGACTAGCCGTTCTCGGTTACGATTCACCGGTCCGGTTCGGTTTTTGATTAATCTAGGCTGCTCACACTATCCCGATTCGGTTCTACGATTATTCTCGGTGCGCATGCGCAATTTCGAAATATGATTTGACGTTTGATGTGTAGTTAAACGTCAACAAAAACAAGTTGGCTAGTCACGTGACTCCAGCAAGCGTTCTCATTGGCTACGGTTGCGAACGGTCCGGTTGAAATTAGAGCTGAACCTAAATCGGGAACGACTACGCCCTGGACCGGTGAATCGTAACCGAGAACGGCTAGTCTGAATTGGCTTTAACACTATCAGAAACCATCAAATAAACCATCAGAAAAGATAATAAAAATCGAAACAAATCGAGTTGTGTTTTGCTTGTTTTCTTGGTTCTTGATTTTTGGCTACAAAGTGCTTATATTTTGTCAACCATTTTCAAATCAGAACACAAATTGTTTATCAATGATCAATCTGTATCTTCAAAATATATATTTGTAATATTTGATGGTAAATTTTCTATACATAAGGAAGGGATACGATACAAATATGGTTTTTTAGTCCATCATGGACCAATGGACCGTGGAGGTATTTCGATAAGGAAAGGTGGGTCGCCAGCTGAAAAAGGTTGAGAACCACTGTCTTATACGGTCGTTTTTTTTCGGGCACTCTAGAACACGTAAAAAAATGTTAAAATGAATGTTTTATAAGGTTACACTTTAGAATAGAAGGCTCCTGGAAAGGACATAATATACAAAAGAGTGTAAAAAATTCTGAGGAAGGGATTTCCTCTGGCAAGTAGCTTATGTATCTAATACGACGACAATGAATATATCACCCCACGTGGTAGCTATAGAGCAGACCCCATATAGCCTCTCTGATCCCACTGATTCAACGCTTTCAAATACAATCTGTGTCAATCAGGCTTCAATATATATCATATAGTGGCACGGTGTGTGTGTGTGTGTATCAACTCTCTATTATAATGATGACATACTCCACAATTCACCCAGAAATATTAACATCTTAATTTTTAATGAGCGTGTTTTTTGCAGAAATTAATACAGTGGACTTTTAAGGCTGTCGGAACGCTCTAAATTTAAGCCAAAAATAGAGCTTCGGCTGTCAACTGATTGTAGACTTATTCGTCAACATTTTGCAAAGATTCTTTATCTATAAGGAAGATAAAGGACAAATCTAGGTCTCTAATGGACTACTTTTGTAATTTATGTACGATTTACTAGAAAAAAATTGGCATTAATTGTGCTAAAAAAATACACATTTTCAATGTCACACTATAACCTTATTCGTATTTATTTCACAAAACTGTTCCATCACAAACCTAAAGTGACTTCCTTTTTCGGAAAAGTTTTTTAAATCTTCAAAATATTTCCAAAAATTAGAGTAATCAGTAGACAGCGGCACCCTTGCAAAAAATTTTTTTAGCCTCGTAGTTGGCACCAGCCAAAAATTGAAACGTGCGGATTATTAGAGCGAGACAGAGCTAAAGAAGGTCACACTCACAATATGTCTTTTGCCTACCTCGCCCCTTACCGCTGGGTCTCAGCACAAACAAAATTCAGAGCGTTCCGACAGCCTTAAAGAAAATGCTAATGTAGCAGACGCCCATTAATTTCTTCTTATTCCAAATCAAATATAAAAGACAGTATGATGACTCTTTTTTGTTTCAATTTTAGTAAATTTTGTATTGCGTAATTTGTTTAATATGTAAAATATTATATCTGCGACAGGTATTTACTTCGTTTTAGTACATTTTAATCAAAGCTTGTTAGTGTATTTGCTATATGGCAACATACACTATTGGCGTCGGTCGGATGGCGGGACCTAGGGGTCGGACCAAAATTTCTCGACGTTTTATAACCTCCTAAACACTTTGGCACCATTTTTAAAAATGTTTATATAATATGTATATATTTATATATATATATATACGTATATATATATATATATATATATATATATACATATATATATATATGTGTGTGTGCGGGCAATAACTTTCGAAGGAGTTAATTGATTTCAACTAAATTTAGACCACGTGTTGAAATCCATCATCGCAAGAAGCCTATTTAAAATAGGCCCAATCTGACTATTTTAAGGGTAGTTTTTAGGGGTTGCAAAATGTTTTTGGGCCCCAAAATACCGAAAAAATTCTCCGAATCGTTTCAAAATTTAAATTTAACCCTCTGGTAGTAATTTGAAAAGTGTCCCTAAAATTTTAATAAAATCGATCCTACAGGACCGGATTTAAAAATTTTAAGAAAGACTAGTTTGCAGATTGTGATTATTTACTGAAAGGTGTATATAACTTGGTATAGAGGTTCGGTTGATAATAATATTGCAATTAAGAAAAAAAGTGTTATTTTAAGGGGTGTATTAAGGAGTCAAGTTTTTTATTTTGCTCAAAAACCGAGTTAAATTAACCAACTAAGTTCGCATAATAAAGCCACACTCGCTGTATTAGCAAATACACTATATTGTCGGCAGGGTTTCGGCACTGCGACCCGGGTTTTTTTTAGATTGTGTTTAGTCAGCGCCGGATTAAGCCAGCGCGGGGCCTGTAGCAAATTCTGTCAAGGGGCCCTTGGTTTGCTTTAGGTTCTCAAGTTCAGGGTATTAAATAAAACAAAACTGTTACAAATAAACTTTTCTGGATTTAATATGGGCAAATTTAGAGATAACACTTTCAATATCGACTTCTTTAAGCAAATCATGCTCTATAATATTCAACAAAGTGAGATGATTAAGACGTTCTTGGCCCATCGTGTTCCTTAATTCATTTTTAATACGTTTTAATGTTCAAAAAGAACGTTCGCCACTGCAGTTAGTGATCATGAGAGACAAGTAAATGCGCAAGGCAGTTTCTAAGTTTGGGAAACACGATTCTAAAGAATTATTTTATAATAGTTTATAAAATTGCTGTTCCAGAGGCTCCTGTTTCTAAGCGCTTCGCGTTTAAGGCATGCAAGATATTTTACGCTTATATCTAAATTAATATTTTTTTATTACGGTCAGACAGGCGTTGGAGCGCGGGGCCCGTAGCATTTGCTCCTCTTGCTACGTGGCTAATCCGGCACTGTGTTTAGTTATGACTGGTTCTCTACTCGGCCTAGTTTGGGAGCACTATTTAAATACACTCTGCATCATGAAAACAAAGCTTGCTTTAAGATTTGTTTAGCTATGACCGGTTCTCTACTCGGTTTAGTTCGAGAATACCATCCAAATATACCCTGTATCATGAAAATAAAGCTTGTTTTTAGATTTTGTTACCCATAACTGGTTCTCTACTCGGCCTAGTTTTGGAGTACCATCCAAATACACCCTGCATCATGAAAACAAATTTTATTTTAAGATTTGTTTAGCTATGACTGGTTCTCTACTCGGCCTAGTTCAGGAGTACCATTGAAATACAACCTGTATCATGTAAACAAAACTTATTTTAAAATTTATTTGACTATGACGGGTTCTCTACTCGGCGTACTTCGCGAGTACCATTTAAATACACACGGCATCATGAAATTAATAAAGCTTGTTTTAAGATTTTGTTAGCTATGACTGGTTCTCTACTCGGCATAGTTCTGAAGCACTATTTAAATACACTCTGCATCATGAAAACAAAGCTTGTTTTAAGATTTGGTTAGCTATGACTGGTTCTCTACTCGGCCTAGTTTGGGCGTACCATCCAAATACACTCTGTATAAAGCACACAATGTAATTCTAGATAATAATAATTTGTAGGCACCTATAGTAACAACATATATTTTTGTATTGAATTCAGATAACAAAGACAATCAGAAAAACTGCAAGGAGTGGCTTGCATTAGTGTACAGGAACAGTTCTAACTGTTGATATACGGGGTGCTACAAAAAATTCGATAGATTCTAAACGTCAAATTTAGGATGTCTTTTGGTATTAGCTATTACTCGACAGTCGAAGATTTTTTTTTGCGAGTTTTAGGAATTTTTAAATGAATACAACTTCTAAACCATAAGAAATACAGACGTTGGCTTGTGTTTATTGTAATGACAATCTAGTAGTCAATCTTCTGAAGCTCATAAGAAGATCCAGATTATTTGCTGACTAGATCCAGGAAAAGGGGGAAGCGCAAAAATCCTTATAGGATGTGGTGCTTGAGAAAAATCTGAGTGATTTCGAATTTTATCAAAAAATACCAAAAATCTAAATCTTTCATATATTTTTTAGATTGAAGATTTTGTTGGAAAAAATTCGAAGATTCGAATGAACACAATCAAACTTTATTTCTTTTGATTTAAAAAATGTTTTTGTGGTGAATTTTGCGAAATACAACTTCTAAACCTGAAGAGAAACGTCTTTCGCGTCTTGCAATCTTAAACGTTTTCACTCCGAACTTAAAGCGCACCATTAGAATATGTTTCACATAAAAAAATTAATAGAATTTTGACGAGTAATTTGTCATCGGGTCTCATATTGTAGAAAGTGTAACCAATTCATTGAGTTAACCTATAGTACGACCATCGCCCATGCACAATAACCAGTCAGCCATGTTTGATCACTTCCGCTGTTATACCGTATCATCATTATCTGATCCGGTCACCGTTCCATCACAATCCCACATGGATACTGTATACTATGCAGTGTTGCCACACTAACAATAAAGGAAAACCCTAGAATCTAATTTATTTTTTGACGTTATCATTGTTGTCGCTAAATTAAAATTCAGGTTTCTGAACTCGGCCGTTCTTTCTTGACTACAGTTTCAACACCATGAAGATCAGACAAAAAAATTTTGTACAAAATTATTAGACAGATTGTAAATGATAAACCAGAAGCGTAGCGTGCCTTGGCGGGGCCCCGTATAAAAATCTGTTTGGGAGCCCTTCCCCCGTTGAAGTAAATGACTTAAACGGGGAAATCCCGCAGCCCGCGATAACCGATGTAGGGTGTTGCCAACTTTTGAACGCACGCTTTACGCGGGAAAAAAAGAAATTGCTTTTTTTGGATTTTGTCATTTCTGAAATAAAAAAAAATGGGAAGTTTTTATTAATTTTTGCTTACGCACGTTGGGGGCCCTCGTGGCCCGGGGGCCCCGTATAATTGATACGGCATATACGGCGGTAGCTACGCCCCTGTGATAAACGCTCATTGTGTGAGATAAAAATTATGTCAAAAGGAATTTTGGATAAGGAACAATCAAAAGAGGAAAGCTTTACAGTTGTTTCGGTAAAGCATTTTCATTTGATTGTATCTCATCCAAACTTCCATTCATCGATTACATTATTGGAACAAAACAAATAATAATAAAAATTATGTGTTTTTTCAAACACTAAATTTTGACATCTATTGTGATGCAATTTGAATCGAGCAGTCGTCAATAGACGTCATCACAATAAAACTATTGAACCATATAAGAGTTTCGAATAAAAATAATAGTTGAAAACTTGTTTTAGCCATTACAGTGCTACCTCGATAATTCGGACATTCAGTAAACCGGATTCTTTGATAATTCGGCTAAGCATTTCAATTACATCGTGTATTTTATAATCCAGATTTGACAGTACTTGGTAATTCAGATCTGCGTTTTTAAACGTCTATTTCATTCAAATTAATAGCATTCGATACTATAGTGATTGTGAGAGATTCCCCGTCATGTATTCGGTCGGATCTGATACATATCTGAGGATTCCTATTAATTGTATATAGGTGCGTTATTTTATGTTCTACATAAGTATATAAAATAATTTTATACACGTATATGTTAAAATAGCTTCTGGAAGAAAACACACTACGTTATCAATAAAAACAAAAATCCGACATAGCCCGGGGTGAAAGTGGAAAAGTTTTGGCAAATGAATACAGGATAGGAACATCAATTTCCGATATAAAAAAGAACAAAAGCAAAATCAAAAGATATGGTATACTTTAATGACTATTTTGGATTTTTACCATGTATGTGTTCCTTCTTTTATTCCGGTCCCGGCACCGAAAGGAATTACGAAAAGCCGAATATCCAGAAATCAAACTCATTTATATGCATGGTTTTGTACACAACGATCAAGGCATGTTCCAATTCCCTACAAAATCTTATCTGACAAAGCAAAACTTCTATACTGAAATCTATGGAAATGATAATTTTAGAGCTAGCAGAAAAGGGTTAAGCAAACAATAATATAAAATTTAATAAATATACTTCTATTTTGCATAATTTTTTGTTTACGTACTATTTTCTAGTTATTTTATAAAAAACGTTTACCTTTACGATAAAAAAGCTGGCCTGCTTCAGTAATCCGAATTTTTTACTAATCCGGATCACAGCGGTTTTAATTAGTCCGGATTATCGAGACCTTACTGTATATAGAACTTGAGAATAGCCGAGAATGTAGAGATGCAGTGGTTTATATGACGTTTCCATGCCACCTTTAGTACAAACCCCCAATTCGCAGATTCTAATCTGAGTACTGTTAAACATATCAATTGGATTTTTGATTTATTAAAACAAAAAATGGAAAATATGATTTGGTGTTAAACCAAATAACACTAATGCTGGTGACTAAAGATATATATTGCAAAAACTGTATAATAATATATTTTACCAATTATTCAAAAACTGCAGAATATCTAGAATATCTTTCTGTCTTGACGACAGTTATAAAAAAATAAAATTGGATAGAAAAATCCAAATTTGGCAACACTGTCAACATCGATGCTTCTAATGCATAAACACTATATATAAACATATATCTATTTATTCTATTTTAAGATTAACATCAACTGTGATATTTGCAATTGCATGACCTTTGATCACTGTACAAAACTCCTACATAATTTGTGTTAAATTAATCGCAAATTAATATATACAAGAGTAAAGCTAAATTAATTATCACTACATTGACAGGTTACTCGATTTGCCGTGTAATCAATGAAATACTTGAAACAGGGCGGAATCTTTGATCTAAAGATACCGAATACTAAAGAATAAACCGCAAAACACTAACACTTTTTTCTCGACGCTTGTTTCGCTAACCGTGTTAGCATCATACTAACCATTAAATTAAACATCTCCGCAGATAGATTTTGGTTACTTTTTAATCAATTTCAACGCGTATATTCATATTTTTGCACTCCCTCCTATAAAATAGCTACTCTAATGAAGGCTTGTAAAGTGACCCATTGCACCACTAGTGCTGTAAAGTAAAACAAAACTGGTCGCGCTATACCGATTCACTGTTTGTCTGTCAGTTGTTTACTTTTATTAGTGTATTTGCCATAAGGCAACATACACTATTGGCGTCGGTCGGATAGCGGGACCTAGGGGTCGGACCAAAATTTCTCGACGTTTCATAACCTCCTAAAGACTTTGGCACCATTTTTAAAAATGTTTATATATATATGTATATATATATATTTATATATATATATATATATATATATATATATATGCGTATATATATATATATATATGTGTGCGGGCAATAACTTTCGAAAGAGTTAATTGATTTTAACGAAATTTGGCCCACGTGTTGAAATCCATCACCGCAAGAAGCCTATTTAAAATGGGCGTAATCGGGCTATTTTAAGGGTAGTTTTTAGGGGTTGAAAAACGTTTTTGGGCCTCAAAATACCGAAAAAATTCTCCGAATCGTTTCAAAATTGACATTTAACCTTCCAGTAGTAATTAAAAAATGTCCCTAAAATTTTAAAAAAATCGGCCCGACAGGACCGGACTTAAAAATTTTATGAAAACTACTTTGCAGATAGTGAATTATTTACTGAAAGTTGTATATAATTTGGTATAGAGCTTCGATTGATAATAATATTGCAATTAAGAAAAAAAAAAGTTATTTTAAGGGGTGTATTAAGGAGTCAATTTTTTTATTTTGCCAAAAAACCAACTTAAGTTCGCATAATAAAGCCACACTGCCTGTATTATCAAATACACTATATTGTCGGCAGGGTTTTGGCACTGCGACCCGGGTTTTTTTATAACTTACTATTATAGAAGTAAAGTTTGCTCAAAAGTGAACTGTTAATAATTTTTAAAATGATTTGGAAAGCAGATACTTATTTTAAAAAAAGGCCATACACACCTACCTTGTGCGTAATGGCATTCCGACTCATGTGACTGTTTAAACTCGTTGATACAGTTTAGCATGCACAATTTGGATTAGGTAAAAAAATCACAATTTTATCTGAGGTTAAAAATTACGTGTTTATTTCAAACAGTCACTTTTAGCATCTGTTACGACATTTGATTCGAGCAGTCCAGCCAAATGCGACATTATGACGTCATCGTGGTCAAACACGAACGTCACGTTTAACGAGCATTTTAAATGAACGATTTTAAATTACATTTTGTAACAAAATAAGAATCTGATGAACATATTAGTTTTACAATATTCTACGTCCTCTAATGAAACTATAAAAAATACGAGATGATCCCGTTGCGGTAATAAGACACGAAAGACGAGAACGAGACGAGACTACAACATTATTTTAAACAGTATATCACAGTTGTATTTACTCATTAAGTGCAATATAACTTCAGTTTTATTTTGAAAATAAAACACAGTCATCATTTTTCCTCATGGTACATTTAACAACTCTCGTTAAAAATGTACAGGTGAGGTATTCAGTTCTTCACCCATAAATACAAAGGTGGTACAAATCCGTTTTCTATTAAGTGGTCGAAAGACAAAACCATGTATGTCAAGTTTTCCATATTAAAAAGTTATGATATAAATTGACATCCATTATATTGATTAAAAATATTTAAATTAGGGTTTGAAGTCCATTTTTTCTAACATCAAAATCAGACGTGACCAATACTATAAACTCTCCCAAAAATTTGTCAAAATTCACTCCAAAAATCGTCAATATACACCCAACAAAATATCAAAATTCATCAATATTTTTAAAATTCACCCAAAGCATGGTCAACGGTCATCCGAAAAAAGTATTAAAAATGTATTATGATAAATTAATTTTTGTGGGTTCCTGACATTTGGGGGTCCACGGCTTAAGCCCCACTAGTCCCCTGCAAACATTGAAGTCCTATAAGAAGTACACTTTTTAATATAATAATAAATTTTCTCAGGAAGATGAATAAAAAAGTTCAATACTTTATTGAATCTTTGTACAACGTTTCGTCTCCTTTGGAGACTTTATCAAGCACTAAAAAAAATTTTTTTAGTACTTCAAACGAGACAAAATGTTATACAAAGATTAAATAAAGTATTGAACTTTTTATTCATCTTCCTAAGAAAATTTATTATTATATTAAAAAGTGTACTTCTTATAGGACTTCAATGTTTGCAGAGAACTAATACGGCTTAAGCCGTGGACCCCCAAATGTCAAGAATCCACAAAAATTAATTTATCATAATACATGTTTAATGCTTTTTTGGGTGAATTTTAACACACTGATGAATTTTGATATTTTGTTAGGTGAATATTTTTGAGAGAATTTTGACAATTTTTTGGGTGAATTTATAGTATTGGTCACGCATGATTTTGATGTTATTAAAAATGGAATTTAAACCCTAATTTAAATATTCTTAATCTAACAAAAAATGGAGCCCTGTTGGACTTCAATAACCTCTAGACCCCGAAAAACTTACAAAGCTCCCTGAATCACATAATAAAAGGTACCAAAATGTCAGTTTATATTATTATATTATTAGTCTATTTGCCATAAGGCAACATACACTATTGGCGTTGGTCGGATGGCGGGACTTAGGGGTCGGACCAAAATTTCTCGACGTTTCATAACCTCCTAAACACTTTGGCACCATTATTTATATACGTATATATATATATATATATATATATATATATATATATATATATATATATATATATGTGTGCGGGCAATAACTTTCGAAAGAGTTAATTGATTTTAACGAAATTTGGTCCACGTGTTGAAATCCATCACCGCAAGAAGCCTATTTAAAATGGGCGTAATCGGGGCATTTTAAGGGTAGTTTTTAGGGGTTGAAAAATGTTTTTGGGCCCCAAAATACCGAAAAAATTCTCAGAATCGTTTCAAAACTGACATTTAACCCTTTAGTAGTAATTAAAAGGTGTCCCTAAAATTTAATTAAAATCGGCCCGACAGGACCGGACTTACAAATTTTATGAAAACACTAGTTTACAAATAGTGAATTATTTACTGAAAGTTGTATATAATTTGGTATAGAGGTTCAATTTATAATAATATTGCAATTAAGAAAAAAAATGTTATTTTAAGGGGTGTATTAAGGAGTAAAATTTTTTATTTTGCCCAAAAACCAACTTAAGCTCCCAAATAAAGCCACACTGCCTGTATAAGCAAATACACTATATTGTCGGCAGGGTTTTGGCACTGCGACCCGGGTTTTTATTATAAATTCGCGTCGCCGACCAAACTGCATAACAGCCCATTTTTTTTCATTCTAAGATACGGAACCCTAAAAACACAAACAAAATTTCACATGCAATTTTACTTTTACCTACATAAATATAAGAAAATAAATACATCGTTCTTTTCACGAATCGACTATGATTTATGCAGGAAACAGGAAAGCAAAACAGAATATAATTATAGAATTTTCTTTAACACGAGTTTGGAAAAACTATATAAGGAAACGAAATGTTCCTCTTGCTCCAAGCGAATTGTAAAAACGATTCAACACTAAAAAATAACATATATACCTCGAAAACACCTCACGACGTCTAATATTTGGATTATATTTGACACGACTGAGCTATCTGGGAAAAAATAGTACTCGCGTATAAAACTATAGCCTTTATCAGCAGCTTCGCTCGCGTGAATGGTAATATTACCCGGAGATTTACTCGTAACCTTATCTAAAGTCTAAACAGTAATCGGATAATAGTCTTTCCCTTCAACAGATATAAATGGTGACTGGTTAGGAACGGAAAGTATCGGGTAAAGATAATGTTCGTCACTAATAACCTCGCTTTTCGGTCGTCTATAGTTTACGAAGTCACAAGTTTTAACGGTTAGTCCTGACATAAAATTTCTGTATGATTGCTTACTGTACTAATATAAATATTTTTATATTAGACATTATATCGTATCCAAAATTATTATTATAATTCAGTAATAAATCTCAGGTATTTGGATTATTAATACAAAACAATCGTGTTATTGTTAATTTTGCTACGTTAAATAAAGTAGTCGAAACGTAGCAAGATTAACAATAACACGATTGTTTTTGTATTATTAATCCAAATACCTGAGATTTATTATTGAATTATTTTTATACTAAAAAACTTTTGAAATTTTTTTTTCCAAAGAGCATCTTAGATATTTTTTATTGAGAGTTTCTGTAGCTATTTGAAAGTGAAGATATCTCAAAGTATCTTGTATCTAAGTATAAGATCATTCTGAAGTATCTAAGATATTTTTAAAACAATCTACTTTTTAAAAGTATCTAAAAGTATAGTTTATACTTTATAAGTATCTGATACAGTAAGACCCCGTTTAACGCGGGAGATACGTTCCAATAAGTTCCTGCGCCCAAGGAAACAGCGTTAAACGAGGTTATCTTAATAAGTACGTAGATAATAGGCATAAGTGAATCAGAACCGAGAATAGGAAAATTTGTTGGTTTCTTCTTTGTTTAATTAATTGCTAATATTGATTTTTGTTCATAAAACATTTATGAAAATCAAATAAAAGTTCGAGTAAGAAGCTACGTTTGTGATGAGAAAGGTTCCTCATTTGACATATTTTGTTTTTTGATGAAGAAGTCATCTAATGTCGTTTGCCTTTTTCTGTTTCGTTCAGCAAGTTGTTATCGATAGCAAAATATTACATCAATAACACATCGTCTTGCCTTTAAAACTCTATCAACATTTGAATGATTTTGTATAAATTGATCCATAATATTTACGTTATAGTGGCTAAGCTTTTTTTTAGAAACCGCGTAATACTGAAACAGCGTTAAGCGAGGCTTTACTGTACTTTTATGTTCGGTTTCTAGTATGATCTTCAGCGTTAAATCCCGATTTTGGAACGTCTTTGTTTTTAACTGGATGATAATCAAGGTTAGTAAAATATTAGATTGGGCGTTAACATTGCTGAAAGCGTGACTAGGCGAGACGGGAGAGAGGGCGGGAGTAGTAAACTTTGAGACCGTTTTTCCAACTGTCAAACGAAAAATCAAGTCAAAGGTTTAGAATGGCGTAAGCCATCGATTCAACTAATCACAGACTTGACTATTTTTATAGTCTCTTACTCTACTAACCTTGAGTGGAGATCTTCATTTGGTTAAAAAGAAGTGACATTTTTAAATTTAGAATAATTTAGAAACCCATCATTAAAGTGTAAAATATCTTTCCTTAGATACGTTCATACGAAGTTTAATCAGACAATTATTAAGCAAAGAAAACAATGATGATATTCTTCGAATAAAGATATAATTTATCCACAAAGATTCACCCGATAAATTGTACGGCTATAAAAATAGTGTGAAAACACAGGGAAATCAGTTCATAAAAGAATAGATATTTTTTGTTGTGTCAACATAGTAGACAAATAAAAACAACAGATTTGTTTCCGCTGAGAGTTTTTTTTTCTCTCGTTTTTGAGTGTTTTAGAGAATATAATCTTTCAACTGAACTGTTTTTCCTATACACGTTATTCAACTGTTTTTATTTTCCGTCTGTGTGTGATAAAGCATCGACAGTTTTTCGTTTCCTTTGAACAGACCATCTTATTTCATTCCGTGTTTTCAAAATTCAACTTTCAAATTGATTATAATACACTTTACCAAATAGAATGTAAATTAATAAAAAAAAACAGTATATGATGTAACAATTGTGACAAATTGCCTTTTTTGAAACGAGACACCTTTTAACACTTGTCACGAACGATACAACGATTACATGTAAACGAATGTGCGTGAAAAGTGACAGAACCATATGTAAAAAAACAGTTAAGGCTGTCGGAACGCTCTGAATTTAAGTCAAAAATAGAGCTTCGGCTGATTGTAGACTTATTCGTCAACATTCTGCAAAAATTCTTTTTCTATAAGAAAGATAAAGGACAAATCTAGGTCTCTAATGGCCTACTTTTGTGATTTATGTACGATTTACTAGAAAAAAGTTGGTATTAATTGTGTCAAAAAAACACACGTTTTGAAGGTCACACTACGACCTTATTCGTACTTATTTCACAAAATTGTTCCATCACAAACCTAAAGTCACTCTTCCTCTGTCGGAAAAGTTTTTTAAATCTTCAAAATATTTCCAAAATTTAGAGTAATCAACTGACAGCGGCACTCTAGCAACAGCATTTTTTAGCCTCGTAGTATCAATGTCACACTACGTCCTTATTCGTAATGAATATTTGTAATTTTATGTAATATACGTTACAATTTACACATCACAAATACAATAAATAAAAAAAAGCCCTCTGAATAGTAAGTCGATATTTTAAACAAGAAAAATCCCGGGCCAGGTTTTCACTCACGCTCACGAAAAGTTTTTTCCACTCACTCACGCTCACGTATCCGTATATTTTATTTAATCACACTCACTCACGCTTTTTTTTAAACAATCACACTCACGGCGTGTCACGGGAAATTTCACGTACGATTTGCACCTCTAGTTTGGATTCATAATTATAAAAGCGTGGGTTGTAACCAGCGTTGCAGATTTTGGAACTTTTTCAGTGAACAAAGCGGGATTCTTTCGTCGAAAGCGGGACATAGTAAAAAAACGTATATAATCAGAAGTTTTTAAATATTTATCTTTTTATTTGAGTTCAAATTACGTTTACGTGACAATAGATAGCAAAAATATAGCCATAGAAAATGTATTTTAATAAAAATATGATATTTTAAATCAGATTTACCCTATCGTTAAATAGTTGAGTCTTATTCGTCTTCTGAATAAAAAAAATAAAAAAAAAACAGAAATCAAAATCAAAAAAGTTTTATTCATTAGAAAAATATGGCGTTTCAAACAACAGTCTGAGTAGTGAGTGTTACAAATTGCAACTTACAATAATAGAATAATTATTTACGCACGGTCGAGTTATCCCCGAAAAGCGGGACTGAGCCTGTCCCGCGCGGGACATTTAATTTTGATTCAAAAATCGGGACGTCCCGCCAAAATCGGGACGTCTGGCAACGCTGGTTGTAACTAATAATTAAAGGATCAGTGGCGGATTTACTATTAGGCCCGTGAGGCCCAGGCCTAGGGCGGCATGATTTTAGGGGCGACAAAATTTTAAAGACGACAAAATTGTAAAAATAAACAATGTTAGGACAGTTGAAATTTAAAAATTAATTTAATTAATTTATCATCCGTTGTCCGAATTTACGGTTCCCTGGATTTATTACATATTTAATTTCAATAATCAGCAACCTATAGAGCAAAAAGGGCGCCATATCGGACGGGGCCTAGGGCGACATCGAACCTAAATCCATCACTGTAAAGGATACAGCATACTATTTCTTCAACATATCCTTTTAAAATCTGAGCTCCATGTATTTTTTCATTTGCAGTTTCCAACTGCCAAAGTTATTTGAGTCTATTTCATATTTTCAGTATATTGTTATTTTTTAATTACAAATCCTGTTGATTTGAGATAAATGAAAAAACATAAATGGAAAAGTGACAATCCGAGCGTATAAACAAAATTAAATATAAACCATTAATTCCAAATTTAGGCGTATAAAGTTTTTCTCCAGTTGTGTGCGAATTTAAATCGCTGAAGGGTGTGGAGGTGTTCATAGAATGTGAGCATTACATTTACCCTGGCATTGTAACAACCCTATACAAGTATGAGATGCTTTTCTTGAAGCTTAGCAACCGATAAAGCCGTCTTCACACGACACAAATAATAGGGATGTTGACTATTTTTGGGCAAGTGTTTTAAATCGTGCATAAGTACCTAATATAGCCACAAATATTTATTATTTTTATTTAAATACAACTCAAGCCCTAAAAATCATGTATTTTAAATCCCGTTTCAAATTTCGCTCCAAAACGCCAATACTATAAAACATTTTGTAATAATACGCTAAGGTTAAGATGTTTGCCTCCCTTTTTCGAAAAAAGCACACAATTGCTCCACATAAATTTTATATCATTTTATAGATAATTGCTTGCTCTACCGGCATCAACAACTAAAAAATTTATTATTGCTTTTGTTTTTGTACATTTATTAATTATTAAAATTCTATTATACGTATACAGCAATGGTGCCATCTAACGGTTCTAATTTTGAAACAACGTCAACATGATTGACGGTCGGTAAATTTTTTTTGTTTAATTTTTAATCAAAATTCACGTACAAATACTTTTCGTATGGCAGCACTTCAGCTCAACGTTTTCGATACTTGCGCCTCTATATGACAGAAAAAGAGGAAAGTTATAAAGAGTGTGAGAAATTAGAAACGAATTTTAGTGCGAATTATTCGCACGGGTACCGCTAGTTGTGTAAAAACTACAGTAAATACATGTATACACAGTTTTAAAAAAAATGTCGTTTCAATTGAATAATTATTTAAAATTCTACTATGCTTTTCTTATGGGGAAATATGCGTGATTACAATCCAAGGTCATTGTCAAACCAAATTCTCTAAAAAATGCTTTCTGCAGTCCAGCACTTAGTTTATTTTTAACTACAATATTACCTCGGGATTGAAACTCTGATCGTATGACAAGGGTTTTAGATTGCGCCCTGCATGTGATTTTAGTTCGTTGATAAAACTTTTGTACGCTACATTTCCTCTTGCTCTATACTTTGAGAACATAAAACTGTGTTTCTGTGAAATGCGCCGATGCTAGATGATTCCCATTGTCAAACACTGACAGTGGTGTCACAATTCACATACGAATCGACTGTTCGGCTTTGAATTACCTTTGAATACGGAATGTGAATCACATTTTATATAGAAACAGGTATACCTATACTCGCACGTTACCTAATTGTCCTGCGGAATTTGTACTGTATCTAGATTTTAACATATATCGGCTGTTCCAAACTTCTCTTCACTTGTCCTGTCACATTTAAAACACGCTTTTATTAGCTTCACTTGTATGTTTGTAAAGGAATCTTTGAACGTGGAATTCATCTGCTTCAAAACGTCAGATTAAACTGAAACTTTGCAACCTTATCAAGGACCGATGACAATACAATAATTTAACAAGATTGTCAAAGTATCCTGATCAGGATCGTCAGAATAAAAAAATAAAATCTTTGAATGTATGTAACGGAATCTTTGAACGTGAAATTCACCCACTTCAAAACGTCAGATTAAACTGAAACTTTGCAACCGTATCAAGGACCGATGATAATACAATAATTTAACAAGATTGTCAAAGTATCCTGACCAGGATCTTCAGAATAAAAAAATAAAATCTTTGAATGTATGTAACGGAATCTTTGAACGTGAAATTCATCCACTTCAAAACGTCAGATTAAACTGAAACTTTGCACACTTATCAAGGACCGATGACAATACAATAATTTAATAACTTTGTCCCATTATCCTGACCAGGATCATCGGGATAAAAAAATAACACTAAAAAATTAAAAAATAAATAATTGTTTAAAAAAACTAAAAAACACGCTTTTAATAGAAAATCGAACTAAAAAGTAAAAAAAAAAAATTTTTTATTGTAAAAAAGCGTGGGGTGCTTATTACTATTTTTATACTAACTCTACTTTTACAAATAGCTATACTTATGAAATATTTATACCAGTTGATATTAAGCACCCCACGCTTTTTTACAATAAAACATATTTTTTACTTTTTCTTTCGGTTTGCTCTAACGATTTGGATGAAATTTTGTATTTATATAGAAAAGGTTTTGCTTTTAAAGTATTTCTTGTAAAAACGCAATTTTACTCACAAAAAAACGTTTTTTATAACTATTGATTAGAACCTCGTAAATTTTTGTGGTAGTTATATTGTTGCCAACGGATGATAATCAACTGTTACCTCAAAATTTTGTGAGATGGCGCTATATCATATGTAAACAATGTATGATGTATTCTTGAATTTTTTTCTATAATAATAATAATAATAATAATAATAATAATGCGTTTTACGTCCGTTTCTCGAATTTATGTCATAACAGACGCCATTCGCACCATTACCATTTTTTCATGTACCACTTCCCATTATTTTCTACATTATTTACAACTTCAACTTATGTAATAGCAATGGGGGAATGAAGGAATTATAGGAAATTAGGATAAGGTAGGTAATTTTTGAATAGGAGTTCGATAGGTAATGGGCCATGGCCTCAAATAAGGAACCATCTCAATATTTATCTGGAATTAATTGAGGGAAATCATGGAAAACCTCAATCAAGATGGCCGGTACAGCAATTACCGTTTCTCGGCGAGAGGCAGTAGGAAAAAGTCTCAGCCACATCTGCCCTCGCCGAGATTCGAACCCGGTACCTCCCGAATGCGAGTCTAGTGCTGTCACCACTACTCTACCCAGCTCGGTTTTTTTCTATAATGTTTCATAAACTTTCTTTCTTACATGTCAAAAACTTTAAACCTTCCATTGGTGGAGCAAAACTCGGTCTCCCAGGTACTACAAAATAAAACAAGAAAAAATTAAGCGTAATATTTCCAGACAATATAATAAAATGTTATTTCAGACAAAAGCCAACAAATACAAGCGTTTCTACAGTCGCTTCTCACAATTAGACGGATAAATAAATACATTAGAAGCTTTGTTCGTCAACAATTAAAGCCAAACCAATTTTCAATAATGAATTTAAAATAAAACCTGTGATCAAGACTGTGCTGCCTTCGAAACAAAACGTGTCGCTGGAAATGAAGAAAACAAAGGTATACTATTTATTGCATAGGAGACAATAACCGAACAGGAACCGAATAAATACGAAGCACGATCGAGTGATCAACACAAATTCGAACTATGATTTCGTTTCCTTCTGGGATTTTTGAATATTTTGCGTGATTCCAGGCGAGTCACACGAGCCGTAACAGAGAGAGAGATTGTAGATTATAGACGCTTAACAGCTGAGGTCATCAGCGTCTATTCGAGCCATAACACCATTACACGCGGGATATATAGTATCCCCTGTAAGATAGCTGGTTTTCACTACAGTTTCAAAATATTTGTCAATTCACTTGCGAGCAAACGTCAATTATAATAATAATAATTTATAATAATTTTAACCGGTCATGCTTTCCTGAGAAAACAACTACATGTGATCAGGGTCATCTTTCCCACAGGGCATTCTGGGCACGTGCCCAAGGCCCTGTGATCGATAGGGCCCCCTAGTTCTTGCCAGATCAACATTCCATAACTGATACTGCCCTCTAATATATATGGATAAATTTTTTAATGGTGTATTTTTTAATTAGTATTGAGTTGCTTAGTAATTAATCTTTAATAAAAATACTCTTCCGTAATAGTCATAGAGGCCCTATTCCCGAGCTGTGTAGAGTAGTGGTGACAGCACTAGACCAGCATTCGGGAGGTACCGGGTTCGAATCCCGGCGGGGGCAGATGTGGCTGGGACTTTTTCCTACTGCCCCTCGCCAAGAAACGGTAATTCCTGTACCGGCCATCTTGATTGAGGTTTTCCATGGTTTCCCTCAATTAATTCCAGATAAATATCGAGAAACGCTTGTATTTGTTGGCTTTTGTCTGAAATAACATTTTATTATATTGTCTGGAAATATTACGCTTAAATTTTTCTTGTTTTATTTTGTAGTACCTGGGAGACCGAGTTTTGCTCCACCAATGGAAGGTTTAAAGTTTTTGACATGTAAGAAAGAAAGTTTATGAAACATTATAGAAAAAAACCGAGCTGGGTAGAGTAGTGGTGACAGCACTAGACCAGCATTCGGGAGGTACCGGGTTCGAATCCCGGCGGGGGCAGATGTGGCTGGGACTTTTTCCTACTGCCCCTCGCCAAGAAACGGTAATTCCTGTACCGGCCATCTTGATTGAGGTTTTCCATGGTTTCCCTCAATTAATTCCAGATAAATATCGAGATGGTTTCTTATTTGAGGCCATGGTCGATTACCTATCACACTCCTAGTTCAAAAATTACCTACCTTATCCTAATTTCCTATAATTCCTTCATTCGCCCATTGCTATTACATAAGTTGAAGTTGTAAAAAATGTAGAAAATAACGGGAAGTGGTAGATGAAAAAATAGTAATGGTGCGAATGGCGTCTGTTATGACATAAAGTCGAGAAACGGACGTTAAACGCATTATTATTATTATTATATTATTAATTTTGTTTTACTTTACTGTACAAGTACGTAATGAATCACTTTACAAACTTGTGTCCATGCATTTTAAAGGAGGTAGTGCAAAAATAAAATTACAGACGCATTCATTCGTTTGTACGAAGTTGGTCGAACTAAAGCTCTTATTTTATTGTTCTGAAACGTTGGGACTTCAGAAAGACTCTCTGACTGAATAAAAGACGGAAATCCCAGAAAGACATGTTGATTTCTTTGTTTTCTTTTGAAAAGACGCTACTGTATGACAATAATATGTTCACAGTTACGAATGTTAGACGCCAAAATGCTCGTTCTCTCTTCTTCTTTTTCTTGCAGAGTGTAAACTTTTCCAAGCAACAATAACTACCACCTTTTTTCGACATCTAATGAAAATTACAGTCTATTTATTTATTTTTCTTATTTCCTAACTGAAAAACTTTGATACTTTTGTTTCCGATTTGTCTACTTCTTTCTGTGACAATGTTGTTTGATGATAACAGTATTTTTTTGTAGTTTAAAAAGTTTTTTGCATATATTTAAAAGTATCTTTTTAGTCGTTTAGAGCAGCGTTTCCTCAACTTAGAAATATGAAAAATCACTCGCGGTTCCTCCGAGAAATGGTAATTCCTGCACTGGTCATCTTGTTGAGGTTTTCCATGATTTCCCTCAATTAATTTCAGATAAATACCGAGATGATTCCTTATTCAAGGCCATGGCCGATTACCCGTCAAAGTACTATGTGCACAAAATTATACATTATCCTAATTGCCCATAATCCTACATACATTCTATTCTACTCTAATATCCTGCATGTAATAAGGTTTTGACATTATTATTAATAAAACATTTAGATCAAATTTATTTCATAACGATCGTTTTGACCATAATGATCATCTTAAGGCTGTCGGAACGCTCTGAATTTAAGCCAAAAATAGGGCTTCAGCTGCTAACTGATTGTAGACTTATTCGTCAACATTTTGCAAAAATTCTTTCTCTATAAGGAAAATAAAGGACAAATCTAGGTCTCTAATGGACTACTTTTGTAATTTATGTACGATTTACTAGAAAAAAGTTGGCATTAATTGTGTCAAAAAACACACTACGACCTTATTCGTACTTATTTCACAAAATTGTTCCATCACAAACCTAAAGCGACTCTTCCTTTTCCGGAAAAGTTTTTTAAATCTTCAAAATATTTCCAAAGCTTAGGAAACAGTTTAGGAAACGCTGGTTTAAAAAGTAAAAATGAACATTCATTTATTTTCCACAGCGTTTAACAAAGAAACAAAACTAAGTTTTTTTTTTAAAGAAAAATTTTAAACAAGAATGCCAATTAAAGTTTTATTTGCAATTTCCGTTAACAACTTTTTTAATTAACAATAATAAGATATAACAAATACTGAAAATGAACTTTTTATCGCCTTAATTTTTCGAGATTTTACAGTCTTCTTTGTCTGGTAGGAAAATTCAAAAGTCTATAATAGTGTTTTGTACTTTCTAGATAATAATCTTTTAAATTTTCCAATCGGATTTTATGTTCAAAAACCCACTTGTTCTCGAAAATATATTATTTTGTTTATATTTAGATTCTAAATATAAATAAAATAATAAATATGTCACAAAAAGTTTACATTAATATATAATTTATAACAGCAAACTAAAAATTAAACAGAGAAAAGGTTTACAAAATTCCAGCAAATTTTTACTAAGCCACTAGCATTTATCCTTTTCAAAGCGTATTTTACTAACTTTCGTCCGGGCAGATTTTAGTTTGCCAACAAAACAATCGAGAAGAACAAAAAACAATCATACAAACTCTTCTTCTTCTTTATAATATTAGTACATATTGTCCAATATCTGTGCTTGTTCTCTTGTTCTAACAGTTAGATATTGTAACTTAATTATAGACGCTCGACAACCCAAGTCTTAAGCGTCTTCTTGTGCTAACATTAACGTTAAAGAAGCTGAGTGAATAATAAAAAAAAACATCCTGGCCAACACAATAAAACTAAAATAATGTAACAGAATAATTTTAAGAAAAATGAATTGCAACCAAACATTTTTTTTAATAATTACATAGTGATTAGCGTCAGTTTGTCAGGAACCATATGACACAAAACAAGTTTGTGTCATTTTATTTTTGGTCATGTAATTTTGTTTCGCAAGAATGAATGAAATGTTGCAAGGCAACTATTTTTTTGCAACTCAAGTTCCAATATCAAGTTAAAGAGACCACAAGGCTTCTTAAATACAACACGACATAGGTACGTCTACCATAGACGGTAAATTGCCTAAAGCGGTACATAGACACTGCCATTTTTAAATGTAACCTATTTAGTAGACGGACAGATACATATTTTGAAGCTGTGCTTCTTAACGCAAGCCTTGAAATAGGTTGTCAACTAGGAAAAAACGAGCGTGACATGAAATCAGACACAAAACAAAGACGCACATATTTTGTCCTTAGATATTTTTTAATCCGATGTACCGTTAATGAGGTAATAATTAATTATACGAGTAGTTAAGGACATACCAATTAATTATCACAATAAATAAGGAAAGAGGCATAGTTTAAAAATATTCAGAAAAAAATTTTGAATAGGAAAGTCACCAAAAATTGGGGAATAGGCGTGGTTTAATATTTTTTTTTTTTTTTTTTGTATTCCATTCAACATTAGTGGTGATAAATTATATAAACGGGTCAAGACATTTCAGTTCAGAATTGTTTTCTCTGATCGATCTGACATATCCTGTATAAAACTATTACAGTAGAACTCATGTTGAAACACTCAACTCATGTATTTTCAACTTCTCCTTCATTCTCACTTCGTTGCAGTCATAGACCAATCAGAAAAAAGTCTTAATCAATTTGAGGTTAAAGGTTGTCAAACGTATTTTTCCATTGGCTGAGTGCCGTAGGAGACGCTTTACGTGTGAAATAGGGACTAAAAAGTTGCTATTCGTAAATACAATCCATTATAAAATAAATGGTGTTGAAAATAGATAAGTCCGGCTGTAATATAGTTACAATAAAAAAAAAACAAATCAGCAAATGACAGCATAATACAAATAGAATTCAGATATTCAGTTACTTCAATTACCTTAGTTTGCATTGTAACACTAAAACTCCTAACAAACACATACATACATTACACATCGCACTCACACAACACAAACACATTTACACGTTGGATATGAAACATAAACCCACTATAACCTTCCCGTCGACAGAGAACTCGTTCTAATAAGGGAAAGCATAGTTCATAAACATTTTTTGTAGCTATAGTATTGTGCAATAATAAGCGATTTTGAAAATAAAAATAAATTCAAGGTCATATTGTCAACATTAATTTTCTGACAATGCGTTGTACTGTATAGAAAAAAGTATATAGTTTTATGTTGTACTTTAGAATCAGGACCTTCTAGTAAAATATCGGATTTCGTTCTTGAATTTTAAATAGAACGTTTTCAACAATGTACCTTTACACAAAGTACCCAGGTGCTCACTGAACTGAAATAATAATTTCTAAAGTGGTTTCCACGTCGCTTCTTATAAAAAAATTCTTTTCAACTTGCCCACCTCTCTCGCTTACATAGAGCGCGCGTTGTTGCTGTGAATTTTAATTCATTACACATTTTAAAGAACGTGTTCGATTTTAAATGAAATTTACAAAAATCGTTTGTTTTATCTCACGCATTACAAAAAGCCAGCGATTTGTTTTTAGTTGCTTCTAAAACAAAAAATAAATGTTGCGTGTATTTATGTACGCGCGGCAGAAGTTATACTTCTTTGGCGTGATTGCGATAATTGATATTCACATTTTTGTTGAAGATGTACATTGATAAAATAAAATAACATACTGTCGAATTTTCATTAGCACAGCCAACTCCGTACTGTCGAATTTTCGTTGGCGCAGCCAACTTCATTTTTTCGAAAATTGTCGTTAACAGAATGACCTTTTACTCTGACAAGTAATTAGCCAGGATTAGTTTCTAAATGAATTTAAAATAAAGTTTGAATGACCTTGAATATGAAGGAGCATATATTAGAACAGGGACACAAGACATGCAACTTCCGTTGCTTGCTTAGAGATGGAAAAAGCGCGCGATAAATCGATTTTTGACTTTGGAATCGACTTCAAATTCTTTGACTTTTTATTATTATTTTTATTATTTCCCAAAAAGAAATTTAAAAAAAAACTTGGAACGTGTCGCGGGACACGCGTTTGGAATGAAGTCCCTTTCGTATTAGACGTTTTTCGTAACGCGTTTTATATAATCTAAAAACACCCGGTATAATCTAAAAACATCCGGTATAATCTAAAAATACCCGGTATAATCTCGAAACACCCGGTATAATCTCGAAACAGCCGGTATAATCTAAAAACACCCGGCATAATCTAAAAACACCCGGTATCACCGTATACCAGTTTTTCGTGACATTTTTGTCTTACGGTATAGCCTATGTTACTCAGGGTGAATGTAGCTTTCTAATGGTGAAAGAATTTCTTAAATCGGCCGTTCATAAAATACGTCACACTACAATCAACTTTTTTTGACCCCCTCCCCCCCTATTGTCACACTGTGTCACACTTTCTGTGACCCGCCTGTAAATATTTCGTCACAAAAACTAAGACCCCCCCCTGAATATAATAAATTTCAATGGATAGTACACAAATTTTGAAAATTAAAAATATTTATTTAGTTTTTATAATAAAATTTGAATAAATTAAAAAAGATCTTTTATAAAATATTTTAATGAACAGCGAACGTCACGTTGTCGTAGCCCCCTTGTCACATCTTGTCACACTCAGCAAGACCCCCCCCCCCCTTGTATGCGAACGTATTTGATGAATGGCCCCATAGTAGTTTTTGAGATTATTTATTACATACACACAAAAATACAAATCTTTCCTCTTTATAATATTAGTGTAGATTTCTATAGATTACCAAGTTCCTTTACTGCTGCAGTCGGTATTATCTAACAAAAATGAAACTATCTAAAACTATCTTCTGCATACTTGTTATCTTAAAGTGGACTTCAAAGACTCAGGAATGCCAACTATGCAAAAGAAGCAGACTACAGTACTACTAAAAACATTTTATCTATAACAAGAATTTACTACTTGTTATTTATAACAAGTTAATAAATTGCTGAAATTGAGTTTAAATTAGCAGTGCAAATCAAGATGTTTTATGAGTATTATTTAAGTTATTTCAAACATTAAACCAACATATACAAACTATCCTTTATTTAAAATAAATGTTTGGTAGGGATGTGCGAACAGTAGATTTTCTTTTTAACCTTCGTAACCCGCGCATTGGTCTGTTAGACCGACGGTTTACTTTTGCCTTATTTATTTTTAAACGAAAGACGTTAGCACTTCGATCACAGTTTCTTCCATTCAGAGGCCAAGGTGCTCGTTTTAAAACTGACTGAGGCCTCAAAAAACTTGTATATTACGGCAATGTGCAAGAGAGAAACGATTTTTAGAAAGAGAAACCTGCCTAATGAGCACACTGTGTAAAATTTTCACCAATGGTCTATATTGCATTTTATCTGGAAAGACTTTCTATAATGCATTAATGATTTCCATAGCTACCAAATAAACAAAATTCATACATGTTGCGTCTTCAATGGACTTCATTGAATATAAAGGTGGTATCAGACGATTCTCTCCGAATGAATGTTCAGTTGACTGAATGTTCATTTTTATTTCATTCCGTGTTCACACGGCACAGACAGAATGACATAGAAATGAACGTTAATCTAGTCTTTTCCTAGAAGATATCGTCGAATGAAGTTGTACGCCTTGGAATTCGTTTGATTTATGAATTGTCAAAAAAGAAACAAAGTTTTTAAATCATTAATTAGATATTTTAAAGCATTTGTCCGTATTGTTCTGTCTTTGTATTCGTCGAGTTTGTGGTTCCAAAGACATTGATTTTGAAATTCTCCAAAAACAGCAGCGTGTTTCGGCCGTTCCACTTGAATACCATTTTGTCTCATACACAGACAGAATATATTCACTATTCGGTGTCGTAGTCCCAAGTCCGTCCTCTACAAGACAAGACACAAAATGATCGAACCCGAATGAATGTTCTTTCTTGTGTTCGGACGCTTCATTTTTCGTTCATTCAGAGTGCGAATGAATCATGTCGAATGCCATATCTAGCGTTGTTGGATCGGTCCATTAATGAATTCATTTTTCATTATTGTTTCATTTTGTGTTCAGACCACGGTATAAGAAAGAATGGTAGTGTATCTTATATTCTTTTATACATGAACGGGGTGAAAACTCGGAGAGTCCGCGGAGTAGCCCAGCGAGTACACCAGCAATCCTTGCTGTGTTAAAAGAGATGCGTAACGGGTTTGCCTATGCGTTGGCGTTGCGTAATATACTTTGAAAATCGAATTTAATCTTATTACTCTTTTTATTTAACACAGCAAGAATTTCTGCTGTGTTGGTAGCGCTACTCCGCGGGCTCTTCGTATACTAACCCAATAAGAGATTCACTTTTTTATGTGGGAGATATACTACCATTCTTTCTTATACCGTGATTCAGACGTTTCATTTCGAATGAAAGATGCTGAATGAAAGACAAAATGAACACAAAATGAATCATCTGATATCACCTTAAGGCTGTCGGAACGCTCTGAATTTTGTTTGTGCTGAGACCCAGCGGTAAGGGGCGAGGTAAGCAAAAGACATAATGTGGGTGTGACCTTCTTTAGCTCTGTCTCGCTCAAATCATCCGCATGTTTCAATTTTTGGCTGGTGCCAACTACGAGGCTAAAAAATTTTATTGCAAGGGTGCCGCTGTCAATTGATTACTCTAATTTTTGGAAATATTTTGACGATTTAAAAAAATTTTCCGAAAAAGGAAGAGTCACTTTAGGTTTGTGATGGAACAATTTTGTGAAATAAGTACGAATAACATTGAAAACGTGTGTTTTTTTGGCACAATTAATGCCAATTTTTTTCTAGTAAATCGTACATAAATTACAAAAGTAGTCCATCAGAGACCTAGATTTGTCCTTTATCTTCTTTATAGAGAAAGAATTTTTGCAGAATGTTGACGAATAAGTTTACAATCAGTTGACAGACGAAACTCTATTTTTGGCTTAAATTCAGAGCGTTCCGACAGCCTTAAAGCGAAAGATATTGTAGCATCGGTAAAAGATCTAGCAGTCCGTAGAGTGACAATGACTGCAAAAAGACGCGCGTCCGCAGAGCGAACGGCGGTCGGCGGTCAACTGAACTCCGCATAGCCCCATGAATCATACATAGACGTGCATACATTTTATATGCATACGTTATTGACTGCGGACGAAGCGCTCTATCACACGCGAATGTGTGTGTGTGTGTGTGTTTGTGCGCCACGAACACGGCAATACGTAAATAGAGTTCCGAAACTTTATTAATTTCTCTACGCATTGCTCTCCACTTATTGAAGTTATACTTCTTATGCGAGTACTCCAGATTAGCGAATTATTATACCGATTGTTTAATCGGTTTGTCAACCGATTAAATATCCGCGGTAGTTTATTATAAATAGCTGAAACTATTTATTATTAAAAATGATTTGTCGGGAAAAAGTTTGTAATAATTCCGTTTTTAATGAACAATTGTTTAACTAAAATTTATATTTACATGTGTATTTTAACTTTTATATCTACTTGATCAAAACATTTAATAGTTATAAAGCTTGAAAAAGTCCCAAGAAAGGGACGAAACGTCGCTATAAATAACAAATAAGTGTTTACTTAAAAAGTCCTTTTTCCCGACAAATCATTTTTATATTAATTACCAAGGACAAAAAAGAAAAAACTCACTATTTATTATTGTTGCGCAGAAGTTTTTTGCGCATGATTGTAACTTTCGGTTGAGATTTTAATTTGAAAACTACTTAAGGCTGTCGGAATGCTCTGAATTTAAACCACGCTACGAGGCTAAAAAATGCTGTTGCAAGGGTGCCGCTGTCAGTTGATTACTCTACATTTTGGAAATATTTTGAAGATTAAAAAAAAATTCCGAAAAAGGAAGAGTCACTTTAGGTTTGTGATGGAACAATTTTGTGAAATAAGTACGAATACTGTTGAAAACTGTTCTGTTTTGTTTTTTGTTGCTATGAAAAAGATAAACCGGAAGCCGCCATTTTGTTTTATAGATAGTCGTTTAATTAACCGGTAAACAATCCGACCAAAATTGTTGCTTTCATAAATTTGATATTACTAGACAGCGAGTTTAACACGTAAGTGGAAGATGGTGCATACCTGTTTACAGTGGTAAAGCAGCAATGATCAGCTGGCCCATTAGCTCAGTTGGTTAGAGCGTCGTGCTAATAACGCGAAGGTCGCGGGTTCGATCCCCCCATGGGCCAATCTTCGTTTTTAGTATTTATGTGATGCATTTTTTTTCTGTTTTTAATTAATTGGACATATATTTTTTTATACAATGGCAGTAAAATTCTCACATTTTTAACCGACTTAAAATAATACCTCCGCTAGTTGTGAACCGATTTTAATGGTTCTTGTTTTTATTAATAGAATATATTGTCAGGGTGGTCACATATAATTTTCTCTAAAATCGGTTAAGTATTTTTTTTATTGTATATTTTCTCCGTGATATCTCCGCCAGTTGTGAACCGATTTTAATGATTCTTTTTTTAACAGATCATACTTTACTAAATCAGTTCGATAGATTTTTTTAATAGATATATGTCTAGTTTTCTAATATGAAAAATGACTAGTATTTAGTAATGTTCAAACTACGTATCCATTAAAAACTATAAAAACCTTCCTTCAGAAAATTTTGGGGCTGACGTCAATTTAATAAAAATAATAATTTTATAAATTGGCGCCGACCTCAAAATTTCATTATTTTCCTCCTTTTAGAGGCTTTTTTGAAGAATGTTATTTTTTTTTATAGGACTATTCAATAGGAAAATTTATTATGAAAAATAATAATTATTGAAAATATGAACTTATTCATTAACTAACGAAACTTTTTCCTCTTTTGTTTCAGGTAAGTTTCATTAATTACGTCTCATATAGGAATAGCGGTAAGTTCAAATAGCTACCATCTTTTGAATGAATATTTATAAAAAAATCGACCGACGAACCACCATTTTCTGTGTTGGTGTGTTATGATTAAATTAATAGGTTGTATCATTCTTTCGATACGTTTAAGTCAAAATTTTATAAATGATTTAAAATCAACTAAAAATTACAATAATAACACAAATTATATACAGAGGAAAATAATTAAAAAAATTTTTTGATAAATTTTTAGACGTTTGATTAATAAACAAAAAAAATCTTATCGTTGTTTTTGATTTCAGATAATTATTTATTACCTGATTTATTATAAATAGCGGCCCAGTCCGGCTTCGCCCGGGTGTAAATGTAATATATAGGATATAAAGATGAGAATCATTATCATTAAATTCTCAACGTGTATTGAATTTGCGCGAATTCAATCGCTTTTATTTGTGAATGTTCAAAAATCGAATAAAAATATTATTTTCCAAAAAGAAATTTAAAAAATTCTGTTGATCCGTTCGCTACCAAACTTCAGAAGATCACCCGCTGGGCTAATCTAAAGATTGTCTGAAAATTTCATCAAAAATGGTCTACCCGTTTGGAGTCCATAGATTAAAAATGTAAAAAGTGGTTATTGTGACATAACGATAATAGTTAGACATATAGTATCGCGAAGTTGTTTGTAGTTATTGATATGTTCTTTAATATTGTAGAACATACTTTTGTTCTATCATCCATAGTTTCAGCAGCGCATGCGACGAAAGATGTTTTATGGCATTTTTTTTACACCTTGGGTTACGTTACTAAAGTTTTAGTAAGGATCCCTAATATTTTCTAGCAATAAATATAGCCTATGTTACTCAGGATGAATGTAGCTTTCTAATGGTGAAAGAATTTTTTAAATCGGCACAGTAGTTTTTGAGTTTATTCATTACAAACATACACACACGCAAAAATACTAATCTTTCCTCTTTAGAATATTAGTGTAGATAATGTCCGTTAATTGCTATTTTAGATTATGTTAAGCTAGCCAACATGTATACTAAATTTCTTCGAGTGCCAATGTTCTCTTTAAATTGTACCAATATTTAAAAAAAATATATCGGTACCGATACTTGAAGAAAATATCGTTACGATATATATCGATAGTTTTTGGTACTTCTGACATGCCTACGAGATACATCCAACTGTTCAAAAGACAGAGCTATGCGAGTTAAAAAGAGGATTATATTGAACAGCTGATAAACAGTCACCTTGATGCGCTGTAATTGCGCTTTAGAGTGCTGGCGAAAGTGTTTAGTTGTTAGAAATAATAATCTTGTACGATATCGATACTTGAAAAAAATATCGATACGATATATATCAATACTTTTTGGCACTTCTGACATCCCTTAGACAGGGCTATGCAGGTGAAAAACACGGTTATATTGAACAGCTGATAAACAGTCACTTTGATGCGCTGTAATTGCGCTTTAGAGTGCTGGCGAAAGTGTTTAGTTGTTAGAAATAATAATCTTGTAAGATTTGTGCGAGGACAACGAACGAAGCACAGCGTACAATGGACGTACACCAACCAACACATACGACCTGTTATACCATACGAAATGTATGCATACATCATCCTTGCAGTATTCTTTATATCATTTGTTATTCAGATCTGCGTTCTGACTCAGTCTGAGAGGATGCTGTTGTGTGCTATGCTGCTGTCACAGACATCTTTTGTATAAATGTCGCCCTGAATGCTCACATAGCAATTGTTAAAAAAAACGAGACGTTTCGAAGGAAATGTTAACATCTCTTCCTATGTTATGCACATTAGAATTATGATGAAATTTACCTTCTATTCTCATAACGACGAATTATTAGTGTATTTGCCATATGGCAACATACACTATTGGCGTCGGTCGGATGGCGGGACCTAGGGGTCGGACCAAAATTTATCGACGTTTCATAACCTCCTAAACACATTGGCACCATTTTTAAAAATGTTTATATATATATATATATTTATGTGTACGCGCGATAACTTTCGAAAGAGTTAATTGATTTCAACGAAATTTGGGCCACGTGTTGAAACCCATCACCGCAAGAAGCCTATTTAAAATGGGCCTAATCGGGCTATTTTAAGGGTAGTTTTTAGGGGTTGAAAACAGTTTTTGGGCCCCAAAATACCGAAAAAATTCTCCGGTAGTGATTAAAAAGTGTCCCCACAATGTCAATAAAATCGGCCCGACAGGACCGGATTTACAAATTTTATGAAAACACTAGTTTGCAGATAGTGACTTATTTATTGAAGGGTGTATTTAATTCGGTGTAGACATTAGATTGATAATTATATTGCAATTAAGAAAAAAAATGTTATTTTAAGGGGTGTATTAAGGGGTTAAATTTTTTATTTCGCCCAAAAACAAACTTAATTTCACATAATAAAAGTATAAAACCACACGGCCCTATACAAGCAAATACACTATATTGTCGGCAGGGTTTTGGCACTGCGACCCGGGTTTTTTTGATATTTTTGCATTAGAATCACAAGCGTACTCACGGGAGGTGCCAAAGATGCCGTGGGATCCCCAATTAATCTCGGTACTTGTATTTTTTTATGTTCTGCTTCTTTTGGCGCATGCAACGAAAATGAGACACCATGATATTAGTAATTAATGTTGTAACAAAACTGTTCTGTGTGGTGGTTTAAAACTGTTCAACAAATGAAATAAGTACAAAACAAATAAACTAAAAAGTACTTCTCTGATAACAATGAAATTAATTAAACTAAACAATGAAACAAACAAACGGATTCTTATAAATAATAGGATAACAATGACTATGTACACAATACACTACTTTAAACACGCACCGAAATTTTTGTACTACCGCACTACTATTTATGTAACTATGATTTATAGCTGTCGTGACGCATCCACTGAATGTACTCTTACTGTAGCAAGCAAGCAACTGACTGGATGAATCGCCCCACATGCGATGTATTTATAAACGCGTACATTCCGTTCTCGATCATTCCAGAAACTTCTATTCAAGTTCGAGAAGCATCTGTCATTTCCAGCGTCGCGCTACAATATGAATGTACTTCGTGTATCGGCAAGGTTGAAATCGTCGATAAAGCTGACTCTTCAATGCAGTGTAATTTTATTTTGTATCCATAGATGACACGTCCCATTTCTCTGTTACAATATGCTGATGGAATTGTCCACCTAGTATCTAAGTACTATTCGAAGTCAACAGGCTAATTTTTAACTATATTTATGATCTCCCTAGACATCCTATTTTATTTTATCAACATTACATCTTTAACGAAAATGTGAATATCAATTATCGCGATCTCACCAAAGAAGTATAACTTCTACCGCGCGTACAAAGTACACGCACCATTTTTTTTGTGTTAATTTACATTTTACAATAATATATAGATTTTACTGTGGTACCCCTTTGGTTTCTGGCGTGAGCCTTCTGACCAACCGGCGCTGACTATATAAAATATAGTAGGGTATTTTGCATGATATTTTAGGATTCTGAACTTAAGGAAAAGAACGAAATCTTTGTGGGATCACTTGTTCGTCAGTCAAATCTTTCAGGAATAAATAAAGACAACACTGAAATTTGGCATAATTATAGAGTTTTCAAACTGGTCTTAAATTTGACGGGCCACATTTTGACACCCAAAGAAATCTATCTATTCGGTCATTTTCTTAAGGATCTCAATTTCATGTTAAGTAGTTTTCTGCTAACGCATCTTAAAAATTGATTTTCTAAAATCCGTTTTGGCAACACAATTAATTAGACAGAATCGTTTTTTCTAGTTGTAAAAGTGATAAAAATATTATTACATTGTTGAACAGTTAAAACAAAAAAATTCTCTATTTTAGTCAACTATGTAACTTTTGCAAACGGACACTCGGTATATATATTTTTCCAGGTCCGGAAGATTTTGACGGACATCACGCCGGCTTTTATGTATATGAAATGCTCCCTGCATTTGTTCTGAAGGTCAGGTTGTCAGGTCGCATGTAGTAATACCAACATCACTGTTACATATGTATCTGCCCAGTACATTAATAATAACACTGTAAACCTATGTTATACACAATTACGTGTGTACTACTGTAATTAAGTGATTGATGCTTTATATTAATTTGTCAGGTTATTTAATTTGATTCAATTTTTGAAGACTCAGATCTATATAGTGTCAATGACCGATGTATGCAATTCTGAAAAAAAGTTTTGAATCTGTATGAAAATTTCGTTCAACTAATATCCCACGTGACTGAATACAAATATTGTTTGTGTCCCCCCCAAATTTGCAGATGCCTTTTTTTAATATACAGGTTTTTAGCTTCTAACCTGATTAGTATAATTAACCACGTCCTGTTTGAACAACAAGGTCACATAAAAATAGAATATAATAATATATATAATATAAAATACAAGATGGGCAAGAGGATTTACGTGATAAGGACCATGGAGGTGCATAGACACCTTTATTTAATCCAGAAAAATTTGACAAGACGGACAAACATGCGATCTCATGGTTTCGTTTTTTTATGAACTGCGGAACCATAAAAATTCCAGGTTAATTCAGCTAAAAATCGTGATGAAAAATTAAAATTGTCTTCCGGGTTTTAGTTAAATGGTTAATCAGTAAAAGATTTTTAATTATACATTAATTATTCCGAAGCACACAAATCAATTCTGACTACCAAATATATGTAAAATTAAAACATTTATCAAACCCGAAATATACAAACGGATTATCTGATTTGCAATAAATTTACTTCCTCTAACGTATTCTCATATAAATTAACTTTCGCACACTTAAGTAAACATCTACAGAGTCGTGCAAAAGTCTTTGATCTTTTAAATAAACGATAAATAACTATACCCAAACGTTCTTAATCGATTGCTCGCGAGTCCAACGAATCAAAATGTGATTGCAAACACATTTTAACTGTCCCAGGTAAGACATCCACCGAAAATCTATCAATAAGAAAAATAATAACGCATTTTAGATTTTAAATATTTCAAAAAACTAAGACATTTGTAATTATTTTAATGAGTTGTAGCCCTACGAATTTACAGATTAAATTGTTGAAATTGAGACGCTTGACAATTAAAATCACTAGCATCTAAACAGGAGCAGATCTGCATAAGGACTAACAGAGTTTAAGCCCTGGACCCCCAAGTATCAAAGATCCTCGATTTTCAATTATTATCATAAATTTTTAATACTTTTTCATTAAAAAGTTAGGAAATATTAATGATTATCATACGTGAATTTTGAAATTTTTTAGGTGAATTTTGATTTTGTTTTTTTTGACAATTTTTTTCGAGAATTTTGACATTTTTTGGGTGAATTTTGGCATTTTTTTTAAGTTTTGACAACTTTTTTATGAGCTTATAGTATTATTTGTTTGGTTAGGTCACCAAGTTTCAACTTTGATTTTGATGTTTTTATAATGAAATTTAAAGACTCTCAATCTAACAAAAAATGCGGTGCCATTGGATTTCAATAAGCTCTAAGCTCCTAAAAACCGAAACATAAATGGACAAATTTTATAAGCTTTTTTTGAACATTTTGAGGTATTTCTTAAAAATGCCTTTATTTAAAAAAAAGGAATTTTGACAGCTGATTTCGTAATGGGCTAGATAGTCAAATTGAAAAACAGATAAAATCTGTCATTGATGAAAATATTTTTGGTGGGAGGCAACTAAAAAATTTAAGACTTGGTAAGGTCGGTTCTGAATATATGTAGATATTTTTTTATAAGCATTGAGTTTTCGATTCGTTCAAAAATACTATAAAATACTATAAGGCCCTAACTATATGTATAGTGATTGACCTTAGATCTTAATAGTAGCATATGTTTTTTTAGTAGGCAAGCAATATGTACATTTACTATTTTTTATTTAAATAATTTATAGTTGTAATTAAAAGACACCCGTATAAAGAAATTTAATCAGCAACGTAAATTAAAATGAAAATACACCAACAACTCGTTCACATTTTAATTAGTCGTGACCATCGCTGTTGTGCCGTCTTTATCAAAGAAGCAGTATATTAGGTAAAACTTAAAAAAACTGAAATACAGGTATTTCATATTTAGGACTCCACAATACCTGTTATATTATAATCCTCAATTTCCAGGTTAAGGTAGTTGTCGTGGTACAATATTGTCAAAAAGTTATAGATTATACGCGCCACAAAAGTATACTAGCTTGTAGCTAAGTGATCCATAATTTGTACGCAAGACTGTACCCGTGGAAACGTAACCGATACAGTATTCATATGCATGTATACTTTTCTATAAATTGTTGAACTTTAAACCGTTATTTATAAATAATTAGACGGTCAAAAATGTTTTCTTATTTTTTTTTAAACTCATAATAAATGCATTGAAAGACTGTCAGTTTTTGGAAAGTTTCTGACAGTTAGTTCTTTTTTTATAAATAAGAAACTGGTTCAGAAATACAGAGATCGTATACAATCAATGTTAATTATCCAATTTTTAATTGAATTTATTTCGGATTATATACGGTCGATCGACTTCATATTTTCAGGGTAATTGTATTATCATGTCTTTAATAAGTATACAAAAATTAAGAATTTTCTGACGGTGTGCCTTAACCACGACAACTACCTTAAGGCTGTCGGAACGTTCTGATTTTAAGCCACACTACGACGCTGAAAAATGCTGTTGCAAGGGTGCCGCTGTCAGTTGATTACTCTAAATTTTGGAAATATTTTGAAGATTTAAAAAACTTTTCCGAAAAAGGAAAAGTCACTTTAGGTGATGGAATAATTTTGTAAAATAAGTACGAATAAGGTCGTAGTGTGATATTGAAAACGTGTGTTTTTTGGGACAATTAATGCCAACTTTTTTCTTGTAAATCATACATAAATTACAAAAGTAGTCCATTAGAGACGTAGATTTGTCCTTTATCTTCTTTATAGTGAAAGAATGTTTGCAAAATGTTGAAGAATAAGTCTACAATCAGCTATCAGCCGAAGCCCTATTTTTGGCTTAAATTCAGAGCGTTCGGACATCCTTAATGTGAGAATGTTTCAAATGGATGTTCGATTTATTACTAAAATAATAAATTGAAAATATTAATACGTACTAGCTTCAGATATTCTTGATGATTGGTGATCTCAAATAATAAATTATCAACATCAATTTCTAAGTTATAAGCTTAGGACTGAGAAAAGTATCTAGACAGGGATCAATTGAATTATTAAAATAATTATTAAAAAACCGGTCAAGTAAGAGCCGAACTCGCGGGGAGAGAGTTCCGTACCATCCCGTTTTCCGCGAGAACTTTAAGACTTGAGATTTTCGTTTAGGTTTTCCTGTAAATTATGAATGAGGCCCTATGTTCCCTATTTTTTTTTTCAAAATTTTAGGCTCAGTAGTTTCGGAGTAAGGAGGAAAAATGCTCAGTTTTCGTATATTTCTTTTAATATCTTTTAAATTACGCATTTTAAAATTATAAATAAAATATATTTGCATTTCTCATAATGAAGCCTTTCGTTTGACACGTCACATGATGCACTTGGAAAATATTTTTTTTAGTTTTCTAGTTTGCCCCCCAAAATCCGAATTCATTTATTTACTCTATATATTATGTACCAAATTTCAACTTTTTTTGTCCTGTGATTCCGAGAAAATAAACTGTAACAGACGCACAGACAGACATGAGAGTGATTCTAAAGGGTTCATTTTCTGTACGGAACCCTAAAAATAAAAATATCAAGTCGGGATAGCCCAGATAACCTTGACAACTGACGGTTTCAAATATTCTCTTTTTGCACTGTATTTTTGATACGTAGGGCAGCATAGTTCTGTAATTCACATTTGGTTTAGGAAGTCGTTTGTATATTTCTGCAGCAATATCCATTTAACATTATTTAATTTTTATTTAAATTTTATATCTAATTTTCCCAGCCAATATGTTACATTGCATAATATTTTAATACTTTAATTGAACTGAATCATTATATTGTCAAGCGTCTATAATTAACTATATAATATTTCATTCGAGTCATTCTTTTTATGAATTCGTAAAGGTTTATCAATAATAACTATTAGTTTTCAGTTTATTATGAAAGAAATATTTAGTAAATAAAAAATATGAATAGGGATGTTGACTATTTTTGGGAAAGTGTTTTAAATCGTGCATAAGTACCTAATATTGCTACAAATATTTATTATTTTTATTTAAATACAAATCAAGCCTTAAAAATCATGTATTTTAAATCCCGCTTCAATTTTCGGTCCAAAACGCTAATACTAGTCGCGTGACGTCACCTGTTCATGCCAAAGGAGGCTCAAAAGTTTACACGAGAGCTTCCATCCTACAGATGCGTATTCTGTGCTCATAAACGTTAGTAAACTGTGCAGTTGATGAAAAGTTGTTTCGTAGTCGTTGCTATAGTTACATGTAATTTGACGTTTCCTATAAACAAATAATAATAAATTACACACTAAATATTAACCAAACAATGAAGTTTTTGACAGCGGCTGAACATATGACGTCATGCACTCTGATTGGTGTCTGTTAAATGACTTGAGAGTGATTTTATTAGGTTTTATTTATTAAATATTAATTAAATTCCTTAAAAATAAGGAAAAATATAGTGTTTTTTAGTATTTCTATTATAGGAACTACCACTTAGCGTTAAAATTATGTTTTTATTTGAATACAGTCAACATCCCTATTGCTGTTAGCCCCAAATAGTCATAATGACATAATTCCGTATGATCAATGTTAAAATTTATAGAGCTGTTAAATTTCTGTCTCACTTTAACGTATTTAATGCTAAATTTGTTAGAAAGTAACAAAAAATTAACAGCACTCTAAATTCTTGACCCCAACTGTTGATCACTTGAAGAGGACCCTGTTTACAGAACCTAAATATTTTTTGAAAACGACAAAATACAAATCTACCTCAGGTTTTTAAATTTACAGAAGAAAGAATGTATACACAGGTTACCTCGTTAATGAATGACGTTAGCTGGGAGACCGTTCAATATTATTATCAACCACACAATATCAATTGACAGTTTATTGGAAGGCGTCAGTCTCTCACTGCTATGTCAACCACGCAATATCATTGGATGACGTCATTCCCGTAATACTGTCTAACGGAACAAAGTCACCTCTGTATCTAATATAACCTTGTAACCTTGTAAGTATATATAATTTTTTAATGAAACTTCAAAATGTTGCGCAATTATTTTTTATTCATAATGTTTAAGAGTAGTGTACACATTAAACCAAAACTAAATATGTTTTTTTTTGTACACAGCTTCGTGATCTCCACTTTTACA
Organism: Venustoraphidia nigricollis; assembly: GCA_034508555.1. Taxonomy (NCBI): domain Eukaryota; kingdom Metazoa; phylum Arthropoda; class Insecta; order Raphidioptera; family Raphidiidae; genus Venustoraphidia; species Venustoraphidia nigricollis. The sequence continues at coordinate 1,137,762 of JAVRKA010000038.1, read as the reverse complement.
AAATCCCTCTTTTATTTTTAACCGACTTCAAAAAAAAGGAGGAGGTTCTCAATTCGTCGGAATCTTTTTTTTTATTTTTTATGTATGTTCCCCGATTACTCAAAGACGCCTGAACCGATTTGTAAAATTCTTTTTTTGTTTGAAAAGGTGGTCCCATGGTCATCAGGTCAGGATCTGATGATGGAACCTTGGAGAAATCAAGGGAAATGTTCAAAAATGTGCGAAATCAAATCCACTACTAAAAAGTAAAAAATAAAAAAACTTAAAAAAAAAATATTAACCTCCTTCAAAAAAATCACTAATTTCATATTTAATAAAAGTAGATATGTAATTAAAAGTTTTTGTAATGAAATTAGCTCCGACCTCAAAATTTCATTATTTTCATGTTTTTAGTGATTTTTTTGAAGGAGGTTAATATATTTTTTTATGTTTTATTCATTTTTTGAAAGTTTTAATAATTCTTTTGGCTTCGTGCAGACAGATCCTAATACTTTGTACAGACAAGTTAAAAACTGCGCTGTTACATGAATAACGCCAGGAATTTTTTCGTTTTTGAAAGCAGTCAGTTGTGAACTATTAATACCGTATCTTTATAGTTTTTAGTCTAATACAAAAATATTTTTAATATTGTTTTATCAAACTGAATTATGTGTAAACTTTAAAAATAATTCCATAAAAATTATTATAACGATTTAATTTTAGTCTGTTTGCAATCTGATTTTAATATATATATATTTTTTAATTTCGACGAATTTATAAACATCAATATGGTTCTACAAAAATGTATCTATGTATTTTTACTTTTTGTTAAGGTAATTATTGATGTATTTGCTGATGTCCTAGTTTTGTTTTTAATAAGATTTTTAGAATTTATGCCCGACATAATCCAATTCGTCATAGATTTTTGAATTTTTTTTAATAAAAATTTGTTAGGTTTTATAATGACTTTGTGGGCTCAAAGATTTTTGACCAAACTTGACGATGAATTTTTCTTATTAAAGTTCCGAAAAATTCTAAATTTCGTATTCATAATTTTAAAACATATTTTTTATAATAATTTTGTGACCCAAAGTGTGTGTGTTTGACCAAACTTGACATTATTTTTCTCATTCCGAAAAGTAATTGAACATTTTAAATTTCGTATTTCTGATAATTTAATCATTATTTTAAAACAAACACAGATTTTACTAGTTTTAGTTAGGTTAACGTGACGATGGATTTTTCTCATTCCACATCGTAAATGAAAATAAAAATAAAGTAAAAAGTGAAGTAAAAATAAAAAATCTAGTTTTCATATTCATTAAACGTAACAAAAATATTATTTTATAATAACTTTATACCATAATATTGTAACACAAAGTGTTATAATTATTTTCTTTTAATCAAACTTGTGAAAAAATATTTCCTATTTCTTTTCTCTATTAAAAATGAACAAAAACTCTCTTTATTAGTTTGAGTGTGATTTTATGACTCAAAGTGTCTCAACTGATCTTTCATAATGGATTCGTCCCATTCATAGCGTCCTTAAAAATTGAAACTGCAAAAAATTATGTTGTTAAAGGTAAGTGACAAAAAATATTTAAAATTATGTTTTGAAAAATAAACAGTTTTCATAAAAACCAATGCATTAGTTAAGTATTAATTTATGTACCTAGAATATGAATGCAGTTATTATGTACGAGTCATAACCTTCTGGCTTTTTAGTGTATTTGTATACACTATTGGCGTCGGTCGGATGGCGGGACCTAGGGGTCGGACCAAAATTTCTCGACGTTTCATAACCTCCTAAACACGTTGGCACCATTTTTAAAAATGTTTATATATATATATGTATATATATATATATATATTTATATATATATATTTATATATATATATATATATATATATGTGTACGCGCGATAACTTTCGAAAGAGTTCATTGATTTCAACGAAATTTGGGCCACGTGTTGAAACCCATCACCACAAGAAGCCTATTTAAAATGGGCCTAATCGGGCTATTTTAGGGGTAGTTTTTAGGGGTTGAAAACTGTTTTTGGGCTCCAAAATACCGAAAAAATTCTCCGAATCGTTTCAAAATTGAAATTTAACCCTCTGGTAGTGATTAAAAAGTGTCCCCACAATTTTAATAAAATCGGCCCGACAAGACCGGATTTACAAATTTTATGAAAACACTAGTTTGCAGATAGTGACTTATTTATTGAAGGGTGTATTTAAATCGATGTAGACGTTAGATTGATAATAATATTACAATTAAGAAAAAAATGTTATTTTAGGGGGTGTATTAAGGGGTTAAATTTTTTATTTTGCCCAAAAACAAACTTAATTTCACATAATAAAAGTATAAAACCACACGGCCCTACACAAGCAAATACACTATATTGTCGGCAGGGTTTTGGCACTGCGACCCGGGTTTTTTTATTTTTCAACTCAAATACTTAATTTCAAGGTACAGGACACGTTCACTTATCCGACAACATAATTTTTCGCGTATGTCGGATTTCCGGATGTAAGCACTGATTAAAACTTTAACTATTAAAAAAGAGTTCTTTTAATTGTTTTTTTTTGTGTTCCTAAAGTCTTATTGAAGGTTTTAACAATAAAACAATTTTCAATTTCGAACTTTTATAACACAAACAACGTGACGTCTTCTCCTTCCAATGTCTATTGTCAGACTACAGAGCGAACGACTCAAGCAAAACGTCAGAGTATAGAAAAATATTTGTCAATTAACATGTGTGTCGGATTACAGAGATTACAGATTATAGAGCGATTTTTCTAGACCTGTACATAGTTAAAAACAGCGGATTACTGGACGTGTCGGATTAACGAGTAGCGGATTATCGATCGTGTCCTGTATTAAAATTTTAAAAATGCTTCATTGGTTTTTTATTGCGAAAAATATTACTAAAAATTTTACTAAAAAGTTATTGTACAAATTTTCACAGTGCCTCAAATACCTACCCAAAAATGTCTAACAGCTCTCGCACTATAAGAAGATGGATGAGTCTTGAGAGTTTTCCTATGCTGTATTTGCGTTTTTTTGCTGTGTTGTCCGTGACCAGGCATTGGTACTGTCATATTGGCATTTATATTCAACGTAAGTACCACAAAATGGTAAATGTACTTCTGATCGACATGGAGAATTGACAGCAAAGAATATAAAATCAGTAATTTCCTGTTTCGACACATTCGATAACAAGTTACAGTTGTAAGCATGTAACTGTGCAGTAAAAACATGAACCACGGACAAGGAGTACGAACTCTATATATACAATAAAATATTAGATAAAAAACTTTTATTAAGATAAGCTTTTATTGCTGTGTATTAAAAAGGGTAAAAATATTTTTTAATAATTTAGGTTCATAATTATAAAAGCGTGGGTTGTTAGTTCTATGATAGTCATGACCCACGCTTTTATAATTATGAGCTAAAATTATTAAAAAATATTTTTATCCTTTTTAATACACTGCAATAAAAGCTTGTTTTAATAAAAGTTCTTTAAGACACGCTTTTATTGCAGTGTACCTACTAAAAAGGGTAAAAATAATTTCTAATAATTTAGGTTCATAATTATAAAAGCGTGGGTTGATAAGCTCTATAATACTCATGACCAACGCTTTTATAATTATGAACTAAAATTATTAAAAAATATGTTTATCCTTTTTAGTACACTGCAATAAAAGCTTGTCTTAATAAAAGCTTTTTAAGACACGCTTTTATTGCAGTGTACTAAAAAGGCTAAAAATAATTTTTAATAATTTAGGTCCATAATTATAAAAGCGTGGGTTGTTAGTTCTATGATAGTCATGACCCACGCTTTTATAATTATGAACTAAAATTATTAAAAAATATTTTTATCCTTTTTAGTATCTACACTGCAATAAAAGCTTGTCTTTATAAAAGTTTTTTATCTAATATTTTATTTTCAAATTTTTAGCTACATCTTTGGACCACCATATTGAATTTAAAAAAACGTTACTGTATTCTGCTTGTCACATCCTCCTATTTTATTGAAATTTTAATGTGTTACGACGTCTCTAATCTACAACCTTTCTCTCTCTCTCTCTCTCTCTCTCTATCTCTCTCTCTCTCTATCTCTCTCTATCTCTCTCTCTCTATCTATCTCTCTCTCTCTATCTAGAAAACAGTCCTATATCCGTCATTTTGTTTTTTTTCTTTCAAAATTCGATCGAATGAGACGCACCCGGCGTGCGCAAACATACTTTCCACCCAAGTTTATTAAATACAAAGGTAACCTTGTTCCGTTGGATAGCAGTGAGAAAATGACACCTTCCAGTGGACCGTCAATTGACATTGCGTGGTTGATAATAATATTGAACGGTTTCCCAGCTGACGTCATTCATTTACGAGGTAACCTGTGTGTGCAATGACCTTGCTTTACATTGATCGTCGTCTTTCGGGAATCGGATAAAAAATAATACATCCTTCGATTTTTTTAGAAGAAAATAATAAATGGAATGCGTTATTGCAAAAAATGTATATTTAATGTGAAATATTTGAAATATTCAAATGTAAACCATTTAACACTAGCGGAGGTGTTAAACGGTGTAGCGAATTTGATGCCGCATTAAGAAGGATGTACAATTTTTCTCTTGAATCAATACGTCAAAATTAAAAAAGTTGCCGTAACTGAACTCGGCAGATAAAGTAATTTAAACATTGGGCGAACATAAAATTCAATTACTTACGTTAATTAATTAATTTTTTGAAGTAAAACTTTTTTAGGGGGTAACTCAGATCTTTTCTACTGGCAGTAACTTTTTCTCACGCAAGTAACGTTCAGTTTATCCAAAAGAGTGGCGACATATTGGTAAGTTAGAAATTTTATAAGGTAACTGTTGGAGATTTTAGTCAATAGATGGCTGCACAGTTGTAAAATTTCTAGCTTACCGACATAAATGGTGCCAGTTATCATTTACTCATTTTGTCAAATTTAATTTAGCAAATTATGATCTGTTATTGTCAGTATTACATCAGAATGTAAATTAATTTATAAATAAATCAAAGAATATTCGTTCAATAAAACAGCAATAGCGACGTTGACTATTTTTGGGAAAGTGTTTTAAATCGTGCATAAGTACCTAATATTGCCACAAATATTTATTATTTTTATTTAAATACAACTCAAGCCTTAAAAACCATGTATTTTAAATCCCGTTTCAAATTTCGGTCCAAAACGCCAATACTAGTCGCGTGACGTCACCTGTTCATACCAAAGGAGGCTCAAAAGTTTACAAGAAAGCTACCATAGATGCGTATTCTATGCTCATAAACGTTAGTAAACTGAGGTGATGAAAAGTTGTTTCGTAGTCGTTGCTATAGTTATATGTAATTTGACGTTTCCTATAAACAAATAATAATAAATTACACACTAAATATTAACCAAACAATGAAGTTTTTTGACAGCGGCTGAACATATGACGTCATGCGCTCTGATTGGTGTCTGTTGTGATTTTATTAGGTTTTATTTATTAAATATTAATTAAATTCCTTAAAAATAAGAAAAAATATAGTTTTTTTAGTATTTCTATCATAGAAACTAATACTTTTCGTTAAAATTATGTTTTTATTTGAATACATTCAACATCCTTATTGCTTTAAAAATATGTTTAATTTTCAATTTTGAAGTGAATATATCCCAAAAAATGAGTGACAAAAAAAATTAAAAAACTGTTTATAAAGACAATAAAATAGTGTTATATAAAATTCAAATACCATTACTTATTTATTTTTATTTTAGTAAAAGTTACACGGAAAAAATTTTGCACATCCCTTGCAGAAAAAAGGGAACCGTTTAACAGTAAACGTAACACAAGTTAATTATCATCGTTTTTTTAACAAATCGGTCGGCGTTTGAAATGAACACTGAAGATAAATCAGTGTAGAATCAGTTATGGTGTTTGTGTATACAGAATGGAAACCAAATGAGTAGCCATGTTTTACACTTCTTAAGCACTCAACTTTCCATGAAAATATATATATATATATATATATATATATATGCTTATTGCTTACCGTGCATTAAGATTCTGTGATAAAACGTTCACACATTCATTTTAAGTTTGGTGTCTTGCTTCAGTGTAATAAAATATTAGAAAAAAAACTTTTATAAAGACAAGTTTTTATTGCAATGTACTATAAAGGATAATTTTTTTTCTAATTTAAGTTCATAATTATAAAAGCGTGGGCTGTAAACTCTATGATAGTCACGACCCACGCTGTTATAATTATTTAAAATTAGTGTGTAGTTTTCTTACGTCCATATTATTAAATGCTCGAAATTGTAATGAGATGTTTGGACAGTTATTTCACAAATTTTTATTACTAAATTAGCAACGTTTCGATATCCAGGATATCTTCATCAGGCTTCTTAGCTGTACAAATACAAATTTATTAACAGCTAAGAAGCCTGATGAAGATATCATGGATATCGAAACGTTACTAATTTAATAAAAAAAACCCGGGTCGCAGTGCCAAAACCCTGCCGACAATATAGTGTATTTGCTTATACAGGCAGTGTGTCTTCATTATGCGAACTTTACTTGGTTTCTGGGCAAAATAAAAAATTAGACTCCTTAATACACCCCTTAAATAACAATTTTTTTTTCTTAATTGCAATATTATTATCAATCGAATTTCTATACTAAATTATATACACCTTTCAGTAAATAATTCATAATCTGTAAACTAATTTTTTCATAAAATTTGTAAATCCGGTCCTGTCGGGCCGATTTTATCAAAATTTTAAGGACACTTTTTAATTACTACTAGAGGGTTAAATTTCAATTTTGAAACGATTCGGAGAATTTTTTCGGTATTTTGGGGCCCAAAAACATTTTTCAACCCCTAAAAACTACCCTTAAAATAGCCCGATTAGGCCCATTTTAAATAGGCTTCTTGCGGTGATGGATTTCAACGCGTGGGTCAAATTTCGTTAAAATCAATTGACTCCTTCGAAAGTTATTGCCCGCACACACATATATATATATATACGTATATATATATATATATATATATTTTGATGTTCTCTTGCGTAGACGGACTCCCACTTGTTGCAACACTGTCTTAAAAAAAGAGAAAAGAAAGAAAGACAACAATTGAATCTGTGTTCTCGGCGTCGCAGGAGGATATCAGTTCTTAATTTGCTGGGCCCGTTTAGTTTCTTTGATAGAAATTTGATATCCGCCTATGGGCGTCCGATCAACACAGACCCTGAGGAAAGCAAGAAAGAAAACAATACAGTGTTTATTCCGAAATTATAATTAACAGTTTTATTAGACGTGCAGCGAGGTACAAAATCCAGTAGCGATTGTTCCGTATCAATAATACTTTTACGAAGAAGTAAATTGATCTCAAGGTACTGATTTAAATAAAATCGCTTAAATAACTAAAATTATAATAAGGTGAGCTATAGTACTATTCAATAAATAACGGACAACCCAAACGCAACACACAATTACTTCAGTAAATTCAATTAAATATAAGATAAGCTATTTTACTCATTAGTTACAGAAACTTAGATATTACAGACACACAACAGGACAAATAAATAACATAATACAGACTTAATAATAACTAACGGAGCCGATGCTTAAAACTACAGACAGAACGAAACCCGATTCGCAAAATACCGACTTAAAACTACAGAACAGAAACGGATACTTAAATTCTACAGACCGAACGGAACACCATTCGCAAAATACCGACTTAAAAACTACGGAACAGGACAGAACACAATTCGCAAAATACCGACTTAAAACTACAGAACAGAAACGGATACGTCTATACTTCCCAGATACCGGAACAGAGAGAGTTGTTATTTTTAATATTGTTTATTTTCACGAAACCGTCACCTAGCAAACATATTCATTCACAACAATGTCAGGCTTTATTGTTCGTTGCTAAGTGAGGCATGATATCGTAGTAGCCACGGATATCAGAAAATGCAATACGGAATCACAGCTGCCTATAACTGTTCAGATATAATTAAATTATTAACTATTTATTTAATTAACTATTAAGGTTATACTATATATTCTTGTGACATATGGGCATAATGTCACAATTTCCCACCAACAGGGGGACGGCGGGGAAAGTTCTCAAACATACTGCTCAAGATGGCAACACTGAACTGTCAAAAGTGACAACAATTAACCTCTGATCAACAAACAAAATTTTCACGGTGCGGATGAAACAAGTTTAAATCTAAATAACTAGCTTAAAATTACGAAGTCGGAATAAGTTTTAAACTTTCTTTAAGTGCTCCACGTGAGCTCGGAACAATCTATCAGTGACAGGGTCATTTAATTCTACACTAACTGGAGACAAAAATCGAACGATAGTACGGGGTTCGCTATACCTCGGGAGGAATTTTAAATGAAAGTTTGGCCTCATCTTTTGGTAATGCAATCTTTGAACAACGGAATCACCAACTTGAAACTTTGATTCAGGAGTACGATTGACATTATAATAACTCGCTTGACGATCATGCGATTGCTTCAACATGTCACGGACAACATCTGGAGTTAACGAATCTCGTTTTTCCCACACTGCAGGTAAATTCCACTTGAGATCCAGCGGGAATTTTATTTCTCGACCGAGAAAGACTCGACAAGGTAAATCATTAATACTTGTATGGTACGTTGCATTATTACACAATGTTATGTTGTTTAAAAGCAAATCCCAATTTGAATGATCGTTAAACTTTTGATGTAGCAGAATAGCCAGGGCTGCACGCACATTGCGTATAACGCGCTCAACGGCGTTTGATGCGGGGTGATACGGCGAAGAATTAATTGGACGGGAGCCCCACGAAATACAAAAGTCTCTGAATTTCTTGGATTTAAAAGGCGTCGCATTGTCCGATACAATAGAATCAGGAGGACCGTACATTGTAAAAACTTGATGTAAACATTTGACGATCGATGCAGAACTGGAATCCGGAATAGCGTATGTAATTAGCCATTTGCTAAAACCATCTAATATCAGTAACACATACTTGTTGCCGGCGCTGCTTGTTACAAGCGGTCCCATTAAATCAATGTATAAGCGGTTCCAAACCGCCGTAGGAGGACTAGACGACATAATTACTTTGTCGGGGTTTTGGTCACTTTTATGACGCAAACATAACTGGCAGGCCTTAATGTGTTGTCGGACTTCTATAAACATCTTTGGCCACCAAAATCGCCTGGCAATAGAGCGATATGTCTTGTTAATTCCGGGATGAGCACCCATTTCAGAGTTATGAAACTGCTCGAGGATGCTTGGCTTGGCTGCACTAGGTACAACAATACGGGCTTTATTATGGCGCCCCACTAGACGCACTAGAAAATTGTCTCGAACGGCAAAATGTCTTACGTTCACACCTTGTAAAATTTGTCTTTTTATTGAATTTAATTCAACATTTTTATTTTGCATGTCTCTGAGTTCACTGAACTCAGTACTGACGTCAACAATTGAACACATAAGATCGTCCATTTGTTTTAGATTCTTGGGCACAGGTAATCGGTGATGGCTTGGACCTTTTCACTATCCACAGCGAGACCAGACGACGAAATGCTGTGACCCAGAAACTTCAGTTCGGATTTCGCGAACTTCACCTTACTCGGGTTGACAGTCAGATTTGCGTCTCGAAGACGCCGCAACACCTCACGCAAGTGGCTCATATGACAGTCCAAATTGTCACTGTAGATGAGCAGGTCATCGAAAAACACAATTACATTTTTATATCGTAAAATAGTTCACTCTTTAGTCGATTCAGAGCACTGGGCGATTCGGACAATTCAATCTGATTAAACGCACTATTCAGATCCAGAGTTGTGAATACTTTAGCCCTTTTCAAACGTTGAAAGACGTGCTCAATCGCCAGAGCTGGAAACGCGTCCATATGGACCTTTTGATTTATCCTGTTTTCCGTCAAAGCCTCCGGAAATTCTGAACACAATCTATCAAATTTTTCAGTTGCGGAGTCCACGGCCATAATCGGAACCAATAATTCGACTGGGACGGAAGCAGGCAAGGAAATATACGGAATCGACGAATCCCGGTCAAATTCAAACGATACTGAATTTTCGGCACAGTTTAATATTGCCCTCATATTTTTCAAGGACTTACTACCAATAATTACTGAGTATGAAATATTTGGCAACACAAAAAGATAAGTTTCCAAGTTTTATTCTTAATCTTTACAACTAATGTCGCCGAGTTTTCAGAACGGGTCGTTTGACCATTAGCTACGCGAGCATATTGTTCGCATTTCTTATAAGTACCTAACTTAAGAAAACTAAATAATTGGCCAGGTTAGCGCTAATGTAATTTAGCGTGGAACCCGTGTCCAATAGAGCAGAAGCCTTAACGTTACCTAAACTAATATTAATTATAGGGATAGACTTATCGACTAATTTATTTGAATTGGCGGTTGCAGCGAAATAGTTCGAAATAGCTGCAATCGGAATTTTATTGAATAATTTTGGAGACGGGGCCGAAACGGGGGAAATTGTCGAACTATCACTATCAGTTGAACAATTACTACATAAAATTTTGGGGTAATTATAGGCACTAACTACGGCATTGCATTTTCCGGTGATATCCGAGACTCACCAGAAACACCGGGCACTGGAGCACTGGGAGGCTGCGGCTCCCAGACGACTATAGGAATATCCGTTGACTGCGGAGCGGACGGGACGGTTCGGGATTTCGGCTTCAAGACGGCGGGCAGGTACCGGACAGGTTGGAACAAGGCTCAGGCTTTCCAAACTACGCTCTGCTACCAATTTGATGTTCTCTTGCGTAGACGGACTCCCACTTGTTGCAACACTGTCTTAAAAAAAGAGAAAAGAAAGAAAGACAACAATTGAATCTGTGTTCTCGGCGTCGCAGGAGGATATCAGTTCTTAATTTGCTGGGCCCGTTTAGTTTCTTTGATAGAAATTTGATATCCGCCTATGGGCGTCCGATCAACACAGACCCTGAGGAAAGCAAGAAAGAAAACAATACAGTGTTTATTCCGAAATTATAATTAACAGTTTTATTAGACGTGCAGCGAGGTACAAAATCCAGTAGCGATTGTTCCGTATCAATAATACTTTTACGAAGAAGTAAATTGATCTCAAGGTACTGATTTAAATAAAATCGCTTAAATAACTAAAATTATAATAAGGTGAGCTATAGTACTATTCAATAAATAACGGACAACCCAAACGCAACACACAATTACTTCAGTAAATTCAATTAAATATAAGATAAGCTATTTTACTCATTAGTTACAGAAACTTAGATATTACAGACAGACAACAGGACAAATAAATAACATAATACAGACTTAATAATAACTAACGGAGCCGATGCTTAAAACTACAGACAGAACGAAACCCGATTCGCAAAATACCGACTTAAAACTACAGAACAGAAACGGATACTTAAATTCTACAGACCGAACGGAACACCATTCGCAAAATACCGACTTAAAAACTACGGAACAGGACAGAACACAATTCGCAAAATACCGACTTAAAACTACAGAACAGAAACGGATACGTCTATACTTCCCAGATACCGGAACAGAGAGAGTTGTTATTTTTAATATTGTTTATTTTCACGAAACCGTCACCTAGCAAACATATTCATTCACAACAATGTCAGGCTTTATTGTTCGTTGCTAAGTGAGGCATGATATCGTAGTAGCCACGGATATCAGAAAATGCAATACGGAATCACAGCTGCCTATAACTGTTCAGATATAATTAAATTATTAACTATTTATTTAATTAACTATTAAGGTTATACTATATATTCTTGTGACATATGGGCATAATGTCACAATATATATATATATATAAACATTTTTAAAAATGGTGCCAAAGTGTTTAGGAGGTTATGAAACGTCGAGAAATTTTGGTCCGACCCCTAGGTCCCGCCATCCGACCGACGCCAATAGTGTATGTTGCCATATGGCAAATACACTAATAAACATTTGTGAAATAATTGTCCAAACATCTCATTATAATTTCGAGCATTTAAAATTAGTTTTATCCTTGTTAGTACATTGCAATGAAAGCTTCTCTTTTTTAAAGTTTTTTTTTAGACACGAAAACCTGTTAACCGGCCTACCGGTTAAAATTTGATGTGAAAACTGTGATTATATATGTGTAACCGGTTACTAGTTATTATTTTTCATAGACGATAACCGACCAAAACATCTGAGCACTATAATATACCAAACGCAACTTATATTCCGTTCTCTCTCTTTCTCATTCAGTTAATATAATACAGTAAGACCTCGCTTAAGGCTGTTTCAGTATTACGCGGTTTCTAAAAAAAGTTTAGCCACTATAACGTGAATTATGGATCAATTTATACAAAATGATTCAAATGTTGATAGAAGTTCAAAGGCAACATGAAGTGTCATTGATGCAATATCTTGCTATCGACAACAACTTGCTGAACGAAACAGAAAACGGCAAACGACATTAGATGACTTCTTCACAAAAAACATAATATGTCAAATAAGAAACCTTCCTCATCACAAACATTACTTCTTACTCGAACTTTTATTTGAGTTCCATAAATGTTTAAATGTTATCATTTTAAGAGATGTAATAAACGAATATCTCAAAAACAAAAAATGTAACAAGTAATAAGCAAATACCCTGTTTTGTCGCTAGGAGTTCTACACCATGACCCAATTTTGTTGTTGTCTTTAAATATACAGTAAGACCTCGCTTAACGCTGCTCCCCTTAACGCTGTTTCAGTATTATGCGGTTTCTAAAAAAAAAACGTTTAAATATTGATAGAAGTTCAAAGGTAAGACGAAATGTCATTGATGCAATATCTTTCTATCGACAACAGCTTGCTGAACGAAACAGAAAAAAGGCAAACGACATTAGAGGACTTCTTCACAAAGAACAAAATCGATTTTAGTAATTAATAAATCCATACTTAATGTAATAAAAAAGTATATTTAACAATAAAATATAAATGTTACAAAATTAACAAATTTTCTTATTCTCGGTTCTGTTTATCTACGTATTAAGATGACCTCGTTTAGCGCGACCTCGTATAGCGCTGGAACTTGTTGGAACGTATCTCCCACGTTAAGCAGGGTCTTACTGTATATTTAGTCTAAACTCTGACCGTACTGGCATAATGTCCCAACTCGTCATTAATATATGTCATTACGCTCTAGATACGCAATCTACTACGTCACAAAAAACAGACATTCAAAAAAAAAAAATAAAATCTCACGGCACTAATATTTTCCACGCATTCCTGGAGATAAAAAACAGCTCTCTAAATCCGTTTTATTTTATTTTTTTTTTATTCCAGGTATTTTTTACTATACAAACAGGTATTGTAGTCTGCAAATTAGATATAAAGGTAAAATTACACCCCATTATATACTTGCATGATGTTGATTTAATTGCTGGCCTACCCTTAGGCACTCTTTTATAGCCTACCCTGACCTTGGTGCATTTTTTACCCCCGTGTATTTTTTATAATACTACACGTTGATGTTCTTTTAAAGATTACATAATACATATTTTTTGCACAATAGTTGTTTAAAATACATTTTTTGGAATCTGAATAAAATCCTCTTCACAGAAATTATTTCCATTATATTTTTAATACAGGTAACCCTTAATTCATTATTATAGGTATTTGCAACGTAACAATATAACAAATGTTTTTTAGAGAAAAAAATGTGAACCATTTTATTTTTTGTTTAATCTTATATTTTATATTTGAACCACCACCTTGCAGGGATTCACATATTCAATTTATTATTATTTTCAGTAGGCAACCAATCGAAAATCCAGTTGATATTTTGCTAAAACAAATTAATTCATTAAGCACAATTCCAGTAACTATTTTAAATTACCGAGTTGGGAGTTCCCCGGATTACAATTGAAGCCCACTAAAATAGAATACTTATTATAAACTTAGAAAGAATACTTCGTTCTAATTTAGTTCCTATAAGGGGGTATTCTTATGTGAACGCATAAATTTTACCTCTTTTTAGGGAATTTTTTTTAGACGACAATAACATTCAATCATTTTAATTTTTTTATATGTTTTTGTTTGTATCTTTAACTGTATAAAAAAAAATTTTTCTCTTATTTTACATTTTATATATATATATTTTTTTTAATTAAATTAGACACTAAAAAAAAGCAGGTCACTGGTCATGGTAATAGCGGCTGTTCATGTTGTCTGAAATAAAAAAATCGAATGGATCATTGTTCAGTAGGGATTTCGCTATCGTCCCTACCAAAATTAATCAATTTCATTAAAAAAAGAAAAAATGGCGGACTGTAGAAAAAAGGTTTGTGTTTTTTGTTAATTTTTTTGTTAAAAATCGGTTAAAAAAAATAAGAAAATATTTTCGAAAATAAGCAATTTTGGTACGGACGATAACCATTAATGAGTAAAAGAACATATATGAATTTCAAAGCAATCGGTTGAATACTTTTTTTTTAGGACCATGACAGTTTTAAAAAATAATGTTTCCAGATAAATGCGTTTAAAGTTTCAAGAGCCATACAAGTCGCTTATACGGCTCGTCGGCGACTATGAGTTGTAATTTATTTAAAACTAGGAATTTCGGTCTCAATTTTTCACAGCATATTTTCGATAGGTTTTACTATTGAAGTATGAAAAAAAATCGATTTTTCGAAGTGGTCACATGAGAATACCCCCTTAACACTTTATACAACTACTACATTAATTTATTTCATATAATAGTTTTGAATGCTTCATAATATAAAATTTTTGAATTAAAATTTATTTAGCGATGTATGTTTGAAATTTTCTGTGATGTTAAAGGGGAAATGATTCAACTGCGGTGAAATATAAGAGTAACCTTGAGCAGGAGAAAAGAAGGGGCAATTGTATAGTACATATACACTTTTACACGTATCTGTTTAAGAATTTTCTGTAATGTTAACGTTCAACAGCAATTGTATAACACATGTAAGAGAGATGTACATTTTATTCAATAATTTTGCCTGTGTTTTATAATATTATATAACTGTCAAAGTACTATATAATAGGAAAAGCGTATGTTGTAAATAATTTATGTAGTGTTTATAATATATTGTGTACATATACACACTTACATAATATATACAGCGTCGGACTGACTATATAGTCGAGGTGACGATTGCCAGCCGGGCCCCAGCCTGCGCGGGCCCCCCACGGAGCATTACGTTCCGTAGTGCGAGTGCGTAACTTTGTCTATGACTTGACACCAACCAATTTCTATGTTAAAAAAGTCTTAAGATGTTTTTAAGACGAGAATTGATTTGTCCAGATCCATAGGAAAAGTTAATTTTTATACCCTAAGCACAAAGTTAAGTAGTTTCGGAATTTGCTTTCTACGTAACGTATTTTCAAAGTTCTCTGCGTTTTCAGCACGGGTTAAATTGTATAAATTGAGCTGAAAAATTAAGCTAATCATTTTTTCAATGCATAGAATCATTTCAGGGAGTAGCAACTCAAAAAATTTGAAAAAAAAAATTGGCTTATACAAATAAGGGCCAGTCTAATAGACTGGCCCTTATTTTGACAAGCTGGAAATTGTCACATGCTAACCTTTTAAATGGTTCTTTACATTGAAAAAATGATTCTTTGAAAATTTCAGCTCGAAACGCTGTAACGGTTATAGGTTTGCGGGGCTTGCCGCAAGCCAGGCGGTAGGTAGGATAGGGGGCCCAAGCAGGCTAGGTCCCAGCTCTTGCGACCTAAATGTAAACTATATCAGATAGTTCGTTCATTACATTAGAGAGAAATGAAATAGAAAAATATCCCATCTACCATTATCCAGGCTCGGGCCCAGGGCTTGTGGGGAGCCGCCCGGGCCCTTCTGGTCCAGTCCGATCCTGCATATATATGTATTTAATGTATATGTATGCAATTTGCATGTATAGGGGAGACCGAGGAGAGTTGTGACAATTTTTACTTTAACTAACATATCTCAGTCAAGAAATATTTTACGTTTATAAGTTGTATGAGTCAATGTAGCTCAATCCATACTCTTTTAGAAATAATCATCAAAATTAATGGAAGTATTAAACTTTCTGAGAATATTTACAAAAATAGTAACTACTCCCCGTGTCACAACTCTCCTTATACCGAGGTAAGTTGTGACACCTATGTCAACAACGTCATCATTTCAGCTGCAGTAAGTTATTTCGAAAGAAGTTTCAGTTTTTCCTCTAGATCTAATGAAGATCTAATGAAGACCAATTAGGCTGTCGAAACATCTTGTGAATGGACTAAATATAGAACTGTTGTGATATTTGATTCGTGTCTGTAGGTTTTGTACAGCCCTACAATATGTTGTGGGTACATAATTTTATTATAACAATAATTTAAATGTGAGTTCGTCTGAGATGACATTCCTAACTATAAAAATATGAACTTGATAAAGTTCATCGCTGTGTCGTCAAACGCTCATCAAGCAAGGTTTAAGGTCAAAGACACTGTTTTAAGATGCACTTGTGATGTGGATTTACTTACAATAATTACTAGTTTTTTAATGGCGTCCGCCCACTTCTATCTCCAATAATAAAAGATATCGTTGAATGTCATTTGTTTTGCATTGGGTCAGATGCGCGTCATACTTGACTGGAATTTTTACTGGGACCGTTACTGAATATTTTCAAAAAAAAGAAAGTTATTAATAAGGGTTCGATTTTAAAAGATCGAGTTTGGGGTCCTAGGAATCTTTTCTGACTAGATAAAATTGGTTAAGGCTGTCGGAATGCTCTGAATTTAAGCCACACTATTAGGCTAAAAAATGCTGTTGCAAGAGTGCCGCTGTCAGTTGATTACTCTAAATTTTGGAAATATTTTGAAGATTTAAGAAACTTTTCCGAAAAAGGAAGAGTCACTTTAGGTTTGCGATGGAACAATTTTGTGAAATAAGTACGAATAAGATCGTAGTGTGACATTGAAAACGTGTTTGTTTTGGCACAATTAATGTCTACTTTTTTCTAATAAATCGTACATGAATTACAAAAGTAGTCCATTAGAGACCTAGATTTGTTCACCGAAACGTTAGCCATAAATGCAATTTTAACATCAGTATTGCTTTTTATTGAAGCCGAGCGACCGAGTTTCCTTTCAACTTTTTAATTTGTCCTTTATCTTCCTTATAGAGAAAGAATTTTTACAAAATGTTGACGAATAAGTCTATAATCAGCCCTATTTTTGGCTTAAGTTCAGAGTGTTCCGACATCCTTAATTTGAAATTTAAATACGTATAACCAGTATCGAACACCGATAACATGTAACCTTAAAAAATAAAAAACAAATAAACATTTTAATTTAATAAACGAATTAAATTAAGACAAATAAATGCGGAATATATTTGTTTTCTGGTAGTTGGTAATAGTATGACTGTGTTTGCGACTAGATGTGAAAAAACATGTATGTTTATTATCTAGTAGCCAGACTACTGTTATGTATTTCAATCTTCAGTCTATTTGCTGGTACAAACTACAAAGTTTAAACTTCAGAAGTACTTTCAGGAAATCCGGAACGTCGGAGAACTAAATTGTTATTTTCAAAGCGTCTTTTTTTGTTTTGTCTTTATTCAGTTCATTTAAAAAGTGTTTGCTGTCTGTTCGTATATAACTTCTAACACAGATTTATCCGACAAAAGTATAAAAAACTTATTTTGGAGATTATATAATTTGCACTGATTTTTCACTCGACACTTGGTAGAACATGACTAATAATAACAAATAATTAAAACACTTGAAAATAATTATCGAACGTTTCGGACAATAAGTCCATCCTCAGGAAGATGGACTTATGTTTTTCGTTTTGAGGTCTCTTGAACTCAAAAAAATATTTTTGAAACACCACGATACAGATCAAACAGATCAGCAGATTGAAACCAAATTTTGAGAGGATGTTGAATATGCAAATATGAAGAGTTGTCTTGTTTTTGGGGAAAATCGACTCATGCGCAAAAGAGATATATATTTTATAACGTTTTTTTTATACCTATAATAATAGTATACTTTTAATTACGGTTAATTATTCTATTTATTTATCCAAGAAAGTTTCATAAGAACATTTTTTTCTATGCTTCATAGCTTCGAAAATAAAAAAAATCAGATGAAGATCTGTCAAAAATAAATTAGGTAGCAGGCAAACATAATTTGGTTAATTTTCACGTGTAAATCCATATTATGTAACCATGCAAACGAATATCAGTTTTTACAATTTTTATTACTAGTCGTTACCCGCGTCACCGCACGCGCTAACAAAAATTTTATTTTAATTATTATTATAATATTGATAGATGTCAATAATTTTGAAGTTAGAATAGTCCTATCGCCTAATTGACTAGTATTTTTCTATAACCTTCTATTAGAAGTCCCGTTTATTTAAAAGTGAACTGTCAAAAAATGAAGTGAAAATCAGCTAGGTATAATACGCGCCACGATTCTAAAAGGTTCTGAATGGAGGCTTGCGCAGGTACAATCGGTTGAAAAACCACAAACTCGAGCTATATTATTATTTTTAATTTTTTAATTTTTCTTTAATCTAAAGATTTAATTCCTTGCACAAAGTCATCCAAAAAATTGTTTTTCGTGTTTGTCTAGGCAAAACTGTATTAGGCATCTTGATCAATTAACAATCAAAGAAACAACAATAGCGTACTGGACTGTACTTTATAGCAGGAAAGTGACAAGTGACAAGACAACCAGCGATAACCAATCACCGACGAGCGCACGTTCTGTGCCGAGAAGTGGTGGAAGTCTTCCTTTCCCACAAAACGCTCTAAAAAATACATTTGCGACGCTGTTTGTGACTAACTTCAGAACCTTTTAGAACTGTGGCGAGTATTATACCTCGTGCGTATTGTATTACGGCTCAAGTGACTGTTAAAACTGACTGGCGCTCGTTTTAAACACAATGTCAGATGTCGGCATTACGACACTAGGTATACAATTTGGTATTATATATTGGTGAGATGAAAATGGTAGTTTCAACACAGCAAGCTATTTTAAAGCTATTATAAGAGAATTATACCTATTTATTTTTTTATAGCCAGCTGTAGATACGTTTATAAATTTCACGGAAACATACAAATCCATATGACGGTACTAAGCAAATGCTATGAAGATTTTTAACATCTGTCCTTATGTAACTCTTGTCGATTGGATTGGTCGTCCCTGGCGCCTGCTGTTGCACATGATTCTTATGCTAAGGATGGGAAAACATATCACATGAAACCGAAAGACTTATTTATAAATACAATAAATACATGTTATCTGCCAAAAAAAGAGGCTAACCTTAAAAACGAATTAAATTAAATATTAATAATATTGACTCTACCAACAGTAATAGAATATTAACAAAATAAAATTACTTGCAATACTGTTCAATATTTTTATTTATATAAAAGACGTTTCAACCAACAGTTTTGGTCCTTTTCAATTTTCAAATATAAAATTAAATTACATCAATTTAATTTTATATTTGAAAATTGAAAAGAACCAAAACTGTTGGTTGAAACGTCTTTTATATAAATAAAAATATTGAACAGTATTGCAAGTAATTTTATTTTGTTAATAAATTAAACATTACGTAACGAAACTAATTATGATTTAAAAAAATATCTCAGGTAAAAATATGACATAAATTACTGTTTATTTAACTTCTTTAGCAACGTATCTGTTTGAAAAAAGTAAAAAATCGAGGGGAAGTAGAATTGGCCCCGAAAGGGGAAGTTAGTTTGTCTCCTAAATTACATGATACTGACAAGGACAGAATTTTATAGTGTGTTGCTAGGTATGTGTAAATATTATTAATTAGTTTCACATAAAAAAATTAAACTTGAAATAATATTAAAAACTAAAGAAGTTAAACTTCTTATGTGAGCTTATGAGGGTGAGGCGCATTACATTTTTTTTTATGAAAAAAAACTGATTTTTTGTTTACGTACTTAAATTTTATAAATCGATTACCCCTATATTTAGATGTACCTGTCTTACTGGAGCAATAAAATTAATATTATTATTATTATATCGTCAGGGTCGTCTCATATAAGTTTTACTTAAATCGGTTCAGGTTTAAAGCTCCAAGTTATCTCCGAAACCAATTAAATTAAATTACTATCGAAATGTTTTCATACAAAACTGTCAAATTACTATAAATAACCAAAACACTGAATCATTCAATGTTTTACAGATTATACAAATTTTTTTGTAGAAACCCAACTTTGATTTTCAAAACACTTATTTCTCGAACACAGTATTATGGCTACGTCTTCACCCAGGCTTCAATTATCGTCACTTGCCGAGCATCTATAATCCAGTCTATTTGTTGATGAAATAAATTACAATTGCAATGAGCAAGAGATAGAACATTTATGCTATCGCCATAATTTCTGCCTGCATGTGCGGTACAGACAGAGGAGCTGCAGCCAATTTCTCAGTCTCCCTTCGTGCTAGTGGCACTCCATTGTGTGTTGGAAGGGCTGAGGGCAATGCGGTGAACCGCCGCCGACTGTACGACACACATCTAGTGGATATATATGGAACTAAAAACTGTTGTGTGAAAAGCGATAGAAAGCCCTGACAGCTGGCTACTTTAAAGTACTGAAAAGTTAAACGATGAAGTCGCTTATCATTCACATATTTTTAAAAGTGCAGGGAATGAATTATATGTATTCTATGTGCCACGGAGTAAGTGAGACAGCAAACGACTACTTCTATCTCTTTTTAGACTACTCGACCAGTTATGCGCACGCGTCACGAGTTTGGTGGGGCAATTGACAAGCCCCCTTCTCTCGAAGCTTAAGGCTGTCGGAACGCTCTGAAGCCACACTACGAGGCTACAAAATGCTGTTGCAACGGTGCTGTCAGTTGATTACTCTAAATTTTGGGAATATTTTGAAGATTTAAAATACTTTTCCGAAAAAGGAGGAGTCACTTTAGGTTTGTGATGGAACAATTTTGTGAAATAAGTAGATTGACATTGAAAACGTGTGTTTTTTGGCACAATTAATGCCAACTTTTTTTCTAGTAAATCGTACATAAATTATAAAAGTAGTCCATTAGAGAATTAGATTTGTCCTTTATCTTCCTTATAGAGAAAGAATTTTTGCAAAATGTTGTCGAATAAGTCTACAATCAGCTGAAGCCCTATTTTTGGCTTAAATTCAGAGCATTCCGACAGCCTTAAAGTCTAGTTCTAGGACATGCGCGCAGGACTCGGAGTAATTACGAGAGAGATAGACACATATATGTCGGCACCGTAATGGTTTCGTCCCTCTCCAGACCTCTACTAGCAATATAGGAGTATCAGACATATGATCACGTACTAGAAATCTAGAAATATAACCTACTATTTCAGTAACCAAAAATGTTCTATTTGGAAACTGGGAGACCTGATTTGCCAATTGGAACGCTGGGACTCGAAGCTATAAATCGAGACGTAAGAGTCCCAAGGCTACTAGAATACTTTAGATTGGGCGGGGATTGTAGACCTTAAGGTCTTTTTCCCAATTGTCAAACGTAATCGAAAAATCAAGCCAAAGGTTTCGAATAACGTAAGCAATCGATTCAACCAATCACAAATGTCCTCCTCCGCCCAACCTATAACACTCTACTAACCTTGCAGCAGCCCTACATTGGAGTAACGCTGTTTTGTTTTTATATTTTTATTATTTTACACAATTGAAATTGACTTTGATCTGATTTCTTTTGGATTATCTAGAATTTATTGTGCTTTAAAATATTCTCACATAAGCAGGTCAGAATTTTTCACGGATTTTCAAATCTGAACATCTCTCATCGTGCCATCACCTTCCGTAATGTGAGTACGTACGTAATACGCTTGTTTAAATATACAGTGTGTTCTAAAAAGAGTGGAAATTCTCTTTTTTTTAAATAGTGACAAAATATGATTTACGTCATTAGTTCTCGTTCAACCAAACATTATTTTGGTTCACAAAATTCGGTAAGTTCATCTCAATCAAATTGATATGTTCTAAATATTGGCATTTTTGTTGTTTTTTCAGGGGACTAAATAAAGTAGATTGTATATCTAATAGCGTAATGACATATACCCAATCACACGAGCCGTAATATCATTACGAACAAGATATATATATGGTATTTCTTGTGTGCACGCCCTATAAAATAGCTGATTTTCACTTAATATTCAGTCTAATTTTAATCTTTTTGACAGTTTGAATGCGTGAACCTAATTTCACTTCTAATAGGTTGTTTATGAAAAACAGGAAAGAAAAAGCTATAATCACAGTGCATGTATTTCCTCTTGTTGCACGTTGTTAAACAAAGACTGAATGCCTACCTCAATTATCGCTATCTCTTTTTGTTATTTTGCTCGCGTAGCCCAGACTAGCACTCCATGTCTACAGCTCATTAATGTATACTTCAAAACGTTGCTGAGAAATAGTTTGCGAAAGTGTCTGTTGAATTGGTTGGATCGCGTACTTTTCTTTTTCATTACAACACTAGTGCGTAATGTATTTCCTGTTCATTTTATTCCGGACATCCAGTAGATGTTTATGTGTATCAATGTTTCGTATTTTTTCCTTTTATAAGGTTATAACAGAGAACAGTATGTTGAATACAGTCTCTCCTGTATATGAAAACAGCTTTTTTATGTCTTTATTTGCGAGAATAATTTTTTCGGCTTGTCCTTTATATGTTACAGAAACTATTTAATTTATTTTAAAACTTTGCATATGAGGCATCACTACATGTAAGGCATCTATGGTACCTAAATTATTAGAAAAAAAAACTTTTAAGACAATCTATCCATCTATCCCGGAGTGTCCGGGTGAGATGGCCCATGATTCCGGGTATGATGGCCTGGATAAAAAAACGCATTTTTTTTTTAAGATAATGGGAGGAAAATGTATTTTTCCTGGTGTATAGCTTTTTAACAAAGATCACATATTCAAAACACTTTTCGTGAAAGTATTTTTCAATTCTACGACATCGAATCAAGACCACCCGATTTTTCTTGCTACTTTTTGCTATGACCTTTAATTTTCTCCTCTGCACTTGAAAAATCTATATTCTTCATTTTCCATTCAGTATAGGAGCCGGGAAGCCAAAGTTTCTATAGAGACAGAATTCACACTCATTCTGGCACTTTGAACTGCTTTCACGACGTCCAAAATCTTTTGTGTCCATAATTCCATCTGTATTATTTTGTTTCATATTCAGTCGTCATGACAAAAAAAATGGCAGACTACTAGGTATCTGTGTGCAGTTTTTATTTGGGTCAACTATACTCTAAAAGAACGGGACATCTGACCCGACAGTGAAGGATAGATGGCCCATGTATTTCTTTCAATAACTACACGATAAAATCCCACCACAAGAATATAAATATCATATTCACACACTCCATGAAGGAAAAGTCATTATTCTTTGGTCAGATGTAAAAAAAATAATTCAAGCAACAGTCAAAAAATTTATGAAGGTATTCAATTTTTATATTCCAAATAACTTCGAACATTTCTCAGTTGAAAGGAACAGAATATATAATGTGGTTTGTCAAATTGCTAACTACATCACCACAATATAACTGGAAATTTAAACGTCTGTAAAATATTAGACTGGGCCATTTCATACGCAGGGTCATCTTACCCGAAATTACCCTATGATTCTCGTCTTAAGTAATAATGGCAAATTCAGTTTTCCCATGTTATTACATGGAAAAAAACTGCTTGGACTATTTTTGTGACCTCATATATATTAAAATAATCTAGTAAATTTATTCTGTTTGAATGCATTTGCTTTATGTGAGGGCCAGACAAATATTTGAACAAAGACTTTGCTCACACATTTGACCACATGTTTGCTGCACCAGCCAGACATGCTTTGCAGACACTTTTAGCAAACGTGTCTGCAAAGTATTCAAGTAGATAACAAACAAAATGGACGACGGTTTTGTGGACCAAATTTCTATTTTTATGATTTTTACTTTTTGGGCATATACATGGTTCTTCTTCAAGTAACTCAATAAATTCAAGGACACATTCGTTTCTCCAATCCATCTTGCGACTGAACAAATCGACCATTCTCCTCAGTGATTTACGAGTAACTGAACTTAGCGCAAGTGTAGCAGGTAACGCAAACATTTGAACTTTAAACGCTTTGATGTGCGCTCGAAAAACCGACACCGAATGGCAAAGTGCAAAAGTGTGATCAAACTTTGAACAAATACCCAAATACCCGTGCCTCACAAATGGTAGGGGAGAACCACGTACCTTGAGACAGTTCGTACCTTGGGACATTCTAGTTTTAAACCATTCTCGACCATGCTTTAAGCTGAAAAATCAGTGATAGAACCATTTTTAGGTAGATATCACTTAGTCCAGTTTGAGTGTGGCTACAATAAGAAATTTAGGTGCATGTGATAAATTTGTATTTTTGAAGTGTCAAAGTAATTTTTAATTCTCAGACATCAAAACCAATTTCTATAAAGGTAAGCAGTTTATTGTTTATATTTATAACTCACATTGTTAAATGCAAGACGAAGCAAGTATTTTCTTTATTCTGAAGTTTCTTAATCTATAATTTTATAATTTATAGTAAGTGATTAGTAGCATTCATTAGGTACATACCTTGGGACATCTGTCAGTTCGTACCTTAAGGAAACCTGGAAGATGTCGTATCCTCACGGATACACCAGAAAAAAATGTAATTGAAATGCAACAACTTGCCAGAAATAACAAAAAAAAAAAAAATAAACGCATAAATTCCAAAATAGAAAAAATAAAAAGAAATTTAAATAAAGATGTTAAATCCTAAGTCTAGTAGTAGTACGAAGCGAAAAAATAATCAGCTTGAGTTTGAAGTTGATTTTTCAGCTTATAGTGTTGCTTAATTATTATAAATAATATTGTGTTGTTACTGTCCTAAGGTAACTACCGCCCTGTCCCAAAGTACGTGCTATATGTTGTACCTTAGAACAGTTTTTTTTTCTTTTTTAATTCGGAATATTGTTTATTTTTTTTTTTTTGAAGTTTGTGTAATGGATTTCGTTTAATAAAAACATATGTTTCGTTCTGTTTAATTGCATTATCGATTTTCCCAAAACTAACTTGTTATACATGCAAGTGTCTCAAGGTACGTGATTCTCCCCTAAAACAAGTGTTCAAATATTGTTGCTGTGTCTGGCGCCGGCTTTACAATATCTGATGTTATGCAATTTTTTCGTCATTTTATTGCACAATGCTGTCAGGAAAAGTCCCTACTCTATCGTAAATCAAATTGAACGAGCTTATCAAGAGACGTAGACTACAGATTTAATACTTCGATTGTAACATATATTCGTGTGCATTTTGTCGCACAATATTATCCCGGCATATCATATTATATTATGTCCCTAGCAGATGGCTTTACAGCCTTTGTTGGCTGCAAAGAGCGCCGGGGAAAAATGTTCATTGTATTCTTCTACAGCACATACATTACATATTATACATACAGGGTGAAACGGACAGTTTTCAACGCAATTTTTGAAGTGAAACTTGGTGCACAAAATATTCAAACGACAAGCGATTAGAGTTGGCTAACTCAGATCTGAACCGGTTCAAAGAGCCGACTCAGACAGAAGATCCGTGAGAGCCGACTCACTTTTTTTTGAGCCGACGGATCAACGGATCCGCATAACTCAGTGAAACACCTAACACACAGAAGCCCATTTTACGCTTACGTGTCAGTTCTTGCTTTGATGCATCTGTCAGCTCAAATGACTCATGCATCACATGTTTGGCTATGCATTCTTGATTCTATACAGGTCGTTATAATATGATTGACTGAACTAGGTAACTCAGTGGCAGACTGCAGTAACATATTCAGAACTCGGCTCTTTTTGAACCGGTTCAGTGAGCCGGCTCACATACGGGATCCAGATGCAAAGATGCAGATCACTAAAAAGACCCGTTTTTCCCATCTCTACAAGCGATCGATTGGATTAGAACGAGGGCATATTTGCAAAAGAATTAGATATATATTTTTATCTATAGGTACTAATGTTATAAAGAGAGTTTGTAAGTTTGCCTATAGCTCTCGCGATCGATCGTTTGAGAACCCCTGGCGTAGGTTTATAAAAAATTTTAAAATTTTTCACAGATTTCAGCGATATCATAGAGTAGATATTCCACATGTCGATTCTGCATGACCTATTTTGAAAAATACAATAAATAAAAATAAAAAAAATTTGGAACGTGTCGCGGGACACGCGTTTGGAACGAAGTCCCTTTCGTATGCAGGGTTGGCATAATTAATACACATACATAATATACATACACACACATATATAAAACGCGTTACGAAAAACGTCTTACGCTTTTTCGTGACGCGTTACATTTGTTCTCGGCTAGGTCCCCTCGCCAACCCGCGATAAGGAACTTCGTTCCAAAACACCCGGTATAATCTAAAAACACCCGGTGTTACCGTATATCAGTATACATTATACGTCTTACGGTTTTTCGTGACACGTTACATTTTTTGTCTTACGGTTTTTCGTGACACGTTGCATTTTTTCTCGGCTAGGTCCCCTCGCCAACCCGCGATAAGGAACTTCGTTCCAATAAATTTCGAACTCTCTCAAATACTTCCCTAGCACAGTTAGAGGTGTGGATTAAAAATGTGGCCGTGAAATGTTGAACAGGACATCCGCTATATCGTGTATATATTACATTGTTTACTTTTTTTTAGCTTAGTGACATTGATGGACTTTGGTACATTCTTTTAACAGGTGCTGTGTATATCATATAAAAAAATTTATATCGTATTATAGCATCAAATAATAAATCAAAACATGTCAAAAAAAGAATAATAGATTTTAATACACATGTATAAATTTTTATTCTTTCTTCTTTTTTATTGAGCGTGTTTACACTTTCTTTTTGTATAATTAAAACTGCATTATGATATTCAGTTAACATTTATTTACGCTGTCAAAATGTTCCCCGTTTTTGTTAAAATATACAACTTACTTTAGACCAGATGTTTCCAACCTTTTCTGGTGCACTGCTCTCTTTAGAAGAAAGAAATCATAACGCCCCGTAGTCCATAATAGTTAATTTTATATGAAATATCTTTTTGAAAACTAATTTTTCACAAAAAAAAATTAAAACATTTTGGATAAGAACTTTTGAAAAAAAATTGGCGATGTAATGCTAATAAGAACAATAAAAGTGATAAAATAAATAAATAAATAAATAAATTTTATTGACCAGGTGTAGGGGTACAAATTTTATGTGAAAGGGAATTTTACATAAAATTCGTGCAGAGACTTAAAAAAAATCGGAAAGAAATTATTTGTAAGTTCCAAATAATGCCAATTAATGTTAAGAGTCATTAATGACCGTTTTAGAAACATTTTCGAAAAAAAAATTGTCACCATTTTTTTTGAGTAGCCCGTTCTGTTCCGTTTTCCGCGCATTTTCAAAGTATATTATTATATTAATTTCCTAATTAGAAAGATACACACGGCCGCCCCTCTTGACACTTTTTGAAAACCCCTTCCGGACGGTTTCTAAACTAGGACAAATCCAGGGAATCCTGGACGGATGACAGGCGTACTCCTATGTTTCCTTTCCAAATACATAGCCAATCTGTTAGTCCAGTCAATGATCATTTTCCCTCATAATTTTTCAAAACAGCACCGATTCTCATAAAAACTTGGATTTAGGTTCTACTTACCCTCTACTTCAAAGTTGATCCTGTCCCGGGGGTGCTTTTACCGTGGGAGTAAAAAATGTTTCATTGAAAATAAATCCGGTACTAGATAGAATTGACTAATTCTAAGCAACTTTTGTTCTATAAGTTTTTTAAATTTTAAATTATGCACTTTCGCCGTATTTTACCTCGAATATTTGACATTCGACTGTAGTGTTGACCAGCCTTTACTACACATAAGTAATCGATCTCTAACATAAATTAGTGACAGGTGTCAAACCAGTAACTGACCGGTTAGTTACCGGTGTGTCGTAACTCTGTGTAATAAATAATGTGTTATATCCATGAATGCAATTACAATTAACAACTCATTACATTTATATACATAATGTTCATTACAGCTGTGCCATTGGTCAATTTATTTTAAAGAAAGTATTTCTAATTAAACTAGGCACAATCTAATCAGCATTGAGTATTTATATGATCTTTAATATATCGATAAAACGATTCCTATAAGGAATGATACGATTTAAAGATGTTGCCATTTTGTAACCTATCAATTTATTTCTTGTTTTGTTGTAACAAATGCAATCAGTAAATATAGACAAATGTTTAGCCTACAGTATTTAAACGAATGTACTGTTCTATGAATTATGTAATGCCTTATGTTATGTTAACTGAGTATCAGGGGTTCCCAAACTTTTTCAGTTCGCGGCGCACTTACAGGTTTAGTATTTTATCTCGGCGCCCTAGCTTGTCGGAATAGGATAAAATGATACTATATATGAAGCTGAGCTTTTATATTTATATTGACACATAAGTATACGTTTATTATTTAAGAAAAATTGTTTATTTTGTAGCCTCACATACATAGTTTCCAGAGAATTGTAAGCAGGAGTGCCTCACGGCGCCCCTCTTTACTCTACGGCGCACCAGAGCGCCGCGGCGCACACTTTGGGAATCCCTGGCGTGGATGCAGGAGCATTTTGTGTTGAGACAGAATGGGGTTCACATTGATTGTATTGCTGATTTAAATACACAGTACCTAAGACGCTGCTCCGTTTAACGCTGTTTCAGTATTACGTGGTTTCTAAAAAAAAGTCTATACAAAATGATTCAAATATTGATAGAAGTTCAAAGGCCATTGATGCAATATCTTGCTATCGCCAACAGCTTTCTGAACGAAACAGAAAAAGGCAAACGACGTTAGATGACAAAAAACAAAATATGTTAAACAAGGAACCTTGCTCATCACAAACATAACTTCTTACTCGAACTTTTATTTGATTTTCATAAATGTTTTATGAACAAAAATCGATATTAGCCATTAATAAATCTATAATTAATGTGATAAATTAGTAGATTACACCATAACCGACATGATGCGAGCGAAGCCGCAGATAAAAGCTAGTTCCTTTTATAAAATAATTGTACCGTTTTTAAACATGTCACTCGTAGAGCAATCAGCTGGTTCCTGGGAAACATAATTTATATAAATCACTCAAATGACAACTTTACAGTTATCTCGGGTCGAGACATTTATACATAAAAATCGTATCACCTGTCCTCAAATACAGAATTAGACTGTAAATGTTTTTTATTTTTAGTATTTCGTAAAAAAAACAGCATAACTAAAAATGAAATATTATTATCGTTAAATATTAATCGTTTATTTTAGCATTTTTATGCTATTCGTAATTTAGGCTTCCGGTAACTTTCTCGCTTTAGTACATCGGCCACTGATTTAAGATAATCAAATTTCTATTAGCATTCTCGCGGCCTTATTTTTGAACTTAAAAAGTCTGTTTTGATCTTTAATTAAAGATAAAGTTTGTCTTTAGACGCGCTACGGTGTAATTTTTAAAAATTCTGAAAAACTTTTTCAGTAAAGCTGTCGTTCAGCGAGGCGTTGTGTGACCGGAAATTTGACCTGTAGCGCCCCAAGAAAATCAGCTTCAATTTCGCGTAAAAATATTTCTTCTGGTCATAAATACGACGGGTGAAAATCTTGAAATCTGTACTGGGGATTATTTTCAAAAAATGTTAATCCAGAAATTTGCATAGCGGATTATTTTTTTAATGATTATTCCCATATATTCAACTATGAACCGAGCGGGTTAGAGTAGTGGTGAGAGCACTAGACTCGCATTCGGGAGATACCGGGTTCGAATTCTGGCGGGGGCAGATGTGATTGAGACTTTTTCCATCTGCCTCTCGCCGAGAAACAGTAATTCCTATATACCGACCATCTTGTTGAGGTTGTCCATGGTTTCCCTCAATTAATTCCAAATAAATATCGAGATGGTTCCGTATTCGAGGCCGTGGCCAATCACCTATCAAACTCCTAGTTCAAAAATTGCCCACCTTATCCTAATTTCCTAAAATTGCTTCATTCACCCATTGCCCTTAATTAAGTTGAAGTTTTAAATACGTAGAAAATAACGGGAAGAGTAAGTTGGAAAAATAGTAATTGTGCGAATGGCGCCATAAAGTCGAGAAACGGAAGTTGAACGCATTATTATTATTTTTTTATATTCAACTACGATTTTTTAAATTAATATTCCCGAGTTTTTAACGGTCGTTTATTGTCGGAAATAATAATAATACTAATAATAATAATGCATTTAACGTCCGTTTCTCGACTTTATGTCATAACAGACGCCATTCGCACCATTACTATTTTCCATCTATCACACTTCCCGTTATTTTTCAACATTTTTAAAACTTCAACTTACGTAATAGCAATGGGCGAATGAAGGAATTAGAGGAAATTAGGATAAGGTAGGTAATTTTTGAATTAGGAGTTTGATAGGTAATCGGCCATGGCATCAAATAAGGAACCATCTCGATATTTATCTGGAATTAATTGAGGGAAACCATGGAAAACCTCAATTAAGATGGCCGGTACAGGAATTACCGTTTTTCGGCGAGAGGCAATAGGAAAAAGACCCAGCCACATCTGCCCCCACCGGGATTCGAACCCGGACCTCCCGAATGCGAGTTTAGTGCTGTCACCACTACTCTACCCAACTTGGTCTTATTGTCTGAAATTAAACTCCAAATAATTTAAATTATCCATAAAAGCATATTAATTATTGACCTAAGTTGTCAAGCGTCTATAATTAACAATCTCTTTCTCTCGCTCTGCCTTAATGATTCCCTAATGTGTCTTTTTTGTGGACGAATAATATGACAGCGATTATTATTAAATAATAATGTATTTGATAAGTAATTAGCCACAAAGTTAATTACGGGAACTACCTGTTCCATTTGCTGACAGGCGTTCGCCGGCTGGCTTCCGATTGCTTGCTAACTAGAGAATGGCTGACTTGAACGGTACTTAAATAGATATTATTACTCCATATTCTAGACACTATATGTACACGTAATATTATACCTACATCTATAAAAACTGGCTGGTATTTTGCTTCCTTTATCTGTTAGGGCTTAGAAGACAAGGCAGACTTATTAATTCCCGAGAAAAAATCAGTCATTGCTGAATGAGCCTATAAACGTTTTTTTTCCATTGGAATAAACTTCGTCTAACTTATATGATGTCGTTGCATTTTATCCGACTGCCAAGATGGATTATGTTCTTTGCACGTATCTATCTATGTAATAATATTATAAATATTTTAGAGGAATTAGGATCAATGAAATTAAAAGACAAATTATTATTTCACAACGTTTCGTATTAAATTAATACTTCAGCAGGTGATCTTAATTAATTGTCTTAATAACTAGATTTAATTCGATTATCTTGTTATACTATTTTAAGATATCATAACAAATCAAAATTTTAAGTAGTTATATTACAATTCATACAGAGTAAAAATTTTTACTTTGTATTTCATTGATCCTAATTTCTCTAAAATATTTATAATATTATTAACATCAAAAGGATCTGATATTATTATTCAAAATATCTATGTAATGTTGGATAAATTTGGATAAAATCCGTGGCACAGGATCAATACAACAGCAATACTGAAATTAAAATTGCCTTTTTGCTAACATTTCGGTACGCTTTGCACCATCTTCAGAGTTCTAAAAATTATTCGTATAATGAAGTTTGTGCTATTAATATAAACAGGTTACATTGAGTAAAAACTTACCAACGACAATTCATATTTACTGGACCGTATTTTTATAATAAACTGCCTAAACATATATAATATAGCTAATTACAAGTTTAATAAGCATTTAAAATCATGGCTACTCACCGTTGAAAATGTTGAATATTTTTTTGATATTTTAAAATAATAATACTTATAATTATAAATTCATATTTATATTTATATATAATAATCTTCTTCAGTTCATTGCAATTTAATATTTTCTCTATAATACATAGGGTATAATTATTTTCAGAGATATTTAAAGGCTTTTTGTAAGGTACATCTAGTACGGTGATTCCTTTAGATGTTAATGCTGTAATATGCAGAATATGTATATTTTTGAAAAAATAAATCTTCTTCTTATCTTATCTTCTTATCTTAAATGCTGTCAAATCATATCATGTCGAAAAGAAATTTTGAACAAGGTGATGAATATTCTTTATTACCTCGTATCATCCAAACGGCTAGATGGATTTCTAAAATTAATGTATCGTTGGATTCGTCTCGGCAACACAAGTGTCCTAGGATAGGTGACGTCCAAAAAAAAATCAAAATGGAGGGTTTTAGATGTCATAATGTGTGGCTCGAAATTTTTTTTTCCAATTGAATCGAATAGGGTATCAAAATGAAGAATATTAAAAGGTGATTACAAAAATAAACCGAGCTGGGTAGGGTAGTGGTAACAGCACTAGACTCGCACTCGGGAGGTACCGGGTTCGAATCCCGGCGGGAGCAAATGTGGCTGGGACTTTTTCCTATACTGCCTCTCGCCGAGAAACGGTAATTCCTGTACCGGCCATCTTGATTGAGGTTTTCCATGGTTTCCCTCAGTTAATTCCAGATAAATATCGAGATGGTTCCCTATTTGAGGCTATGGCCGATTACCAATAAACTCCTAGTTCAAAAATTACGTACTTTACCCTAATTTCCTATAATTCCTTCATTCGCCCATTGCTATTACATAAGTTGAAGTTGTAAAAAATGTAGAAAATAACGGGAAGTGGTAGATGAAGAATAGTAATGGTGCGAATGGCGTCTGTTATGGCATAAAGTCGAGAAACGGACGTTAAACGCATTATTATTATTATTATTATTTCAAAAATATATTTATTGTTATAGTAACTTTTGCAACTGTCGGGGTTTGAAACTTTTGCTCATTTTTCTAGAGGTGGCTACGAATCCAATAAGCGATGACACGTATTTTAACTCGCAGTATCAAAAATTAACACGTTTTTCAACTTGTGAACCAGACTACAGGAACCAAAGAGTCAAAAGTCAAAAATTCTTTATTCGATTAGGATATTTAAATAACGTTTACGACCGTCGCTCAGTAGGCCGAGGGGCCCCCTGAACTTGGGGGCCCCGGTGCACGGCACCGCCTAGCCCTCCGATAACTATGCCACTGCTTAAGGTTCAATTAAGAAAAAATATAGTATAGTTGTCTCATCCTTGTTCTCACAGCTCCTAGGTACACTAAAGTACTTATAATGCATAGTTTATTAACTCGACGGTATCGTATGAATATCTAATTTCACTGCCGCACCACCTGAGCCACGCAACGCATCAATAGGTGTGCACATCGTTGTCACACTGCACTAATAATAGCGAATGACGGATCGGCGGTTCTCAAAATGTTAAGATTATTCTCCTGTCTACAGAAACCCGAAGAAGAGTTTCGGCTAAGACTGCGCCTATCAGCGTTGCCAGACGTCCCGATTTTGGCGGGGCATCTCGATTTTTAAATCAAAATTAAATGTCCTGCGCGGGACAGACTCAGTCCCGCTTTTCGGGGATAACTCGACCGTGCGTAAATAATTATTCTCTTATTGTAAGTTGCAATTTGTAACACTCACTCCTCAGACTATTGTTTGAAACGCCATATTTTTCTAATGAATAAACCTTTTTTGATTTTGATTTCTGTTTTTTTTATTCAGAAGACGAATAAGACTCAACTATTTAACGATAGGGTAAATCTGATTTAAAATAACATATTTTTATTAAAATACATTTTCTATGGCTATTTTTGCTATCTATTGTCACGTAAACGTAATTTGAACTCAAATAAAAAGATAAATATTTAAAAAATTCTGATTATATACGTTTTTTTACTATGTCCCGCTTTCGACGAAAAAATTCCGCTTTTTTCACTCAAAAAGTTCCAAAATCCCGACTTGGCAAAAAAAAATCTGGCAGCGCTGGCGCCTATATTGGGTCCGTATTTCGTTTGATTCGATGTCGGAAAACATCAGAAGCAAGCGCCGACCCTGGGGTAATGATCACTCTAAGCGCCAGGTTGCAAGGGACGTTAATGCGAAAAACAAGATTTTATTATTTAGTGACTGATTGAAATTAACACCAAATACTAATTTAATTATATAGCAATAGGAACTTTCTTAATGTTAAAGAAGCAGAAGTATAACAATTAAAGATTCTTAATTTAATTTAAGCAATAAAAGTTGATTTTTGATAATTTTGGACTTATTAATTTAACATAAAACCGAAGTACAATTTACGTGAAATGAAAGCGTGAACCGAAGGGCGCTGAAAGACAATTCTACCCTGATCTAGGGCTGGGGTCGGCGATGGTCGGAAGAAAAGCAAAGCCTAAGATTATAATGTAGGTGCCTATATTGGAAAATAAATCGAGCTTGCCTTTCTAATGTGGACACCTGCATTATAATCTTAGTGCTCGTTTTTCTTCCGACGTCGCCCGACATCGGATCGGGAGAAGTATGGATCCAATGCAGGCTTAGACGAAAATAATAAAAAAAACGTATTAGATTTATTTCTTTTCTGTTTGAAAACTGTAGAAAATCGATGTTTATCTAAGGATTGTAAAACAATGCTCTCCTCTTTCGAACTGTAGTCGAAAAAAGCATTTTACCAGTGTTTTTATTAGCTGTGATTAAGCATTAAGCTTCACAAAATTTGGCTTGCTGCGTAAAAATTTCAAAAAACATATGTTTGTTCTAAAAATGTGATATTTTGCAATATTGTAGCACGATATGAGATTTTAAATTCCGAAAGTATAAATTATAACATTTAAAATTTTTTCTTTACAAGTGTATTTTAAAAAAAACCCAGGTCGCAGTGCCAAAACCCTGCCGACAATATAGTGTATTTGCTTGTATAGGGCCGTGTGGTTTTTATACTTTTATTATGTGAAATTAAGTTTGTTTTTGGGCAAAATAAAAAATTTAACCCCTTAATACACCCCTTAAAATAACATATTTTTCTTAATTGTAATATTATTATCAATCTAACGTCTACACCGAATTAAATACACCCTTCAATAAATAAGTCACTATCTGCAAACTAGTGTTTTCATAAAATTTGTAAATCCGGTCCTGTCGGGCCGATTTTATTAAAATTGTGGGGACACTTTTTAATCACTACCAGAGGGTTAAATTTCAATTTTGAAAGGATTCGGAGAATTTTTTCGGTATTTTGGGGCCCAAAAACAGTTTTCAACCCCAAAGTTATCGCGCGTACACATATATATATATATATATATATACGTATATAAATATATATATATATATATATATATATATACATTTTTTAAAATGGTGCCAAAGTGTTTAGAAGGTTATGAAACGTCGAGAAATTTTGGTCCGACCCCTAGGTCCCGCCATCCGACCGACGCCAATAGTGTATGTTGCCATATGGCAAATACACTAATACTAAGAACATTTTTAAATTTTTTTTTTCTGTATGTGACATTTACACTATTTTTGTCATTTTTTTCTGATATAAAATCATTTATTTAGATGAAATATTATATAAAACTCTGGCTTCAAATCATATGTGATGAATGACACATACTTCAGCTTTATTTTGGAAGCATTAGGTACCATTAAAATATATTGAATAAGGTTTTTCGTAGAAATCATAGAGATTTACGAAACGTTATAATTTCATTTTTGTTAGATGCATGCTGATAAGTAGAGAAGATTCTGTTTCTATTATTTTGAAAAAATAGGAAGTAATTTAGTATTTTTTGGGGAACCGCTGGAATAGATAAGAACATGGTAGATAATTGCATTCCAGCATCAACTGACAAACAGACCATCTCATGTGACAGCTTGGAAGTTCTAAAAGCTCTCCAGTAAATGCAAAACACGCAACGCCGCACATGCATTTTGACTCGATACAACTTTTAATGCCTTAAGGTGACTAATCCCTCATATTGTAAAATATACTCTCAGGAAATTTTGAACTATGGTCGCAAATTGCTGTTTTTATTAGCCGTGATTAAGCATTAACCGTCACAAAATTTGACTTACTGTTTATAAAAATTTCAAAAAACATTTTATTTTTGCCACAAAAATTTAATAAAAAAACGTGATATTTGTTAATATTTCTTTACAGCACGGTACAAGATTTCGAATTAAGGGACGGCAAATTAACATTTTAAAATTTTTTCTTTGCAAACTTATGCGAAAAATACTGACAAATTAATAAAAATATAAAATTATCAGGAATGTGGACAGTAGATTGTTAAAAACGCAGACAATCAATTCTGCGACGTTTCGACCATTTTATTTGGGTTTCATCAGACGTCTTGATTTATAATGCGTAACAATACGTCCACAATCCTTCAGACTCACTCATCATAATTCACAAAACTCGTTTATTTTATTGATTAAAACAGCCAACAGAAAAGAATAAGTTAGTCACATGTGAGTAAAGTAAAAAAATAAACCCTCAGTCGAGACATATGGTAAGTTCGTATTGTTACGCATTATAAATCAAGACGCCTGATGAATGCCAAATAAAATGGTCGAAACATCGCGGAATTGATTGTCTGCGTTTTTAACAATCTACTGTCCACATTCCCGATAATTTTATATTATTATTTTATCATGGATGATAACATTAATAGTAAAAATAATAGTGTTTTTCTTTCTTTTTTTAGGTGAGTAAACCGTTTTATGAGCATTATGACACGTCTAAAAAGAGAAGAAGCGAAGTGAAACTGTAAGTAGTCATGTTGAATATAATATTAGAAAAAACAATAAGTCTCAGATTTGCTTCTAATAAACGACAAATTTATTGAAGCTACTAAAATTGTCCAATCATTTCCACCATAAATGTTCCATTTCTGTCATCAATCATCACTCGAAAGTTTCGATTAGTTTTCAATTTAGTACATTGATCTGGGGGCACGACAGTATAGAGTACATTCCATGGATGGCTCGGAAGCTAGATGCAAATGGAGGCTTGCGCAGGTACAGTCGGTTGAAAAACTACAAACTTGCGCTATATTATTATTTTTAATTTCTCTTTAATACTAGTGCTCTCACCACTACGCTACACCACTTGGTGCAACTCGCCATATAACAGCATTCACGTTCTAGATATAATACTCGCCACGATTCTAAAAGGTTCTAAAGTTAGTCACAAACAGCGTCGCAAATGCATATTTTAGAACCGTCCTGGCTGTTTTGTGGGAAAGGAACACTCCCACCACCTTCCAGTTACCGGCACAGAATGTGCGCTCGTCGGTGATTGGTTATCGCTGGTTGTCTTGTCACTTGTCGCTTTCCTGCTATAAAGTACAGTCCAATACGCTATTGTTAAGTTGTTTCTTTGATTGTTAATTGATCAAGATGCCTAATACAATTTTGCATAGACAAGCACGAAAAATAATTTTTTGGATGACTTTGTGCAAGGAATTAGACCTTTAGATTAAAGAAAAATTAAAAATAATAATATAGCGCGAGTTTTTCAACCGACTGTAACTGCGCAAGCCTCCATTTGCATCTAACTTCAGAAATTTTTAGAACCGTGACGCGGATTATACATACACTACTATTGTTGTACGGTTCATCCAGTATATTAAATAGATATACACACTGTATATACGATCTTGTTCTTCTTGCTGAGGACGGAGACGAAGTAATACCATCGCGCAGCTTGTAATGTTGCCGGCCGGCGGCTATCTCGAGCCACTGCCGGGGTCATTTGTATATTCCGCAGCCGGTACCTCAACATTGAGTATATTCGTCTGAATAGAGGTGACATACCTAGTTTTTGGTTAATTTTTTTTACAAACTTCTTGACTTCCGGGCTTGTACACAGTGGTCCATTGGTATTTCTACCTGACGTTTCGTCTACAACTGCGGTAGACATTATCAAAAGCGATATGGTTTGAATCGGATTTTGCTCACAATTTCATGGGTTATAATTTTTTTGCGCGGAAACCTAATCCATTTTCTAAAATAAAAGTAGCCTTAGTTTCTCCTTATAACATCAACAATCCACCAATGAGAGTCCCGTCAAAATCGGTCCAGTCGTTTCGGAGATTAGCTGGAACAGCCAGACACAAAAAATTTAAAAATTGTTTTTTTTTTTATATAAGTACTGTATAATATACTTTCATATGCATTTAGTAAGAAGCTGTTATTTTGACATTACAGACACTTTTATTTATTAAACTATAGATTAACAGCGACAAACTCCTAAGATTTGTAGGGGACGTCCAAACAAATACTTTTAAATAAGGAAGAATCAACCAAACCTTGCTGTGAGATCTCAAAATATTTGCATTTAGTAGCAGGGAACCAGCAAGATTACTAGAATATTAGAAGGTTTGGCGTAAGAGGCTATAAACATGGTCACGTCTGTGATTGGTTGAATCGATTGCTTATGTCACTGGATGTCGGATGACCACATAGATGGAGTAATTATAGAGGTAGAGTATGGGGGAATCCATTGAGGAACGGGTACAAAGTAAGAATGGTGCCGATTTTTGATTGGCCGGAGTATTGTGCTGCATATGAAAGAAGTTTTCTTTTTACACCATACTACCAACATAAATGTTATACCACTAAACATGCGCAGTGCGCCGGCCAATGACAAGCGGACACCACTCACCCCGTCGCGTCCTTTAATCGACTATAGGTGACCAAGACTTGGTTTGTCAATTATTGTTATCAACTGTTTGGAAGAAGTATCCTATAATGTCACAAGCCTACTTCCCCCGACCTTCCTCGCGTCTCGCCTAGACATGACTTCAACAATGCTAACGCCCAACTTTAGTTTCTAGTAATCTTGGCGAACCAGAACGCAGTTTTTAGCAAAATTGTGTCGACTCTATAAACAACTCTGCACTCTATACTCCTTCATCGAACTACACCACATATTGCAAACGTAACATGTGTATCAAAGACAGCTTCGCCAGGTGAGACGAAGGCTTCGTTCGATAATTTGATTCATTGGCGATTATACTAAATTTTATCGCTACACAACTATCCAAAGGGCATTTGTGGTATCGTTTAATTTATGGTGTATAATACAGAAATCATCTGCGAATTCTCGTAACATTAAAACCGTTAAAACTTTCAAATTAATAATTATTTTATCGAAAATTAATACAGATTGAATTCTATTTTATTATAGGAAAAAGTCCCAACCACATCTGCCCCCGCCGGGATTCAAACCCGGACCTCCCGAATGCGAGTCTAGTGCTGTCACCACTACTCTACCCACCTCGGCTATATATTAGTTCATAAAAGCGTGTTGTTTAAGTTTTTTTAAACTCTAATTTTAATTTCCTCTCTTTTCCCAGAGAAATAATTTATCTAGTGTAAGTTTTAAATGTTTCGAGGCACCCCGTACCTACCCTCCAAATACGTGATTGTAAATGATTATAAAATGTTAAGACAAATTTTGAGTTATGACAAAATTTGTCCACGTGCTGCACGCCGTCTATGTTTTTACCGATTAACTCTTCGGAGAGACGACTTGCTGTACACGAACGCACGGAGTACGCATGTCCAGTTTTAAATACGTCTTACAATACCCGTTATATAAATGTTTCTCGGTTATTATATCATTCTGACTTGTAAAAACCGCGAGCGGAGCAGCGTCAATCCAGGATGCAATTGGAAAAGAACTTCGAAGAGACAATACCGATAAATCATAATGCGTGTATCTATGTATGAGCGGCAGAAGTTATACTTCTTTGGCATGATCACGATAATTGATATTGACATTTTCGTTTAAGATGTACATTGATAACATAAAATAGGATGTCTAGGGAGATGGTAAATATAGTAGGAAAACATTTTTGTTTGTGATTTATATACATTTTACTTCAGGGTTCCATTTTGAAAAGTAACATTTTTGCTACCTGCATAAAGAAACTTTTTAAATATTGAAAGGTTGAATCCATAATTTAAAAAAAAACCGGGTCGCAGTGCCAAAACCCTGCCGACAATATAGTGTATTTGCTTCTATAGGCCCGTGTGGTTTTTGTACTTTTATTATGTGAAATTAAGTTTGTTTTTGGGCAAAATAAAAAATTTAACCCCTTAATACACCCCTTAAAATAACATTTTTTTCTTAATTGTAATATTATTATCAATCTAACATCTACACCGAATTAAATACACCCTTCAATAAATAAGTCACTATCTGCAAACTAGTGTTTTCATAAAATTTGTAAATCCGGTCCTGTCGGGCCGATTTTATTAAAATTGTGGGGACACTTTTTAATCACTACCAGAGGGTTAAATTTCAATTTTGAAACGATTCGGAGAATTTTTTCGGTATTTTGGGGCCCAAAAACAGTTTTCAACCCCTAAAAACTACCCATAAAATAGCCCGATTAGGCCCATTTTAAATAGGCTTCTTGCGGTGATGGGTTTCAACACGTGGCCCAAATTTCGTTGAAATCAATTAACTCTTTCGAAAGTTATTGCGCGTACACATATATATATATATATATATATATATACGGATATAAATATATATATATATATATATATATATATATATATATATACATATATATATATAAACATTTTTAAAAATGGTGGCAAAGTGTTTAGGAGGTTATGAAACGTCGAGAAATTTTGGTCCGACCCCTAGGTCCCGCCATCCGACCGATGCGAATAGTGTATGTTGCCATATGGCAAATACACTAAAAATACAATTATTGAGGTTACGTAACTGTCAAAAGATGTTATGAATTCAGGACATGTCTATGAAAAACGTCTAAAGAGCAAAAAGTATAAACTAATAGCTTTTCAGAAGTTCCGTCCAATGTCTCTAGTATAACCTACTTTGTTGTTTGATATGTAATAACTATTTTGACGTTATCAGAAACAACTTCCGCAACATATTCGTTGCATGCTGCGTACGCAACTTCCGTAACAAAGAAAATGCGTCAAGAAGTATAATTTTAAAAATTATTTTTATCACGAGATCAACAACCAAGCGTAGAAATATTTAGGTATAAATACATAATATTTTGAATTCAACATTTCTACTCAGAAATTACTATTCATGTTTTGCGGTAGAGAATCGTAAAATATGGGAATAATTTATAACAAATAAAAAATTAATAAACAAGTTGCTGGGCTTGTTTGCACGCGCGTTTAGTTAACCGGTTATCAATAAAACATATAAATGAGCTTCACTGTAATTGACGGTTTTATTGCAATTTGACCTTAGTTAACTCTTCTTTTCCCAAACTACTAAAAAACGTATATAACCAGTAGATTTTAAATACTTGTCCTGTTATTTGAGTTTAAAATTAAGTTTACAAAACAATAAATAGCCAAAATACTTAGTCATAGAAAATGTATTTTAATGAAAATCTTTACTAATAACAATTACTGTTTGATTTACTTTGTAGTTAGACAGTTGAGTAGTCCCTGAAAAGCGGGACTGAGTCTGTCCCGCGCGGGAAATTTAATTTTGGGCTTAAAATTCGGGATGTCTGGAAGCGCTGTACGAAACCCTAAAAATGATCAATAATATGACTTGGTCATCTGAGTATTATACACAACGCTTAAAGAAGATGAAA
Source organism: Venustoraphidia nigricollis (assembly GCA_034508555.1). Taxonomy (NCBI): domain Eukaryota; kingdom Metazoa; phylum Arthropoda; class Insecta; order Raphidioptera; family Raphidiidae; genus Venustoraphidia; species Venustoraphidia nigricollis. Next base: position 1,096,112 of record JAVRKA010000038.1, on the reverse strand, counting down.
TTTCTTTCAGAAAAATTACAGTAAATCGTCCGTTTTCAAGTTTTATTGTCAGTATTAAATTCTTAACTAATTGAACTACTGACCTTAAATAAAGGCACACTTCTGGGAACATCTTGAATGAGATTTGAAATCATGACCTATGAGTTCAAAGGGGTCTATTATTCGGTCGACTAGTTTGATAATCTAATTAACGTCGCCTCCATACCAAATATTATGGATGAATCAACTGGCGGAATACAATGTCGTGGGATACATTCACAACAGGTGGCCAAGCCAATCACTTCACTTGATTTTGACTGAAGCAATCGACCACCTGTCGCCATTAATCCAGCCCTCGCATGGACGTTGAACAGCCAACGTATCTCTGGTCTAAAAACAAAATAGCTTTCGTCGAATTTCTGGCAAACGTGAGATTCCAATTGAAGTGTCGTCAGCGAACATAGCTATATGTAGATTACACAGGAAAAATGAGGCATAAGATAACAATTTATTATTTGCTCTCTTTAAAGATCAACGTTTCGGCACATTTTGTGGCTTCTTCAAATCTTAAATAGCAAAAATAGCTATATCGACATGAGGGACATGTTCGGGAAGGTCGTTGATATACACAAGAAAAGCAACGGTCCGAGAACCGCGCCCTGCGGCACTCCCAAGCGAATATCGTAGGTCGAAGAGAATTTGTTGGCATTTTGAACAACAAGATGTCTGCTTGAAAGATAAGATTTCAACCAGTCATTGGCACAACCTCTTACTCCAAGTCTGTCGAGCTTAAATAATAGAAAAGCTATATTAACACAGTCAAATGCCTTCGAAAGGTCGAAAAATATACCAACAGTACACTTCTCTGCATCGACTGAGTGAAATAAAAATTCAGCAAAACACAAGCTCTGAAGATTGACCTGGCGATGGCAGGCAATTTTTAATTGCGCGATTATTCGGTCGGCCGATCAATGATACACTGAAATAATTCCCAAACTGTTTTATCGGTCGATTTAATAGTTGACTGAGCTCTTGGTAGACATGAAACTAAATAATCGGCTAACTAAAAATGATCGTAGACAACAAGCGCGTGAAGAAGTCTTAAATATCAAAAGTTAAAAATTAAAGGATTTTATTACAACCTTTGTTCAACGTTCCATGATTTTTCAACAAGTATTACCAACATTTTTGACATAAGTGGTTTTGTCTTAGTCACAGATAAGCATAATAATACGTGCAGCAACAAAAGAACAGTGAACTGCTGTTGTATCCCGGTGCATGTGCCCAACTATAAAAGTGTAATTATCAATTAAATTACAAAAAAAAAATACTTTCAACGTCTACTTTCTGGCGTCATGAATCATCAATCTTCCAAATTTTTATTTAAGCTTTCTGAGATGCGTTTCATTAGTTTTTTTTTAAACGGAAATATAAACAACAAGGAGGTGTAAATTAAAAATTCCCTGGGTCATAAAAATAAAAGTTAAAAAAAACTAATATAAAAAAGTGTGATGAGTACCAATAAATTATTATTCAGAAAACAAACCATGGTTTTAGTATTTTTTTTTTAATAACATCAGCGATATGTTCGGTAGTTCAAGTAAAACAATATTCATGGCTTCGAATACCGAGCGAAACCGCGGTTATAAGCTTGTATTAAAGTGACTGTTTACGAGCTGTTCAGCATGCCCCCTTTTTCACCCGCAGTTGGATGTAAAATACATTTATTCATGTTTCGGAAATCGACCATGGATTTTTGCAATATTCAAGATTGTTGATATAATACAAAATGTAATATTTTTTCTGTTAGAGAGACATTTTAACACTGCAGAAAAGGTGCCCTATGCACCATTAACGTAAAAAAATTTGGTTAAATTTCGTCAACAGTATCTGCCTTCCAAACGACCTTGATTATTTCCTAATTTTACGTCTTGTCCACGTTATTTGCAATCACTAAATTTAGTACTGTACCCTAAATAAGGTCTCTTCTTTCGATTTCAAAGCAGATTCCAAACTAAATGAACCTGAACTAAACTAACAGTCGTTTCTCATAATTAGAACCAGCAAATCCACCAGGCCCAAAAATGTCTTCATCTAATTGCTGAAATAGTTCGTCCGTTTATTTAACGCGCGGTTATAAGCTTGTATTAAAGTTACTGTTTACCAACTGTTCAGCATGCCCCCTTTTTCACCCGCAATTGGATGTAAAATACACTTATTCATGTTCGGAAATCAACCATGGATTTTTGCATTCAAGATTGTTGATATTATACAAAATATAATATTTTTTCTGTTAGAGAGACGTTTTAACATTGCAGAAAAGGTGTCCTATGTGAAAAAAGTTGGTTAAATTTCGTCAACAGTATCTGCCTTCTAAACGACCTTGATTATTCCCTAATTTTACGTCTTTTCCACGTTAATCACTAAATTTGGCACTGTACTTAGGGTAGCCCTGAAATACACAGTACAATACAATTAGCCCTAAATAAGGTTCTCTTCTTCCGGTTTCAAAACAGATTCCAAAACTAAATGAACCTGAACTAAACTAGTTTCTCATAATTAGAACCACCAAATCCACGAGGCCCAAAAATGTCTTCATCTAATTGCTGAAATAGTTCGTTCGTTTTTTTAACGCGAGTTTTAATTTCGGCGAGCATAAAACTTTAAAAAACCCGGGTCGCAGTGCCAAAACCCTGCCGACAATATAGTGTATTTGCTAATACAGGTATTGTGGCTTTATTACATGAACTTAAGTTTGTTTTTGGACAAAATAAAAAAAAAATTTAACCCCTTAATACACCTCTTACAATAATAATTTTATTAGTTGAAATATTGTTATCAATCCAACATCTGCACCAAATTAAATACGACCTTCAGTAAGTAAATTCGTATACGCAAACTAGTGTTTTCATAAAATTTGTAAGTCCGGTCCTGTCGGGCCGATTCGCTTTTAATTTTAGGAGCACTTTTTAATTGCTACTAAGGGGTTAAATTTCAATTTTGAAACGATTCTGAGAATTTTTTCGGTACTTTTGGGCCCAAAAACTTTTTTCAACCCCTAAAAACCACCCTTAAAATGACCCGATTGGACCCATTTTAAATAGGCTTCGTGCGGTGATGGATTCCAACATGTGTGCCAAATTTCGTTAAAATGAATTAACTCCTTCGAAAGTTATTGCCCGCACATATAAATATATATATATATATATATATACGTATATATATATATATATATATATATATATATATATATATACATATATATATACATATATATATACATATATATATACATATATATATAAACATTTTTAAAAATGGTGCCAAAGTGTTTAGGAGGTTATGAAACGTCGAGAAATTTTGGTCCGACCCCTAGGTCCCGCCATCCGACCAACGCCAATAGTGTATGTTGCCATATGGCAAATACACTAATAATATTATATTAACAATATTATAGCTACAAATGAGCGATGTTATTACAATTGTTCTAAAAAAACGATCACGTTTTTAAATTGATCGGTTAGTGTTTGTATATTTAACGAAACGTGGTACACAGGTATCATGATCTTAATTACACAATTTTATCTCGAATGATGTGAGTGTACTAGACGTGTACAGTCAGTGTGTATAGCGGACTAGCGGATGCTGCAAGCGTGAACTTGCAGGAGCAGAGCACCAAGACCAAGAAGAACCACGAAGACGACCACTAAGGCCAGCCGGTAACCGGTCCTCACTGCATGTGTTGTAGATATACTACACTATATCACTTACCTCAAGACAAAGTGGCTTATTACCTGACTGCAGAGGATATTAGCTGTGTTCATCAAAGAACATTGCCAATTTTTCACTGCCGGCGTTGTTCCAAGTCTCTTCTTGGTTTCCGATTTATTTACTGTAGATTATAGACACTCGATAACTCTGGACCGAGCAGAAAACACACCCACGCTTAAACACCAGTCATCGATACAATGCAGATGGGTACTGTCAAACTTTACCGCTAGGGGCGCCAGCTTCATAATGCCTTCAGTCTGAATAGCGCGTTGCAAAATAAATTTACTTCAAATAATAAATCTTTGGCAATGCCGATGTGCTGTATTTACGAATGTTCAAATAATTGAACTCAAACGGCTGGACCGATTTTAACAAATGAGGTGTCTACAGTTGACCTTAATCTCACGAGCGACACTGTGTATAACGCGTCATGTAAAATGGCGGACAATAGACGCCATATTGTCACAACACTAACATCTTTTTAACCGACTTCACAAAAAAGGAGGAGGTTCTCAGTTCGTCGGAATCTTTTATTTTTTATGTATGTTCCCCGATTCCTCGAAGACGCCTGAATCGATTTGGAAAATTCTTTTTTTGTTTGAAAGGGTATACATTCCAAGTGGTCCCATATAGTTTTTATTAAAATCGGTTCATCCGTTTTTAAATGACGTCAAAAAAACATATTTTTTAATGTATGCTACCTCATATCTCCAACATTTGTAAAGCGATTATGATGATTCTTTTCTTATTTAATAGGGTGATCTCACATAAATTTTACTTAAATCGGTTCAGTAGCTTTTAAAAATGTGCGAAATAAAATCCACTAAAAAGTAAAAAATAAAATAAACTTTTTTAAAATAAAAATATCAACCTCCTTCAAAAAAGTCACTATAAAAAGATGAAAATAATAATGAAATTTTGAGGTCGGTTCCAATTTAATAAAAGCAAATGCGTATTATTTTAAGTTTCAGTAATAAAATTGGCACCGACCTCAAAATTTCATTATAATTTTCATCTTTTTAGTGACTTTTTTGAAGGAGGTTGATATTTTTATTTTAAAAAAGTTCATTTTTTCCAGACTACTCCTTCATATTGGAAGCTGGTTTACACTTTTGATAGTCGTAATTGGGTTTTGCTTGATTAAAACTTCAATAGCTTTTATTTTAGATTCTAACAGTTCAATTAGCCGTGCACTAAGCGAAGTTTGTTGTAGCACATTTTTATGGACATACGCCCCTTTGTCTTGTTGCCATTGATATTACGTCGGTGTATCTTTGCATGTATGCACTCTATGTGTATAGTTTTAGAGCCATGGAAAAAGAACGAGTCATTACTTTCGCTGTAAAATAACTAACGGTTACTTTTACAGTTTTACATTATATATTGTAGCGGCAACAACACCCGAGCTATGGACTGCACAAAATGTATATTGTGTGTACAGGTTGAACAAAAGTCCACAGCCAGTATCTGACGGTTATTCGAATTTTATAACAAACTAGCGGCCCAGTCCGGCTTCCCCCGGATGTAAATGTAATATATAGGATATAAAAGATGAGAATCATTATCATTAAATTCTCAACGTGTACTGAATTTGCGCGAATTCAATCGCTTTTATTTGTGAATGTTCAAAAATCGAACAAAAATCTTATTTCCCAAAAAGAAATTTAAAAAATTCTGTTGATCCGATCGCTACCAAACTTCAAAAGATCACCCGCTGGGCTAATCTAAAGATTGTCTGAAAATTTCATCAAAAATGGTCTACCCGTTTGGAGTCCATAGATTACATATACATCGTCTTTTATCTATATAGATTATAAAAATGTAAAAAGTGGCTATTGTGACATAACGATAATAGTTGGACATATAGTATCGCGAAGTTTTTTGTAGTTATTGATATGTTCTTTAATATTGTAGAACATAGTTCTATCATCAATAGTTTCCGCAGCGCATGCGACGAAAGATGTTTTATGGCATTTTTTTTACACCTTGGGTTACGTTACTAAAGTAAGGAGCCCTAATATTTTCTAGCAATAAATATAGCCTATGTTACTCAGGGTGAATGTAGCTTTCTAATGGTGAAAGAATTTTTTAAATCGGCACAGTAGTTTTTGAGTTTATTCATTACAAACATACACACACACACAAAAATACAAATCTTTCCTCTTTATAATATTAGTGTAGATAGCTGATACCCGCGACTTCGTACCGCCTCAAAATCAATACATGTTGTGTTAACTTATTAGCTGAATTCATAATATGCACTTCATCAAACTGAGCTCATCTCTGAAATCACTTTTCGCTGATGAATTTCACAAAAAATCATTTGAAGAGAATTAATTGAAACGAAATCAAATGTAATAACGCTCGAAAACTGAATGAAAATTGGTGAAAATTGATCGCCATCTACTCGCATTACCGGAACCGACATACAATGCCATGTTCATTTTGTTTCTTTTTTTGTTTCTGTCATGTATCAGAGGTGGCATTGTATACGGATTTAAATTTTTTTGAGATTTCCTTACTCTTCCAATGCGCGAGGAAACTTCTCGAGGCCAAGACGAACGAAAAAAAATACATCGAAATCAGTCAATCCGATCTCGAGATACCAAAAAATCCGTTCCATACAAAATGTATAAGAAAATTAATTTTCTTCATAAATTTTTTTTCGTGAATTTTTTCCACGTTATTCTGCATTTCGAGACAGAGGCAAATCCAGCCATTACTTATACAATTTTTTTCCGCGCAGTGATATAAGTAATACTTTTATGTTCAATTTTGGATGCGATTTCCACATATAGAATGCTAATTATATCAGCTAAACCTCTTAATTGAATGAAGCTGCCATACAGTATTCTAAGTAATAACGACTATATTAAATAAATAAATAAATAAACATACATCGACATATTATTCAAATTTTTATTATTATTTAAAGTAAGCTGGAATCTTACATCACTGGATTCCTAAAAAAGTCTTTAAAATATTCTGTAGGGTACTGCATTTGATATCATAAGTTTAACCATTAATTTTGCGAATACCAATATCAGAAAAAATCATATATAGACATTTGCCCAGCCCTGTAATGCCAACAAGCTCATTAGCTGTTCTTAAAAGTCGTGATAATTCTTTTATATTTGAAGCCGTTGATAATAACAGTTTATTTTAATACTAGGTATCACTGTTTATTAAAAAATTAAATAAAAATTGAAATCACTTATTGAAGAGGCAAGAAAACGATAATTCATAGATTACAAATGCTCACCAATACGCTTATAACCCCCTGTTGTCGAGCGTCTATAATTTATAATATCTACCGAACCAATTCAAAATACGCTTCTAATCTTTTGTTATAAAATTAACTAATATTAAGTACATACAGGTCCTTTGGTATTCAAGTCGAAAAAATGCTACTTATCATTTCGACTTACGTTTCTAAAATCTAAATAATAACAATTCGTGGGGTATCCTTGTATGATCTATATTGAACATTAAACCCGATGAATCTTTTCTAAGATACTCTTTTTTGTAGTCTTTTTGTTGAAGCAAAAAAAATGTTGAACCAATTTTGATAAAATTTCTTTGGGATCATAATAAAGACAATATGCTTCGATTGGTGCCCTAATTTTTATTCTAGATACTTCGTACTAGAAAAATAGAAAAATAGTGTAGTGACCTCAAAGCAATATTGAGATCTATTTTCAGATCCAATTATACTGGAAAGTTATAAGTCCACTGTTAAATTTCGATTTGAAATCCACCTTTGTTCGTCGCCATCTTCATTTAGCAGAAACTACTGCTACAACAATGTACAAACTTAGAGCTTAATTCACTTACTTTAGTGTAATTAGACTCCACATTTTACTTTTACGTTAAGTTATAAAATAAGATCTTTAAAATAGTAGTTTTGACGGGAGTGTAAAATAAATCCACTAAGTTTATTCTTCATCCCGTATTACCTAAGCATATTAGACATAATCTATAATAGTGTTATATACGATCCCAGACAAGTAAATGAGCAAGACTGCACAACCGCCGCACATATTGAATTCAGTAGCGCAACAGTCGATCCAAAAGAGATAAAAATAATTGGCCAAGTGTGAGTCGGACTCGCACACAAGATGGGTTCCGTACTACGTGGGCTAAAATGCTCAAACTATAAGCTTCTGCAAAATGATGTGACTGCCAATTATAATAAAATAATATTTTTGTAACTAAAATAATTATTTTACAAAATATAACAATACTAATTACATGGTTTTTAATCAATATTTTACTATAAACGTATAAAAAGTGAATTTTTTACTCAAAGTTTTGACAACTATGTTTCCACAGTTTACTTTCTAACACGTTTTAACGATATCCTGAGAAATGTCACTAGCGGCACAGGCGTCAAGCCGTCAAAGTCAACAGGACTTTAATTTTTAACTATATTTTATTTTTATTTGCTGTTTTTAATAGCTGTAATTAAGCTTCACAAAATTTGGCTTGATGTTTAAAAATCTCAAAAAACTCATATTTTTGCTCTAAAAATTCAATCAAATAACGTGATATTCGTCGATATTTCTTTACAACATGCCACATGATTTCAAATTACGGGGAGGAAAATTGCCGGTTTGAAGTTTTATTTTTACAAACTTATGGTAAAAATACTGACGAAATTGGCTCGTTCAATTATTTTTTTCAAATTTAATTTTTTCTGTACAAAAATTTCTGGAAAACTTATACAAACTTTCTCGGTTTTATCTGATTTTAAATCGTTTATTTAGATCAAATAAACTGTAAAAACTTGGCTAAAACTCATATGAGAATAATGGTACATCTCTTTAGTTTATTTTGAAGCATTAACATCAAAGATTGAATAAGATTTTTCATAGAAATTAGAGATTTCCGAAAAGTGAGTAAATGTATTTTAGCTACACACACACACACAAAATCAACCGCTATAAGGGCGAAAAAATAATAATAATAATAATGCGTTTAACGTCCGTTTGTCGACTTTATGTCATAACAGACGCCATTTGCACCATTATTATTTTCCATCTGCCACACTTCCCGTTATTTTTCTACATTTTTAAAATTTCAACTTATGTAATAGCAATGGGCGAATGAAGGAATTATAGGAAATTAGGACAGAATAGTTAATTTTTGAACTGGGAGTTTGATAGGTACTCGGCCATGGCCTTGAATAAGGAATCATCTCGATATTTATCTGGAATTAATTGAGGGAAACTATGGGAAACCTCAATCAAGATGACCGGTACAGGAATTACCGTTTCTCGGCGAGAGGCAGTAGGAAAAAGTCCCAGCCACATCTGCCCCCGCCGGGATTCGAACCAGTACCTCCCGAATGCGAGTCTAGTGCTGTCACAACTACTCTACCCAGCTCGGTATAAGGGCGAAAAAAGAGGTTTATTGAAGTCACCTAAAATGGTTTTAACGAATTTGGAAGAACCACCACTGTTTGTCCGTAGATAAAAATATAAATTATAATGCTGGTATACACCAGCATTATATGTACGTATAATATGAACACACCTTGATAGCTGTAAAAGCCATTAAAGATTCCCTCGTCTTTAGAAGAAAAGATTCAGAACAACATTCATAATCATCTTCTTAAGCTACTTGTCAGTTAAAAAACTGCTTTTATATTATTATTATAAAAGCTAAACTTTAGCGGCTACCGTTTTATTGTAAAAATCAACTTCGCAAAGAAGAAAAAGGAGTTCGCACCTAACTTTTCCTAATTACCATTTATTAAAATATAAAGCTTCTAAGTTCATTAATTATGCATTTTCTTAACCTTACTAAAATGCATTTCATCCCATCTTCAAGAATATATGGAATAGTTTGAATTTGTTCCAAGCGAAACAAAAAAGTTTCACGGAACCGACATAATCAAAACTTTTGAAGTTATACTTCTTTTAGCGCATTGATTAAGTCGGTTAAGCCCCGCTACCCTTCAGCCAGGTCATGTGTTTTGTATTCGGATATTATTAAAGAGTTAGTGTACAAATTTTCACAGCATCTCAAATAATAATAATAATAATGCGTTTAACGTCCGTTTCTCGACTTTATGTCATAACAGACGCCATTCGCACCATTACTATTTTCGATCTACCACAGTTCCTGTTATTTTTCTACATTTTTAAAACTTTAACTTATGTAATAGCAATGGGCGAATGACGGAATTATAGGAAATTAGGATAAGGTAGGTAATTTTTGTACTAGGAATTTGATAGGTAATCGGCCATGGTCTCAAATAAGGAACCATCTCGATATTTATCTGGAATTAATTGAGGGAAACCATGGAAAACCTCAATCAAGATGGCCGGTACAGGAATTACCGTTTCTCCTGAAAGCGAGTCTAGTGCTGTCACCACTACTCTACCCAGCGCGGTCACAGCGCCTCAAATACCTACCCAAAAATGCTTAATAGTTCTCCTACTGTAAGTTCGTCTGCATCTGGAAGATTTAAAAACCAGTAAAGACCAGTAAACTCAGTTCCTTTATTGATGTCTCGAATTGTTCTACGCCAAATACAAATCTTACCGTAGCCATTTTGGTCCCGAAGATAATGTAGTCGGTCACACCTGCTACAACAGTTGAAAACAGATGTTAAAAAAATGTATCCTCCATTATAATAAAATGCTTTTGTTAGTCGTGTTTGAATTGGCATTTTATTTTATGGAACTTTAATTCAAATTATTGTAAATGAATAATTTACCAGCCACTGCGAGATGGCTGCAGCGTCCCATTGTGTATATTTATTTATTATGTAAGAACTGTGTGGTTTTGACGTAAGTGACGTTTAGTTGACGCGCGGGCCGTGTTACGTCATACAGTATGCGCAGAAACACGGGGCAATTTAAACACAACAATAGAGCTTTTATTATATATAGGTATACAGCACACATTTTTATTGTGATGAGAAATGATGGTATCACTCATTAACGTTTGTTTTCTGTTGTCCCTTCCGGCGTAAATAGCCTTGTAAAAATAAAACGCCTCGAAGTGTACCAACACTTCTCTTATCATAATATTTGTATTACTTATTAGTGTATTTGCCATATGGCAACATACACTATTGGCGTCGGTCGGATGGCGGGACCTAGGGGTCGGACCAAAATTTCTCGACGTTTCATAACCTCCTAAACACTTTGGCACCATTTTTAAAAATGTTTATATATATATGTATATATATATTTATATATATATATATATATATATATATATATATATATATATATATTTATATATATATATATATGTGTACGCGCGATAACTTTCGAAAGAGTTAATTGATTTCAACGAAATTTGGGCCACGTGTTGAAATCCATCACCGCAAGAAGCCTATTTAAAATGGGCCTAATCGGGCTATTTTAAGGGTAGTTTTTAGGGGTTGAAAACTGTTTTTGGGCCCCAAAATACCGAAAAAATTCTCCGAATCGTTTCAAAATTGAAATTTAACCCTTTAATAGCAATTAAAAAGTGTTCCTAAAATTTCAATAAAATCGGCCCGACAGGACCGGATTTAAAAATTTTCTGAAAACACTAGTTTTTCAGATAGTGAGTTATTTCCTGAAAGTTGTTTTTAATTTTGGTGTAGACGTTCGATCGACAATAATGATGTAGTTAAAAAAAATGTAATTTAAAGGGGTGTATTAAGGAGTTATTTTTTTTATTTTGCCCTTAAGTTCACATAATAAAGCCACAAGGCCTGTATTAGCAAATGCACTATATTGTCGGCAGGGTTTTGGCACTGCGACCCGGGTTTTTATTTATTAGTGTATTTGCCATATGGCAACATACACTATTGGCGTCGGTCGGATGGCGGGACCTAGGGGTCGGACCAAAATTTCTCGACGTTTCATAACCTCCTAAACACTTTGGCACCATTTTTAAAAATGTTTATATATATATATGTATATATATATTTATATATATATATATATATATATATTTATATATATATATATATATGTGTACGCGCGATAACTTTCGAAAGAGTTAATTGATTTCAACGAAATTTGGGCCACGTGTTGAAATCCATCACCGCAAGAAGCCTATTTAAAATGGGTCTAATCGGGCTATTTTAAGGGTAGTTTTTAGGGGTTGAAAACTGTTTTTGGGCCCCAAAATACCGAAAAAATTCTCCGAATCGTTTCAAAATTGAAATTTAACCCTTTGGTAGTGATTAAAAAGTGTCCCCACAATTTTAATAAAATCGGCCCCACAGGACCGGATTTACAAATTTTATGAAAACACTAGTTTGCAGATAGTGACTTATTTATTGAAGGGTGTATTTAATTCGGTGTAGACGTTAGATTGATAATAATATTACAATTAAGAAAAAAATGTTATTTTAACGGGTGTATTAAGGGGTTAAATTTTTTATTTTGCTCAAAAACAAACTTAATTTCACATAATAAAAGTATAAAACCACACGGCCCTATACAAGCAAATACACTATATTGTCAGCAGGGTTTTGGCACTGCGACCCGGGTTTTTACCTTTGCGATCAGCAGTTAGAAAAAAACCTTTTTATAAAAAAAAAACCGGTCAAGTGCGAGTCGAACTCGCAAGAAGAGAGTTCCGTACTATTCCGTTTTCCGTGAGTACTTTAAGACTTAAGATTTTCATTACAATTTTCCTGTAAACTATGGGTGAGACCCGACATTCCCTATTTTTTTCAAAATTTTAGGCTCAGTAGTTTCGGAGATATGGGGGGGGGGAACGGTCGTTTGTTTAGATATTTTCTTAAATAACTTTAAAACTATTTATTTGAAAAATTGAGACCCTTACTATAAGCCCTTTCATTTGATATGTCACACGGGACAGTTTTCAAAACTTTTTTTTTTTAATTTCCTAATTTTCCCCAAAAATTACCCCCATGTATAAAATTTATTTATTTACGTTACACGCTCGTCTTTGGGTCACCAACTTACACATGTGTACCAAATTTCAATTCAATCGGTCCAGTAGGAGATAAAGATTGAATCAAATTCTTCGTAGAAATTAGAAATTTCCGAAACGTAAGTGCATTTTACACGCACCCTTACATCCAGCTTCTCTTAAAATAGAGCTTATGCGGATGAAAAAGGGGGCATATTAAACAACTGGTAAAAGTGCCCCTTAAAATGATTCTAAAATAATAGGTCACGTGAGACAGTTTGTGGTTTTCTGTCAGCTTGTTGTGGCGGCCGTGTGTTGTTATATTATTATCTGTATTCTTTACTATCTTCATATTATTGTAAAATGAGCGACGTTATTTAAATATCCCGCTGTTTTCATATAAAGTCTTGTTATCTTATCATTTTATATACTATCATACTGCAGTCATATTATTTTGCACGTTTGGTTCTGAACTATTGCGTACTTAATCGAAACAATAGGGATGTTGACTGTATTCAAATAAAAACATAATTTTAACGAAAAGTAGTAGTTTCTATGATAGAAATACTAAAAAACACTATATTTTTAAGGAATTTAATTAATATTTAATAAATAAAACCTAATAAAATCACTCTCAAGTCACGTGACAACAGACACCAATCAGAGCGCATGACGTCATATGTTCAGCCGCTGTCAAAAAACTTCATTGTTTGGTTAATATTTAGTGTGTAATTTATTATTATTTGTTTATAGGAAACGTCAAATTACATGTAACTATAGCAACGACTACGAAACAACTTTTCATCACCTCAGTTTACTAACGTTTATGAGCACAGAATACGCATCTATAGGATGGTAGCTCCCGTGTAAACTTTTGAGCCTCCTTTGGTATGAACAGGTGACGTCACGCGGCTAGTATTGGCGTTTTGGACCTAAATTTGAAACTGGGTTTAAAATACATGATTTTTAAGGCTTGAGTTGTATTTAAATAAAAATAATAAATATTTGTGGCAATATTAGGTACTTATGCACGATTTAAAACACTTTCCCAAAAATAGTCAACATCCCTATTATAGAAACACTCGATCTATGTCAAATATTAAAGTCCGACATAAGCTTCGGTTCAAAATTAAACATTCGACTTCGGTTATCTTCGGCCAATTCTTTGTCAAAACATTCGGTTTCGGCCAAAATTAAGTTTTCCGAAACCGAATGTTGAATTCACAAAATAGTCTGTGTTAGTATTAATTACATTTAAGTCACATACGCAAATTTGCAGAGTCCTAAAAAATACATTTTGCACACCCCTTCTATAATGTAACTGTTTTTCATGTCTGTACAGCAGTAGTAAAATGATCCATTTCGCACTAGAGCGCAAAATAAAAAAATGCGATATTACCAATCCAACAGTAATAATATTTCCAAAAACGACTTGTCAGTTACCGGTTTATTCTATAAGATGAACAGAGGTAGCAAGTCGGTACAAAGCAAGCGTAGTTTTCGTGAACAATCCAACTGAAATCCAATATGGCCGGGCACACAGAATATGACAACTGTCAGATGTATTATTATGAAGTAGAGATGGGAAAAACGGGTCTTTTTAGTGATCTGCATCTTCGCATCTGGATCCCGTATGTGAGCCGGCTCACTGAACCGGTTCAAAAAGAGCCAAGTTCTGAATATGTTACTGCAGTCTGCCACTGAGTTACCTAGTTCAGTCAATCATATCACGATCTGTATAGAATCAAGAATGCATAGCCAAACATGTGATGCATGCGAGTCATTTGAGCTGACAGATGCATCAAAGCAAGAACTGATACGTAAGTGTAAAATGTGCTTCTGTGTGTTAAGTGTTTCACTGAGTTATGCGGATCCGTTGATCCGTCGGCTCAAAAAAAAGTGAGTCGGCTCTCACGGATCTTCTGTCCGAGTCGGCTCTTTGAACTGGTTCAGATCTGAGTTACCCAACTCTATTATGAAGTGAAAATCAACTATTTTATAGGAGGTACGTGTAAAAAATGTAGTATCTATCTCGAATGTAATACGTTTATGGTTCGCGTGATTGTTAAAAATGCTCATTTATTCATTATTGTTAAAAGTCACACATAGAATAATGCATTACATTCTAGATACATGAATTATATTATTACTTAAACGCAGTTCAGCAAAACGGAATATGTAGAGTTCGGTTTTTTATAATTTTTATACGAATAAGGAGACACTTCGAATTGTTGAAAGAACCCTATTAGGACAAGGACCATTCAACAACAAGTTTAACAAATCTTATTGTGTAAAACTGTTTTTAACAACAGTGATAAAATATTCCCGCTATAGCATGTACATATTTGCACCTTTGAGGTTATAATAATATATGCTTGTTTGTTTAAGTCATTCAATAGAAATGGCGAATATTTTATACAAGTCGTAAAGATGGAGGAATAAAATTATTATGGGTATATAAAACGTTGATAACTAACTATAAGCACATTATGAAAAGATAATTTCATCTGGGCAACATTTAAAATACATTTTTATTAATTCGTGTCCACGTTGATAAACCAAAGGCCAATATTTTTTTTATATTTGGTATTTTTCTCATATTTGACTTCGGCTTAAGTTACAATGCTAAAAAAGCGACGGAGAAGCAGCTGCACGCAATTGAAGCTGAAAAGCATTTTTAACTAACTTTAAAAAAACAAAAGAGGTTAACAAATTCGTCATGCACATTTTTATTATATTTGTTTACCCATAACTTTTAGAAGGGACAACCAATTTAAAAAATTTCAAGACCATATTTTTGTTACGTTTTTTTATAATTTTTTTAAACACTATCATTATAAAGACTATTAAAGGTATAAACTATAAATAACTCACAAATAATAATTAACTAATAAATTAATTTATTTTATCGCAATCATGAAAATATTAAAAATCTATTTTCTATATTATATAGGTATACAAATTTTATTCATTTCAAAAATGGTTTTTTTTTTAAATGAATAAAAAATCCTTTCCCCCACCTTAAATAACTTATTTTTACACTCTATAATCGTCCTAGATGACTAGAAATTTTTTTAGAAACGATGTAAATAATTGCCAATTTTTCTTTTTTTTGCTCATCACTACTCACGTTTCGGAAAATCTTTGATGTTAATACTTACAAAGTAAACTAAAAATGTGTTTCATATATTTGATCTAAATTAACGAATTTGAATCAGATAAAAAACAAGAAAATTATCATATAAGTTTTCCACAATTTTTTGTACAGAAAAAATTCAATTTGAAAAAAATATGGAGCAAGCCAAAGTTAGTATTTTTAACATAAGTTTGTAAAGAGAAAACTACAAAAATGTCAATTTGCTTTCCCGTAATTCGAAATCTTGTGAAGTGCTTTGAAGAAATATATGACGATTACCTCGTTTTTTTATTCAATTTTTAGTTCAAAAATATGTATATCTTCAAATTTTCAAGCAGCAAGCCAAATTTTGTGAAGCTTTGTACTTAATCACAACTAACAAAAAAAAAAACAGTATCTAATAAAATTAATTTTTCTTTTATACAATTCGAAATTTCCCTACAGCATATTTTACGATCTGAGAGATCAGTCAAATTACAAATAAGAAGTTGCATTTCTGCACAGAAGAGAATAATATCTCCGTTAAACATTAAAACTATACCGTAATATATTCTAATTTAGCAAACATAATTAAAACGGGTAATTATCGTATTACGTGTAATTTAGATAATATCTTCATAGCTGTATAGTTAGCTGGTATGTGCAATGAAGAGAATAGCGAATTGTCTACAACTTTTGTATAAGGTAAAACCGGGAAAGACGGCACGACGAGAAAGATGACGAATTGCTCACTTCTCTAGTTCTTAACCTCTTAAAAATCCAGTGCAAGAAATAAAATGACGAAACAAATAAATAAACAAGTATTCAATTATTAAATAAAGTATATTCAATTCAGCAATACAATCAAAATGAACTCTATCCTGTCTCAACACAGCATCCGCTACAATCTTTACAATATCTTTTGCACTGATTTTTCTCTCGGCACATGATTTTAATAAAAATTAAAAACGCTTAAAAATTCTAAAATTAATTATTAAATTATTTCTCGACGATCGTTTCGGACAATAAGTCCATCCTCAGGAGTAGTCCTGAGAATGGACTTATTGTCCGAAACGATCCTCGAGAAATAATTTAATAATTATTTGTAGAATTTTCAAGTATTTTACTTTACAATATCGATATACGCAGCTTACATAACATAAACCATTACACAATTCATTGAACAATAACATTCATTTAAATGCTTAAAAAAAGGTTATCAATTCGACATGTATCCTACTATTATATTTTTTATGTTTTTTCAGCCATAATTTTTCGAGGGGTTGTTGATTTGAAAAAATTCAACGCCATTTTGTTCAAAATGTTTACTTACTATTCTTTTAACCGACTTATAAAAACGTTTTTTTATATATGATTACATCATATCTCCAGTATTTGATATAATTCTTTTTCAATCTAATAGGATACACATTCAGCGTAGTCTCATAAAATGTTTATTTAAATCGGTTCAGCAGTTTTCTTTTTAATAATATAGTTTCAAAATATTAAGGAAGAAGGCACTTAATAACGTGCAAACTACATATTGCAAAGTCACTACGAAGTAAAAATTTAAAAAACTTAACAGTGATTATTTTAAGGCTCTCCTAACTATTTTTTTTAAATGTGTTACGTAATTTTCTAAATTTCTGATTCTTCCACCTCTATTTTCAAAACTAATACAACTAAAATAAGTCTATGGTAGTTAGAAAGATGTAGAATTTTAAAAAACTGAAAAAAAAATAAAATGGGTTCAGTAGTTCCTGATATTACCCGCAACAAAAAAACATACACACTTTTTCCTTTTTTTAATAGTGGTATAGATTACTTATCACCTGTTTACAAATGTTTTTGCTGAATCTGCACGTTAGTTTTCTGCTTTAGGCAAAGTCCCCCAAGATCATCACCTAACGGCAATTTAACTTCAGTTAACGTGGATAATATTTTATTGGTTCGGCTTCTTTTAAAGAAGATTCTTTGCATACTTTTTTGTCACTGGTCAAAAGCAGTATTTTTATATTGTTTTTAACAAAAAATTACATCGTAAAATTCAAGAATCAATCAAGATTTGTTTAACTAATTAAACAATGATGAATGTGACTGCACTTTTTTTAAAATTTGTTGTCGTTTACTTGAATTTTAAATATATATTCATCAATTCAAAAAATGTACTTTAATAAATTAATCTGTTAAAATTATATAATCGTTTAATCGGACAGCTCTATTGCCAATTAGTAAAACGAAAAAGTTTTAAAAAAATAAAAAACTAACAAATTTGGCTTTCTCAATAATTTTTCTTCAAATTTAATTTTTTCTGTACAAAAATGTGTGTAAAACACATAGTACGAGATCCGGCATTACAAAAATATACCCCCATCTGTTATTTAATTTTTATTTTTTAAATGAAAGGTTGTTTTGTTTAGGCAACCCAGTACAGTTGGGTAGGTACCAACGGTACTGAGTTGCCTAAACAAAAGTGGGTTGAAAAATGTTTTTGGACCCCAAAGTACCGTTCTCCGAATCGTTTTAAAATTGAAATTAAACCCTCTGGTAACAATTAAAAAGTGTCCCTGAAATTTTAATAAAATCGGTTCAACAGGACCGGACTTACAATGTTTTTTAAAACACTAATTTGCAGATAGTGACTTATTTCGGGAAGGGTGTATTTAATTTGGTGTAGACGTTAGATCGATAATAATATTGCAATTAAGAAAATAAAAACATTTTTAAGGGGTGTGATCAATGGAGCGCGCATACATGATCTAAAATCTAGGCAACCATGGATGGGACCCATTTTTGTTTAGGCAACCTACTACCGTTGGATAGGCAATAAAATAACCTTTCATTAAAAAAAATTAAATCACAGATGGGGGGATATATATTTGCGATGCCGGGTCTTAGACTATTATAAAAATGGTTTGTCGGGAAAAAGGACTTTTTAAGTAAACACTTATTTGTTATTTATAGCGACGTTTCGTCCCTTGCTTGGGATTTTTTCAAACTTTATAAGTGTAATTGAATTATTAAAATACAATTTGTAAATTTACAATTGAAATATAAAATATCAGATATTAATTATACACAATAGGTGTGTATAATTAATATCTGATATTTTATATTTCAATTGTAAATTTATAAATTGTAGTTTAATAATTCAATTACAATTATAGAGCTTGAAAAAGTCCCAAGCAAGGAACGAAACGTCGCTATAAATAACAAATAAGTGTTTACTTAAAAAGTCTTTTTTCCCGACAAATCATTTTTATATTAATTACCAAGGACAAAAAAGAGAAAAAGTCTTAGACTATTACGTCTGATCTGATTTTAAATCGTTCATTTACATCCAATTATAGTGCTACGATCAAGTAATCCTTGCTGTTGGATTTTAAAATTAATACCGTGGTGAAACCGATTTTTAATCTGTACACTTTCCAGAGTTTAAACTGATTTCCGAACCACCTTGTATAACCGATTTGCGAATATTGATAATAATGTACACAACGCGATAACCACTGAATGTTCTCTTTAACTCAATAATGTAAATTTTGAACTTCTACAATTTAACAATTCGAATCTTATTGACATTTATGTGTAAATATAACTTTAACGAAAACGTATTAACATTTCAATACCTTACAAAAATGTACATTTATGAAACAAAAGGTAGTAATATTTCTGTAAACCAAAAACAAAATGGCTTATGTAGTAAAATAAAATTAATTGCCGGGTTCTAATCCGAAAACTGGTAAAAGTATTAAGGCTGTCGGAACGCTCCGAATTTAAGCCGCACTACGACGCTAAAAAATGCTGTTGCAAGGGTGCCGCTGTCAATTGATTACTCTAAATTTTGGAAATATTATGAAGATTTAAAAATATTTTCCGAAAAAGGAAGAGTCACTTTAGGCTTGTGATGGAACAATTTTGTGAAATAAGTGCAAATAAGGTCGTAGTGTGACATTGAAAACGTGTATAATTTTTGGCACAATTAATGCTAACTTTTTTCTAGTAAATCGTACATAAATTACAAAAGTAGTCCATTAGAGACCTATATTTGTACTTTATCTTCCTTATAGAGAAAGAATTTTTTGCAAAATGTTGACGAGTAATTCTACAATCAGCTATCAGCAGAAGCCCTATTTCTGGATTAAATTCAGAGCGTTCCGACAGCCTTAATTGAACTTTTATTTTATTGTTAAAAAAAATAATAAATTGAAAATATGAATTTGGTACTAGACCCAAATAATCTGAGTTATTAGATGGATTTGAAAAATGCGAAAAAATTATTGTAAAGTGAGGTTACCTTTAAAGTGTATGGAGCCATTTATTTAGTACTAATTATTTTAATGACAATTTGTTTTTATGTTAGTTTTTTCGTGCAAAATTTTTAACTATCAATAAATTTTATTTGTTCCAATTTTAACTCTTAAAAAATTAAAAAATTCCGAAAAAAACGTTCATTTTAAATGCAGTCAGGCAGATGTGACTCCTTAAAATATTATAAACTACCTAGCGGTCCAGTCCGGCTTCGCCCGGGTGTAAATGTAATATACATATGGGATATAAAAGATGAGAATCATTATCATTAAATTCTCAACGTGTATTGAATTTGCGCGAATTCAATCGCTTTTATTTGTGAATGTTCAAAAATCGAAGAAAAATCTTATTTTCCAAAAAGAAATTAAAAAAATTTTGTTGATCCGATCGCTACCAAACTTCAGAAGATCACCCGCTGGGCTAATCTAAAGATTGTCTGAAAATTTCATCAAAAATGGTCTAGCCGTTTGGAGTCCATAGATTACATATACATCGTCTTTTGTCTATATAGATTATTAAAATGTAAAAAGTGGTTATTGTGACATAACGATAATAGTTGGACATATAGTATCGCGAAGTTTTTTGTAGTTATTGATATGTTCTTTAATATTGTAGAACATACTTTTGTTCTATCATCAATAGTTTCCGCAGCGCATGCGACGAAAGATGTTTTATGTCATTTTTTCTACACCTTTGGTTACGTTACTAAAGTTTTAGTAAGGATCCCTAATATTTTCTAGCAATAAATATAGCCTATGTTACTCAGGGTGAATGTAGCTTTCTAATGGTGAAAGAATTTTTTAAATCGGCACAGTAGTTTTTGAGTTTATTCATTACAACCATACAAAAGTACAAATCTTTCCTCTTTATAATATTAGTGTAGATTAAATAAGACACATTTTAATTTATGTTTAAGATTTTTGACTACTCTTAATTGTAGATATTGTAATTTAAAACGTTACGTAAAATTGACGGATTGTAAATTATATAAGTGTATCATAGACACTCGAATTTAAAGCTTAACAAATTTATTTAAAGAAACTGAAATATTTAACTTAAGCAATTCTCGTTTTTAGCAACTGATTTTTATTTAGATGCAATCAATAGCAGATAAGCGCCAGTTCAATAAATGCACATAGTTTATTTATCTCAAAATGTCACTGACACCAATATTCAAAAATTATACTAATTTATACAAATCAATATTCAAAAACCAAATGAAAAATAGCGCATATACTTTATTACAACTCATCTTGTGTACCTATACTTAATGTAACTTAAAACTAGTGTTAGAAATAAAATGATGAAACCAATAAATAAACAAGAATTCAGTTATTAAATAAAATATATTTTAATTCAGCAATAGAATCGATGTGGACTCTATTGTGTCTCTACCCAGAACGTCCCTTCATCCGTTTACAAACACCACAGTATCAGTATACTCGTTTACATAACATAAAGCACTACACAATTCATAGAACAATATAACACACTCAATAGGATTCATTTAAATACTGTAGGTTAACCATATTTACATTACATCCTGTATTAAGGGGGTATTCTTTTGTGAACGCATAAATTTTACCTCATTTTAGGAAATTTTTTTTAGACGACAATAACATTCAATCATTTTAATTTTTTTATATGTTTTTGTTTGTATCTTAAACTGTATAAAATTTTTTTTTTTTCTATTATTTTACATTTTTTTTATATATTTTTTTTTTAAATTAAATTAGACACTAAAAAAAAAGCAGGTCACTGGTCATGGTAATAGTGGCTGTTCATGTTGTCTGAAATAAAAAAATCGAATGGATCATTGTTCAGTGGGGATGTCGCTATCGTCCCTACCAAAATTAATCAATTTCATTAAAAAAAAAATGGCGGACTGTAGAAAAAAAGTTTGTTTTTTGTTCATTTTTTTGTTAAAAACCGTTTAAAAAAAATAAGAAAATATTTTCTAAAATAAGCAATTTTTGTACGGACGATAACCATTAATGAGTAGAAGAACATATATAAATTTCAAAGCAATCGGTTGAATACTTTTTTTTTTAGGACCATGACAGTTTTAGAAAATAATGTTACCAGATAAATGCGTTTAAAGTTTCAAGAGCCAACAAGTCGCTTATACGGCTCGTCGGCGACTATGAGTTGTAATTTATTTAAATCTAGGAATTTCGGTCCCTATTTTTCACAGCATATTTTCGATAGGTTTTACTATTGAAATATGAAAAAAAAAAATAAAATCGATTTTTCGAAGTGGTCACATTAGAATACCCCCTTAACGCACAGTACCTCTGCAACCGTTTACAATCTCCACAATATCAGTACACGTAGTTTACATAACATAAAGCATTACACAATTCACATAACAATATAACATTGAATAATACCTATTCGTTTAAATACTGTAGGTTAAACATTTTCTTACACTAATTTCAACAAACTCGGTACATGTGTTGTTAAAAAAGAATAAATTATAAAAGTTAATTGGTGCTAGGTCGTTGTTGGTGGCCTAAATCAGATTGTCAATCAAGAATAAATATTTGACCGTGTGTGATCCGCTGGTGTTAGTTCATCATCGAATAGAGTTCACTTAATATCAGATTGAAACTTACGTAACTGATTCATGCTTTGAAAATTATGTTAAAGGTCGTACTGCTACGACAGTATGTATCGATTTTTTGAAGTGACGAGTTGTGAATTGTTCATTGAATTTATGATTTTTTGTTACTTTATTGTACGGACTGCGCCGGTTTTAACTTTTTGGTGCCCTAAGTGTTTCAAGTGAATGGTGTTCTCATATGTATAACAATCAAATTTGTTCTTTTGCTTTGGACTTGACGCGAAATTTAACGGTTACGTAATATACTAATCTTATTATTCTTAATAACATCTCAATTAATAGAAAATGTTGTTTTCACCTCGATTTGCAATATGTTTTATTATAATTATTATCATTAAAAGGTGCTGAAATCATTTATTTAATGCGAAAAAAAAATCAAAGAAATACTTCGACTGCCAAGGTCATTTGTACTACTGCTGTATTATACAATAAACAAATTATAAAACCATAATGAAGTGATAAATGCTATAAGTTCTGTGCAAATATTTTAATTTAATAACCGAAATAGTTCTAAATAGGAAAAAAGTAATCTCTTTTTGTGGTGTCCCTTTGTGTCTTATTGTAAATTCAGCATTGTGTGTGGAGGATATTGGTGCAGTGGTTAGCGTGCTAGTATAAAATTTCGTGAAGAATTTACATTTTAAAAAGAAGCCAATTACTTTCTAAACATGTTCGATGTTCTTCTTCTGTCAGCCTGATAGACGAAAATAAAAATTCTGCAGATAAGGTACGAAAAATATTTTTCGATATTGATTTTTTTAGTGTTGATTCAAATGTAAAGCAAGGCAGGCCGGGACTAGTGCAATTTGAATATCAAAAACAACAAATTTGCTCCAATCACGACCTAATCTGCCACATTTTGAAAAAAAATGCGTCGTCAAAGATTTTCATTTTCTTCTTTTTTTCGATAAACAAAACACTGTAAAAGAAGTAACGGCTCGTAAATAATAAACTTCTTGATTTAACATTATTTTAATTACGTAAATATATTGAATAATGCATTTTTATATAATCGATAATCGATACCAAAACATTACCATTTAATATTGCAGTTTGTATATAAAATAAAAAACCGTTAACCCTCAATATACCGTTACTATAGCCAAAAGCTATTATAATTATTCCGAATCTGGACTGGGCAACCTTTTAACACAGGGTCCAATTTTTTAAATTACATAGGAACTAATAGGGTTTAAGCTTTGGACCCCAAAGTGTCAAGGACCCACAAAAATTAAATTATCACACACATCTAATACTTTTTCATTAACAACGAGCACTCTTATAGTAAAAAATTGTAAATATTAATATCACTGTCGTGGATGAATTTCAAAATTTTTTTTGCGGGAATTTTGACAAGTTTTCGGGTAAATTTTGACATGTTTTAGGTGAATTTTGTCAATTTTTTGGTGAATATATACAATTTTTTAGGTGAATTTATAATATGATTTGTTTGGTCATGTCACCAAGTTTCAAATCTGATTTTAATGTTATAAACGATCCCGAAAAACTTAGATCCATCCCTACCTGGGTTAAGCTCTGGTTGTAGTCCAGTATTTTCTGTTGAAGTACGTATTTTGAAAAAATATTTCAATATATACATTTTTTCAATGTTTTTTAGAAATGTAAAATAAACTAACAAACGCACATTAAAGGTTTCAAAGAATTCTCTGGTGTCAGATATAATGGACTTGAGTAAAAAATTGTTTAATTTTCACTTTTTACTGAACTTAGTCTAAATTGTATACTCTTTAGTTTGCTTATGTAAAAAATTATAATAAAAATAATTTTTCTCAACTCATTTTCAATATTAAGTTACTGACAGAGCAACTGTGATAAAAATTACACTTTTTCTTTGTACTGTTTTGTATATTGCTTTTTCCTATGTAAATTTTTCCATGGGCTAGGTGGAAGATCAACGCAAGTTGAACCATGCCTTTTGTTTTGTATGTACAATAAACGTTTATTAGTGTATTTGCCATATGGCAACATACACTATTGGCGTCGGTCGGATGGCGGGACCTAGGGGTCGGACCAAAATTTCTCGACGTTTCATAACCTCCTAAACACTTTGGCACCATTTTTAAAAATGTTTATATATATATGTATATATATATATATATATATATATATATATATATATATATATTTATATATATAGGTATATATGTGTGCGGGCTATAACTTTCGAAGGAGTTAATTCATTTTAACGAAATTTGGCACACATGTTGGGATCCATGACCGCACGAAGCCTATTTAAAATGGGCCTAATCGGATCAATTTAAGGGTGGCTTTTAGGGGTTGAAAAAAGTTTTTGGGCCCCAAAATACCGAAAAATATCTCAGAATCGTTTCAAAATTGAAATTTAACCCTTTAATAGCAATTAAAAAGTGCCTCTAAAATTTTAGTAAAATCGGCCCAACAGGACCGGACTTACACATTTTTTGAAAACACTAATTTGCAGATAGTGACTTATTTATTGAAGGGTGTCTTTAATTCGGTGTAGACGTTAGATTGATAATAATATTACAATTAAGAAAAAAATGTTATCTTAAGGGGTGTATTAAGGGGTTAAATTTTTTATTTTGCCCAAAAACAAACTTAATTTCACATAATAAAAGTCTAAAACCACACGGTCCTATACAAGCAAATACACTATATTGTCGGCAGGGTTTTGGCACTGCGACCCGGGTTTTTATTATTATTATTACCGGCTTAAAAACTAGATTTTTTCCATTTAAGTAAGTCCTTTGACACGGGACTTTTTTCTGACCTTCAAATAACATCTCAAATTATATGTAGGCCAAACAAAACAAAAACTGAAAAAGAGAATTAACCAACACAAAAATCACTGTAGACCAACAAATTATTTAAATAAAAACAAGACAGCTTTATCTTCCCACCATTTGGAACAGATACATAATTTCCAGTTTGAAGATGTTACAATATTGGATTATAAAAAAAATTGGTATAAACGGAACATAAGGGAGATGATTTACATAAAAACGCTAGACACTATCAACATTAGATCAGATACACAAGGACACAGCGCAATATACAGTAATTAGCTAGAACATATTAAAAATAATGGACTAAATTAATATAATAATAACCTAATATAGTATTAGAATCTTTGAGATATATAAAACCTGTAATACCATTAACTTTATCTATCACAATAACATTACATAATTACACAAAAAATGACATTGACACGTCTTGTTGATAATCATCTAAGTAAAAAAAATTTTACAATTTGAAAAGAATCTGTAATACAAATCAAAACCATAGTAGATTGCTAATTTTTATATATTTTTTAAATTATTGATTTTAATTGAATGACAAGATGATTTCACTGCAAACATATCAACAAAGATTCTAAACTATAAAGTAAGTAGCTTGATAAATTTTAATATATATTCTAAATTAAAAGCCTAATGTTACATACTAATTGTATCCTATTTTAATTACAGCTTGCCTGAAGTAGTAGGAAACTAACCTACGAAACGTAGCAAATTTAGAAAACTTAGAATTTTCATTTATTTGTGTCCAATTACCCACGATCCACAAACATATAACATCTGGACGATAACAACTCGAATCTCAAACAAAATTATATCTTAAGCTATTTTTTCTCTTTTCATTTGTCACTATTTGAAAGTCCCCTACCAATAAAAACGCCATATACAATTCTGCTCTTAAGGTTTATTTTTAAATTATATTAGTCCTAGAATTCTGACATCAAATACAGGTAAATCAGTGAATTTCCGCCGATGGCTTTCTTCGTAAGAACGAAGACTTTTTTTAACACTATTATTTTTCAGTCTAACCTTTTTAATGTGCGCAAAAATGTCATCAAATAAATCCCGAGTGATTACTTTGCACAATCTTTGAATGACAATGTCATTATTATTTTAGTATAACGAAAGTCTGTATTATTTGTACATTAAGTTCACATTTCATATTTGGCATTCAATCTACAAATAATAGGGTATACATAAAACGACAATAGCATAATATAATGGTGCGTGTACAAATCGTTTTGCCTGGACAGTTTCTGGGAGTGGGCAAATTATAAAACGATTTCGTAACGATTGTTTTTATTCGATCAATCTCCAACAGCATTTTCGGTTTTACAATTTCCTTCTAATAATATACCGACTGTTTCTTTAATGTAAAAATGACCCACCAGTTAAAAAAAAGAAATGGCCAAGTGCGAGTCGTACTCGCACATGAAGGGTTCCGTAACACCCAGCGTTGCCAGATTTTTTTGTTGCCAAGACGGGATTTTGGAACTTTTTGCGTGAAAAAAGTGGGATTCTTTCGTCGAAAGCAGGACATAGTGAAAAAACGTATATAATCAGAAGTTTTTAAATATTTATCTTTTTATTTAAATTCAAATTACGTTTACGTGACAATAGATAGCAAAAATAACCATAGAAAATGTATTTTAATAAAAATATGATATTTTAAATCAGATTTACCCTATCGTTAAATAGTTGAGTCTTATTCGTCTTCTGAATAAAAAAAAACAGAAATCAAAATCAAAAAAGTTTTATTCATTAGAAAAATATGGCGTTTTAAACAATAGTCTGAGGAGTAAGTGTTACAAATTGCAACTTACAATAAGAGAATAATTATTTACGCACGGTCGAGTTATCCCCGAAAAGCGGGACTGAGCCTGTCCTGCGCGGGACATTTATTTTGATTTAAAAAACAAAATTTTTATGTGATGTAATTCTACAAATTTACAGTTTGCGGAGTTTTCCCATTGCTTCTTGTCAAATTTCATTATTTGAGGTCAACGGAAAGTATCCTACGGGTTTTGATTCCGTTGACAGTGTCAAAATACGCGGCATAAATGGCCGTATCTTTTGATGGCATTGACTTAGAGGTTTGATTTTTTCGTACCTCCAAGGGATTGCAGATATGAGTATTTGATATTAATTTCAATTTGATACCTCCACGGGTTTATCAGAAAAATGGTCTTGAAAGACAGGCAGACGTACGGACGGACAGACAGCGTAGTGATCCTATAAGGGTTCCTTTTTTCCTTTAGAGGTACGAATATGCAGTTCTAATATATCATGGAGTCACTGCCAAAACTTAGTACCTATTTTTTGGCAGTAACTCTGATATGATACTACTGCATGATTCACTAATAATATACAACTAGCGGTACCTGTGCGAATAATTCGCACTAAAATTCGTTTCTAATTTCTCACACTCTTTATAACTTTCTTCTTTTTGTTGTGTTACATAACGAAGCTCAGTGACGGTTCAAGAAAATATTTTTCTAAAACTGTCATATAGAGGCGCAAGTATCGAAAACGTTGAACTGAAGCGCCGCCATACGAAAAGTATTTGTACGTGAATTTTGATTAAAAATTAAACAAAAAAAATTTACCGACCGTCAATCATGTCGACGTTGTTTCAAAGTTAGAACCGTCAGATGGCAGCATTGCTGCATATACTGAATAAATGTATAATTGTTATAATTAATTATTTTGCAAAAAAAAGCAATAATAAATTTTTTTATTGTTGATACACATAGAGCAAGCAATTATCTATAAAATGATACAAAATTTATGTAGAGTAATTGTAAGGTTTTTTTCGAAAAAGGGAGGCAAACATCTTAACCTTAGCGTATTAATATATATGATGGGGTTATTAGGAGAACTTTAAAATTACATTTTTTAACAATAAAATTGTTAACTTGTCGGTTACTACAATATTTTACAGCTTCATAATGCAGTAATATATTAAGGGATTGTTATCAAAACTTGGAAACTATATTTTATGATAAAATTGTTAGTATGTGGTAATAAGCCCACGATATAGTTAGAGTTGCCTACTGTATCATCAATGATTTGATTAAGTTATCCACGATATTGTCGCAAATCTAGTAATAGATTATTAATAATCTGAACGGCCTCCCACAGCTTGTGCTCCCGCTCAGACGTACTGCTGTGAATATAAAATTAATGATTATTTATTAGTGTTGTAAATATACACTTTAATATTAAATGCATAAAAAAACGTTCAGTTGTTACTTTGTTTTCGTGGTAAAATCACTAATCAATCGGGATTTAACATACGGGCAGAGTTTAGGCCAAATGTAATGTCGAATTCGCCATTTATCATACAAATGCATGTACAACGTAATGAGTTTATGTTTTAAATTTCTATCACCAGATGTCGTTTCATGTCAATAGTTTTAAATCAATTGCCGTGTTAATGCAAAATTTCTGTGATTATAAATAAAAAAACATTATGCTAGCACGTCACAGCAGACATAACTAGTAAAAATGTAACATATTTTTAAATATTTTTCTACTTCTAAAAAAATTCTACAGATTTTTAACAAAAAAAATTCATTTCTCTAATATTTCTGTTATTTTGTGGTCCAACTTTTAGCAGTAGTACGCATTAATATCAGCTGTCTTTCGTAAAGACACCTTATGCCCTGATGTATAAAGTTCGATCAAAATCAGTTCAATAGTTTTTTAATTAATAAAAATAAAAGAATAGTTAAGTCTTACTACAACAAATTTATTCAGTGGATGTACATTTCGAGAGCTAAGCTCTCATCTTCAGCAAAACACTAGTGTTTTGCTGAAGATGGGAGCTTAGCTCTCGAAATGTACATCCACTGAATAAATCTGTTGTGGTAAGAAGTAACTATTCTTTTATTTTTATTGTTCCAACCACAGTGCTCTTAATATTTATATAGTTTTTTAATTAATCCGAAATTACATAAATGGATAAGATGGCCTAGACTCTACGTATATACGAAAAGTTCGTATTTCATTAAAATAATGTTATTAAAATAATGCTGTAAAACAGTGTTCAGACTAACGGTTATAGATTAAAAGCTTTAATTAACGAAGACATTTATTAATATTTTTACATTTTTAACCCCTTCAAAAAAAAAAACAAAAATAATAAATTGGGAAAATAAAATATTTGATTGTGTTTATTGAATCGTAAAATTTATTTGGATCAAAAAAAATGTTTTTTTATTGCGAAAAACAATCAAAAATGTGCTTCAACTGCTAAGGTCATTAGCACTGAAAAAATGTTCATGTCTCAATATTTATTTGACTCAAATAAATCGTACAATTCAGTAGGCATAAATATTTGTTTGCTTAAAAAAAATATCTGTGTAAAAATCTTGGTAACGTCATTGAGTCGAACAACACAAAAATATAGTAGAACTAATAGATAAAATTTGGACAGCGACTGTAAAACTAAAATTGATAATAAAATAAGCGAAGCTGCCACTACGTTAGTTTAATAAATCAACTGAGAAAATACGAAAACAACATACCTCACCAATGAAATACTATGTTTCACTCTCTAGAACTAAAATTGGACTCTTGCAGCAGAAAATACTGACATGATATACCTTACAGTTTACACTGTTACATAGTACCGCGGTACTATGTAAAAGTACTATACACTTACCACTCGAACCATTCGAGTGATTTGAACGAGCGATAAAAACAAATTGCACTTGCCGTAGAAAAATCTATCTACGTAGAATGACAGCCTTCAGATTTTACCCATTAGTTGCCAATCGTCACACACAATTAAAATTATTAACTTCCTAATATACAAGCATAGGGCAGCTACTGTAAATTTTTAACAAATTTTTGTGTACATATGTCCGTGGTCATTTCTTTCTAAGACGAAATCTCGAGAATAAAAAATTATATCGACTTAGAGATGGGAAAAACGGGTCTTTTTAGTGATCTCCATCTTTGCATCTGGATCCCGGTTCAAAAAGAGCCGAGTTCTGAATATGTTACTGCAGTCTGCCACTGAGTTACCTAGTTCAGTCAATCGTATCACGACCTGTATAGAATCAAGAATGCATAGCCAAACATCACATGCCAATACTAGTTGCGTGACGTCACCTGTTCATACCAAAGGAGGCTCAAAAGTTTACACGGGAGCTACCATCCTATAGATGCGTATTCTGTGCTCATAAACGTTAGTAAACTGAGGTGATGAAAAGTCGTTTTTTATATAAAAGACGTTTTAAAATTGAAAAGGACCAAAACTGTTGGTTGAAACGTCTTTTATATAAATAAAAATTTTGAACAGTATTGCAAGTAATCTTATTTTGCTAACTTTTCTATTTTAACTTTTCTATTGTTCAAATAGCATTCACACTCCACAGTTTATAGACTTCTAGCATAAATGATTTAAAAGATCGTAATATAACGGTACATCTATAGAAATTGATAGGGAAAACAAACTTTGAACTGCAATCATATAAACAAATTTCTTTCATTTTAAAAATATTACTTCTACACTATACAAACAATATTAGTAAATAAAACGTATAAAGTAAAAGCTATGATAATTTTGTGTTAAACGTTTTGTTGGAAGTGTTTTATATATATTTTGTTGATATTTGTTTTTATGGTTTTTTGTTCTGTCAGCTTTCTAGCTTCTGAAATATAAATAATAAAATTAAGGTGACGATTAGGGTTGCCAACCGTCCCGATATACGCGGGACGTCCCGTTTCTGATACCCTTAACGAGACGTCCCGTTCAGGGTGTGTGCGGGACGCTAAATATCTCGCTTTTCGGAGGACGCTAAATACATTGCTATTCCGTGTTCTAATGCAGCAGCAGAGAGAGTCTTCTCACTTTGTAATAATACCTGGACCGACGCGTGAAACCGTCTTCATGTGGATTCTGTAAAGTCAGAGTTACAAGTTTTTATCTATGCAAAGATTTTTACAATTTTGTACTTAAAAATGAAAAATCTTTAAAAGAACCACATGTCAAGAAAAATACTCATTTAAAAAGTAATTTATAGTTTTCATAATAAAGTCTAAATTACACTATAACTGTTTTTTTTTTTAGTAAATATTGACTATTATTAATCTAACAAGGTGTTTTATTTTACTTCTCATCCGGATTTGTAAAGAAAATTTCACGTTTTTTTGTATTCTAAATAAAATTAGTTGGATCCCGCTTTTTAAACCCTTGTCCCGCATTTGAAATCATTATTTCCCGCAAATTTGTATTTTAAAGTTGGCAAGCCTAGTGACGATCCCTTAGATTATAAAATATGCTTCCGGAAAATTTCGAAGTGTGGTTGCAAAATTCAATTTATTATTATTTTTATTAGCTGTGATTGAGCCATTAAGTTTTACAACATTTGAGTTTCTATTTAAAAATTTCAAAAAATATATATTTTTGCTATAAAAATTAAATCAAACAACGTGATATTCGTCAATATTTCTTTACAGCACGTCACAAGATTGCAAATTACGGGAAGGCAAATTAACATTATATTTTTTTTTCTTTATAGACATGTTAAAAATACTGACAAAGCTTGCTCAATAACTTTTTTTTTGTACAACAATATCTGTAAAGAGACAAACGACTTTAGATGATTACTTCACAAGAAAAAAAGATGTCAAATGAGGAATCTTTCTCATCACAAACATAACTTCTTACTCGAACTTATAGAATATGCATAGAATAGAATAGAATATAGAATAGAATATGCATTTATTGTTGAGCCCATTTTGGGATACAATACGTCAATATACAATAAAATATAAAATATAAAATAGAACACTTAATTAATTTCCTAAATTTCCTGTAAAGAGTAGGGTTCCTTATTTATTACAAACTCTTTTAGTGCTTTGTTAAATTTTAGTACATTTTTTTCATTTTTTATGTGACTAGGCAATTTTTCGAATATTTTCAAGCCAGTATAAACAGACCCTTTTTCGAAGAAAGCTGTTCTGTGTGGTATTATATAACTGTTTTTCCTGGTGTAGTAATATTTTTCCGTATTTTGATCAAAATAACTTAGTGAGTGCATATGCTTTAATAGTTCAAAAATATATATTCCATATAATGTTAACATTCTGTGCTCTTTAAATATACCCCGGCAGGATTGTCTATATTGTAAGTTGAAAATTTGCCGTATTATTTTTTTTTGAATTCTGAATACTCTGTCCACTTCAGATGAACGTCCCCAATTTATAATACCGTATTTTAATGAGCTGTAGGTAAAGGCATAGTATATTACTACTAAATTATTTTGATCAAAATATGATTTTTGTAATTTTATTAAGTAGTACTGTTTATTTAATTTTTTGCAAAGAAGGTTTATATGATCCGTCCATTTTAGTTTATGATCTACATGAAGTCCTAAGAATGTTACAGTATTACTTTTCTTTAAATCTCCTGTTAGATAATTTTGATAGGAATTGATATTGTCTTTTATTTTAAATACTATATAGTTAGATTTATCTAAGTTTACAATCAGTTGATTCTTTGAGCACCAGTTTGAAAATTGATCAATTACACGTAATGTTTTTCGTTCAGCTTCGTGGTAAGATGATGCTGCTATCAACACTGTAATGTCATCAGCATACATGATAATTTTTTCGGCGGTTAAATGATCAGGAAGATCATTTGTAAAGCAGATGAATAATAGAGGAGCTAAATTGCTTCCTTGAGGAACTCCAACCTTTAACTGTTTTATTTTAGATTTTTGATTTTCTATTTTTACATACATTGTGCGGTTTTGTAAGTAGTTTGCTATTAAGTCATTCGGTAGTCCTCGAATACCCATTCTGCATAGTTTTTTTAATAAATGCTGATGATTTACAGTGTCGAAAGCAGCACTGAGATCAAAAAACAGACCTACAACAATTTTAGAATCGTCCAAATTTTTTGTTATAAATTTTGAGAGCTCAAAACATGCAGTTGAGGTAGATAATTTTTTTCGAAAGCCATGTTGGGCTGCGTTTAAGATGTTGTTTTTTGCTAAATAGTGATTCAAACGATTATACATAATTTTTTCAATAAGTTTCGCAATTACTGATAGTAATGATATTGGACGATAGTTTTTAACATCATTTTTATTGTCTTTTTTATGAAGTGGTTTTATGACTGCTGTTTTAATCTGATCAGGAAATTCGCCAGTTTGAAAGATTTTATTTATTATGAAAACAAAGGTGTCGGATAAAATTGACATACAATTTTTCAGGCAAATTATTGGTATTTCATCATACCCTACAGACAATTTGTTTTTGAAAGAATTTGTAACCTTAATAACCTCTGAATTATTTGTGGGATATAAAAACATACAGGAATTAACATTATTTTCCGATAGAGTGCATTGATTCTGCAGGTTGTTAAAGTTCGTGTCAATTTTATCGGTCACAGAATTTACGAAGTAGTTGGCAAACATGTTAACAACAGTACCTAAATTCTGACACACAATATTGTTGCTTTTTAGCGCGATATTTTCGTTTTTAGGTAATTTTTTATCTAACGATTTATTAATAACCTGCCACAGTAGTTTTGTATCAGTATATGAATTACTTTTTATTTGAGTATTTATAAACTTTTTTTTCGCAGTAGTTATATCTAACTTGTGTTTTCTTTTATAGTTTTTGTATTGTAGATTCATTTCTTCACTGATATTTTTATATTTGTGCAGTTCTCTTAGATGTTTGCTTTGTTGAATAATATCATGCGTCACCCAATTTTTTACCTTATTTGTGTTATTTTGCCACACAGATATAATTGGAAACCCAATATTGAAACAGTATTTAAAATTTTCAATAAAACAGCTATAGATGTCATTCACGTTATTAAGTGTAAGCAAAGTGGACCAATCAATTTTCGAGATTTCATGTAAAAATTGTTGTATATTGATTATATTGAATTGTCTTTTTTTAATACATTTGAGAGACGAAAATGGACATTCGTCTGGGTAATTTAACACAAGCACTTGTCCTTTGTGATCCGAAATGCATGTATCTAGGGTTTGTTCACGTATAAAATCGAAATTCTCATTAATAATTAGAAAGTCTAGACAAGATTCAGAGGCGGCGGTTACACGAGTCGCACTAGTATTTATTATTTTACAATTATACCCACTCAGTATATCAAGTAGTTCACGTTTTTGTAAAGTATCCACTAGTATATTTACATTGAAGTCCCCGCAGAAAAGAACTTTATTTTTTTCAGGTTTTGTGTATTCTAAAATGTCTGTTAACTTTTCTTTCAATAATGAATAATCACCAACTGGAGAGCGGTAGATTACGACGATATATAAATTGTGTGACTGGAATTTCAGTTTTATTCCTGCGCATTCAAAATGTTTTTCCACGCAAAAAGCCTTCCAGTTTATGTCCTCAACGTCCATACAGATCTCACTTTTTATGTATATGGCAACTCCGCCGTGTATGGAATTGCTACGACAAAATTTGCTGCATAATTTATATCCATGAAAGATTATGGAATCAATTGATTCTTCGCTTTGCCAGTGTTCGCTAATGCAAAAAATGTCTATATTTTCTCTTTTAAGGATTATTTCTAGTAACTCCACTTTATTTCTGACACACTGTGTATTTTGATGAAACACTTTTATTTTCTTTATCTCTTCTTTCTCAGTGCCATTGCTCGATGCGCTTCCGAAAAAACTGAAATCTGCTAACTTTTACCCCGTAGGGCCAGAAATCAGGGTCGTTGAGCATATTTAACAGTGTGAAGTCCGCCCCAACTTTGAAGCAGTTCAGCTCGTTTCTAGTTTTTAGCTTTTCTACAGTGAAATCCTCATTTGGACATCTTTTCTTCAAATACGATTTAACTGTGTCTTCGTTTACATTTGACTTTACCCTGCCGATAAACAACCACGTTTTTTTAGAAGTTGCGGTAAAATTCGACTCGTTTCTATTATTTCCAATAATAGATTTACTTCCTTTTCTTCTGGACTCCACTTTTATAAATTTTCCTCCATTTTCCTCGTCACTTTCGTTTGTCAATCCTTCTTCATCTGTATCCATATCTTTACTGACCTTAGTTTCTGGATTTTCACGGGCATTTTCTTGAGTTTTTTGCTTTGTTGCTACTTCTACATCATAAGTTACATTTTTATTTTCATTAACTGATTTTTATAAATGTTTTATGAACAAAAATCAATATTAGAATTAAATAAATCTATAATTAATGTGATAAAAAAGTATTTAACAATAAACGTTACAAAATTAAACAAAAAAAAATTCTTACTCTCGGTTCTGTTTCACTTATGATTATTTACGTATTAAAAGCGGGGTATTACTGTAGTACATATCTACATACAATAACTTTTTTATACCACACCGGAGTTTAAAAACTCTGAACGAAACATTTTTGTCTGGCTGCATCAGCGTTGCCAGACGTCCCGATTTTGGCGGGACAGGCTCAGTCCCGCTTTTCGGGACCGTGCGTAAATAATTATTCTCTTATTGTAATTTGCAGTTTGTAACACTCACTCCTCAGACTATTGTTTGAAACGCCATTTTTTTCTAATGAATAAAACTTTTTTGATTTTGATTTCTGTTTTTTGTATTCAGAAGACGAATAAGACTCAACTATTTAACAATAGGGTAAATCTGATTTAAAATATCATATTTTTATTAAAATACATTTTCTATGGCTATTTTTTGCTATCTATTGTCACGTAAACATAATTTGAACTCAAATAAAAAGATAAATATTTAAAAACTTCTGATTATATACATTTTTACTATGTCACGCTTTCGACGAAAGAATCCCGCTTTTTTCACTCAAAAAGTTCCAAAATCCCGACTTGGCAAAAAAAAATCTGGCAACACTGAGCTGCATACATTTTATGCACCGCTGAAAATCAGTGAATAATTGTTTGACCTGACATTGATTTTTTATAATCTTTAAGCTTGCAAAAAAAAAAGAACAATACGTACATTCACTTATTTATGTCGGCTGCTTTTACTTCTGTATACAAAGAGACAGATTATAAACGCTCGACAACTGATTATAAAAAAACGCCAACCTGCGCTAATTGTACGACTGGATTATTAAGTGAAATGATAAGCAATTTACCACATTATAATCATTTCGTTTGATTTGCAATTTAGTAAACGATTAAATGGAAATACTTATAAGTATATACATATGTGTTCCAGAATTATTTCCGACAATAGGGATGTTGACTATTTTTGGGAAAGTGTTTTAAATCGTGCATAAGTACCTAATATTGCCACAAATATTTATTTTTTTTATTTAAATACAACTCAAGTCTTAAAAATCATATATTTTAAATCCCGTTTCAAATTTCGATCCAAAACGCCAATACTAGTCGCTCAAAAGTTTACACGGGAGCTACCATCCTATAGATGCGTATTCTGTGCTCATAAACGTTAGTAAACTAAAGTGATGAAAAGTTGTTTCGTAGTCGTTGCTATAGTTACATATAATTTGACGTTTACTATAAACAAATAATAATAAATTACACACTAAATATTAACCAAACAATGAAGTTTTTTGACAGCAACTGAACATATGACGTTATGCGCTCTGATTGGTGTCTGTTGTCACGTGACTTGAGAGTGATTTTAATAGGTTTTATTTATTAAATATTAATTAAATTCCTTAAAAATAAGGAAAAATATAGTGTTTTTTAGTATTTCTATCATAGAAACTACTACTTTTCGTTAAAATTATGTATTTATTTGAATACAGTCAACATTCCTAAGGGCGTCCTTTTAAAATTCCGAATTGAAAAGCACTGGATCATATTTTGTTCTTGAAATTAAACTACCAAATAGACGCTAATAATTTAAGTTGTTGAGCATATATTAGTTACAATCCTCGATACGTCTAAACAATAACATTCCACTACGCTATCAGTTACACATAACCTCAAAAACATTTGCCGTCTGATCATTAGATACACAGGTTGCCTTGTTAATGTATAGTGTCAACTGGGAAAGATTATGTTCAAATTAAACGTGGCATTACTGCGATATAAGCCGCTGGTAGAAAATAAAATATAATGAACTATGATGTCGGCAAGATATTCAAAAAGTGAGGAAGTATTGTATATTGATTTCAATCGGCTGTCAATTAATTATCTTCACGTGACTTTTAAATCATAACCGACATTAATACTGTTATAAACCAGTTTTGGTGTATACACTGTGTTCATTTGCCAGCTTCGTTTTTAACGGATATCGTTATTTAGAAGCATCGCCGTTAAAAAACACTCAGCGATTATAAACAAGTAATGATTTGCCCCCCAAAAATTACCCCCATGTTCAAAATTCATTTATTTACGTTACACGTCCGTCTTTGAGTCACCGACTTACATATGTGTACCAAATTTCAACTCAATCGATTCAGTAGTTTCGGAGCAAATTGGCTAAAACATTAGGATGGACAGACATACGAGTGATCCTATAAAAATTTCGTTTTTTCCTTTTGAGGTACAGAACCCTAAAAATTAAAAATAAAAAAAAAACAAAAAAATCTCTAAAAAGTTGATGAGGAATGAGAGCAACTTTCACAGGTCTGATCGATTCAAAATTTGGTATCCTTATAAATTAAAATAAATAGTTCAAAGGATATTTTATGGAGCAGATAAATTAGTCAATATTTATTTTGCTTAACACAAACTTTCTGTAATCCTTATAAATATTAAACTCTCCAAGCCCTACCACAAAACTTCCACAATAGCGGAAAAATAAAAATGTAATACGAAAATAACAACAAAAAATAAATAAATAAAATTACAAAGCTGTAAATTTAAAAACAATACTCATCTTTTAATTTTGAGCTAGAAATTGAGCTTTTCCCGAAACTGAACTATCCAACCGTAAAAATGTTTTTTTTTTTTTATGCAAACCAATTTTAATCCGTTCCGAATGATTCATGCGTCTATTAACTTTCAAAATAATGATTCGGTTACTGAAATGAAACGGTTTCGATTTTCGTTACGATTTCAATTCTTGATAAAAATAAACAATTACTAATTTAGCAATTAACGCAACCGCACGATACGCAAATAATTTTCAAGGTTATACACATATTCATTATTCGTGACTTCTCAATTAAAATTTGAGTCAAAATAGCTGAAGTAAAAAAACGTGTTGGCTTCATTATAAAGTTGTTTATTAAAACGAAACGATAAAATCATCACACGAACTAAACTGTTTGATGTTAAAGTGTAATAGTTTTGTATTATTTCTCTGTTATTTCATAATTATATATATTATACAGGTGTATTACACGTGCATATATAAAACAAGCAAAAGTACAGACTGCACCAAAAATCACAGCCAACTTACGCTACAGCTGCCGCAGTTTTTCGCACGTTGTAATTCGATATCTATTAGTGATTTTTTTAAAAATAATACGTCATTTTGTTCGGAATTTTAATAGCTTTCAGATTGATAATGACCTTGTTTGTTCTAAATATTACTATTTTCGAGTTAATTTTAAATAAGTGCTTTTTGAACGCTGGAAGATAATGCATTCCTCACCGCAAGAAAGGAAAAGTTAAACACACGTTCCTTAACTATAAAGCTTAGAAAAATGTTGTTTTTAAGTAAAATATTTTATAAAGGCCTACACTCACTGAGTCGGATCGGATCGACATGTGCTGCCGAGTAGATCCGAGCCTGCTAGTGAGTGAGAACTCATTTAAGGTAGTTGTCGTGGTTAAGGCACACCGTCAGAAAATTCTTAATTTTTGTATACTTATTAAGGACATGATAGCACAATTACCCTGAAAATTTGAAGTCGATCGACTGTATATAATCCGAGATAAATTCAATTAAAAATTGGATAATTAACATTGATTGTATACGATCTCTGTAGTTCTGAACCAGTTTCTTATTTATAAAAAAAGAACTAACTGTCAGAAACCTT
Source organism: Venustoraphidia nigricollis (assembly GCA_034508555.1). Classification (NCBI taxonomy): domain Eukaryota; kingdom Metazoa; phylum Arthropoda; class Insecta; order Raphidioptera; family Raphidiidae; genus Venustoraphidia; species Venustoraphidia nigricollis. The sequence continues at coordinate 1,056,705 of JAVRKA010000038.1, read as the reverse complement.
CCAAAAACTGACAGTCTTTCAATGCATTTGTTATGAGTTTAAAAAAAAATAAGAAAAAAATTTTGACCGTCTAATTATTTATAAATAACGGTTTAAAGTTCAACAATTTATAGAAAAGTATACATGCATATGAATACTGTATGGGTTACGTTTCCACGGGTACAGTCTTGCGTACAAATTATGGATCACTTAGCTACAAGCTAGTATACTTTTGTGGCGCGTATAATCTATAACTTTTTGACAATATTGTACCACGACAACTACCTTAAATAACAAAACGGTGTGCCAAACAACAGGAGGATCAGTCGTGAGTAAAAATGTTAATAGAATCGGGAATGATCCATGAGAATTTTCGTTGCAAAACTAAATCAACACACACGGTATATTTTTATACTAGTTTTAATTAGTCCGAAAACATAAAAAGTACAATTTTAATTGTTTTATTTAGGTGTAAAATACGCTTACGTACAAAGCTTCACAGTGTTGTTAGAAATTATTCAACAAGTATACCTCTGGCTTTGACCTGTCTCGCAGGCCGCTCAGTTTGCTGTGAATGAACACAAAAAACATTATTACATTGCACAAGTTTTCAACTGTTGTGATTAATAAACGCTTGTTACTAACTAGAGTACCAACAGCAAAAACATAAATCCTCTGCGAAAGCTCCACGACTTTTTAATGGAAGGGAACTTATAAAACGAGTAACAAAAAAACACTCTGAATGTTCAACAAATTGTTTCCAAACTAGTATTAGTTTTAATTAATCTATTAAGTTGTTTAATCTGGATGTTGATACAGTATTTTCGATGCACCATTTGCTTTAACTGTACGAGGGTTGATCAATAAGTACCCATGTTTGACGACAGATGGCGTTGACGAGTGAAACTAACTTTACTATCGTGTAGTGCAGACTTTTAAACGACCTCGTGCTGAGTTGTAGATAAATTCATAGGTTAGGTTATTTTTGACAGCCAGTTGTATCATTCGTGTTTTGTATTTTTCGACAAAATGGAAAAAGAGCACTATCGATCCGTAATTCGTTTTTAAAAAAAAAATGCGAAGAAATAAAACTAAAGTTGGATGCTGTCTATGGGAACCCTTCACCATCTATGACCACGGTGAGGTACCCGTATAAAAAACAAATTACAGATCGATATTGCACTTTTTCCATTTTGTCGAGAAATACGAAACACTGTCAAAATTAACCTAACCTATGAATTTATCTACAACTCAGCACGAGGTTGTTTAAAAGTCTGCAGTACACGACGGTACAGTAAATTTCACTCGTCAGACATCATCTGTAATTAATATAATTGCCATTTTTGATATTGTCATTATAAATTTAAAAAAATATGAACGGTCCGCCAACTGACGTCATTCCCGCGCTAACGCTTATTGGTCAAGGTTATGAAATACAGAAGATAGTAGAGGGGGGTTGACGTCATCCAGCATTTGTTAGTGCAGGATTGGTAAAAATATAAACGGTCTGCGTACGACGTTACTCATGGTGTATTTCTAATGACCTTGGAACGAGGCTGTCACTTTTAATCTACTAACCTTGTCGAGCAGTAAAGTTGTTTAGTTAGGCGGCGTACGTTTTTCATACGTTACGTCAAAGTACACAGTAATTATAGCAAGAGGGCGAGGTGAGAGCCACGGATGAAGTTATCTTGAATTCACTGAACCGCTAAATGACAAAACCCACAAACAAAAGTAACACTCATTTAAATTTAATATAGATTCGTAAACTGCCGCCATGTGACATCAATCGAAAACGATTGCAGTAAGTGCAGTCATTGATATTTAATCTTTTTAAGAAAGGCATTTTGGGATTGAAATCGCTCTTTTCTTTATACCCTGTCGCAAGTACGTACGGCTTCGATTTTAAAGCAGAAAGCGTAAAGGCCCCAGTACACAGTGGTCTGTAGTGGGCCATGCTTTGCAATGTGCAACTGTAGGCCACTATCACTTGGTGTTCACACAATGGCCCATGGCTCATTTCTGCCTGGCGAAGCACTTGCGATGGACGTGGAAGTAATTACGGCCGCGGCTACTTATTTATATGCTGTTTACAAGTATTATAGTATTATAAACCTAAAAGTCTCTTCATTGCTCCAGGATACTGACATTTTGGGCGATTAAAAATTTAAATAGTATAGCACGCAACAAAAAAGTAGGTACCTGTCCCGGACAATGGGCCACTGTGTGAACACCATAGGCCACGCTACACCACGATTCCTTTGAAGTGTGTCCTCGGAAATGTGTTTCCTAAAGCAATATAATTTCTAGAGATCTGCCTTCCCTAAATCAATTTTTCTCGGAGAAATGTCTTTCTTCACGAAACGCTACAGACATCACTGTTCTCTAAAGAAATTCCTGTCTGAAAGAAACGCCTTTCCTCGGAAGTGTGCTTCCTAAAGCAATGCAATTTCTAGAGATCTGTCTTCCCTAAATCAATTTTTCTCGGAGAAATGTCTTTCTTCACGAAACGCTACAGACATCACTGTTCTAATTCTGCATAGAGAAATGGTTATCTTCGAAAAATCATTTTTTTCTTGGAGAAATCCCCTAAACCTTGGTTTCCTAAGATAACGGTACCATAATATGATGATGAAAGACGTAGCAAAAAACATGTACATAGAAGTAAATGGATTCCGCTTTTTTACATTACGGTGGCCCCCCACTATAGCGAGAAAACCACATCCATTAACTTCTATGCACACTTTTTTTGTAAGTTACTCACCGGCATATTACGATAGGAAACCAAAGCTTCAATAAAGAAATGTTTTTTCAAAGCAAACATTCTTTTGGAAACTGGAGCTGTTTTAAGAACCTGACCGTTTTTAAGAACGTTATTTTAGTAACTGTTATTGTTTCGCCGCGGGGAAAAACAAAGTTTGTAATAAACTAGATAAGTAATCCTGTAACTAAAGCACACAATGAATAGACGGACTTTTGAAGGAATAAATTAGAATTTCATGTGTCAAAGAACACATCATCAAGTAGATTAATCTAAATAACGTGCCATTATTATTAGATAATAACAAACAAACTAGTATTAAAAAGGTCGTTGATCTATCTTTTAGAGTGCCCAAATTACAGTTTACTAAATCACAGATATCGCAAAAAATAGTGACAGATTTATTATTCCATGTATCCGCTTTTATAAAACTACTTATCATGATTATGTGAATAAATTTTTATGAAAGAACACAAAGACGCTACTTTTCTTATTTAGAAAAATATTAAATCCTATTATCTACAATTTTTATTAATGAATTGCACCAAGTAGTTTTTTTGGTTAAAATAATTTGTTTACGAAAATTATAAAAAACATGCCGTTTTTTAAATCCTCATAATTCATTTCGAGATACAAAGTTTGCGTGATAAGTTCTGTACTCTAATCGGTGATATTTTAATTTTTAGTGTTCCGTGCAAACGAAACAGTTACGGGATCACTTCGATGTCCGTCTGTCATAGGCGATTTTCTCTGAAATTGACACAACAATTTGAAATTTGGCACACTGACTATTAGTATCAATACATACTACGGTACCTGTGCGAATAATTCGCACTAAAATTCGTTTCTAATTTCTCACACTCTTTATAACTTTCTTCTTTTTGTTGTAATACATTACGAAACTCAGTGACGGTTCAAGAAAATATTTTTCGAAAACTGTCACATAGAGGCGCAAATATCAAAAACGTTGAGCTAAAGCGCCACTATATGAAAAGTACTGATACATACGTGACTTGATTTGAAATTGAACAAAACAGTTACCGACCGTCAATCATATTGACGTTGTTTCAAAATCAAAGCCGTCAGATGGCAGCATTGCTGTATTTAATGTATATCTATATATATAATTTTAATAATTAATAAATTTACAAAAACATAAGCAATAATAAATTTTTAGTTGTTGATGTCGATAGAGCAAGCAATTATCTATAAAATGATACAATATTTATGTGGAGCAATTGTGTGGTTTTTGTCGAAAAAGGGAGGCAAACATCTTAACCTTAGCGTATTAATATCTATACATATTTCCAGCTTAGGCGAGTCGTACATGATTACATGGCCTACTTGAGCTGTTAATCGTCGAACTATTTATGAATCAATCGGTATAGACTATAGATAGATAGATAATTATAGATAGAATAATTATTTCAAAAATACACAAAGCGCATCCGAAAACGTCACAAAATCAATTAAAAAACCTTTAAAAACATTTTGTAGGTTAATCATTTATATGGTAAAATTCCCTATCTATTAGCATTTTTTTAGATGTGACTTGAATTTTTTTTATTGAGTTAATTTGAATGATGGTGTCTGGTAATTTGTTGAAAATTGTAATTGGAGAGGTAGTGATTCCTTTTATAGCTACGTCAAGTCGGTTACGTGAGACTATTGTACATAAATATAGCAAGGGGAACTGCTACTTTTTAAGCGGGAAATGACGTTTATCAGAAACTTGTAAATACAAAATCAACTTTATGTAAATAAAAATTGCATTATTTACAATATTTCTATTTTTAACCTTTTTTTCTGATATGATAAAAATCTCTCTGTTTTACCTTTCGATCGAATCAAAGGACATGCGCTGTAAAAAAAAATCTCCTGTTAATGCGTGACATACGAAGGTTAAATGAACTCTACAATCTGCAAAACTTCTTGGTGTTTTCTTTCGACTATAAAATTAAAAAAAAATGTCTTTCCGTAATTCGAAATCTCGTGACGTGTTGTAACGAAATATTGATGAATATCACGTTTTTTTGACTCAGTTTGTTTGGGGCAAAATATGTTTTCTCAAATATTTAAACGACAAGTCAAACTTTATTATAAGCTTAATACTTTAATCATAGCTAATAAAAACTGTAAAAAAATGAATTTTCGGATCACAGTTCGAATTTTACCAAGAGTATATTTAATAATCTGAGGGATCAGATAACTTAAAGAATTTTTCAAATCGGTTTATCTGTTCTCAAGTTTATTGTATACATACATTATCACAACATATACAATAAGACCTCGCTTAACGCTGCTCCGCTTACCACTGTTTCTTTATTACGCGGTTTCTAAAAAAACACGTTTAGCCACTGTAACGTAAATTATGGATCAATTTATACAAATTGTTTCAAATGTTGATAGAAGTTCAAAGGCAAGACGAAGTGTCATTGATGCAATAGTTTGCAATAAAAAACAGCTTGCTGAACGAACAGTAACATTAGATGACTTCTTCACAAAAAACAAAATATGTAAAATGAGCAATCTTCCTCATCACAAACATAACTCCTTATTCGAACTTTTATTTGATTTTCATATATGTTTTATAAGCGAAAATCGATATTAGCAATAAATAAATCTATAATTAATGTGATAAAAAAGTATATAATAAATATTACAAAATGAAACAAAAAAAAAACTTCAAATTTTCTTATTCGCGGCTCTGTTTCACTTATGCCTATTATCTACGTATTGAGATGACCACGTTTAGCGCTGTTTCGTATAGCGCAAGGACTTATTGAAACGAATCTCCCGCGTTAAGCGGAGTCTTACTGTATAATAATTTTATTAATTACTATGTAATATTAGTAACAAAATATTGACGTCATTTTAAACCGTATTATTTTCATAAACTTGATGGTAATAATTATCATGCAATGAAATCGAATCGCAATATTCAAGGCTTCAGCTGCAGCCGGCGTTCTAAGATTCTGAAATAGTGATGTGGAAAAAATATTGATATATCGATATTTTTTATTTGATATGTCGATATTTTTGGGCGATATTTAATATTTCGATATATCGATATAAAATTCCGAGTATCGAAAACCCATATTTTTTCTATCTACCTCGACAATTTAATTATTCCAAAAATACTGAAAAAGAAACGTGTTTTTACATATGTTTTTGGAACATACTTTTAAGTGCGTTCCAAAAACAACAACAGTTAATAAAGAATAATATGTAAAACACGTTTCTTTTTCACCGGAATTTTCGTAATTTTCGGAATAATAATCAGTCAAAACAGCTATTCATGCAATATTTCATGTCATTTCTACAACATCTAGAATATTTTTAATTATTTCGATTCATGCTGTACCAACAATTTTCCGTCGAATCTCACCTCTGATGGCACGCATGCCACAGGTTCGTCATCCCTGGCTTTATTAATTATTCGATTAATTCCTAAAATTATCTGCTCTTAAATGTTTTAGACTTTTGATTAATAAATAAAAAAAAATCTTATCTTGTTTTTGATTTCAGACAATTATTTATTACTTGATTTAATAGAAATAATGTCCGTTAATTGTTATTTGAGATTACATTAAGCTAGCCAATATGTAAACTAAATTTCTTCAAGTGTTCTCTTTCAAATTGTACCGATGTATCAATATTTTTAAAAAAATGTATCGGTACCGATATATATCGATACGATATATATCGATACTTCTGACATCCCTATTCTGAAAGTAAATTGTGGCGTGAATGTGCGAGTTGCAAATTCGTGGAATGAATTTATATACATATTATCGTAGTGATAAATATTAAGTTGGCGTTGATGACAAATGAAATATTTGCATATGCGCTGTAAAATGCATTGTGGGGGGAAATGTTATCAACGTAGTCGTGTTGAATAAAAGAATATGTCGAAATGCATGCTGACTGATTTAAATCGAGAAATGAATTTCCAGAGAAGACCTCTTGCCAAAACAGGATATTGCACCGTAAGGGCAGAAACTTGAAATTCCTGCACTGCGCATAACATAATGTCCGACGCTAGCTAAAACTATGTATATAAAAGACGTTTGTCTGAACACGATACGATTCTCGAGCTGTTTTCACGAATAGAAAATATTTTGAAATATTATATATATTAATACGCTAAGGTTAAGATGTTTGCCTCCCTTTTTCGAAAAAATCACACAATTGCTCCACATAAATTTTATATCATTTTAGAGATAATTGTGTGCTCTATCGACATCAACAACTAAAAAAATTATTATTGCTTTTGTTTTTGTAAATTTATTAATTATTAAAATTATATATATACATTAAGACACAATACAGCAATGCTGCCATCTGACGGCTTTTATTTTGAAACAACGTCAATACGATTGACGGTTGGTAACTCTTTTATTCAATTTTAAATCAACTCACGTATGTATCAATATTTTTCATATAGTGGCGCTTTAGCTCAACGTTTTTGATACTTGCGCCTCTATGTGACAATTTCAGTAAAATATATTTTTTCGATCTGTCATCTGAACTCCATAATGTAATACAATAAAAAGAAGAACGTTATAAACAGTGTGCAAAATTACAAAAGAATTGAATACCTGCAATAAATTTTGATTCATTAAATTGAATTGAATGATTTAATTTACATAATCATCATCATCATATATATATTAATATTTGCCTCCCTTTTTCGAAAACACCTCACAATTACTCCACATGAATTTTGTATCATTTTATGGATTACTTGCTCTATGTGAATCAATCTATTATTGCTTTTGTTTTCGCAAAATAATTAATTATAAGAATTATACATTTATTCAGTATATGCAGCAATGCTGCTATCTGACGGTTCTAACTTTGAAACAACGTCAACATGATTGACGGTCGGTAATTTTTTTTGTTTAATTTTTAATCAAAATTCACGTATAAATACTTTTCGTATGGCGGCGCTTCAGCTCAACGTTTTCGATACTTGCGCCTCTATATGACAGTTTTAGAAAAATATTTTCTTGAATCGTCACTGAGCTTCGTAATGTAATACAACAAAAAGAAGAAAGTTATAAAGAGTGTGAGAAATTAGAAACGAATTTTAGTGCGAATTATTCGCACAGGTACTAGTTTTAGACTATAATATACCAAGTGACTGTCATCCCCGGACAAGGCTGGGTAAATAAGATTAATATATAATTTAATTATATGCGCATTTCGTAAAAATATAACCGGAAAAAGCAAAACCACGGTGCTCTACATAATTAACAGTTAATATTTTATCTCTGTTTACCTCGTAAAAAAAAATTGCTAGTTTATTTATTTCATTCATGCATAATTTTGTCCTTCTTCCGGTATAATGTCTATTTTAGTAATGATAAGAGAGTGACGTGTGAAGGAAATACCTGCGGAGCAACCGAGTCTACGTTTTATTTTAATTCATAATTGAGTTTTATTCATGGGATATAATTACTGAGGTACATTAAATTCAATTTTCTTCATACTCGTTGGTCCAAAGCACGTATTTTCGGCTTCGATTTTAAAGCCGAAAGTATAACATTTATGCCCTGTTGTAATCACAGCTGGAATTACTCGCATATCGTCTGTATAGGCGGGCCTAAACAGTTTTATCATGCGCACTGATACGTGAGACTGTCGTTTGTCAGGTCACGTGTTCGCCAATAGGCATCTGCTGTTATTGCATGGATATTATTAGATCCATGTGACATTACGTAAAACCTCAGCATTGCTCACTTAAAAGTAATTAGTCTTTTTATACAGGGTGATCCATTTTAATCGATACACCCCGAGAATCCGGAGAAGATGATGTTTTCGAACAAAGTTGCTCAGACAAAAGTTGTTTGGTTCAAAGGGGGACATTTTATGCCTGTGGTACTTTTGACCTTGAGCCCAGGGTTCAAGGTCATTTAAGGCCAACTTTTTTTTTCAATAGGAACCCCTAATTTTTACCTTGGCAATCGATTAAACGTCAAAAAGCATGAAACTTTTGTCCAAAAATTTTTTTTGAAAAACACAAATTTTCCAAAAAAAACTTATTTTCAAAAATTTTTTTTATCATTTTTCAATGACGAATGATCAAAAAAATTAAATTTCAAAAAAAAAATATTGTAAGTTTGTAAATTGTATGATCGGAACAACTGAAAGAGATTTTAAAAGTCAAAGCTACAGAGCTTCGAGGCTTAACGCAATTTTCAAATGCATAAATCCCTTGCAGTGATCTTCATAAATAATTCACAATTAAATGTGTTACCTTACATACTGTGTTTATTTTTTCCCTCTAAAAACACGTATATATAAAAAGTCACATTGAATTACGTACATTTGTAGCTAATTTGAACTCCACTAAGCTTAAAGCTATGCGCTGGGTATAAAAGCAACGGAAAAAAGGTCCGACAAAAAATCCCTTAATATAAAATTCACACACAACAGCTGTTAATAGTAATTTAGTGGACACAAAAAAAGGATGACCGAGCCGGACTGGTCGACAAGCCGACAGGAGGCTCCTAGTATCAACAAAGCAGACCATTCTAATGGTACCTGCTGGTCGGTCATGTGGTAGTGGGCTTTTTCGCACCACCAACACGCATACAACACTACCATGGGGAAAGTTGACAAAACAATACAGTGTATTTTCAACACCACCTATTGAAGTTTAACTTCTTTAGCGGCGTATCTGTTTGAAAAAAGTAAAAAATCGAGGGAAAATAGAATCGACCCCTAAACGGGGAATTAGTTAGTCTCCTAAATTACATGAAACTGACAAGGACAGAAGTTTATAGTGTATGTGTAAACCAGAAGCGTAGCGTGCCTTGGCGGGGCCCCGTATAAAAATTTGTTTGGGGGCCCTTCCCCCGTTGAAGTAAATGACTTAAACGGGGAAATCCCGCAGCCCGCGATAACCGATGTAGGGTGTTGCCAACTTTTCAACGCAATCTTTACGCGGGAAAAAAAATTGCTTTTTTGACTTTTGTCATTTCTGAAATAAAAAAAAATTGGGAAGTTTTTATTAATTTTTGCTTACGCACGTTGGGGGCCCCTGTGGCCCGGGGGCCCCGTATAATTGATACGGCATATACGGCGGTAGCTACGCCCCTGGTGTAAACATTATTAATTAGTTTGACATAACAAAAAATTAAACTTGGGAATAATATTAAAAACTAAAGAAGTTAAACAACTTATGTGAGCTTATGAGGGTGAGGCTCATTATAATTTTTTTTTCAACTGATTTTACTCTCGCATGTTTAATTTTTAGGCCCTGCTTCTCGCGCAAAGTGTCCGAATGAAAAAATACGATTGACAATGTTTAATCTCAAATTAATAAAAGTTTTTTCTGATTGCCACGACGTGAGGATGAAGGAGAAGTTGAAAATGCATCAGTCGAAACATGTTGAAAATACATGAAATTTATTGTTTAAAGAGGGGATGTTTACACACTAAAATTGTAGGTTATGTGCGTGATGATAGTATCATAAGGCACAAGATACACATAGTATTAAAACAGTTGATTTTCATATGATTTTCAAATTTCTATTTTGTAAGTTGCGTTAATTCTTCTATGGTAGTATAAAAATATTAAGAGTAATGATCAATGGACGAACCGCGACTATGTTCTCGTCTAAATGAAACTGTCAACTTTACCCCACGGATCCACGTTACCATTAGAGGCATGTTTATATATAAAATACAGACGCATGTGTAGTATACTACATGAAACCATCACAAATTAGTGACGAGAGAGTAACACGAATCCAGAATCTGTTTTGTAACATTTGAAAGTAGGATACCATTCATTCAATATTCATCATAAATTATTTCAGTCTGAAATATATAGGTGACTTAAAGCAGGTATTACGGAACAAATAAGTTTATCGGATTTTCTAAAGATTCCCTAAATTTAAAATTTACGTAATAATAATTTTTATTGCTCCAGTAATGCATAGAAGTCGATATAGAAAATTTAAACTGTACATAAAATTAACAGAGTCACTGTATTTGCTCTAATCACATACCTACGTATCTTATTTTTTTTTAAATATTAAAAAAAAAAATTTCATAAATGGGTGTCTTTTAATTTTAATAAAACACAACGTTTTAATTTATTTATACTTAAGAATTGGGTAACACTTAAATTATCTTAGATCTTAAATTATCAAATATTTTGCCAGGGAATAAACCGACATCTGGCAAGCGTGCCAAATGTTTTTTAATACACAACGCGACTTTTTACCTGCATTTTCGATCATTACGCATCCCCGTCTTGACGTAGCGTAAATATCAACTTGAAGTTCGCAAGTTTGACAAAAATAACATATTAAATTTCGAGAGTGTAGTAAGAATCAAAATTAATCGAACGAACTCATTGACGACGAAAAATAGAATCACTGTTTTATGAAGCATTGATTCAGCGTTGCCAGATTTTTTTTTTGCCAAGTCGGGATTTTCGAACTTTTTGAGTGAAAAAAGCGGGATTCTTTCGTCGAAAGCGGGACATAGTAAAAAAACGTATATAATCAGAAGTTTTTAAATATTTATCTTTTTATTTGAGATCAAATTACGTTTAGGTACGTGACAATAGATAGCAAAAATATCCATAGAAAATGTATTTTAATAAAAATGATATTTTAAATCATATTTACCGTATCATTAAATAGTTGAGTCTTATTCGTCTTCTGAATAAAAAAAAAATAAAAAAAACAGAAATCAAAATCAAAAAAGTTTTATTCATTAGAAAAATATGGCGTTTCAAACAATAGTCTGAGGAGTGAGTGTTACAAATTGCAACTTACAATAAGAGAATAATTATTTACGCACGGTCGAGTTATCTCCGAAAAGCGGGACTAAGCCTGTCCCGCGCGGGACATTTAATTTTTATTTAATTTTAAAATCGGGACGTCTGGCAACGCTGGTACAAATCTAGCACGACTCCTGTGTAAATGACCCATAAAAGTAATTCTCAGTAAGTCAATGAAACATATTTAACAAAAATTCTTTAAGTTCCGGATTTCTAGAAACCAATTTAATATAATTGTAATGTTAAATTACCAGATAATTAAACTCAAAACAGACAAGCAAGACAGGTATTTTTTTTTTCTTGTAAGACTTTTGATAAAGGATTTCAGTTGACTGATCCCTCATTTCTATATAATTTTAGACAGTAATTATTTCTAATGAATCATCTGGTTTCATTTTGACTCGGAATCGTGAACGATGAAATAGACAAAGAATATCTAGTCCAAGAAGAGAAGTTAAATTAACAAAACAAAAACTGGATTTCTGTGCACACATGTTGGATGAATGCGTATACACCCGCCATCTTTGGACAGGTTAACAAATTTAGCTTGTCGCAAGACAGCAGGCTTCACTACTGTCCAAATAATATGGATGTATTATACAGCCTATGGCCAATAGATTGCACAAATGAAGCAGGCATTTTTTTTCCTTCTCAATCATGACGATTTAATTCGTTTACATAGGACCTGCAGGTTTCCATGGTTTGGATTGATTTGAACTTTTCAGAATTATTCTTTCTAGCATTAACCATTTACTAACCTGATGATGACAATCATGTTTATAAGAAACTAAATCAATTCGAATTTACATTCTAATTTCAATGACGACATAACTAAAGTATCTTTCCTATTATTTCATCCTTAAGGCTGTCGGAACGCTCTGAATTTTGTTTGTGCTGAGACCCAGCGGTAAGGAGCGAGGTAGGCAAAAGACATATTGTGGGTGTGACTTTCTTTAGCTCTGTCTCGCTCAAATCATCCGCACGATTTAGTTTTTGGCTGGTGCCAACTACGAGGCTACAAAATGTTATTGCAAGGGTGCCGCTGTCAATTGATTACTCTAATTTTTGGAAATATTTTGAAGATTTAAAAAACTTTTCCGAAAAAGGAAGAGTCACTTTGGATTTGTGATGGAACAGCTTTGTGAAATAAGTACGAATAAGGTCGTAGTGTGACATTGAAAACGTGTGTTTTTTTAGCACAATTAATGCCAACTTTTTTCTAGTAAATCGTAAATAAATTACAAAAGTAGTCCATTAGAGACCTAGATTTGTCCTTTTTCTTCCTTATAGAGAAAGAATTTTTGCAGAACGTTGACGAATAAGTCTACAATCAGTTGACAGCCGAAGCTCTATTTTTAACTTGAAATTCAGAGCGTTCCGACAGCCTTAAGGCTGTCGAAACGCTCTGAATTTACGCCAAAAATAATAGGGCTTCGGCTGATAGCTGATTGTAGGCTTATTCGTCAACATTTTGCGAAAACTCGTTCTCTATAAGGAAGATAAAAGACAATTTTAGGTCTCTCTAATGGACTACTTTTGTAATTGATGTACGATTTACTAGGAAAAAGTTGGCATTAATTGTGCCAAAAACACACGTTTTCAATGTCACACTACGACCTTAATCGTACTTATTTCACAAAATTGCATCACAAACCTAAAGTGACTTTTTCTTTTTCGGAAAAGTTTTTTAAATCTTTAAAATATTGCCAAAATTTAGAGTAATCAACTGACAGTGACACCCTTGCAACAGCATTTTTTAGCCTCGTAGTGTGGCTTAAATTCAGTGTTCCGATAGGCTCTTCATGTCACATTAATACAATTTGTCTTTAAACTGTCTGTATTTAGTAACCTATACGTGTTTAAAATACGGACACATCGACCTTGAAATAATTCGGCGAAACCATAAATTACACATGTCAGTGAATATTCGGTGCTTCCAAAAGCAAAATGTGTTTTAAAATAACCGAGAATTAAAGAGATGATGAGAGCCTTTTTTGGTACAAAAATTATCCGATAACTATAATAAAGTTGTGTTTAAAAATCGTTTGGTCCAGAAAGTGGCGCCATAAAAATCTTTTATTGATGTAAAAATACGAGCGAGAATAATATATCTGTGGTCACAAGTAAAATCGCTTACGTCAAATTTATTGTATCTAAAATGTCATTATATCATTAGTGACAAATTAGACAGGAAAAACCGGTCAAATGCGAGTCGAACTCGCGAGAAGAGGGTTCTGTACCATGCCATTTTCCGTGAAAACTTTAAGTCTTAGAAATTTCGTTTATGTTTTTTTTTTATAAACTATGGGTGAGGCCCTATATTCCTTATTTTTTTCAAAATTTTAGGATCAGTACTTTTGGTGATTTTCGTATATTTTCTTTAATATCGTTTTAAAAAAGATATATTTCCTCATAACAAGTCCACTTTATTTGATACCTCACATGATTTGCCCCCAAAAACCTTCATTTAAGACTTGTAATTTTCGTTTAGGTTTTCCTGCAGACTATGAATGAGGTCCTAAATTCCCTATTTTTTCAAAATTTTAGGCTCTGTAGTTTCGGCGACAAGGGAGGGGGAGGTTGCTCGATTTTCGTAAATTTTCTTTTTAATACCTTTTAAGGTGTGCATTTTAAAATTATAAAAAAAAATAATTTTATTTCTCATAACAAGCCTTTTCATTTGACATGGCTTAAAAATATAAATGTTTTTAATTTTCTAATTGCATTTTAATAGAAACGACTAAAGGTATCAAGTTGAAATTAATATCAAACACTAAAGTCGCTGACCTCAAAGTTCTCTAAAAAAATTTCAAACTTTTGAACCGATGCAATAAAAAAATACGATGTTCTTGAGAAAAGTATCTTGAAGTTCTGACAGACGGACAACATAGTAATCCTATAAGGGTTCCATGTTTTCTATCTGAGGTATAGAACCTTAAAAAATTAACAAAAAAACTTATTTGAAGACAGATTTAATCAATGTTAATTAATTTGATGCAAGGTTTTAAAAACATGGTCATTACCATGAAGCAACGATGATTTCACTAAACGTGCAGATGTTAATTACACAGAATTTATACAGAAAGGAAACAATAAAATAATATGTGTCCGATGACATTGGCTTCTCTTTTCGACGAATAAGTAACGTTAACTTTTTGAGTGACATGACACTCATTTTAACCCACTTCCGATTTGTCTGCCAACTGCCAAGGTTATCCAGACCTAGTACCAACGCCATAGTACTCATAGGATCGTGGACGCATTCAATTTTTTATTTTTATACTTAAACTGAAGCGTTCGACCCAGGGTCGAATTTATATTTGTAAAACTAAACAGTAGCTATAGAAAGGTCCCTTAACCTCAGAAATAATTCAACCTAAAGTAAAATCGGAAAAGCAATTATTAAAAATGATTTTTTTTCTCAATTAAAAAGTTAGATTGAATTTAGTTACAATATTCGCAAAATTTCGAGAAATCAGGGCCCCCCCACTAAGCTGGAGCCCTAAGTAACTACTTATTTTGCTTGGGGTAAATCCGGTTCTGGTCCGATTGAAAACCAGTTTTTATGCAGAACCTCGGATTGGACACCCAAATACATCCGAAATTAAAGCAGATTTCATTTTCCACACCTGAATGGACTTGAAACTCTAAAGAAGCTCCGTATAAACATGTAACACCCTTTGAAAAATCGACAGGTTCTGATGGACTCTGAAATGTAGCTCTGAAGAAATATTTTTTTTTTAATTAAAGAGAGATTAATTTCCCAAGGGCTTATAGGGGTTACGACTTATGGCGGTTAAAACTAGTATATTGTATGAGTTTAAAACGAGATAATTCAATTAAAAAAAGGGTTCATTTAAAATACGTCACGCATTTTGGTTGTGTTTACTCAAATATTGCAGGTAAACTTTGCTTCGTATTTTTTAAGATAAAAAATACCTAAGAATTCTTTTATTTAACAATGCTTTCCAAATAATAGGGTAGTGATTTCTATTTGACAAACCCAAAAAAATAATGTATGTATTCATGCATAAAAATGTAGATTTTACATTTTGCGTGTTACTGTGGATTATATTTTAACAAAATACTTTGTAAATAACAAAAAGCATTCTTGTTTTCTTTTTCGATTTTATATAGATCTTAAAAATTTCAAAAGAACTTTACAACATTCTAAAAATTTATTTTCTAAAGACAGGTAAATCTGTATTGTACTTTTCATCTTTTTTTCTACGAAAAAAGATTGTTTTGAACTTAATAGTCCATTATTATTTTTGTTTTGTAAACGAAAAGTTCCGTTAACGTTTATTTCAAGTTAACAAAAAATATGCAAATTTTTAAAATGGATACTATTTATTGTAAAAACTACCTACCTGACTACAAAACAAAATCTCACAAAAAAAAAATTATTAAATTATTTCTCGACGATAGTTTCGCACAGGAATATTCCTGAGGATGGACTTATTGTTCGAAACGATCGTCGAGAAATAATTTAATAAAATTTTTTTGTAGAATTTTCAAGTGTTTTTATTTCCCCGTTATTAAAAATCTCATAG
Source organism: Venustoraphidia nigricollis (assembly GCA_034508555.1). NCBI lineage: Eukaryota > Metazoa > Arthropoda > Insecta > Raphidioptera > Raphidiidae > Venustoraphidia > Venustoraphidia nigricollis. Next base: position 1,040,609 of record JAVRKA010000038.1, on the reverse strand, counting down.
GTCAATATTGCAACTCAGATTGCGTTTTTTTTAACTATATAGCTTTCCACTCCAATTTCATCCGGTTAGATTTTAGTTTTTTTAAGAATAAAATTTAGCAAACGTACATCAATTTAACTCAGAAACCGCGCGAAAGAATCCCGACTAGTTTACATTTTCGCTCACTGCACATCGCCCTTTTCACTTCAATTTTCTGTACTTTGTAGATATAATATGGAAAAATATTTAAAATTGGAAATTTTCTAATTCTGATTTCTAGCACTGATTACATACACTAAATATCTGTATAAATTAAATGTTTATGCTGAAACCGAATCTTCTTTAAATTTGTCGGCAAATATAATCACTACCTATGTTATCATATTTCTCTAGCAAATAATAATGCATAATTCCCACAGCTATATACCTACTGTTATCTAAAAGCAAATAATGTTTCACTTATAGTTCAGTTACCAGCACATTTTTTATACATTACGTCGTTTAATTAAAACCGTACAATAACTCTCTACTATTTCAGAATCGTAGTATGGAATTAGCTTATCGTTAATCTCATTTTCAAATTAGACTCTGTAGACACTAAATCGTTTCCCGTTCTTTTTTGTTGCGTAGAATCCTTTTAAGCGTTTCATAACCTCAAATTTCAAGTTATTGATGTTGACAGTACTCATTCTTAATAGGCCGGGACTAGTGCAATATTAATATACTAAAAGATAAATATTGTCACGTAATCACGGACTACCAAAAACGAGATATTAATTAAAAACTTCTTGATCCATCTTTTGAAGTGGTCGTATTGTATCTGCCATCTTGCTCTACACTTTGGAACTAAATCATTTTGAAGAAAAACTTCCTTAGGCATGGTAGATCACAGACTACCAAAAACGAGATATTTATTAAAAACTTCTTGATCCATCTTTTAAAGTGATCGTATTATATCTGCCATCTTGCTCTACACTTTGGAACTAAATCATTTTGAAGAAAAACTTCCTTAGGCATGGTAGATCACAGACTACCAAAAACGAGATATTTATTAAAAACTTCTTGGTCCATCTTTTGAAGTGGTCGTACTGTATCTGCCATCTTGCTCTACACTTTGGAACTAAAATCATTTTGGAGTAAAATTTCCTTAGACAACGTAGATAGGAGTAATTCCGATCAGGCACGGAAAAAGCGTGACGGAAATAAATTGTTCAAGGTAGCGCTTGCTCAAAATTTTGCTTTGTTATCAGTGTAGAAAGGGCGCGAAAGTATGTCAAAATGAGAGAGTAAGAGTTTCACTTCTACCGTGTGGTATTTACCACACTCTTTTTTTTATCAAGTTCTCCACTTGTTTACAAATTTAGTGGAGCTTCGGTATTCCAATAGGGAAAAGCAGAGTTTACTCTTGGAGAAGAAAGATAACACCAACTCATCAAGGCATTTCATTGGTTGTTCAACAGTATGCTTCTCCTTGAAATCTGTCATGCAGAAAGTTTGGAGGGAATGTTTTTTTCGCAGAAACACCTTATGATGCGTTTTAAATAAACTTCAAGAAATTAGTGCTTAATGTCGTCTAAATTTGTTGTCGTTCGATGTGATAATTGTAGTTTAGACCGCACAAAGTACAGTAAGACTTCGCTTAATGCTGTTTCAATATTACGCGGTTTTATGGATCATTTTATACAAAATGATTCAAATGTTGTCAGAAGTTCAAAGGCAAGACGAAGTGTCATTGATGCAATATCTTACTATCAACAATAGCTTGTTGAACGAAACAGAAAAAGGCAAAAGATATTAGATAACTTCTACACAAAAAAAAAATGTCAAATGAGAAAACCTTCCTCATAACAAACATAACTTCTTACTGTATATCGAATAACTGTGTCTTTATCGTTATGAAAAGGTTCGGTAACAGCACAATTTAAAGATAATAATTATTTTCGTGTTTTGGCAAGTTAAGGTAGTTGTCGTGGTACAATATTATGAAAAATTTATAGATTATACGCGCCACAAATGTATACTAGCTTGTAGCTAAGTGATCCATAATTTGTACACAAGACTGTATCCGTGGAAACGTAACCTATACAGTATTCATTGCATGTATACTTTTCTATAAATTCATTGTTGAACTTTATAAATAATTAGACGGTCAAAAAAAATTTCTTATTTTTTTTAAACTCATAACAAATGCATTGAACGGCTGTCAGTTTTTGGAAAATTTCTGACAGTTAGTTCTTTTTTGATAAATAAGAAACTGGTTCAGAACTACAGAAATCGTATACAATCAATGTTAATTATCCAATTTTTAATTGAATTTAACTCGGATTATATACGGTCGATCGAGTGCAAATTTTCAGGGTAATTGTATTATCATGTCCTTAATAAGTATACAAAAATTAAGAATTTTTAGACGGTGTGCCTTAACCACGACAACTACCTTAATTTGAGTGGATTGTATATATTTCGTTTAAGAACTAATATTATCTAAATCACATGAATTTATTACATTATTGCCGCACAATAGTTTTATCAATTTTAACTTTCCGGCTGAATCATCACAGATTATTTATAGAGAACAAAAGGTAATGTTTTATTTGATAACATTTTTGATTAATACTGTTAAATTTTATCTCACGTCAGTCAAAAGTCACCAGGCATACTATTCAAGGCTATTAAGGTGCTTGTTGTCAGCTGCTCAATATGCTTTAATTTTCACCCACATAGCTCTACCTGACGAATGTGTGCGTGCATGTAAAATGCACTTACGGTTCGGGAATCTCTCATTTCTATGAAAAATCTTATTCAATATTTGATGGTAATACTTCAAAATAAACTAGAAATATGTATCATCCTTCCCATATAACGTCTAGTCAAGTTTTTACAGTTTCTTTGGTGTAAACACACGATTTAAAATCAGATTTATACGAGAAAAGTTTTATACACATTTTTGTAAAAAAAATTTTTTTTTAAATATCTTGAGCACACAAAATGTGTCCACTATTTTTAACACAAGTTTGTAAAGAAAAAACTTCAAAATGTTAATTTGCCTTCCCGTAATTCGAAATTTCGTGAAATATCATATCAAATTTTAGGGCAAGAATACGTGGTTTCTGAAATTTTCAAACAGCAAGCCAAATTTTGTAAAGCTTAATGCTTAATCACGGTTAACAAACACAGTAATAAAATGAATTTTGCAACTACAATTTGAAATTTCCCGAGAGTATATTTTACGATCTGAGGGATCAGTCACCTTCTATAAATTTTTATGGAGTACGTCTGGCAGTCTTGCTTACAAAATAGACTTCGACGGTAACATATATACAATATAATACCAATAATAATATTATTATGGAGGCATGTAACGCAAATTTTCATTTAGACGTTAACAGTTATATCTTATTATTGTTACGCCTATAATATCTTTGATTAGAAGTTCATTAAATATACAACGGGTTCTAGTCGATAACTAGTTATTAACCAGGCGTCGATTTTACGCCAATTATTCATAAATAACAATACTATCTTCTACGCAATTGCTTTTTTTTTTCTTTCACTGATATAAAGTGACTCAGAAACATCACTGATCTCTATAATTAATGGACTGTGGTTAAACGACTAGACCATCACAATGAGGTCAGTGGTTGCTGTGTCAAAAAAGCGTTAATGTTGATTTTTTGAAAAAAAAAAAAACGTATTAACAATGAGCTCAGGCAGGTATCTGAAGTTTAGGTACTGATTTGTACCCATGTCTCGTCAAAATCGGTTCAGTCGTACCGGTATAAACAGACAAGCAAAAATTCTAGGCTAAACATTATAACGTTACGACAAAAACAGGAATGAGAATTGAGCGAAAATGTACAGCAAGTCGAAAATAGCGCAGGAAATCTCTGAGAGTTTGACAGTGAAATAATTAAAAGTAATATATAATCAGCACTTTGCAGTATTACAGTCCAGGCAATCTCTGAAACTAAAATATAATAATAATAATAATGCGTTTAACGTCCGTTTCTCGACTTTATGTCATAACAGACGCCATTCGCACCATTACTATTTTTCATCTACCACTTCCCGTTATTTTCTACATTTTTTACAACTTCAACTTATGTAATAGCAATGAGCGAATGAAGGAATTATAGGAAATTAGTATAAGATAGGTAATTTTCGAACTAAGAATTTGATAGGTAATCGGCCATGGCCTCAAATAAGGAACCATCTCGATATTTATCTGGAATTAATTGAGGGAAACCATGGAAAACCTCAATCAAGATGGCCGGTACAGGAATTACCGTTTCTCGGCGAGAGGCAGTAGGAAAAAGTCCCAGCCACATCTGCCCCCGCCGGGATTCGAACCCGGTACCTCCTGAATGCGAGTCTAGTGCTGTCACCACTAATCTATCCAGCTCTCTGAGTCAAATTGGTTTAAGCATACGCTGGCTAAACTAAAATGAGTAGTGAGCCAAAAATGTAGAGCGCTAGCTAGACTATAAGAAATACGGTAAAATTGTTGTTGAGTATTTTTCTGTCGAATCAAAATATATTACTTGCGCGAAGCCAGGCCGGAAAGGTAGTCAACAAACTGATTTTTAGTCATAAATTATTTAAATATATAAATAATATGCAGCAGCATCCAAACGAGATAATTTAAACATTATAAATAAAAATCTACTTGACATTTTAAATCGATTATAAAATCAAATTTATTATAAATCATGAACAGATTATAAATTGTAAATAATTTAAATCGTACTATTTTAAATAAACTATAATTTACATAGGAAAATACAGACCCGGACTTCACTTATTTAAAAAATATATTCAACAAAATCGGGTCGTTATGCAGGAACCCTGGCGACAAAATTGTGTATTTGCTAATTGCTTGTTGCATTTTAAATATTCTTTTATTACATCTCTTAAAATGATTACATTTTTGTAATATTCAGTCATATCTGTACTGATTTAGCATAAGTAGATGCTGAATTGATAATATCCTTGCCAAATATTGAAAAATGTCATGAGTTGAATATAAATTTTATAAACATATACAATTAAGTTAGCAGGAAAGTGGCCAAATTGATGTAAATCAATAAACCAATTATTAATTTAGCGTCGTTTATTTACATCAATTTGTCCACTGTCCTGCTAACTTAATTGTATATGTTTGAAAAAAATATGGACGCAACAATTTCCAAAATAAATTTTATATTTTCAATTTATTATACCGAACTGGGTAGAGTAGTGGTACAGCACTAGACTCGCATTCGGGAGGTACGGGTTCGATTCCCGGCAGGGGCAGATGTGGCTGGGACTTTTTCCTACTGTCTCTTGATTGAGGTTTTCCATGGTTTCCCTCAATTAAATCCAGACAAATATCGAGATAGTTCCTTATTTGAGGCCATGGCCGATTACCTATCAAACTCCTAATTCAAAAATTACCTACCTTATCCTAATTTCCTATAATTCCTTCATTCGCCCATTGCTATTATATAAGTTGAAGTTTTAAAAAATGTAGAAAATAACGCGAGGTGGTAAATGGAAAATAGTAATGGTGCGAATGGCGTCTGTTATGATATAAAGTCGAGAAACGGACGTTAAACGAATTATTATTATTATTATTTATTCAATTTATTATTTAACAAGGTGTTTTCTTAAAATTTGTAAATTCAATCCTGTGTTTCCAAATTTGTTTAAACTTTACGGCTGCATTAATTAATCTTTATTTCGAAATACAATATTTAAAATGACCAATGCACTTCTTTCTAACAGTATGTCTTTTGTTCACCAAAACAATAATTTTTTAATGAAATTAAATTTAATTTACAGGCATTTAAAATGTTTAGTTTTTTCCTGATAAAGAAATAAATTCCAAAGCGTTAAACATTTAATTTTCGTTTAATTTATCGATCATTTAAAGTTTAAACATCACAAAAAATACTGTTTTATCTATACTATAAATTAGACTCATTTTAAACTCATATAAATTATTGCAGACAATAGCTAGTATTGTCGTTTATTATTTAGATATTTCAATTTTTTGGACACATTAAACCTTATTTATATCCTAAAAATATATTTGTATTTCTCGTAACTAGCCCTTTCATTTGATTCGGCACATTATACAATTGAAAAATATATAGATTTTTTTAGTTTTTTAAGTTGGCCCCCAAAATTAACCCACAAACTCGAAATTTGTTTATTTACGTTATATGTCCGTGATGAGTCATCTAACTCTAAATGTGTACCAAATTTCAACTTTTTAACATTCACTAGATTGGGGAAAAATATAAGCTCTGACAGACGGACAGACAGATACGAGAATTATCCTATAATTGTTCCATTTTTTCATGGAAACAAACATTGACAAAATTCTAAAAATAAACTAGGTGAAAAAAAATAAACGAAGGCAACTAATATAAAATTGCAATTTGTACAGCTCGGACGTACGTACAAATCAAACAACGACTTATTCGTGACTTTGTTACACTTTTAAGAGTTATTATAACCTCTAATTAATTTCAAAATAGTTCCATTTCATAGAACAGAGTACCCTCTTTTCGAAAAGCGATCATTTGAACCAAATTCTTGCGACAAAAATAAAATTACATTATAACGACGTCACAAAAATACAAAGCATCTATGAGCAGAAGTAGTGTTCGAACCCACAACAGTTTGATCCAAAGACCAAAACGCTAATCGTTATACCAAGCCGTTCTCAATCTACAATTTCATTTTTGTACCCCCTTGAGACCAAACCTATCGGCGCCTTCGAATACAACGTTTCTAATTGATTACGAATACACTAAGACATTGCTTAACGCTGTTTCAGTTTTACGCGGTTTCTAAAAAAAAGTTTAGCCACTATAACGTAAATTATGGATTAGTTTAAACAAAATAATTCATATGTTGATAAAAGTTCAAAGGCAAGATGAAGTGTCATTGATGCAATATTTTGCATCGACAAGAGCTTGCTGAATGAAACAGAAAAAAACAAACAAAAAATATGTCAAATGAGGAACCTTTCTCATGATAAATATAACTTGTTACTCGAACTTTTATATGATTTTCATAAATGTTTTATGAACATTATTAGCTATAAATAAATCTAATGTCATAAAAAAGTATTTAACAATAAATGTTACAAAATTAAGCAAGAAAAAAAAACTAGCTTTTCTAATTCTCGGTTCTGTTTCACTTATGCCTATTATCTACGTATAAAGATGGCCTCGTTTAACGCTGTTTCGTATAACGCAGAAACTTATTGGAACGTATCTCCCGCGCTAAGCGGGGTCTTTCTGTATTGAATTGTCGTCTAGTTAAATACCACTGGAAACGCATAGTATAAATAACTGAATGTTTATTTATTTTAGATGAAAAAAAAAGGCCTCAGTAAGGTTCAAATAAGTGCGTATCCATCGGAGAAGCAACAAGTATAGTAGATCTCACATGTGCCGCCAACTTTAAATTTGTTATCACTTGTAGAAGCGGTGAGTCATAGATACTGTATTCAGATCTTGAACTGAACTTGCGCAGAGTCACAAGAACTGTTACACGTGCTTCAAGTTTAAACTTCTTCGATGAACTCTTGATAAATTATTATATTGTCTCTTTTTGTTTTAATGGCCGGCACTTAAAAATGTCTACAAAGGCGTTTATACAGTTAAAATTTATACGAAGTCAACTTCATTTTTAGGGTCTTATAAATAATTGTGGGTTGTGAAATTTTCGGGGTTGCAAATAGGAATAAATGATTTATTACAAAACTATTCACTTTTTCTTTTTATATTTGATTTTTAACGTGGAGGGAAAGTTTGGTTGAGGAACAGTTGAAAAAAAGAAGCTTTACCGATGTTTCGCTTGTGGCCTACGTTTCGGAAAATATATTTCCATCTTCACCCTTTGACTAGTCTGAGGCCCTGAAGATGGAAATATGTTTTCCGAAACGTACGCCACAAGCGAAACATCGGTAAAGCTTCTTTTTTCAACTGTTCCTCAACCAAACTTTCCCTCAACGTTAAAAATATATATTGGAACAAAAAATATTAAAGTCTATATTTGATGCTCTGTTGTCGAGCGTCTATAATATACTTATGTATCTCTGTATTTGTTATGTTATTGCAGACATAATTACTAGAGCCAAGGGTTTTAGGAAGAGATCTCGAAAATAAGTTTACGAAGCTGTTTTAATAAATTCAGGGAGAAAAATAACAATTTTTGTCATCTTCTGTTTTGAAATCGTGAATAAAATTGAAGATCTTCTCGCTATCGATGTGAAACGAACAATTTTTTTCGTCTGGTATTTTGAAAGATTTAAAATTATGGGTATTTCGTCGCTATCGATTACGAGATTAACAAATTTTCTCGTCTGGTATTTTGAGATTTAATTATTATTGCAAACGATGCGAAATTAACAACTTGTAAGTAAAAATGAAATTGCCGAATTTTCGTCGGTATATCAAGACGAGAAAGACCGTATCGATACGAGAGTTTCTCGTTTCGACACACGAAACGAAAATGATCATTTCTCTAGACATCCAACTCATTACATATTTAACCAAACTACCGTTATTTAATTTTTGAGTTTAATAACTTGTTTTAAAATGAAAGAAATACGTACCATCACAGCTGCAACAAATAATTTTTTTGAAAATCCAAAAAAAATCACAGAATAGAAAAATCCAGCACAGAAAAAAAATAATCCAGTCCAGAGAGAAAATTTGAACCGCACAAAAAAAAACTTTTAAAAAACAAAAGAACTGTATCAAGTTTTCAACTGTTATGAGATCGTCACTGCGTCCGCGATCTATACTTCGGTCACTAGCCATACTGATGTGTGATCTTGAACCGTTTTTAATATATATGTATGTACAAAACTGTAGTTGATGACCGGTCACAGATAGTTTGTTGCTCCGAATGTCTCTACACCCAACAGCGGTCACTCGACAACTGAGGTACTAACACATGAGGCAATATAGTTTTATAATATTACAAATAAAGAACTGTATACACAAAAACCAATACATAGAAATGAATATATACACGTTACTAATTCACATATATATAAACACAGAGACATAATAATGTATAGATGACGACCAATACAGGCAGAAGGTTTTCGTTTGTGTTGTAAAACTGGTAGACCCGTTACAAACACCGTGTTTTTGTACAATACGATCAAATTTCAGTGTTGAGATTAGTTAGGCTTGCCAAGTTTAAAATACAAATTTGCGGGAAATAATTATTTCAAAATTGTCTATAGAAAAAATATTAAACTTTGTAAAAAAAAACAATTTAAGCCAAACAATATAATACTGACAATTGTATTTTCCTACTTATAACTTTTTTTTTTTTTTTTTTATACTATCATATATGTAAGGTGGTAATGACCTAGTAGTCGATCCACCTGTAATTGTTTTTTTTAATAAAAAAAAAAAAAAAAAAAAAAAAAAATTATTTCAAATGCGGGACAAGGGTTTAAAAAGCGGGATTCAACTAGTTTTATTCAGAATACAAAAAAACGTGAAATAGATGAATTATGAAAAATAATCCTTATTGGTTGATGCTGTCGCAAAATATTGTTAAATATCGCTAATTTCTCTCTTTCCAGTATACGACATTTTGTCCGAAAAACGCTAATTTAACGAAGAGGTGAAAAATTAAAAAAGAGCATTAACACACCCGACCGAAGTTGTAACAAAACAATATTGAACTTTAACAACAAAACAAGTAACTTACAAGAACCTATATTCACAAACGCACGCAGAACTATCAGCGATTGCATCGTTGACGATAATCGTAGATTACGACTAATCGTACAATTGCAATAATCGTGAATCGTAATCGTTGCATCCCTAATTTTTCTCTATCTATTTTTATTTTTACAAATCAGGATGAGAAGTAAAATAAAACACCTTGTTAGATTAATAATAGTCTATATTTACTAAAAAAAAGTAGTTATAGTGTAATTTAGACTTTATTATGAAAGCTATAAATTACTTTTTAACTGAGTATTTTTCTTGGCATTTGGCACTTTTAAGGATTTTTTTATTTTTAAGTACAAAATTGTAAAAATCTTTGCATCGATAAGAAAAATTTACTTTAACTTGTAGCTCTGACTAAAGAATCCATATGAAGACGATTTCGTGCGTCAGTCCAGGCATTATTACAAAGTGAGAAGACTCTCTCTGCTGCTGCATTAGAACACGAAATAGATGCAATGTATGTAGCGTCCTCCAAAAAGCGGGATATTTAGCGTCCCGCACACACCCTGAGCGGGACGTCTCGTTAAGGGTATCAGAAACGGGACGTCCCGCGTATAGCGGGACGGTTGGCAACCCTACTCTTGGCCCAAATGCACCACATCCTGAAAGGTTTTTTGTTCTTTCTCTTTTTACTGGATCTAGTCAGCAAATAATCTTGATCTGGAACATTAGCTACTAGATTGTCCTGTGAAACTATTCCATCTTCATCAATGTAGCTAAAGATGGTTGCCCTCCTGCGATATGGGTGGCTGTTTCATCCTCCATTTCGCAAAACCTACATAGTGTTGATTCATGCTGTATCCCCATCACATGTAGGTATTTTCTGAGGAAATCATGACTGGTTAAAAGTCCAATCACTTTTCTGAGTGTCGGTCTGTGGCCTCTAATCAAGTTCTCAGTTAGCTTTGAGGAAGCCCCTACAATCATTTTCTTCTTTTGTTTGTTACCTGAAACCAGATCCCAATCTGAGAGATATATTTCAGTTTACAGGAGTGCTCATGTACCATTTTGATCGGATAATTTACCGGTTAATTAACAGACTATCTATAAAACAAAATGGCGGTTTCAGTTAGGAATAGACGGTGTTGAAAATACATGACTCTGATTGTATATACTTATGATATCGCAGTCTCAAAAATCTTGACAATTACTAATTTCTTGTTCAATACTTGGTAAATTTATTTAAGTGTACATTTTTTTTCAAAAATAAAGTTGTTCATTTTTTATTACATTCTTCAAATATTCCAGTGATGTCTCCGTAGGTCTCAGAATCCACAAGCTATTACTTTCCTATTGCACGTGTCACGAAGGACGACCTCGACATAATTTATTTACCAACGTATATTGAAACAGACTTACAAAAACACGAAAACTTCGTCTTAAAGTTGAGAAACTTATAATATTTAATTTTGGCGTCGTATAATGGCGGTTCACTCTTAATCAAGCATTGAAATCTCTAAAATATGAAAATGTAATATTTTAAAATTTTAATTATTCTTAAGTGCTAACTAGCTTATTCCATGCAATTAAACATTATTTTAATTTTCGATTACTTAAACTTACAGTTTAGAGTCCCTGCGAATCTTCGGCCATATTTGCCCAAAAATCGAACCTTTGACACAATCAGATCGAAAAATGTGAATGTTGAATATTGCATAATCGTGTGAGTAGTAAAGTAAATCTTAAAGAAAGAAACAACAAATATAAAAATATTTTTTAACTTTAACGCAATTGCGTTCAGCTGACAATAAGAATCTTCCGTAGTTTTTTCTTAGCATTATACAAGACTTCCAGTTTCGCCTTCAACCGAAGGTGAGAAAAAAACCGAAGTTCAGTTTCGGCATTCTTCGGACTATGTTGTATGTAAACGGAGAACGACTTAGTTTGATGGCAGTGTACATGTGTCATGCCAAACTGGCAGGCAAAGCAAGCTGCAGAAGAAAGAAGTAACCGATATCTTTTGGCCTGTTTGGTTGTTGAAATTCATTGTCCCGTGCGTTCAGTTGTTGGATTCGAAATACACCCCTCCTGACCTGCTAGTGCTTATGTATGAAGTATTAAGGGAGGCCCCCAGCACCTTATGTTGCCACAACTGCTTCGGAACTTTCAGTACAAGAGCAATGCAAATTATAAAGAAGAACACATCATAAAATTTATTTCGAAGGTTTAAAAATATGGTTAAAGAAAACACGAATATGCGCCGATTAGGGGAAAAAGTCTCTGGAAACTAAAATCTGAGCCAGAACCATAATTAGAGAGGGTCATATTTTAAAATACGAATGGTAGGGCATTGGTATTTTAAGATGGGGCTCCAGTAAGCCAACCAAAATTTGGGTTATGCTACGACCTTAAATTATTTTTTTAATTTTCAATCGAAAAAAAATTAAGTTTAAGAAATACAAAATGAGCAAGTATGAAGATTTGAAACGCCTATACTTTTGGGGAAATAATTATTTATTGAGGAGGTCCGCCGTGGCGTGCCTATCTAATTAGGAAATGTATGTAATAAATATTTTGGAAATAAGGCAGGGGGCAGAATGTTATTTTCGAAAATGTTTCTAAAATGGTCATTAATGACCATTAACTTCATTTTGCACCATTTGGAACTTTGTTTCCGAATGTTTTTTTTTTTTGAAAATTAAAAGAAAACTCTAATTTATTACTTTACTGCTTATTATTAATTGAGAATAATAGCTATAGTCTGCTATAATTGTTAAGAAACATTCATTGTTGTAGCACTATATTAGAAAAATTTAGCAGACTATAGCTATTATTCTCAATTAATTCAGCAAGTACGTAGCTATAAGCGTACGAAAAATTTCTACTAATATTAGCTTATTATTAATGTTAATATTATTAGTTATTACGTAATATATCAAATCTGAAATGCTGAAAAGTTTTTGTCAAAAACTTTTCATCAAAATGTTTTCCAATTTTTCTTTGTTTTTTAGACAAAATTAATTTTTGAAAAGCTATTTCATATAAAAGTAATTATTATGAACTACGGCGCATTAGAATTTTTTCTTCTTTAAAAGGGAGTGGTGGTCCAGAAAAGGTTGGGAGCCTCTGCTATGCGGCGTTTTCTAGTTTAAGAAATAGACAGTAATTACAATAGATCTTCGTTTGGGGTAAGGAACCCTAAAAACATCAATAAGAAAAGTCGCCGGTAAACGCTAATAATAAATGAAAAAATAAATGAAGAAAATCAACACAATGACAGATGATCATTTTTTGGTGATGCTAAGGTTATTGAATGCATGCTGAATTTTAAATTGCTGTTGATGTTTTAAAAAGAAGGTTATCAATTCGCCATGAACATTTTTTTTTATTTTTTGTAATATCAAAGATCGGAGAAGTCCAATTATATTTCGAAATTAGCTCCGTTTAGAAAGCCATCTCGACATGTTTTCAGATAAGATCAACCAAACACAAAAGTGTTTGTGGAAAATTTATGGATTTAAAATCCACGTCAAAAATAAGCACGTGTGAATAAAGGTGCGGAGTTTTCATTTTTCATAAACATTTCTTATAAAAACCAGTGTTGCCAAAAGTATTAATATTTTTTTGAAAAAAGTTACAGAAAAACTGGTTAAAGCTAACTATATTCAAATTATTTAACAGTGGGAAGTCACTCAAATTTTGAACCTCTTTTATGGAAAATTGTTGATTTGTCATTTTACCACAGTTTAACGATTTCATTTACTCATAATTTAAAAAAAATAGAGTTTAAAAAACTAAAACAACACGCTTCTATGAACTAGAAAATACAAAATAATTTGACAACAAAATTAGCTTTACTGTAAAAAGCGTGTAGTGCTGAATATCGGTAATACATTTTTTATTTATTAGCTAATTTTTAACATAGAGCAAGTATGAAAATTTAAGTAGATAGCACTCCACGCTTTTTACAATAAGGCATATTTTGTTGTCAAATTATTTTACATTTTTTAGTTCATAAAAGCATGATGTTTTAGTTTATTAAAACTCGGATTTTAATTATAAGACTAAAAAATAATATTGCATTTAGGGAATGCAATGCTGGATCCAGCATCTGGCGCTGAATCCAGCGATTCGTAATTAGCTGAAAACAAGTAATTAACTGGGTCTGAGAAAGATTATGATAAGATATTGATGAAAGAAAAGACACTTTATGAAAGTGAGGGAGTAAGAGGTCAAAATCTAACTTCAATCTATGGTTATTTGATGACTCTCAAACCAATCAGCGTAGAGGCAGAAGAGCCTTTTCTGCAACCTGGTATATTTGCAGGTCTTTAAGAAGTGGGCTGGGAGATAACACCATCAATAACATTTCTTTTTTGAGTTCTTATTATTTTAGTTTATAAAAGCGTGTTGTTTAAAATTTTTGAAGTCCTATTTTTTAACCGACTTCAAAAAAAAGGAGTAGGTTCTCAATTCGTCGGAATCTTTTTTTTTAAATTATTTTTTATGTATGTTCCCCGATTACTCGAAGACGCCTGAACCGATTTGGAAAATTATTTTTTTGTTTGAAAGGGTATACACCCCCAGTGGTCCCATGGTCATCAGGTCAGGATCTGATGATGGAACCCTGGAGAAATCGAGGGAAATATTCAAAAATGTGCGAATTCAAATCCACCACTAAAAAGTAAAAAATAAAAAAACTTTAAAAAAAAATATTAACCTCCTTCAAAAAAATCACTAAAAAGATGAAAACAATGAAATTTTGAGGTCGGCGCCTATTTAATAAAAGTAGATATGTAATTAAAAGTTTTTGTAATGAAATTAGCTCCGACCTCAAAATTTCATTATTTTCATCTTTTTAATGATTTTTTTTAAGGAGGTTAATATTTTTTTTAAAAGTTTTTTTTAACAGTGAGTCAGAAACTAGTCTTAAAAAACGGCAACACCGATGAAAACTACAAGCATTTCATCTTCTTCTGCATTGGTTATGACAAGATTCGGAAAGACACATAAAATATCATCGTTTAGTTGTGTACTAACTGCAGTCGGTAACTCGGATGATGGTACATACACCGTGTGTTTGTGCGTGCGTGTGTGGCAGCATCTGGCCACGTCACAAACCATCAGCTGTATCCTTTATCTTACTTACGACATAACAATACATGTAACAGCTGAACGCTCCACGGCCAGCCGAGTCAAGCCCGGTGTTTCTCGGCTACATCCAGGTGGAAGGCGGCAGGTAAAGTCGTCCAACATCAAAGACGCAAAGACGTCAAATGTAGAGATGGGAAAAACGGATCTTTTTAGTGATATCTGCATCTTTGCATCTGGATCCAGTATGTGAGCCGGCTCACTGAACCAGTTCAAAAAGAGCCGAGTTCTGAATATGTTACTGCAGTCTGCCGCTGAGTTACCTAGTTCAGTCAATCATATCACGACCTGTATAGAATCAAGAATGCATAGCCAAACATGTGATGCATGAGTCATTTGAGCTGGCAGATGCATCAAAGCAAGAACTGATACGTAAATGTAAAATGTGCTTCTGTGTGTTAAGTGTTTCGCTGAGTTATGCGGATCCGTTGATCCGTCGGCTCAAAAAAAAGAGAGTCGGCTCTCACGGATCTTCTGTCGCAGTCGGCTCTTTGAACCGGTTCAGATCTGAGTTACCCAACACTACGTCCAACACCAAAGACGCACAGACGTCAGATTCTAGGAAAGATATTTTTACGTTTTTGAAGTGAAAACTTCTTTGAGCACACCCAGTGGCGGATTTACGTCTAGGCCCGTGAGGCCCAGACTTAGGGCGGCAAAATTTTAGAGACGAGATTATTTCAAAAGTAAACAATGTTAGGACAGTTGAAATTAAAAAAATTAATGTTTAATTTCAATAATCACTTTCCCATAGAGCCAAAAAAGCGCCATATCGGGCGGCATCGAACCTAAATCTGCCACTGAGCACACCGTGGACAATCACGGAAGGATCGAGGTTTTTTGACGCGTAGGGTTTATTGAAGTTCAATGAGACCCTATTTTTTGTTAAATTAAGAATCTTTTAAAATTTATAATAATATCAAAAGCAGAGTAGAAACTGGGTGACCTGATCAAATAAAGAATAGTATAAATTCAACCACAAAAATGTCAAAATTCCCCCAAAAAACTGTCAAAATTCATCCAAAAGATTGTTAAAATTACTCAAAAAACTGTCAAAACTCACTAAAAAATGTTGCTGAGAAAGTATTAAAAATGTATGATTATAATTCATTCTATTCTATTCTATGTGGGTTTGAGTCCTATTAGTTGCGGTCTTAAGCGCACACAATTTTAAGGGTTTCATACTCAAAGGGTCTAAGCGGAGCCCTGTTGTTGTTCGTCCATTTGTCAAGGGCTTCTAATTTTTACTAGATCCATTGTTTTTAATGACCTTTTTCATACAAAAAAGTACACTAAAAAAAACGTAGTGTGCGTTTAAGACCACACGGTAGAAGTAAAATATTTTGACTACTTTGTCTAACCAACCATAGATGGCGGTGCTAACCAAACACGTTGTTGTAAGTAGTACTTCCGTTGTTGATTATGCTTCATCTCTTTCTACGCCTCACAAACTTACCTTTACCTAAATTTCACTTCAGAAATAAGTTTGTCGTTAAAGCACCCGATAAATGTAACGACTTTACCCTATTGCCAGTTACCTGTGTTTCATGTAAGCAAGATGTACCTACGATGTGCAAAAATAGAAACAAAATCGTATATTTCATTCTGAATAGAGTAAATTTTGCAAAATAACAAAATATGTCAAATGCTTGATATATTGGATAGGTCATATGATTTATAAGATATCTGGTTTTTAAACTGATTTTTATGAATGGCCTCACAAAACAGTCCAACTGCAAAACTTTCTTTTTCAAAACAAAAAAATAGTGTAAAACTTTCAATTCAATGAACTATTCTTTTTTTGCGGAAAAAGTATACACAGCTGTTAACCTCTTCAGGGTAGGCTAGGTAGAGTCATTGCCTACTCATAAAAAAGGAGAAAATCTGCAGTTGTCGACTTCGACGGTTTTTTTTAAAAGCATTGGAATTTTCAGTTTATCATTAATAATAATTTTACAATCTGAAATCGTCAATTTGTAAAAAAAGACGGGCGTCATGGATACACGACAGAAGCTACGCTCATTACGTATTTTATATTAACGTTTAAAACACAAAAAACAACAAAATTGTTATAGGTATTTAAAAAAAATTATTTATTGATAAGAAATAATACAACTAAATTATTATCGAAGGTCGATCAGCCACCTTGTACTTGCAAGGTAGGTGCACTACACCGCTCGACCACATAACGCACTTTGCTTAAGTATATTTTTCTGATTATTATAATCTATAATTATGAATAAATCGTCACGCGACGTGACGATTTCCTCATTTTATCCAGTTAACTGCCCATTCGTAGCTTGAGTTGGCGGTCTGCGTTCATAGCCTGCGTTAAGAAGCTATATGATATATATTCTTAAAAAATATGTCGTGTTAGTGAAACTTCTTATAATTTCATACTAACAATGAAATTGGTTTTTATTAAAATGCAGTTTTAATCCTTCTAATAAAATGTTTTATTTTGACTGTATATTTTCTCCGAATGGATTTCAGTGTGAAGGCTAAATTTCCAAAGAAAACTGCAGGTGTTTTTAAAAAGGTCATTTTAAGTAATATTTTAAACACAATTATGCAAAAATACAAATTTCTAGAAAACTTGTAAATCAATAGTTTTGAAGGTTGAACTTTACAGCGTCTTTGTGTAATTCGAAAATCGATTTGTAATGGCCTGTTTTGGATATTGAACAGGTGTTGAAGTTATTATTAGTGACGGAAACTAACACCAAAAAATATTAGGTACTTATTATACCTGCATTTCTTATATTAGTATTACTTTACACAATCTTTAGGTGACAATTTTATTGCAAGTAGACAATAAAATTACCACCTGAAATATATGACATCACTTCTCCTTGCTACGCCTACAGAAACAAGCCACTTGCACTAGAATAAATTTTATAAGGTGCACATAAAGCCTGGGTTACACACTGCTAATAGTTTAAGAGGGGGGTAAGGTCAAATCATACGAAAAAAGCCATGTTTTCGTGATTTTTTTTCTGACGACGCAGTTAAAATTTCTTTACTCAACCAATGGTACATTGAAGTATGACATTCGAAGAATGTTTTATCAAATTTTTACAAAGAAATATTAAAAAATACGGCAATGGCAGCAATTGTTCGGACGTGTCTCGAAAAAAAGTTGAATTGCGGTGCCCCTCATAACTTGGTGCTGGATCATCTGAAATCAAAAAATCAAAGTTTATTCGTTAGATAATAGTTTTCCCCAGGTAACGCTGTCGAGTTTTTTTTTTCCAATTTTTTTCATTTTTTCGAACACTTTGAAATGAAAAACACAATTTTGTGGGAAAAAATCGGCTAATTTGTTATTGCGAAATCAAAATTATGAACAAAAAAAAAAAAAAACTCGACAGCGTTACCTCGTAAATAATGTACAGAAATAGTGTTTAAAATTTCAAAAGGATCGGTGCAGTAGTTTTGGAGTTATCAGGGGCACCGACTTTGAAAACGTGAGTTGTGGGAAAAACGCTTTAAAGTTTTAAACACAAAAAAATCCAGTTAAAACGTTTATAAGCGAATTTTATCGACATACCTCACACTGAGTCATCAATGCCAGGTCCATAGAGGATGTTGCTATCATCGATGATGTCTAATGCATCTTTTTGCTCCTGCCTACGACGAATCCTGCCTTATTTGGTTTGTCGTTCAGCTTCCTGCTCTGCTCGGCTTATGCGGTTCGGGTATAGGTACAAAAATCCGGCAGGTATAAAAATACTCATAACTTCGTCAATTTTGCTTCAATTGACTTGAAATTTTGACACAATATTTTTCAGATATTACGGATTCAATTTCGAAAATAAAAAAAAATGCAAAAAAAAAAATCTAATACCTTACCCCCCCCCCCCTTAATCGAGTAGTGTAAAGGTTCACACTAGTGATATGAACCGGTTTAGAAAAACCTAAAATAAAAACGGTTTTTATAAAAACCGATAGACACCGAATTTTGTTTATTAAAACCGATTACTTTTGGACTCACTTGTTGGAACGAAGTTCCTTATCGCGGGTTGGCGAGGGGACCCAGCCGAGAAAAAATGTAACGCGTCACGAAAAACCGTAAGACGTTTTTAGATTATACCGGGTGTTTATAAATAGATTAAACCGGGTGTTTTTAGATTATACCGGATGTTTTTAGATTATACCGGGTGTGTTTAGATTATATAAAACGCGCTACGAAAAACGTCTTATACGGAAGGGACTTCGTTCCAAACGCGTATCCCGCAACACGTTCCAAGTTTTTTCATTATTCGTGTATCCGAACACCAAAGTCAAACCAAGTTTACATTGTCTTTGGTCGGGGAATCACCGTTTGCAGCCGTCTGGCAATACTGTTGACAAACTACTCTCAGTTCTATGTCATTTTCTTGCGGGTGTATGGTTATTTCTTGCGTTTCTTCAAACATTTTTAGTTTATCAGGTCAAGTAATAATGTCTAATGTTTTTGTTCTTTCTTTAAAAAGTCACAAAAAATCTAAGAATACTAGTTTTTTTCTCAAAGTAATCGGCAAAAACCGGTTCTCAAATTTGTAATCGGTTCCACATCCTTTGTATCAGATCATATGGGCTCGGCTTGGCAGTGTACAAGAACGCTGGATGTTGCCGCGTCGATCCGAGCCGACTAGTGGACCACGTCCTCGCAAGCAAGTGATTGAAGTCACTATACGTATTACCTTTTCTGAAAGTCTCATGCTCTATAAAATCAGAGCCATTTTTTACCGTCGACGCTCCGACTATTAAAAAAAAATACGATTTCGGTAAATTATAACCTAATACGACTCTGATCTATTACATACTATATTTTTTCTGCTTGAATGCATTTCTTTGGTAAACAAACTTTGAAAAGAAAGTAATCAACCTTTGTAATATAACTGACATTATTCATACATCATACTCCACAAAAATATGCCAGAAAAATTCATTTTACTTATTTACTAACGAAAACATGTCCTATTTATTGATTCACGGACATAGCGCATAGGTAAAAGATTTTAGGGGTGATTGCATTGTGCACGTAATTTTTTTTTTGCTGTATAAGTTGCGTTAAAATACAGCGTCTTTTTTATTAGGGACCGGAACCTATACGTATATTTTTTAGAGAAACTATAGACTTGAATATTAAAAAAGTTTTCACAAAATATCCACCTCCGGACGTTTCTATCATCAGGGTCGTCTTAAACCTATTGGAGGCCCTGGCCACTTTAGTATAATGGGGACTACAGGCAAAAGAATCGTATATAAAGAAAATTCTTCAACAACCTTGAAGATTACTACTTAAAAAAAGAGCGTAATTACTAAGCACATCAATAATTAACAAATGCATTATTAAAAAACTAGCGGTACCTGTGCGAATAATTCGCACTAAAATTCGCTTCTAATTTCTCACACTCTTTATAACTTTCTTCTTTTTGTTGTATTACATTACGAAGCTCAGTGACGGTTCAAGAAAATATTTTTCTAAAACTAATAAACTATTTTTCTAAAACAAATATCGAAAACGTTGAGCTGAAGCGCTGCCGTACGAAAAGTATTTATACGTGAATTTTAATTAAAAATTAAACAAAAAAAATTTACCGACCGTCAATCATGTTGACGTTGTTTCAAAGTTAGAACCGTCAGATGGCAGCATTGCTGCATATACTGAATAAATGTATAATTGTTATAATTAATTATTTTGCAAAAACAAAAGCAATAATAAATTTTTTAATTGTTGATACACATGGCACTTGTCCAGAGTGTCCAGTGAAAAAGAGGGGCCTGTCTATTATCTTAATATGGTCATGTTTTTAAAAAATTGTTAAAATTAAATTACTAATTATTTTTTTTTTCAGGTGAGTGTTTTTCTCCATCTATTCGATATTTTCTCATTATATCGGTAAGTCCAAAATTTTCTAATATATAAAAATCTGTAATTTTGAAAGCTTCACGAACTTAAGTTTAGAAAGTGAAGAGGGTTCAGTACCATACCGTTTTCTGTGAGAATTTTAAGATAGGATTTTCGTTTAGGGTTTCCTGTAAACTATGAGCGAGTTCCTGTTTCTTATTTTTTTTCAAAATAGGCTCAATAGACATAAATATTGATACGTCACATGATTCACTTGAAAAAAATTAATTTTCTAATTTGCCCCCCAAAATCGGAAATTGTTTATTTACGCTATACGTCCGTGACTAGGTCATCTAACTCTAAATATATACCAAATTTCAACTCCTTCCAATAGATTTGGACAAAATAAACTGTCACAGACGGACTGACAGACAAACAGTACGTCCAATTTTCGTTGTTATTATTAAACACTATCTGAATTTTTAATTTAAGTGGGACGAACGGTCCCAGTCCGTAAGACGATGTTTCGTTGCTGTAAAATGTATTATTTTCTTACAAAACATTTTAAGGTACCAAATGTGTTTATAATAACCGATTTGTAAAAGCAGATAAGGTACCAGCTGTTCTCAGGTAAAATGTTGACATCTGCAAACGTACATACATGCATTACTCATTTCTCGGCCGAAATAAACCTCCCAAATAACGTCCTCTACTGGACTAAACTTACTGATTCACATTTCAAGACAAAACTGTCAAAATAAAACCAGAAAAGAAACTGACAAACGTTTCCAATGTTGTGGTCTGGAATTGGGTGATTGGATTTTTTAATTATTATTAAACAAGAAATTAAAAAAATAAAATTTATTTGTTGGGAAAAAGGACTTCTTTAAGTGAACACTTATTTGTTATATTTTTAAAATTTATTTGTTGGGAAAAAGGACTTCTTTAAGTGAACATAACAAATAAGTAGAAAAATAATCTACGAAACGTCGCAAATTTAAAAAAATTTAGAATTTTCTTTTATTTATAGTCCAATTATCCAATATCTACAAACATATAACAAATAAGTGTTCACTTAAAGAAGTCCTTTTTCCCAACAAATAAAT
This sequence comes from Venustoraphidia nigricollis, assembly GCA_034508555.1. Classification (NCBI taxonomy): domain Eukaryota; kingdom Metazoa; phylum Arthropoda; class Insecta; order Raphidioptera; family Raphidiidae; genus Venustoraphidia; species Venustoraphidia nigricollis. The sequence continues at coordinate 1,018,842 of JAVRKA010000038.1, read as the reverse complement.
TTTATATTAAATATTATTTAATATTATTTAATAGGTTCTAAGCCCTGGGGCGGATCTACATAGGGACTAATATAGCTTAAGTGTCAATGACCCACAAAAATTAATTATCATCATAAATTTGTAATAGTTTATCATTAACAGTGAGCACTTATCGTAAAGTAAAAAAAAAGTTGGGTAATACTAATGATTCATTATTATTAACACGGGTGAATTTTGACAATTTTTTGAGTGAAATTTGACAATTTTTCTCGGTGAATTTTGGCAATTTTTTCGAGTGCATTTTGGCAATTTTTTTAGTAAACTGTTTGGGTGAATTTTGACAATTTTTTGGTTAATTTTGACAAATGTTTGGGTGAATATTGAATTAGGTGAATTTATAGTATTCTTTGTTTGATCATAGGCTACTAAGTTTCAACTGTGATTAAGATGTTATTGAAATGAGTTTTTACTTCAATTTAAAGATTCTTAATCTAACAAAAAACGGCGCACCATTGAACTTCAATAAGTTCTAGGCCCCGAAAATCCTAGATCAGCCTCAGGATAAGCCCGAATGATCCGGTGGTCATAAAAAATATAGTGCACTAATTAGTTTCGTTGCAAATGGTTCAACAGTTTTTTAATAGTGTCGCTACTAATAGACATGCAGATCAAAATTTTGGAAAAATATTTATTTTCATCTGAAATATATAAAAACAAGTAACGTTGGCCTAAAAGTTGAAGAAACGCGAATTCGTAAAAAATTGGGATACGTTTTACAACCATTTTGAAGTATAAAATTGTACGACAAAATTTAAATGTGTTTATTATTATTCTGATTACATTTTTTTATCAAACTTCAAGTTTACCAATACTCAGACAATGAGGTATTTGTTATCTTGCGCATGCGTATTATTGTGTCTTGAAATGTGGGTGTTATTTATTACGTAAATCACAAAAAATAACAGATATTCTTGTAAAGTGTCACCTGGTTAAACACAACTACCTCAAAGAAAAATCTATACTGAGATCTTATAGAGTTGAAATAAAAAAGCCGCTCGCGACTATATTACAGTAGATATTCAATTATCCGATTTATCCGACTGGTGTCACAAACATATGTATACACTGTTTAAAAAAATATCATTTCAATCGATTAATTATTTTTCGAGCAGGTTAAAATTAAAATTCTACAATGCTTTCTTATGGAAAAATAATATGTGTAGTCATAATCTGAAGCAGGGGTCCTCAAATGGTCGATCTCGAGAACTGTTAGAGTCGATTGCGGAAAAGCATCTGCAAATTATATTTCTGTGAAAGACTACAAAATAACCCCAATCGGTCACTTACAATTACCTACAGGTCACAGCATCAGCTATCTAATAGTCAGCGTTGCCAACCGTCCCGATTTTGGCGGGACGTCCCGATTTTTAAATCGAAATTAAATGTCCCGCGCGGGACAGGCTCACTCCCGCTTTTCGGGGATAGCTCGACCGTGCGTAAATAATTATTCTCTTATTGTAACTTGCAATTTGTAACACTCACTCCTCAGACTATTGTTTGAAACGCCATATTTTTTTAATGAATAAAACTTTTTTGATTTTGATTTCTGTTTTTATTTGTTTTTTTTTTTTATTCAGAAGACGAATAAAACTCAACTATTTAACGATAGGGTAAATCTGATTTAAAATATCATATTTTTATTAAAATACATTTTCTATGGCTATTTCTACTATTTATTGTCACGTAAACGTAATTTGAACTCAAATAAAAAGATAAAAATTTAAAAACTTCTGATTATATACGCTTTTTACTGTCTCGCTTTCGACGAAAGAATCCCGCTTTTTTCACTCAAAAAGTTCCAAAATCCCGACTTGGCAAAAAAAAATCTGGCAACGCTGCTAATAGTAGTTGTACTTATTTGCGGTTGCAAAGCTAAAAAACCCGGGTCGCAGTGCTAAAACCCTGCCGACAATATAGTGTATTTGCTAATACAGGCCTTGTGGCTTTATTATGTGAATTTAAGGTGATTATTGGGCAAAATAAAAAAATTAACTCCTTAATACACCCCTTAAAATTACATTTTTTTCTTAACTACATTATTATTGTTGATCGAACGTCTACACCAAAATTAAAAACACCTTTCAGTAAATAACTCACTATCTGCAAACTAGTGTTTTCAGAAAATTTGTAAATCCGGTCCTGTCGAGCCGATTTTATTAAAATTTTAGGAGCATTTTTTAATTGCTATTAAAGGCTTAAATTTCAATTTTGAAACGATTCTGAGAATTTTTTAGGTATTTTTGGGCCCAAAAACTTTTTTCAACCCCCAAAAACCACCCTTAAAATGATCCGATCAGGCCCATTTTAAATAGGCTTCGTGCGGTGATGGACTCCAACATGTGTACCAAATTTCGTTAAAATCAATTAACTCTTTCGAAAGTTATTGCCCGCACACATATATATATATATACGTATATAAATATATATATATATATATATATATATATATATATATATATATATAAACATTTTTAAAAATGGTGCCAAAGTGTTTAGGAGGTTATGAAACGTCGAGAAATTTTGGTCCGACCTCTAGGTCCCGCCATCCGACCAATGCCAATAGTGTATGTTGCCATATGGCAAATACACTAACAAATGTATCACCAATAAAAGTATATATCTAATCTTAATTCATATTTTTCTTTCGTAAATGTGTTCTTGTCCTGATCTAGTCGATTGCTTGCCGCTTCAATATTTGGTAGTAGATTGTCGCCACTATAAGTCTGAGCACACCTAATCATTGTCAAGTCGGATTTTTTTAATCTCGCGCGCTTTCTACAGCGTTTGCCTCATTCAAAATGTCTTCTAATGGACATTGGAGGGCGCCAGGGTCATCCGCAATCTAGTGTTGTATATCTATGGTTTAAATCAAACACACTGTATTATTAATACCTATAGAAACTTACACTAAAGGTCCATGCTCTATCAGATGGTTTTGTGTACCACTACAAAACACCATACCACTTGGATGTCCTGCAGTTGGTACAGCTGTCGTCTCGAAATTGGACGTCGCCGAGTGTGTGTCAAAAAAGAACGCGCGCTTTTATGTATGCATAATGATGTGTACCTATATTATTATGTCCACTTCCGGTTATTTTGTATTATTATTTCTCACTCTGAATCATGTTTTAAGTTTAATTACGCGTTTTTTATCAAATCAACACGACGACAAAACCAAGACAAAATGAAACCATCTGCAGATCAATCGTTTGTTTTTGTGTACAATCTCATGTTCTACATGACAGGGACTTTGACAACGGCGTTAGACTGCTCTTGCAGGTGTAAAAATTGTAATTATGATCGCAAGCTAAGGTCATTGCCCAATCAATTTTTCTGACAAAGCTTTCTGTAACCCAGCAAATAGTTTGACATTAGACTGCTGCTGCAGACATATCTAGTATCTACATTGATTATATGATCAGAATTTAAACGCTCTGAATTTAAGCCACACTATGAGGCTAAAAAATGCTGTTGCAAGGGTGCTGCCGTCAGTTGATTACTCTAAATTTTGGAAATATTTTGAAGATTTAAAAAACTTTTCCCAAAAAACGAAGAGTCACTTCAGGTTTGTGATGGAACAATTTTGTGAAATAACTACGAATAAGGTCGTAGTGTGGCATTGAAAACGTGTTTTTTGGCACAAATAATACCAACTTTTTTCTAGTACCTAAATCGTACATAAATTACAAAAGTAGTTCATTAAAAACCTAGAGTTGTCCATTATCTTCCTTATAGAGAAAGAATTTTTGCAAAATGTTGACGAATAAGTCTGCTATCAGTCGAAGGCCGAAGCCCTATTTTTGGCTTAAATTCTGAGCGTTCCGACAACCTTAAATCAGATTCTTTAACAATGCGTTCTTTAATTCAGAATTATAGTTTTATTCATTAGAAAAATATGGCGTTTCAAACAATAGTCTGAGGAGTGAGTGTTACAAATTGCAACTTACAATAAGAGAATAATTCATCTTTAAAGTTCAATTCCAAAATATGTAATAATAGAAATTAGTTTCACGGGTAATTGGAATAAAAAATCAATTTAAACACTTATTGATTGCAACGTTTCGTCTTTATTAAATTAAGACTTTTTCAAGCTCTGGAAAAAAATTTTTTTTACAAAAATTAACAATCATAATATAATAAAAATATAAAACCTTATGGATTAAATAATTTACTAAAAAGAAATAATAATTTGACTAACCTCAGTATGTTTATATCAAAGTTTTATTATAATTTAAACATACTGAGGTTAGTCAAATTATTATTTCTTTTTAGTAAATTATTTAATCCATAAGGTTTTATATTTTTATTATATTATGATTGTTAATTTTTGTAAAAAAAATTTTTTTCCAGAGCTTGAAAAAGTCTTAATTTAATAAAGATGAAACGTTGCAATCAATAAGTGTTTAAATTGATTTTTTATTCCAATTACCCGTGAAACTAATTTCTATTATATGAGAATAATTATTTACGCACGGTCGAGTTATCCCCGAAAAGCGGGACATTTGATTTTGATTTAAAAATCGGGACGTCCCGCCAAAATCGGGACGTCTGGCAACGCTGGTTCACAATTAAATGCGATTGAATTCGCGCAAATTCAATACACGTTGAGAATTTTATTATAATGATTCTTAGCTTTTATGGCTATGGATAATTAGATAATTAGTACTAGCCGTGCGAAGCCACTATTAATAATAAATAGAAAACGACACCGGGAAATTATAATAATAATAATAATAATATATTTATTGCACATAAACGTACAAAAGGCACGGTTCAACATTCGTTGATCTTCCACCTAGCCATAATTATGCCTATTATTCTATAAGAAAGTCCACCACAGCATAATTTGTCTAACTTTAATCTACAAATTCGGGCGAAGTCGAACCGGGCCGCTAGTTGTTTTAGAGAGTGACGTGAAGAGAGAGATTGTTGGTCTATAATCTCTCTCCCTCTCTCTCTCTCTCTCTCGCCACTCTATAAAACAATACTATATCTACATATCTACATATCAGTAAACTGTAATATTTCGAAGGCTATATCAACGATATAAATTGAAATCTATAAAGTTTTCGCTTTTGATTTCGGTGAAGCAATCGGAATGTAATTTCAGCAAAGTAACGTAAATGAAAAACTAAAAACTGTATAAAGGTGAGAAGGGAAAAGTGATTTTCTCACTTGTATATATGAAACATCTCTGACTGCTTGAAGGGATTTTTCACCCTGGTAAAAAGATTACCTTTATAACAAGTCAGGTCATTCGAAGGGAGAGACTTAAGAGGTAAGAGTCTCAGATCTTTTGGTTTGATACCGAACTATGTCAATTGACATAGAGATTGATCATTCAGATCGTAAAAAATACTCTCGGGAAATTTCTTACTGTGGCTGCAAAATTCATTTTGTTACTGTTTTTTATTAGCATTAAATTTCTCAAAATGCGGCTTGCTGCTTTAAAATTAAAAAAAAAATTTTGTCCTAAAAATTGTATAAAAAACGTGATTATTCTTCAATATTTTTTGACAGCACGTCACAAGATTTTGAAATACGAGAAGGCAAATTAACATTTTGAAGTTTTTTCTTCACAAACTTATGTTGAAAATACTGACAAATTTGGCTTGCTCAATAATTTTTTTCAAATCAATTTTTTTCGGTACAAAAAACTATGTAAAATTTATTTTAATTTTCTCGTTGTTATCTAGTTTTAAATCGTTTATTTACTTCAAATAAACTGTAAAAATTTGGCTAAAAGTCATATGGGAGAATGCTACATATTTATAGTTTATTTTGAAGCATTAACATCTAAGATTGTATAAGATTTTTCATAAAATTTTGAGATTTTACATGCAATTACTATTGTAAGATAAAGCGTTCTTAATAAAGAAATATGCAGTTGTCTTCTTGAAATCAGGCCAATAGTGGCCAAGGACATTCAGATTTGAGCCAATAGCATTAATAGAGATTTAGATTCGAACCAATAGCGTTCACAGAAAACTAAACTCAAACTCAACTTTTTGCTTTATTTATATATATATAGTAATGAAATGAGTTCTCTGATCTTTAGAAAACCGTATAGTGGTTTCTCGAGAAAATTTAATACATAAATGATCCAACAGCAGAATTCCTGCAAGCACGGCAGTTCTCAACAGTCATTTTTTGTTGCAAATTGGACACAGACCAATTCTTAACAAGATCTAGAATCTCCCGCTGTAAGAAGTCTTCGCGCGAAAAAAACACAATAGTACAAAACACGATGGACGGACGGTTGATGGTTCTTGGGTAGGGCGTAGTGCCTTGGTCTATCTGACACGTGGCACGCCAGGTGGGGCTTTTGTGTTCTACCTACATGTAGACACACACACGGCGCTGAGACTGGACCAGAACAACTGGAATAAAGAAGAAAAGAAGAAATCGATTCCATACGAGGACGGTGTAATGAATTTCGACTTCTACAGATGAATCAATGAAAGTCTTGACGATGGATGGAACCAGGCTTGCCCACCGTCAGGTTTTCGATTGAACTGTTCGCGGTTATCATGTGATTTATCCGTGGTTAAATTCGATAGATTTCTTCTATGTCAAGCGCCTAAGAAAAAATTGACTAAACGAGCACGTCTTCTCTTTATTTTTAATCCAATCCAAAAATACTGATGATGGAATTCTGGTATGACTTCGAAGATAGATTTAATTCTTAAGATGAAAGTACTTTTAACTCTTTTTTTATCGTGGTAACTTTGAAAGTAGATTCTAGATTAGATAAGAAAAGAGGGCGAGAGGATTTTATTCCTCGTCAACACCGCGATCTTGATAGATCTATTGTGTAGCCCTGACTCATTTATATCTCTATGAGATTAAGGCTTTTGATAAAGCCTAGAATTGCTTTGAGATCTGTGTCCCATACCTGATCAGGTGTTGGGAATGGATTATTGAGGTGATGGAGTCTTCGCCTCATGACATTTTGAAAGTAAATTTAACTTGAGTTTTAAAATAGATCAATTGAAAATTTCATTACTGAATTAGATTCACGCTTATTAGATAACGTTTCGGAAAAGTTTTTGCATCTTAAGTGCTCTTTCTTTAATGCTTATTGAGTGCTTGGTTTTCTTGTATCCCAAATATCCTGTGCATCTCTAATTCACATAATTGGAGAAGGAATTGTGACGCGCAGAGAAAACGGTTAAAAATAGAAAGGCACAGGAGAGGAAGAGTTGGAAGCGCTGTCGTAATGACCAAGGAAGGTTCGAAAACGTTTTTTCCATTCTAAGAGCTCTTTGTTTAGTTATTATCGAGTGTCTGATATCTTGTATTGACTTGTTTCAAGAATCTTGTGCATTTCTATTCACAAATTGGAGAAGGAATTGTGTTGCACACAGAAAACGGCTGAAAACAGTAAGGCACAGGAGAGGAAGAGTTGTAAGCGTTATCTTAATGACTAAAGAAGGTTCAAAAACGTTTTTTCTATCTTTAGAGCTCTTTGAGTGTTTGATATTTTGTATCGACTTTTTTCAAGGTTATTGTGCTTCTCTAATTCGCAAATCGAAAAAGGAATTGTGACGTCCAGAGAAAACGGTTGAAAACAGTAAGGCACAGGAGAGGAAGCGTTGTCTTAATGACCAAGGAAGGTTCGAAAACGTGTTTTCTTTCTTTAGAGCTTTTGAGTGTTTGGTATCTTGTTTCGACTTCTGTCAAGTATCTTGTGCATCTGTAAGTCGCAAATTGGAGAAGGAAGTGTAAAAGCCAATTCAGACTAGCCGTTCTCGGTTACGATTCACCGGTCCGGTTCGGTTTTCGATTAATCTAGGCTGCTCACACTATCCCGATTCGGTTCTACGATTATTCTCGGTGCGCATGCGCAATTTCGAAATATGATTTGACGTTTGATGTGTAGTTAAACGTGAATAAAAACAGCTGGCTGGTCACGTGACTCCAGCAAGCGTTCTCATTGGCTACGATTGCGAACGGTCCGGTTGAAATTAGAGCTGAACCTAAACGCTCGAACCGAACCGCAATCGGGAACGACTACGCCCTGATTGGTCGAGCTCCCAACCGGACCGGTGAATCGTAACCGAGAACGGCTAGTCTGAATTGGCTTTAACGGTTGTAAACGGTTGAAAACAGCAAGGTGCTGGGGAGGTGGAGCTCAGTGACCAACGTCTTAAAGACTACTGTATCGGATTTTTGAGTCGCCCCTAGTGAGTAGTTTTTGGCTCGTTGTATATTTAGGTACGTAAGTATAGCTAAGCCACCTATTGCATGAGATATAGTTGGTTTTATCGAATCAAAGAAGGTTTCGACGGCAGGTGAAACCCTTCTGCTCTTACACATGTGTAGAGCAGGGCAGCACAGTTGAGCTCAACGCGCGCGCCAGCCGGCAGCCGATCGTTGAATTAAACGGGATTTTTTTTATTTGCTAAATAAAATGTCTACAACAAATTGTTTGCGCTTGCAATCTGTAAGTGAGCATTAAAATTGCTGTTAGAGTTGGGTAACTCAGATCTGAACCGGTTCAAAGAGCCGACTCCGACAGAAGACCCGTGAGAGCCGACTCACTTTTTTTTGAGCCGACGGATCAACGGATCCGCATAACTCAGTGAAACACTTAACACACAGAAGCACATTTTACACTTACGTATCAGTTCTTGCTTTGATGCATCTGTCAGCTCAAATGACCCATGCATCACATGTTTGGCTATGCATACAGGTCGTGATATGATTGACTGAACTAGGTAATTCAGTGGCAGACTGCAGTAACATATTCAGAACTCGGCTCTTTTTGAACCGGTTCAGTGAGCCGGCTCACATACGGGATCCAGATGCAAAGATGCAGATCACTAAAAAGACCCGTTTTTCCCATCTCTAATTGCTGTTATGCCAACAACTTTATACAGAGTTCAAAAGAAGAGCTTATCAATTCTACATGAATATATAGGCTTCGATTTTAAGGCAGAAAGCCTACATTTATGCACTGCTGGAATTACTCGCACGCCATCGGTAACAGCGAGTCGAAACAGTTGTCTCGTGCACACTGATATGAAGGTATGTACTTTTGACCGGATATAAAGAAAAATATAGTATACACTACACGGCCAGAAAATTGAAATTCCTGCACTGCGCGACACGCGATGTCCGAGGCGAATTTCTGTTGCAAGAAAACAGGTCAGTCATTGAGTAAAGGATCTATATTAAGTATTCTGTTTTATATGGAAGTATATTTACACATTCAAAATACAGACCGATTTTTTAGTACTCATGTTCAAAGAATATCTTCTAATTTTCATAATTATTAAATTGTAAATTATAGACATTATTATTATTCCATAAAAATCGACTGTAATTTTATTATTTAAAAAAAAAATTTAATATATTATTTAATTATTTCTTGCGATTCTACTGTTAAAAACTGCTCTATTGTTTTGTTGTTTGTTGTTCTGGAAAACGAAAACTGGAAGCCGCCATTTTGTTTAATATATAGCCGGTTATATAACTGGTAATTATCCGGTTAACACAGTTACTATTGACATTGTAAGAACTATTTAATGCACTTACTTTAAATAAGTGAAAACTTCAAAATTGAATTATAAATATTTCGTAATTAAATGTTTTCTCAAATGTAATCGGTAGTTTAAATTTTTTAGAATGTTATTAATAACAACTTTCAATTTTCCTCGTATCTAAGGAAAAACAATTTAGAAAATATTACATTGTAGAGAGAGGGAATTAATGTAACAATGCTTGCTGCACTATCATAAATAATCGGTAATTTTATATCACTGCTAGAATTAAAGTTCCTATTGAAACGTAACTGATAAGAACAAGAACTTTGCTTGATGACAGGGGCGTAGCTACCGCCGTATATGCCGTATCAATTATACGGGGCCCCCGGGCCACAGGGGCCCTCAACGTGCGTAAGCAAAAATTAATAAAAACTTCCCAATTTTTTTTTTTTATTTCAGAAATGACAAAAGTCAAAAAAGCAATTTTTTTCCCGCGTAAAGATTGCGTTCAAAAGTTGGCAACACCCTACATCGGTTATCGCGGGCAGCAGGATTTCCCCGTTTAAGTCATTTACTTCAACGGGGGAAGGGCCCCCAAATAAATTTTTATACGGGGCCCCGCCAAGGCACGCTACGCTTCTGCTTGATGAAGTAGATAAATAATCTACGAAACGTTACAAATTCATAAAATTTAAAATTTGATATTTATTTAGTTTAAATTCCCATAATAATAATAATAATAATGCGTTTAACGTCCGTTTCTCGACTTTATGTTATAACAGACGTCATTCGCACCATTACTGTTTTCCATCTACCACACTTCCCGTTATTTTTCTACATTTTTAAAACTTCAACTTATGTAATAGCAATGGGCGAATGAATGAATTATAGGAAATTAGGATTAAGGTACGTAATTTTTGAACTAGGAGTTTGATAGGTAATCGGCCATGGCCTCAAATAAGGAACCATCTCGATATTTATCTGAAATTAATTGAGGGAAACCATGGAAAACCTCAATCAAGATGGCCGGTACAAGAATTACCGTTTCTCGGCGAGAGGCAGTAGGAAAAAGTCCCAGCCACATCTGCCCCCGCCGGGATTCGAACCCGGACCTCCCGAATGCGGGTCTAGTGCTGTCATCATTACTCTACCCAGCTCGGTCAAATTCCGATTATCACTATTTATTTATTATCGTGGACGATATAAGTTTTAATCTAGTTTATTAATTTATCGCAGTAACTGCATAATAATGAGTTTGTTGGGTACGAGACTTCCTGATCGCACAGTAGTATGTGTTTTTATCGAGTAATATCTAAAATATCTGAGAGAAGGGGTCCAAGGCGCGTGGCTATACGAAAATACCATAGCTCCGGTAACATCAGTTGGTTGATTGTTCCAAAGCAAGGTGTTCAAGCAAGTTCTTAAACTGTACCCAATAAACAGTACCAGCTAGACACCAACATGCAAACAAATAATCGGTTTGAAAAAAATTTAATGCAAGTTTTTATCATATCTTTTTAATTATCATTTCTCAGAGAGATCTGGAGATAGATTTTGTAGCGGTAGTACTGCTTTGTGCCTGTTGAACCAAATTTCTCTCCAGAACACTAAATTGGTTCCCTGCAGATTGCAAGTTGTTAACACTCCAATGATGGCGTCCCTTATTTATACTCAAAAGACCCGTTTTTCCCATCTCTAGGTCCAAATATAACCCTACCTGTTGGTGGACAAAGAAATAGATACTTGGCCTAGACAACCCTGGATGACAACTTTGTTTAATGGTTAGATCTTTGATTCGAGCTGTCAGACACCTCGTGCATAGGTGTTTTTTAATGTTGTTAAGTTATAATTGATCATGTTATATACTGTATTTAAGACGGTAAAGATCTAAGTTGTTGATCGTCTATTATCTACAATAAATAACCTTGGCAGTGGATGGCTGTAAAAACCACAACCAGAAATTGTCTTGAAGGCAAACAGTTGACAAACTTGAATGAAAAAAAAACTTGTTGCGTAACCTCTAATCATTGAATAAAAGGGGTTAACAGATATTAACAATTGTTATTCAATCATAAATGTAGCAAGTCTGATCTTGTTGTATTTAGAACCCAGCAAACAATCAACGCAAAAGGATCCCTAATTTATATTATTGCTTTTATAGTACCCATGTATGTGTCGCGACCGAATAGGGTCTACCTACCAGATGGCCGTTGCGAGTAAGAAACGCTATAGCAAAGTAGGTACATTAAAATTTCATGTATGCACTTAAGATGGGTCGGAAAGTTGCCCACTCTAAACCTTTTACTACTACTGCCTTCGAATAATTAACCTGTAACTAGTAAGGTCAGTGTTTTTGTGACATATTTTCCAAGGTGTGTGCTCCGTAGATTTTTAATAGTTGCTAGATCACAAGAAGGTTTAAAAACCCCTGACACAAATAAACTTATAAAAAGTAAAAAATAAATTGGAAATTGTTGCGTCCGTATTTTTTTTTCAAACATACACAATTAAGTTAGCAGGAAAGTGGACAATTATTGATGTAAATCATTAAACCAATTATTGATTTAGCGACGTTCCGGTCATTTATTTGACCTTCATCAGGCTGTACTTTATAGATGCCTGATGAAGAACAAATAAATGACCGAAACGTCGCTAAATCAATAATTGGTTTAATGATTTACATCAATTGTCCACTTTCCTGCTAACTTAATTGTGTGTTTGTAAAAAATAAAATTTCTGGGCCTGGTCCTTTTACTTTACTATTTAAATACTTAATTAGTGATATTTTGTGATTCAAACGTCGTCGCGGCGAGGGACCTAGATAGATACTTATACTAAGCTTCTTTTTAATTAACGGTCCCCCGACGCGACGACGTTTGAAATACAAAATATTATTAATTATTTAAATATTAAAGTTAAAGGGCCAGGCCCAGAAATTTTATTTTTTAACTTTTTATAGGTTTTTTTGTGACGGGGGTTTCTTAAATTTTTAATTTAATTTTTATTTTAAACTTTTTAAACTTAGTTGCAAACAAAATACCCGTTATGCGTCTAAGATCCCTACCGCAGCTAAGAAAAGAGCTGATGACCTTGAAACGGCTAAACCGATTTTCATAAAACATGTCTAAGAACCACCGCTAGGAAACTTGCTTTCATATAAAAAAATCGCATCTAAATCGGTTCATCCGTTTAAGAGCTACAGTGCCACAAACACACACACACTTAGCGGTCAAACTTATAACACCCCTGTTTTTACGTCGGGGGTTAAAAAGGAATTTATAATTAGTGCATTCCAAATGAAGTGCAAAGTAGACGTAGTTTTCGTAAACAACCTAAATAAATTGTGTAGGCTTTCAGGGCTGGCGTTGTTGCAAAACTTCTTGGTTTCCGGGCTTGTACGCCGTGGTCCATTGGTATTTCTACCTGACGTTTCGTCTACAACTGCGGTAGACATTATCAAAGGCGATGTGGTAGCGGGCGAAGTATCCTTCTCGTCTGCTCACAAGCAAGTGTTACAAAGACTCTTCGCCCGCTACCACATCGCCTTTGATAATGTCTACCGCAGTTGTAGACGAAACGTCAGGTAGAAATACCAATGGACCACGGCGTACAAGCCCAGAAACCAAGAAGTTTTGCAATCTAAGTAAATTCCAATATGACCGAACTTTGAACTGTCAGACTTATTATGAAGTGAAAATCAACTGCGTACCAAAAAATATAGTAAGTATGTATCTCGATTGTAATGCTTTTATGACTCGCGTGACTGTTCATAAAAACTACATTTACGAACCAGGTACATAAATTACTATTTTCTCACAAAATAAGAGTGTGACGAGCTTGTACAAAATTTTAGGTTGAATCCGAGCTGTCTGGTAATACCACAACAATGCGTTAGGACGCTGTTGAACGGAATATCTCTTAGGAAGATCCGACTGTATATATAATACGTAACGGCAACATTCCCTTGCAGTGTAGTACGCACATTTATGTTGTCTTTATGTTGGTACACACGTATTCTTTTTTTAATCCTGTAGGGTTTGCGCGTCATTCTTTTTTTTCTTCTTATAGGCGCTCTTTCTTTTGTTTGTTAGGCATGTTTTATTTCTTCTTCATGCACTTTTTCTTTTCAGTTTTAAATTGAAGTCTTCTATCGTGCGACGAGTTCACTGAACCGTTTTTATTCAAATATTTTTTTTTTGAAAAAAAGTTTTAAGTTCATCCAACAGCTGTTACCTTAATAAGTGCTCATAAAAATTCTGAAATGCTAGATTATTGTTTAAAGAAACTATTTTTGTTGCGGTTACCGAGCTGGGTAGAGTAGTGGTACAGCACTAGACTCGCATTCGGGAGGTACCGGGTTCGATTCCCGGCAGGGGCAGATGTGGCTGGGACTTTTTCCTACTGCCTCTCGCTGAGAAACGGTAATTCCTGTACCGGCCATCTTGATTGAGGTTTTCCACGGTTTCCCTCAATTAATTCCAGATAAATATCGAGATGGTTCCTTATTTGAGGCCATGGCCGATTACCTATCAAACTCCTAGTTCAAAAATTACCCACCTTATCCTAATTTCCTATAATTCCTTCATTCGCCCATTGCTATTATATAAGTTGAAGTTTTAAAAAATGTAGAAAATAACGGGAGGTGGTAAATGGAAAATAGTAATGGTGCGAATGGCGTCTGTTATGACATAAAGTCGAGAAACGGACGTTAAACGCATTATTATTATTATTATTATTATTATTATTATTATTAAACTATTTTTGTTGCGGTTAGATTAAAATGAGGCATTCATGACGACACGGAACCCGGTTAAACGATCGACCAGTTAAAATTTGATATGAAAATCGCGGTTCTGAATGTGTAAAAGCCGGTTAATTGATTTTTTTATAATTTTTCGTTGGTCGTAACCGACTAAAGTCCCGGCACTAGTTTAAAACGACCATATCTTCAAAACTAGGAGAGATTTCTATAAGTATACTTAATATCAAATGAAACGGAGTGAATTTATTTTTCGATTTTTTAAAAAGGGGTCCAAAAATCTATTAGATATTGTTTATATATGACTTACAATTAAGGTTATTTTTGTTCGACCATTCCCACTTCTTCGCTTAGAAGTTACGGCGGTTTTAAATTTTTCTAAAAAAAAGATTTATAAACACCAATATCTCTGAAAACTGTACACTGAACATATTTTAGTTTCAGAGATTGCCTGGACTATAATACTGCAAACTGCTAATTATATATTACTTTTAATTATTTCACTGTCGAACTAAAATCTGTCCGGACGAATCCGGGTTGAAAATCTAGTAATATTTATAATCGTTAATAGTTTGTTCAATGCATTCTTCCAACAATTGTCTGCAGGAATAGTAACTTTTAAATTAAAGAAAGATTTAACTTCAATTGAACTTGATAACAATTTTCATAAACTTTTCATTAACCATATCCGAGTTTTAATTTAATGTGTGAAAACTTGATAAAAGTTTATATTATAAAACTTTATTTGCTCACAGCTTCATTAAGCGTATCCAAAGAATGATAACATCTTGAAAAAAAAGGTGTAAATCATTTCGGAAGAAATAATTTTAAGTTGGAAGTTGGCGTTCACTTTGGTTAAATCGCTGCATGCCGCTGAGCCTGGAAACATTTGAGTTTCGTGTATTTCCACACAGCTGCATTTTATGCTGTATATTGTATAAAGACCCTTCAATAAGAGATAGGACACAATCGTTCTAATTCTAAAATCTCGAAATATTGATTAATTTTAAACGGATCGGGGTTACTTTCCTGTTAATACCAGAGCATAGATATTTTAGTAACAAATAATGTTTAATCCAAATGTATAGGCTTTCACGATCGGCGTTGTTCTAAATCTTCTTGACTTAAAAGATTAAAATAGAATGAGGTGGTCTCTTGACCCAAATGCACCACATCTTGAAAGGATTTTTGTGTTTTCCCTTTTTACTGAATCTAGTCAGCAAATAATCTGGATCTTCTTATGAGCTCTAGAAGATTGGCCACTAGATTGTTCTGTGGAACTGTTCCATCCTCATCAATGTAGCCAAAGATGATGAGTGGTCTCACGGCCCCAATGCACCACATCCTGAAAGGATTTTTGTGCTTTCCCTTTTTACTGGATCTAGTCAACAAATAATCTGGATCTTCTTATGAGCTCTAGAAAATTACCCACTAGATTGTTCTGTGGAACTGTTCATCCTCATCAATGTAGCCAAAGATGATGAGTGGTCTCACGGCCCCAATGCACCACATCCTGAAAGGATTTTTGTGCTTTCCGTTTTTACTGGATCTAGTCATCAAATAATCTGGATCTTCTTATGAGATTGGCCACTAGATTGTTCTGTGGAACTGCTCCATCCTCATCAATGTAGCCAAAGGTGATAGGTGGTCTCTTGATCCAAATGCACTACATCCTGAAAGGATTTTTGTGCTTCCCTTTTTACTGAATCTAGTTATCAAATAATCTGGATCTTCTTATGAGCTCTAGAAGATTGGCCACTAGATTGTTCTGTGGAACTGTTCCATCCTCATCAATGTAGCCAAAGATGATGAGTGGTCTCACGGCCCCAATGCACCACATCCTGAAAGGATTTTTGTGTTTTCCCTTTTTACTGAATCTAGTCAGCAAATAATCTGGATCTTCTTATGAGCTCTAGAAAATTACCCACTAGATTGTTCTGTGGAACTGTTCATCCTCATCAATGTAGCCAAAGATGATGGGTGGTCTCTTGACCCAAATGTACCACATCCTGAAAGGATTTTTGTGCTTCCCTTTTTACTGAATCTAGTCATCAAATAATCTGGATCTTCTTATGAGATTGGCCACTAGATTGTTCTGTGGAACTGCTCCATCCTCATCAATGTAGCCAAAGGTGATAGGTGGTCTCTTGATCCAAATGCACTACATCCTGAAAGGATTTTTGTGCTTCCCTTTTTACTGAATCTAGTCATCAAATAATCTGGATCTTCTTATGAGCTCTAGAAGATTGGCCACTAGATTGTTCTGTGGAACTGTTCCATCCTCATCAATGTAGCCAAAGATGATGAGTGGTCTCACGGCCCCAATGCACCACATCCTGAAAGGATTTTTGTGCTTTCCCTTTTTACTGGATCTAGTCAACAAATAATCTGGATCTTCTTATGAGCTCTAGAAAATTACCCACTAGATTGTTCTGTGGAACTGTTCATCCTCATCAATGTAGCCAAAGATGATGGGTGGTCTCTTGACCCAAATGCACCATATCTTGAAATGATTTTTGTGCTTTCCCTTTTTACTTAATCTAGTCAGCAAATAATCTGGATCTTCTTATGAGCTCTAGAAAATTACCCACTAGATTGTTCTGTGGTACTGTTCATTCTCATCAATGTAGCCAAAAATGATGGGTGGTCCCTTGATCCAAATGTACCACATCCTGAAAGGATTTTTATGCTTTCCTTTTTTACTAAATCTAGTCAGCAAATAATTTGGATCTTCTTATGAGCTCTAGAAGATTGGCCAGTGGCCACTAGATTGTTCTGTGGAACTGTTCCATCCTCATCAATGTAGCCAAAGATGATGGGTGGTCTTTTGGCCCAAATGCACCATATCTTGAAATGATTTTTGTGCTTTCCCTTTTTACTTAATCTAGTCAGCAAATAATCTGGATCTTCTTATGAGCTCTAGAAAATTACCCACTAGATTGTTCTGTGGTACTGTTCATTCTCATCAATGTAGCCAAAAATGATGGGTGGTCCCTTGATCCAAATGTACCACATCCTGAAAGGATTTTTATGCTTTCCTTTTTTACTAAATCTAGTCAGCAAATAATTTGGATCTTCTTATGAGCTCTAGAAGATTGGCCAGTGGCCACTAGATTGTTCTGTGGAACTGTTCCATCCTCATCAATGTAGCCAAAGATGATGGGTGGTCTTTTGGCCCAAATGCACCATATCTTGAAATGATTTTTGTGCTTTCCCTTTTTACTTAATCTAGTCAGCAAATAATCTGGATCTTCTTAGTAGCTCTAGAAAATTACCCACTAGATTGTTCTGTGGTACTGTTCATTCTCATCAATGTAGCCAAAGATGATGGGTGGTATTTTGGCCCAAATGCACCACATCTTGAAATGATTTTTGTGCTTTCCCTTTTTACTTAATCTACTCAACAAATAATCTGGATCTTCTTATGAGCTCCAGAAGATTAGCTACTAGATTGTTCTGTGGAACTGTTCATCCTCATCAATGTAGCCAAAGATGATGGGTGGTCTCTTGACCCAAATGTACCACATCCTGAAAGGATTTTTATGCTTTCCCTTTTTACTAAATCTAGTCAGCAAATAATTTGGATCTTCTTATGAGCTCTAGAAGATTGGCCAGTGGCCACTAGATTGTTCTGGCCCAAATGCACCATATCTTGAAATGATTTTTGTACTTTCCCTTTTTACTTAATCTAGTCAGCAAATAATCTGGATCTTCTTATGAGCTCTAGAAAATTACCCACTAGATTGTTCTGTGGTATTGTTCATTCTCATCAATGTAGCCAAAGATGATGGGTGGTATTTTGGCCCAAGTGCACCACATCTTGAAATGATTTTTGTGCTTTCCCTTTTTACTTAATCTACTCAACAAATAATCTGGATCTTCTTATGAGCTCCAGAAGATTAGCTACTAGATTGTTCTGTGGAACTGTTCATCCTCATCAATGTAGCCAAAGATGATGGGTGGTCTCTTGACCTAAATGTACCACATCCTGAAAGGATTTTTCTGCTTCCCCTTTTTACTCGATCTAGTCAGCAAATAATTTGGATTTTCGTATGAGCTCTAGAAGATTGGCCAGTGGCCACTAGATTGTTCTGTGGAACTGTTCCATCCTAATCAATGTAGCCAAAGATGATGGGTGGTCTTTTGGCCCAAATGCACCATATCTTGAAATGATTTTTGTGCTTTCCCTTTTTACTTAATCTAGTCAGCAAATAATCTGGATCTTCTTATGAGCTCCAGAAGATTAGCTACTAGATTGTCCTATGGAACTATTCGATTCTCATCAGTATAAAGATGGTTGTCTTCTTGTAGGTTAAATTTCGAACACGATACTTGACTTCCGGGCTTGTAGGCCGTGGTCCATTGGTATTCCCACCTGATATTTCGTCTGTGGCAGACATTATCAAAGACGATGTAGTAGCGGGCGAAGTGGCGCTCTTGGCGACTCACAGGTTAATGTGTTGATCACTTATGTCTTCCCTTTTTATGTTAAGCGCGAGAGTATTCACTGCTCGGTCGTAGTCCGTGATTCCTACCACAACCGATCAGAAAACACGCCCACTTACCTGTGAGTCGCCGAGGAGGGCACTTCACTTGATACCACATCGCCTTTGATAAACTCTACCGCAGTTGTTGACGTAACGTCAGATAGAAATACCAATAGACCACGGGCAACAAGTCTTGAATCAAAGAAAATTTAATAATGTTTTGTTTCGTAAATAATGTTCAGTAAAAAGACAATTAATTTCATTTCAAACTTACACCTTTTATAGAATACCCAGATTGCAAAATTAAACAAAATTAAAGAGATTCCTTTTCTGTAGGACTTGGACCCAGGTATTAATATTTCGTCTTGACATTTTTGGGATTAAATACGACAGATCTGTTATATCCAGTCTGGAAATTATCTCAGATTTCTGATACAACTTGCCGAATATGTTTCAGGTAGTTGTCGTGGTACAATATTGTCAAAAAGTTATAGATTATACGCGCCACAAAAGTATACTAGCTGTAGCTAAGTGATCCATAATTTGTACGCAAGACTGTACCCGTGGAAACGTAACCCATACAGTATTCATAAGCATGTATACTTTTCTATAAATTGTTGAACTTTAAACCGTTATTTATAAATAATTAAATGGTCAAAAAAATTTCTTATTTTTTTTAAACTCAAATGCTTTAAAAGACTGTCAGTTTTTGGAAAGTTTCTGACAGTTAGTTCTTTTTTTATAAATCAGAAACTGATTCAGAACTCCAGAGATCGTATACAATCAATGTTAATTATTCAATTTTAATTGAATTTATCTCGGATTATATACGGTCGATCGACTTCAAATTTTCAGGGTAATTGTATTATCATGTCCTTAATAAGTATACAAAAATTAAGAATTTTCTGACGGTGTGCCTTAACCGCGACAACTACCTTAAGATAAAAAAGTGCAAGGCATTTTACTACGGTTATTTAGTGCGTATTTTTTGCGTTGAACTTGTACAAGAAACCGAGCAGACTCGTCACTTAGTGGCCGAACTCTTACTTGAGGCGCTCTAATATTGCAGAATATACTACAAAGACAGTGAACTAAGGAATTCAGAACTACATACAATACTGTGATCGAAAAAACTTATACGAACAGTTCTTCTTTAAACACCGGAACAAATCCTTAGATCCTTTTCTTAAAAAAAAACTCTTTCTATTCATTTTATTATCATTTTCTTTAAAACAAAGATGATTGAAAAAATAGACTGGCATTTAAGGCTGTCGGAGCGCTTTGAATTTAAGTCAAAAATAGAGCTTCGGCTGTCAACTGATTGTAGACTTATTCGTCAACATTCTGCAAAAATTCTTTCTCTATAAGGAAGATAAAGGACAAATCTATGTCTCTAATGGACTATTTTTGTAATTTATGTACGATTTACTAGAAAAAAGTTGGCATTAATTGTGCTAAAAAAACACACGTTTTCAATGTCACACTACGACCTCATTCGTATTTATTTCACAAAACTATTCCATCACAAACCTAAAGTAACTCTTCCTTTTTCGGAAAAGTTTTTTAAATCTTCAAAATATTTCCAAAAATTAGAGTAATCGGTTGACAGCGGCACCCTTGCAAAAAATTTTTTTAGCCTCGTAGTTGACACCAGCCAAAAATTGAAACGTGCGGATGATTAGAGCGAGACAGAGCTAAAGAAGGTCACACCCACAATATGTCTTTTGCCTACCTCGCCCCTTACCGCTGGGTCTCAGCACAAACGAAATTCGAAGCGTTCCGACAGCCTTAAGAAAAAAATAAAATTGCACGGAAATATAGAGTATAAGCATATAGTAGACCTTTTCATCGGCGAACATTTTCAACGCACTTGCGCCCATTTTTCCGAACACTTTTCATGTTATGAAATATAATAATAATAATAATAATGCGTTTAACGTCCGTTTCTCGACTTTATGTCATAACAGACGCCATTCGCACCATTACTATTTTTCATCTACCACACTCCCCGTTATTTTTCTACATTTTTAAAACTTCAACTTATGTAATAGCAATGGGCGAATGAAGCAATTATAGGAAATCAGGATAAGATACGTAATTTTTGAACTAGGAGTTTGATAGGTAATCGGCCATGGCCTCAAATAAGGAACCATCTCGATATTTATGTGGAATTAATTGAGGGAAACCATGGAAAACCTCAATCAAGATGGCCGGTACAGGAATTATCGTTTCTCGGCGAGAGGCAGTAGGAAAAAGTCCCAGCCACATCTGCCCCCGCCGGGATTCGAACCTGGACCTTCCGAATGCTAGTCTAGTGCTGTCACCACTACCCAGCTCGGTATGTTATGAAATATAAGAGAAACCTTGGTAACGCAAAATTAAATAGGACCTGAGTCAACGGCAGGGAAATAAACCTTGGTAACTCATAATGGATAACGATTCAATGAAGCAAGATTATAACTCTAAAGAAGTTTTACTTCCCCCGTGTGAGTGAGGCTCACACGCTTTTTAAAATTTGATTACATTTCTGACAGATAGTACTTAAAAAATATGCCCATCGATTCTAAAATATTGTCAGATACACTATAAATCCGTTTTAAAATTTGCGGTTTTGAAATAATCGTCCTCTGTCCAAAATCTAAATACTTTTGTGAAAGACTGTATTTAAAGATACCTACTTTTGAAATTTCTTAAAAGTCTTAATCAGCGCTTCCTTTGATGAAACTATTCTACCATATCAAAACGAAACGTATCATAGTTTACATCTTTTTATAAGACGTCATAATCTGTGGTCCAAAATCAAAACCGTTCATGCAAAATGTTTCGTATTATTTTTCAAATAGTAAAATAAAAAACAGTAAGCTTGGTAACATACAAAAATATGCAATTTTAATATAAGTACTCTATCTAGGTCCCCCGATGCGATGACACAAAATATTACTAATTTATTTAAATATTAAAGACCAGGCCCAGAAATTTTACTTTTTAGCTTTTTACATGTTTTTTTTGTGTCGGGGGTTTTTTAAATTGAAAATTTAATTTTTTTTTTGCAATTAAGGATATAAGACAAAAAGGCTGATTTATATTATTTGTTTATGTATGAATTCACAATTTTCAAATTTTGATTTGGCATACGTGATTTTGTCTTCGAGTAACAGATAAACATGTGAATCATATGAATGAATTATTTCGTAATATAATGAATTTCTAGTCTGCCATTCAGGCAGCTGCCTGCTTTACCGACAGACTGATGACTGTAAGCAGTACTCATCGTCAGGGCCAGGTGCAAGTATTTTAAACAATATTAGCACAGTCTAACTTCAAATCTGATTAAAAATCCCATTAGATCACATGTTTATAATGTGACCTAATGTATCATTGTAAAGAGATTTTATCATAATTATATCATACTATTGTATTATTTGAAGTTACTGAATATTTGAGAATGTACTTGAAAAGTAGATCTATTTAGTTAGTGCGTCAACTCTCGTTGCGCTAAACATATAGATATAGTAAATTATAAACGCTCGGTATTCATATTTACATTTTATGCACGAAATATAGTGTCTTTCGGTTCATATCATATATTATATTTCATCACTAACTCAGCTATTTTGATAAATATGGAAAATGTTAATGTTGTGAAACTTAAATAATTTTGACTTTTTTTCTTTTTTGTCCTTGTTAATTAATATAAAAATGATTTGTCGAGAAAAAGGACTTTTTAAGTAAACACATATTTAATATTTATAGCGACGTTTCGTCGCTTGCTTTTTCAAGCTTTATAACTATTAATATATATATAACATTTAATAGCTATAAAGCTTGAAAAAGTCCCAAGCAACGGACGAAACGTCGCTATAAATAACAAATAAGTGTTTACTTAAAAAGTCCTTTTTCCCGACAAATCATTTTTGTCTTAAATAATTTTATTGAGGGAATATTTTGACACTAATGAATTTTTCATTTGAAGCTTCGTTTACAAGATACGGTATGAAAATATGACTTTAATGATTTTTTGCATTTATTGCTTAATATCCATTAACATTCATTTTTTTTAACAAAAAAGCTTCTTTTCGTTTAAGTCAAAATTTTGAAAATACATCAGTTATAAAGCAATTTAATTATTATGGGTTACTCGCCTGACACCCCGTTGAAGTCTTTTATGTCTATATAATTTGATTCTATTCTATTCAGAGACTTGAGCGCCACTACGTCACGTAATATTACCGACAACTGTTAAAATAAACAGATTGCCACCAAACTGCGACATTTGTTTTTTCTAAATGTTATTTTCTGTAATGAAATTTTTAAACTGTAATTCTTTAATGAAAACATTAATTTTAAGTTATTAACTTAGTTTTCGTCATTATAGAGCGAAAAATATTCTCAAAAATGGCGTATCAAACATTAATTTTGATGCAGTATTAAGGCAGATATTTCACACCGACAAAAAACATCTTTGAGAAATAGTATACACCGATAGAATCTAACAGATTTTCTTCCCAGGGACTAAAGTTATTCTTTTACATATAATTATGGTCCCTGGCAAGAAAATCTGTTAGATTCTATCGGTGTATATTATTTCTCAAAGATGTTTTTTGTCGGTGTGAAATATCTGCCTTAATACTGCATCAAAATTAATGTTTGATACGCCATTTTTGAGAATATTTTTCGCTCTATAATGACGAAAATATTAAAATATTAAAACGAAATTAAAACATTTTCACGTCTCAGATATCAAAGGGAGGTCGAAGTTAAATTAATATGATGTTGGAATATTGAAAAAATAGAAATTAAGTTATTCTTTTACATATAATTAAATTTCTATTTTTTCAATATTCCAACATCATATTAATTTAATCTCGACCTCCTTTTGATATCTGAGACGTTAAAATGTTTTAATTTCGTTTTAATATTTCTCGGTTTGTAGAGGAAAAATCATGTCTCGGTAGTAACATTAGTTATGACGCAAATTCTAAAATCAATCCCAGAGGAAACTATTTAGTTGCCATTAGGACATGTTTGAATCATAATTAGAAGTTATTACAACAGTTTTTGTTAGCGTCTCGTTGGGCATTTGTTTATTATACATTTGTATATTTATTAATTTTAGTTAGCCATAGTTTGTAGTCCACTAGTTTAGAGCTGCAAATACAATGGGGACTATTATTTACAATTATTTGAACATAATATTAAAGAACACATGAAATACGAACTTTTCTGAGGGCTTGATAATAGTTGAACGCGTAGCGATGCCGTTGTTTCTATGACACCTTTATTACAAACCACGGTATAAGAAAGAATGGCAGTATATCTCCCACATAAAAAAGCGAGTCTCTTATTGGGCTAGTATACAGAGAATCCACGGAGTAGCGCTGCGAGCTTAGCAGCAATGCTTGCTGTGTTAAATAAAAAGAGTAAAAAGATTAAATTCAATTTTCAAAATATATTACGCAACGCCAACGCAAAGGCAAACCCGTTACGCATCTCTTTTAACGCAGCAAGCATTGCTGGTGTGCTCGCAGCGCTACTCCGCGGGCTCTCCGTGTAATCGCCCAATAAGAGCTTCACCGCTTCCATGTATGAAAGAATATAAGATACACTACCATTCTTTCTTATACCGTGTTACAAACCCCGTGTTTCAAGATTCTAATCGGAGAATTGGTAAAAATATCAGTTGTATTTTCGAATATTTAATAGAAAATATGAATTGGTACTAGGCCCGAATAACTCTAGCTTCTAGTGGTCTGTACAAGTTGAGTCATTGAGATATTTTAAGAGATCATTTGAAAAATGACCAATCTAAACGCATTTGAAAAATTTTTGAACTTTTTACTGATGCAATTCAAAATGGCGTCACTCTGAATTTTACGACTGAATGAAAAGTCTTGTTGAAGTGAAACTTCTTTAGCCACGTATCTGTTTGAAATTTTTTGTAACTTTTAAGAGAATATGATTCAACGGCGAAGAAATATATGAGAAATCTTAATAACTCAAATTGAATAACGCATCAATGAAACGAGAAGTTTCACTTTCCCCTTATATGGGTGAAGCTCACGGGTTTTTTTAATTGAAACTTCTGTAGCGGCGTATCTGTTTGAAATTTTCTGTAACGTTAAAGGTGAAATGATTCACCAGCGGGGAAATATAAGAAAAATCTTGGTTACGGAAAACAGATGACGCATTAATGAAGCGAGTTCATAACTCTAAAGAAGTTTCACTTCCCCCGTGAGCTTAAGTAGGTGAGGCTTCCACATTTTCATATTTTTAAAATACACATATAAGATTATTTCGAACAAAAATAAATCAATTTAAACACTCATTGATTGCAACATTTCGTCTTTTATTTAATTAAGACTTTTTCAAGTTCTCAATATGCTTAAATGATAATTAAACTATGATATAATAAGCAATTTCGCATTACAAAAATCAATTATAAAAAATTATCATTTAAGCATATGAGAGCTTGAAAAAGTCTTTATTAAATAAGACGAAACGTTGCAATCAATGAGTGTTTAAATTGATTTATTTTTATTCCAATTACCCGTGATACTGTTTTCTATTATAACATATATCTGGAATTGAACTTTAAAGATGAATTATTTCGAACGTTTTTTCAAGCTGAACAATTTTAGAAAATTTTATTAGCGCAATCCAAAATCACGCACTGCCACAAATAACTCTATTCATAGAGAATCTTTATATTATTTCGACAAACATTTATAAACATTTATGACCTCAGTTGTCGAGCGTCTATAATAGTTCATGCGACTCATATTAGCTCAGCCCTATTATAACTTAGATTTGGAATAATGTAGTTAAGCAGGCCAACGAGGTTAGACTCTGTGACGTCACTTTATACGTGACCTAGTTTAAACAAGGATAAAAAAAGCAACCCCGTCTCACGACCTTTTTTTTAATACTAAACAGGCTTCTGAACTGATTTAAAATTAGATGTATTGTTAAGACTATCATGATTTCAATTTGTCGTTATGAAAAGGATAAAGGACAAGTTTTTGATACTGTTTCTGTTGAATTAATTTTAATGCTAGTTATGATAAAGTAAGCACCCTTAGTAGACTGAATATTTATAAAGAAATAAATTAATATTTATGGCCGTAATTACTTACGTTGCAGTGCAATGATATGCATTTTTACCCATCGACTTAATTAATGTGGTTTTTAGTTTATTTATTTTTTTACTCAATAAAATCTTTTTTCGCACGATCCCCTATAAGATTGTTGATTTTCTGTCCTGTATAGCGGTAGCAGCGTTGCCAATTTTTTTTTTTGCCAAGTCGGGATTTTGGAATTTTTTGAGTGAAAAAAGCGGGATTCTTTCGTCGAAAGCGGGACATAGTAAAAAAACGTATATAATCAGAAGTTTTTAAATATTTATCTTTTTATTTGAGTTCAAATTACGTTTACGTGACAATAGATATAGCAAAAATAGCCATAGAAAATGTATTTTAATAAAAATATGATATTTTAAATCAGATTTACCCTATCGTTAAATAGTTGAGTCTTATTCGTCTTCTGAATAAAAAAAAAAAAAAAAAAACAGAAATCAAAATCAAAATAGTTTTATTCATTAGAAAAATATAGCGTTTCAAACAATAGTCTGAGGAATGAGTGTTACAAATTGCAACTTACAATAAAAGAATAATTATTTACGCACGCAAGCGGGACTGAAACCTGTCTCGCGCGGGACATTTAATTTTGATTTAAAAATCGGGACGTCTGGCAACGCTGAGCGGTAGTAAAGTGATCCTTTTTATAGTACAGTAAGACCTCGCTTAACGCTGCTCTGCTTAACGCTGTTTCAGTATTACGCTGTTTCTAAAAAAAAAGTTTAGCCAGTATAACGTAAATTATGGATCAGTTTATACAAAATAATTCAAATGTTGATAGAAGTTCAAAGACAAGACCAAGTGTCATTGATGCAATATCTTGCTATCGAGAACATAATTTAAAAAAAAAATAGTCTCCAGAAAAAATATATGTTAAAAATTGACAAAAAAGAATAATACTCAAACATATAGTTTTTTTTATTAGAAAATTAATTTCCAAAAAAAAAATGACAAAAAAATTGAAGGGTGTACTTTTGCATTCTGAATTTCGTACAGTGATCCATGTTATGTGTATGTAATATAATTTTTAACCGTGCTGTACCTCCACAAAATAATTCTTTTATATTTTCTTTAGTCTCGCACTTCGTTGATCCGGTCTGCAAAAGAAAAGAATTGTCCGTCTGTTTTTAATGCTTATGCTGTTCCGACAATAAAGGTGGTAAACCAGGGGCGACTCGTCAAATTAAAACCTGAATCATCTGCTAGTGAAATGTGTCTCGAGAGAATAGCGGTCAATTATACATATACCAAAAAACCGGTCAAGTTCGAGTCGAACTCTCTTGGAGATGACTTTTTTTCCTTTTTTGTCCTTGGTAATTAATATAAAAATGATTTGTCGGGAAAAAGGACTTTTTAAGTAAATACTTATTTGTTATTTATAGCGACGTTTCGTCCCTTGCTTGGGACTTTTTCAAGTTTTATAACTGTAATTGAATTATTAAAATACATTTTGTAAATTTACAATTGAAATATAAAATATCAGATATTAATTATACACACCTATATAAAACGTGTTTATTTAAAAAGTCCTTTTTCCCGACAAATCATTTTTATCTCTTGGAGAAGGTTCCGTACCATTCCGTTTTCTGGTAAAACTTTAAGATTTTCGTTTAGGTTTTCCTGTACATTATGAATGACGCCCCGTATTCCCTATTTTTCAAAATTTGAGACTCAGTAGTTTCGGTAATAAGTGGAGGGGTTTGCTCGATTTTTGTATAATTCTTTAATATCTTTTAAACTATGTTTTTAAAAATTATAAAAAAATATATTTGTATGTCTCATAATGTACCCTCATTTCATACGTCACGTGATGCACTTGAAAAATATTTTTTTTAATTTTCTAATTTGCCTTCCAAAATTAACCCCCAAAATCGGAATTAGTTTATTTGAACTATACCATCGTGTTTGGGTCACCTAACTTAATATATGTGCCAAATTTCAATTCAACAATAAACACCCCACTCGATGGGGTTGAATTTTTTTCAATTTTCCGTAACCTGCTTGTCTTCCTCCATTCATAATCAAATTTTTATCCAGATCTAAAATCAAGTCATAAAATTGCCAAATTTCATGGCTCTAACTTGACACTGAATTGGGTGTTCGTTTTTGCAATTTTGGTACGGAACGCATAAAAATGTTTAGTGATGGTTGTTGGTGCCGCCTATGAAATCCTTTACCAAAAAAAAAAAAAAAACCCGAACCAGCCTTACTCTGATTTTATTGTACTCACTTACTTAGCCAAATATTTCATTTACTTTCAGTTGCTTAGTTCTATACCTGTACTGTACCATACGCACTGTTTCCTAACAACTGAAAATATACAAGGTCTTTTTTAAAACAATTCCAAAGTAAGATGTCGATTTGCAATCACATTTTTCTCAATCTAGAATTTATCTAAATAATTTTTAAAGTCATACGTCTTTTGGCGCACTGAGGGTACGGAAGTTGCGTACGCAGCATGCAACGAATATGTTGCGGAAGTTGTTTCTGATAACGTCAAAATAGTTATTTCATAAAACAACAAAGTAGCTTATACTAGCGACATCGGACGGAACTTCTTAAAAGCTATTGGTTTAATGTCCTGAATGAATAACAACTTTTGACAGTTAAATAACCTCAACACTTGTATTTTGGGAACATGTAAAACATACATTCACTATTTTCTGTCAACCAACTATCTTGGAACGTTGTCATTATCTAAAGCACATGGGTAGAATGGATGCGGTGCTTGCTAAATGTGGTAACTTTAATCTGGATAATATTTTTAGTCCTCAGGTTCTTATCCAAGGAGTGGTGAATTGGATTTAAATTTTTATTCTTTTCGAAACTTCATTATATAAATATTAGGGATTGCAATGCTAGATCCAGCAATCCAGCTGGATCCAGTACATTTTTGGTCTTGCTGGATCCAGCGGTACGGATTCGCAAACAGCTAAATTAACTGGATCTGAGAAGGATTATGATAAGATATAGAAGAAAGAAATGGCACGTTATGAAAGTGAGGGAGTAAGAGGTGAAAATCTAACTTTAATCTATGATTATTTAATGACTCTCAAACCAGCCAACGTAGAAGTAGCCCTTTCCGCAGCCGGGTATTTTGCAGTTCTTTAAAAAGTATGCTGGGAGATAACGCCATCAATAACATTTCTTTTTTGAGATCTTATTAATGCTGGATCCAGCTGGATTTGCTTCAATCCAGCATAAATCCAGCTGGATTGAAAATGCCGCTGGATTGTAATCCCTAATAAATATTGTAGAGCCCTGTAAAACAAAATATATTTTTACAAAACGTCGGGATAATAAAACATTAAAAAACATTTATTTATAGCTTTCTCGAACTATCCAAATTTCAATTTAAATTTCTTTATCAAAAATTAAAGGTATTTTAAATTACTGAAAATAAATGAACACAAATTAAAGTTGACAATGGGCATGGTGTCATGATACTAATGCACAATACGAAATTCACGTGAACGAAGTCGCGGGTACAGCTAGTCGAAAATAAATGTGTTATTTTTCAATAAATAACAAATTCAGCTAATTTTAATTTTTTCGGTAATTTTTAAGTTAACAATTCATGTGCTATATTTGGTGCCCCTGATAATATTTGAGGACTGTCAGTGAAGCGTAAATAGTGACCCCTCTGTCAAGTGCTCCATTTCGCAACCCTTTATTGACATTTGTTTTCATCGCTGATTATTTTCATTGTATTAAAATAAAACAGTCAGTATAAATTATGTGCACAAATGATTATAAATGGTAAAAATCTACAATTCACCCTTTTAACAACAAAAAAAGAAGAAATGCATGAAAACATCATACAGTACTTACTTTTGGAACGTCTTTTTGTCTTAGTTGTTGGGCGTCTATTATAATGATCGGTTTGGTTTATTGATATAAAATAAAAAACAAATATATAAAATACAAGACGAAGTCTAAATATGTCTGATGACGAGATTGAAAATTATATTAAACATAGGTAAAAAGAATCAGGTGAAAAAAACAATTTTTACGTTCTACGTCGTTCTACGACGTTTCGTCGGTATTATTCCGACTTCCTCAGGTATCTTTTTACCTAATTTATTTCAAGACCTGATTTTTCCTAATACATTAAACTTGTTTCTTAAGCGTTGCTTGTAAACTCAAAAAACAGAATGTTGTGATCGACACTGCAGAGTATTAATGTTGTCTCAAAAAGACTCAATACTATAATTCACCAAAAAAGGTGCGTGGACACGTTTCCGCATTTAATATTAGGTATATAATAAAAAAAACAAAATTATTTAATTTTAAACTTATTATTTATTAATAAGAAATATAAAACAATTCAATTCATCGTGGTTTCCGGGCTTGTAGGCCGTGGTCCGTTGATGTTTCGACTTGACGTTTCGTCTACAATTGCGGTAGACATTATTAAAGTCGGTATGGCAGCAAGCGAAGTGTCCTTCTTGGCCGCTCACAGGTGTGTCAATCACTGGTGTCCTTCCTTTGGTATAGTAACAGTGAGTTTGTTCTCTGCTCGGTCGTAGTTATTTCTTTCTACTACGACCGAGCAGGAAACAACCTCACTCACCTGTAACCCGCGAAGGAGGACACTTCGCCTGCTGCCACACCGCTTTGATAATGTCCACCGCAGTTGTAGAAGAAACGTCAGGTAGAAATACCAATAGAGCAATGCCTGCAAGCCCGGAAACTATAAAAAGATTTGGAACAACTTTTCGATAAAAAAATCAAAGAAAATATAATTTGCTTTAATTTGGGATTTCAATCTAAGAAGTTGACATATCTAATAATTTGTAAACAGATACTTAGCTAAAAGACACGTCAGGTAGAAATACCAATGGATCAATGCCTACAAGCCCGGAAACTATAAAAATATTTGGAACAGCCCTTCGATAGAAAAAATTATTATTAGTAAAAAAATAGAAAAAAAGAATTTTTGATAATTTGGGATTTGAAGCTTAGAAGTTGACATATCTAATAATTTATAAACAGACATAGCTACCGATTGTTTAGAGACATGCGTTAATAATCTAATCTAGTATTCGACGGACTTAAAAGAAGAGAATTTTTCTATTTGCACAGTGAAAAGAGATTGCGAAAAGACTCATCCTGTATAATGCGTGCAGAATTCTGAAGGTGCTTCATACCTGAAAGGTACAAACCTTAAGGTATTGTCCCTGAGCTTAACGGTACAACACAATATAAAAAATACTGAACTCAAGACCCTTTTATTATACCTACAATATATTGAATTCATTGGCGTACGCTTCTTTGAGCTTCAAAATTTATTACTTATTATTAATCAGTTTATTTGATATTAATTTCTTTTTCTACCAGTCCAACGCTCTAAAGGTTCACGCCCACTGAATCGGATCAGATTGGCTCGGCACGATCGACAGTTCGGATATACATTAAATTAAATGAGTTCCCACGCACTAGTCGGCTCGGATCGACTCGGCAACATCCGTGCCCATCCGATCCGTTTCAGTGGGTAATTGTCAATTGATCACGCTATCTGTTTATCTATCTATGATATTCATTTTATTATAACGGCTTATTTATAAAGTTTATTGATGAAGAGAACGGATTACAAATCAAATGAACAAACAATATTTATTTGCTAAATTCAGTAATGGCCAATGTTTTAACACTGATGCTTGTCCGCAGATTCATTTTCAAAAAAACCTAGTTTGACAATAACCTTACATTTTAAATCGATCCTGTTCGAAAAATAATTAATAGATCGATTGAAAGTCTATTTTTGTAATCAAATTTAACATAATTTGTTGTACAATTTCTTACCTCGAAACAAGATTTTTCTACGCTTATATTAAAAATTTGTGCTAGAAAAGCGATTTTTTTCTATGCAGATCAGTCAATTGTTTTTCTGTGAGTTCTAGATAACAAACAGTTTGCAAAACTTCTTGGTTTCCGGGCTTGTATGCCGTGGTCCATTGGTATTTCTACCTAGAAATACCAATGGACCACGGCATACAAGCCCGGAAACCAAGAAGTTTTGCAAACAACGCCAGCCGTGAAAGCCTACACAATTGGATATAACAAACAGTTTGGCACCGACATAAAGCGTGATTATATGATCACATTCTAAAGTAATTAGTATTTTTTTAGAACCGTCAAGAAGGCACAACTGTTGAAATATTTGGCAGTTAAAGAATTTAGTAAATAAATCATATTCTTTTATCTTGTGTCTCATTCTACGAATGTAAATCAAAGCAAATTGAAAATACGTTTTTAAAAATTGATATTCAATTTAGTGATACAATAATTTATTGTTTGAATATTTTATACGCCGCTGACTGGATTAAAGTGAAAAAACCCAGTTTTTCACCATCACTCATTCGCTTGTTGAACCGCTCTACTTTAATAAATTTTGTCTGGTTGGTAAACATTTATATGCCCTAGTTAAGTTCAAACTAAAAAAATATTTAAAAACAAACAGTGTGCTAATTTTTATTCCAATAATTATACTACTATTATGCCTGTTTTGGTTTTCAATAAAGTAATCATTGTATTCTATTCTATTCTATTCTATTTTGTGGACACGGACAACGAACGCAAGGTGACTTGATTTTTCAAATCGTAAAATATGCTTATCGGAAATTTTGAACCGTGGTCGCAAAATTCATTTTATTACTTTTTTTATTAACTGTGATTAAGCAATAAGCTTCACAAAATATGGTTTGCTGTTTAAAAATCTAACAAAACGCATTTTTTTCCTAAAAATTGAATATAAAAACATGTTGGTTGTCAGTATTTCTTTACAGCACGTCACGAAATTTCGAATTACGGGAAGGAGATTTAACATTTTGAAGTTTTTTCTTTACAAACGTATGTTAAAAATATTGACAAATTTGGCTTGTTCAATAATTTTTTTTTCAACTAAATTTTTTCAGTACAAAAATTAGTGTTAAACTTATGCAAATTTTCTCGTTTTTATCTGATTTTAAATCGTTTATTTACATCAAAAAAATTGTAAGGACTTGATTAAAAGTCATACGGAAAGAATTGTATATATTTTTAGTTTATTTTGAAGCATTAAGGTAGTTGTCGTGGTTAAGGCACACCGTCAGAAAATACTTATTAAGCACATGATAATACAATTACCCTGAAAATTTGAAGCCGATCGACCGTATATATAATCCGAGATAAATTCAATTAAAAATTGGATAATTAACATCGATTGTATACGATCTTTGTAGTTCTGAACTAGTTTCTTATTTATAAAAAAAGAACTAACTGTCAGAAACATTCCAAAAACTGACAGGCTTTCAATGCATTTGTTATGAGTTTAAAAAAAATAAGAAAAAATTTATAGAAAAGTATACACGCATATGAATACTGTATGGGTTACGTTTCCACGGGTACAGTCTTGCGTACAAATTATGGATCACTTAGCTACAAGCTAGTATACTTTTATGGCGCGTATAATCTATAACTTTTTGAATATTGTATCACGACAACTACCTTAACATCTAAGATTGAATAAGATTTTTCATAGAAATTAGAGAATTTCGAAACGTGAGTACATTTTACATGCTCGGAAGAAGCGGGTGAAAAAGGGAGCATATTGACCAGCTGGTAAACAGTGACCTTAACTATAGTTTCTACCCAGGAACTGGCATCGCCAAGTTGGGTAGGAAAACTTAAACAATTAAATTGATGTTATCTTAAAATGTCACGATAAACAAGTATAAATAAATTCAATAATAAATCTCAGGTATTTGGATTAATAATACAAAACAATCGTGTTATTGTTAATCTTGCTACGTTTCGAATACTTTATTTAGTCAGGCTCTGAAAAATACATATATATACAAATTCAATTATACTATAATCAGTAAAAAATATATAAAAAATTTTGTAAATTATTACCAATATTAACAATAACACGATTGTTTTGTATTATTAATCCAAATACCTGAGATTTATTATTGAATTATAATAATAATTTTGGATGCGATATAATGTCTAGTATAAATAAATTTAAATAAAATAAAAAATAAATGTATAGATGTT
Source organism: Venustoraphidia nigricollis (assembly GCA_034508555.1). Classification (NCBI taxonomy): domain Eukaryota; kingdom Metazoa; phylum Arthropoda; class Insecta; order Raphidioptera; family Raphidiidae; genus Venustoraphidia; species Venustoraphidia nigricollis. Next base: position 984,896 of record JAVRKA010000038.1, on the reverse strand, counting down.
TATTTAATTAGGTTAGACACAGTAATGTTTTGCACCAAACATTGCTATAACCTCCCCTTTTCAAATCATCGCGCTTCCCCTCTCCCTCTATTTCTTTTCAATCTTTTCAATGAATGCTCCAAATAATAATAAGTTTAAATTTGAAATCTTTTATTATCACACATACAACTTACGTGCATGCACCTATGATTTCTTTTGTGACATTTAGAAACACTTTATTAAAAAGACAGATATATTGCCAAGTATTGTGTAATCACATTTCTTTCTTTATCATTCAACAGTCATCAGATTTAATTTCTTTTCTTTAGGGTGCAAGTAGATTTGAATATGGATTTATCTTTGCGACACTAGCTAGAGGCTAATACAAACTGTTCAAGCAATATCTTTCAGATCAATTTCAATATTTTGATACTTTTAACGTTTTTTCTTTCACGTAGAACTTTTTCTTAAGGTGATTGTTTACCAACTATTCAATATGCCCCCTTTTTTAATAGTACAGCTCTATCTTAGAGCAGTTGGATCTGTGTTTACATGTAAAATGCACTTGCGTTTCGAAAATTTCTAATTTCTATGAGAAATCTTATTCAATCTTTGATTGTTAACAGTGTTGGATCACTTTCACACAGTTTGTGTTGAGACCCAGCGGTAAGAGGCGAGGTAGGCAAAAGACATATTGTGGGTGTGACCTTCTTTAGCTGCCTCGCTCAAATCGTCCTCATGTTTCAATTTTTGGCTGGTGCCAACTACGAGGTTAAAAGATGCTATTGCAAGGGTGCCGCTGTCAATATATTGATTACTCAAATATTTTGAAGATTTAAAAAACTTTTCCGAAAAAGGAAGAGTCACTTTAGGTTTGTGATGGAACAGTTTTGTGAAATAAATCCGAATAAGATCGTAGTGTGACATTGAAAACGTGTGTTTTTTTGACACAATTAATGCCAACTTTTTTCTAGTAAATCGTAAATAAATTACAAAAGTAGTGCATTAAAGACCTAGATTTGTCCTTTATCTTCCTTATAGAGAAAGAATTTTTGCAGAATGTTGACGAATAAGTTTACAATCAGTTGACAGCTGAAGCTCTATTTTTGGTTTAAATTCAGAGCATTCTGACAGCCTTAATGCTTCAAAATGTATACCATTCTATATGACTTTTATAGTTTATTTGATCTAAATAAACAATTTAAAATCTGATAAAAACGAGAAAATTAACACCATTTTTTGTACAAAAAAAAAAAATTTAATTAAAAAAAAACCCGGGTCGCAGTGCCAAAACCCTGCCGACAATATAGTGTATTTGCTAATACATCAGGCCTTGTGGCTTTATTATGTGAACTTAAGGTGATTATTGGGCAAAATAAAAAAATTTACTCCTTAATACACCCCTTTAAATTACATTTTTTTTAACTACATCATTATTGTCGATCAAACGTCTACACCAAAATTAAAAACACCTTTCAGGAAATAACTCACTATCTGCAAACTAGTGTTTTCAGAAAATTTTTAAATCCGGTCCTGTCGGGCCGATTTTATTGAAATTTTAGGAACACTTTTTAATTGCTATTAAAGGGTTAAATTTCAATTTTGAAACGATTCTGAGAATTTTTTAGGTATTTTTGGGCCCAAAAACTTTTTTCAACCCCTAAAAACTACCCTTAAAATGGCCCGATTGGGCCCATTTTAAATAGGGTTCTTGCGGTAGTGGATTCCAACATGTGGGCAAAATTTCGTAAAAATCAATTAACTCTTTCGAAAGTTATAGCGCGCACACATATATATATATATATATATATATATATATATATAAATATATATATATATATATATATACATATATATATATAAACATTTTTAAAAATGGTGCCAAAGTGTTTAGAAGGTTATGAAACGTCGAGAAATTTTGGTCCGACCCCTAGGTCCCGCCATCCGACCAACGCCAATAGTGTATGTTGCCTATGGCAAATACACTAAAAAATTATAAAGCAAGCCTTTGTCAGTATGTTTAACATAAGTCTATAAAGAAAAAAAACTACAAACTGTCCACTTGCTTCCCCGTAATTCAAAGTCTCGTGGCGTGCTGCAAAGAAATATTGACGAATATCACGTTTTTTAATTCAATTTTTAAAGTGAAATGTACGTCTTTTGAAATTTTTAAGCAGCTATCTGTGAAGCCGAATGCTTAATCAGAGCTTATAAAAACAGTAATGAAATCAATTTTGCAATCACAGTTCGAAATTTCCCGAGACCATATTTCACAGTTCAAGGCTGTCGGAACGCTCTGAATTTAAGCCAAAAATAGAGCTTCGGCTGTCAACTGATTGTAGACTCATTTGTCAACATTCTGCAAAAAATTTCTTTCTCTATATGGAAGATAAAGGACATATCTAGATTTCTAATGGACTACTTTTGTAATTTATGTACGATTTACTAGAAAAAAGTTGGCATTAATTCTGTCAAAAAAACACACGTTTCCAGTGTCTAAAGTGACTCTTCCTTTTTCGGAAAAGTTTTTTAAGTCTTCAAAATATCTCCAAAAATTAGAGTCATCAATTGACAGCGGCACCCTTGCAATACAATTTTTTAGCCTCGTAGTTGGCACCAACCAAAAATTGAAACGTGCGGATGATTTGAGCGAGACAGAGCTAAAGAAAGTCACACCCACAATATGTCTTTTGCCTACCTCGCCCCTTACCGCCGGGTTTCAGCACAAGCAAAATTCAGAGCGTTCCGACAGCCTTAAGGGATAAGTCACTTCAAGATAGGAAGATGCGGAGAATGGATCACAACTGCCTTACTATTATAAATAATAATAATAATAATAATAATAATGCGTTTAACGTCCGTTTCTCGACTTTATGTCATAACAGAGGCCATTCGCACCATTACTATTTTTCATTTTACCACTTCCCGTTTTTTTCTACATTTCTTAAACTTTAACTTATATAATAGCAATGGGCGAATGAAGGAATTACAGGAAATTAGGATAAGGTAGGTAATTTTTGAACTAGGAGTTTGATAGGTAATCGGCCATGGCCTCAAATAAGGAACCACCTCGATATTTATCTGGAATTAATTGAGGGAAACCATGGAAAACCTCAATCAAGATGGCCGGTACAGGAATTACCGTTTCTGGGCGAAAGGCAGTAGGAAAAAGTCCCAGCCACATCTGCCCCCGCCGGGAATCGAACCCGGACCTCCCGAATGCGAGTCTAGTGCTGTACCACTACTCTACCCAGCTCGGTGCCTTACTATTATAAAAGAACTGCTTAATTCACTGACATATGTCACGTTTCCTCTACTGTATTAATTTGTAACACGTACTTAAAAATACACTTTTTTTTGTGTTTACGAAAGAATACCGGTGCGTGAGTGAGAAAGTCACTTTCACACACTCTTTTAATCAACTTCCAGAAGTTTATTTAGTATAATTTGATACTTTTCTCTTATATTAAAACACTTCACTAAGTAACTCTGGCATAAATTTGAAAGGAAAATTGAATAAGATTTTATTTTTCTATGGTTGCTCTTTCTTTTAAACTTTGTTTCTGTATTTTCCCAGCATCCTGCTTTTACCTTGAATTATAACATCCTTTTACCACAGTTCCGTGTTATTCTTAAAACTTAGACATCGGATGTTTGTCAACAGTGACAGGACCGTACGTCAAACTTTTACTGTAAAATTTATAAGCTGATACTATTTTTTAGCCGCTATAAGAGTAATTTTGTTCAACGACAAACGACACCGTCAAGACTGTGTGCGGTATGCAAAGAACCCATTGGCTGACCGGTAGTGTCGATACGAATGCGTTGAAGGGGAAACTTCATCGACACGCCCCTTTCTGTTTAGTGTTACAAATATTTATCCATGAAGTATCACTTCACACGTTCGAGATTCATACGCACACTTTTTTTCTTTAACTGAGCTTATATTTAGGGGACTCCCGTCCATCGAAAGGTGATATATACAAATTTAAATTTTCTAAGAAATAATCATGTCTGATGTCTTTGAATTAGTGTCATAGAGTAGAGTATGAAACACCTTTTTTAGTTTAAACTGGAGTCGCAGGGAAGGGAGGCAGCAAAGTGGCTATTTTTGGTGTCAATCCAAATTTTAAATTTGTAGTTAAAAAAATAATATCCAACTGTTTAGACTTTTACGGTCGGCATTGTTCAAAATTTTTTTTCGGTGTCTAGGTTTGTAGGCCGTGGTCCATTGATATTTCTATCTAGTGCTTCGTCTACAACTGCAGCAAACGTTATCAAAGGCATGGTAGCGGGCGAAGGCTTCTCCTTGGCAGCTCACAGAAATGTAACGGTGTCTAAGATTGAATGTGTTTTCTACTAGGTCGTAGGCCGTGCTTCCTACTACGATCGAGCCGAAAACACACTCTCTTACTTGTGAGCCGCCAAAGAAGACATTTCGCCTTCAATAATGTCTTCCGCAGTTGTAGACGAAACATCAATGTACCATATAAGCGGATGCTACTAGCCGGAGTTAGCACATCAGTGCTACTTTACGGAGCGCCGATCTGGGCTGAGGCCCTAAATATACCATCGTACGGTAGGTTGGTATCCCCAGTCAATAAGAGTTACATCCGCCTACAGAACCATATCTGGCGAAGCTGCACTGGTGATTGCGGGACTTCCCCCGCTAGATCTACTGGTGAAAGAGCGAATGGACCGACACTGGGATAGAGGATAGAGGATAGAGGAAAAAGCATCACGGCCTGGCAATCAAGATGGGACAGTGCAACGAAGGGGAGGTGGACCCACCGACTGATCCCTAAGATAACAAATTGGGTAAAACGAAAACATGGACGGGTCGATTACTGTCTAACACAGATACTCTCTGGACACGGGGTGTTCAAAGAGTATCTGATGCGGATAGGGGTTGAGAATACATCGGAGTGCCCAACGTGCCCACAAATAATAGAGAGCGCCGAGCATGTGCTCATTAAATGCGCGCGTTTTGAGCGCAAAAGGAAGGAGCTGGAGTGCGGCATGGGTATGGTGCTTACTGCTGACAACTATGTCAGCACTATGCTGCGCTCTGAGCAAGATTGGATAGCAGGACACGAGTTTGCTGTCTCAATTATCAGAACCCTGATGGTGCGATAAAGCCGATGGCTGAACCCCCCCTCCCGCGAAGTAATGACAGACCGTCGGTGCCGCGGGAGGGATAAAGGGATTAGATCGAGGGGGTTTTAGTGGGTAGGGGGCCATTGGCTCGATTCCCATACTACCCAGGGCTATTTTCACTGGGTGTCCGTAAAAAGGATTTTCCCCCTCTCACAAAAAAAAAAAATCAATGTACCATGGCTTACGAGTCTGGAAACCAAGAAGATTTGGACGAACGCTGGGCGTGAAAGCCTCTACACTTGGATAAAACATTATTAGTTATTAAAATAACTGTGTGTAAAAATAATAGCGACCAGATGTACAAAATAGAGCGGTAAATTCAAATACGATTGACAGACAACTGTCTGTATTTACACGAGTCCCGATATTATAATTCTTAAAATCAATCAATATTCCGAGATTAGCCTGTGAGCCGTCAAGGAAGACACTTCGCCCACTGATACATCGCCTTTAATAATGTAATAATAATAAAAAACCCGGGTCGCAGTGCCAAAACCCTGCCGACAATATAGTGTATTTGCTTGTATAGGGCCGTGTGGTTTTATACTTTTATTATGTGAAATAAAGTTTGTTTGTGGGCAAAATAAAAAATTTAACCCCTTAATACACCCCTTAAAATAACATTTTTTTTCTTAATTGTAATATTATTATCTATCTAACGTCTACACCGAATTAAATACACTCTTCAATAAATAAGTCACTATCTACAAATTAGTGTTTTCAAAAAATGTGTAAGTCCGGTTCTGTTGAGCCGATTTTATTGAAATTTTAGAGACAGTTTTTAATTACTACCAGAGGGTTAAATTTCAATTTTGAAACGATTCGGAGAATTTTTTCGGTATTTTGGTGTCCAAAAACATTTTTCAACATTTAAAAACTACCCTTAAAATGCCCCGATTAGGCCCATTTTAAATAGGCTTCTTGCGGTGATGGATTTCAACACGTGGGCCAAATTTCGTTAAAATCAATTAACTTCTTCGAAAGTTATTGCCCGCACACATATATATATATATATATATATATATATATATATATATATATATATATATATATATATATATATACACGCATATATATATATATAAACATTTTTAAAAATGGTGCCAAAGTGTTTAGGAGGTTATGAAACGGCGAGAAATTTTGGTCCGACACCTAGGTCCCGCCATCCGACCAACGCCAATAGTGTATGTTGCCATATGGCAAATACACTAATAATAGTTTTATTTGTGGTGCCATAGTGGATACAAATTGTCAATTCAGAGTCCATCAAGGACATTAGTAGGTTCATCAAGAACACAGTCGTTCATGACCCAACAGAAATTTATTTAAATTATAAAAAGCGCTTGCTATCAAAAATTCTTTCAAGTATTTTTTAAATTTTGATAATTCGCCACAATTTTTAATATTTTGAGGCAGTTTGTTAAAAATAGTAATACCCAGACAATTTGGGGATTTTTTTGAGATATTTAAATGCTTGAAAGGCACTCTAAGCTCACACTCGAGTATTTAGATCATGAACGTCCGAGTTCTTGATAAACCTACTAGAATTCTTGAATACATAGATGGACATTTCAAAGATTATAGAAAATAAAGTGAGTACTTTATATTTTTTAAATAAATCTCTGCAACTTGTTCGCTGCGACACACCATCAATACATCTGATAATTTTTTTTTTGACACCGCAGTTGTAGACGAAGTATCAGGTAGAAATGTCAATGGATCACGGTCTACAAGCCTGGAAACCAAGACGATTGAAAAAAAGTAGATATTGTAGATTATAAACAAATTGAAAGTATGATTTGGTTCTAAACGTGATTGTAAATGAACAACTAAAGTAAAATAAATTTTTACTAGGGGAGATCCTACCCTTGAATATGGAATCATAGTTTCGTTTAACAATATGTACCCTACTTACGCGTTGCGCATTTGTTATTGTGCATAAAATTCAGACTAAAGCTGCTTTTCCTAGAAATGGCATTACCTGACATTCTATGTAATGCACCATAATGCATCTGAGAATAGAGATATCTAGGTACTATGTACATAGTATTGGTACACAATAAGAATGTACAAAAAAATATCACTGATGGTTTACAGACTACAGATTCTCTTTGTTTATCTACTAGCCTAAACCCGCGACTTCGTTCCCGCCAACGTCAATAGGGATGTTGACTATTTTTGGGAAAGTGTTTTAAATCGTGCATAAGTACCTAATATTGCCACAAATATTGATTGTTTTTATCTAAATACAACTCAAGCCTTAAAAATCATGTATTTTAAATCCCGTTTCAAACGGTCCAAAACGCCAATACTAGTCGCGTGACGTCACCTGTTCATACCAAAGGAGGCTCAAAAGTTTACACGGGAGCTACCATCCTATAGATGCGTATTATGTGCTCATAAACGTTAGTAAACTGAGGTGATGAAAAGTTGTTTCGTAGTCGTTGCTATAGTTACATGTAATTTGACGTTTCCTATAAACAAATAATAATAAATTACACACTAAATATTAACCAAACAATGAAGTTTTTTGACAGTGGCTGAACATATGACGTCATGCGCTCTGATTGGTGTCTGCTGTCACGTGACTTGAGAGTGATTTTATTAGGTTTTATTTATTAAATATTAATTAAATTCCTTAAAAATAAGGAAAAATATAGTGTTTTTTAGTATTTCTATCATAGAAACTACTACTTTTCGTTAAAATTATGTTTTTATTTGAATACAGTCAACATCCCTATTCAAATAGTCAAAACGTTTACCAAAAAAGTGATTGCATGTACGCGCGTTAGAAATATTTCTTCGTCAGGTAGAATTACCAATTGACAATGGCTTACAAACCCGAAAACTAAGAAGATTTGTAGCGTACTTTTTCGACAAAGGTCCCTTTGAAAAATATATAGAATCACTATCAAACTTATACTATAAATTGTATATATGAGTTTTAAACACACTAGCTTTATGAAGTTATACGGCCACTGACGTTCAGTTAATAGCCCAAGAGCTATGAAACCTTTTTTGGTAGGTATTTGAGGCAGTGTGAAAATTTGTACAATAACTCTTTAGTAATATCTGAATACTTTAACACAGACCTGGCTGAAGGGTAGCGGGGCTTAACCGACTTAACCGACTTAACCGATTTAACAAACATATTGACCGCCTGGCAGGTAAAATGCCCCACCAAAAAGACCTGTTTTTTTTAATATATCTATTTTTAGTTACCAATAATATTCTGTTTAAATTTCAATGTGCCTCAGATATATTTTTTAAGTCTTAAAAAATATAATTTTGCAAACACTTGGCTAAGTTTTAGACCAGATTAAAAAATCTGACTTTTATTTTTCAACTCCTTAACTCTTTAGTACACAGAAAAAAATAGTTGACCTTTTATTAATGATCGCTAGTGATCAAACGTAAATCATTATTATAATCATTTTTTTCCTTAATACATTGTGCAAAACTGATAATAAGTATGAATTTTAGTGATTGTCTAATACCATATTCGTCATAATAATGATCGAGTCTCCATTATAATAATATAATATGATCATACATTCAATGTAAAAAATTATGTAAACAATGAAATTTACATTGGTGCAACGACAAAAATGCATCTAGCTAATGACCACGAAGTGTTTAATACTACGTATCGGTAATTTATCACATCGCATTGTAATAATGCATAAGTTAATGGCCTTATGATTATATCAACGTAAAATTGTTCAGCAAAATGTTTAGTCAATGTATCCAGGCCTTAATATAATGAATACTGAGTTTAGTGGGACAAAACGGTACTAACTCAATATTTTATTTCGTTCCGTTTATGCTTCAGTACGTTGTGGTTATGTTTTAACCCTTGATATATCAATGCTATCGCCCCTCACTCCTACATAACCAATAAGACATCACACGATCACAGGTCGCAACAGGCAAAAATATTGTTGGCGGCTTTGTGCAAATGTAGTAATCGGTTGCTTGTGTCCGTGTTTTAAGGCATTTTTTTATACTTGTGCTTTAAGTAAAGAATTAAAAAGTGTGTTGCAGATACAGTGAAATTACTAGTGTGCTAAGTTTATATATTTTTTATACACCATTGGCATGCATTATCTACACCTAAACCTAAAAGGCTAAAAGTTTTTATATCGGCCGAGAACGCACTATTTGGACAGCCTGTATAATTTACAGTCTACAATGTTAAGTTTATAATAAATTATTATGTTAACAAGTAATTAAAAAACACTTGAAAATTCTACAAATAATTCTTTATTTCTCGACGATCGTTTCGGACAATAAGTCCATCTTCAGGAGTACAAAACTTATACTAAATTACATATTTTCATTATGCCTACTACCACGTGCCGAGTGAAAAATCAGTGCAAATTAATTATTATGTGTTTATAATATTATTTAACTGTACAGTGGAGCGTTTCTCAACCTTTTTAAAACGTGACCCAACATATTATGTTTTGAAGTCGTACTTCGATTCAATTATTTTATAATATAAAATCAGAAAAAGTTACTATATCAACATGATATGTATCATGGACTAATAATTTATAATTTAAAAGTAATTTTTTAAAATTGAAATCTTCAGTTAATTTCCCAAGTGTTATCTTTTCAAGTATAAGATATCTAATTATATTTTTATTTCGCTATTTTACCAGTTCCTTCGCGACCCAAAGGTTGCGAAATGCTGGAATGGAGTATGTATTATTTTTTTTGTATTGAATAAATATTACAATTAAATCTGATTCATGTCTTTTCAAAAATGTACCTGTACGAAATATTTACAATAAAATAGAAATGACTAAATTAACATACAATTAGTATATCATATTAAAAATTATCACCGTTATGACTGAACGTCGATCATTTTTTAATATTATACACTAATTGTCTGTTAATTTAGTCATTTTTATTTTCTTATAAATATTTTCAATAAACCACCTTCCTTGAATCGTTAAGGCAATGCTACGCAGCCATGGATTAATGCCTGCCGTTCTTATATTAATGCCACTAAGCATTAGACCAATACACTGGTTTAATTGAACAAACCATACAAAATCATTAATACAATGGCCAACTATTGATGTTCAAGTGATAAAGTTGATGTTTTTTATCATCAATACGATGAATGCGATTGAATAATCGATGTACAGAAAACATTAAAACCATGATACAAAGTTAAAGCTTTATGGGATCATATTAATAATTGTGATTATTGACTTACAAACATTGTTCATTAATATAATGCAGTTCATTTTTAAAACTATTTGAAGAAATCAATGTCCCTCGGGCGTTAATATAATCACCTTAACCTTTATCAATCAACAATAGTACGTTACAATGATTAAGTCGAGCATCGGTTGAAAAATAATGTCCAAATACATTGTTTCAACGTCTTTTTTAATTATATTTACGTCAGTTTTTCGTTCTGTGTAATATCCGAATACTTTAACACAGACCTGGCTGAAGGGTAGCGAGGCTTAACCGACTTAACCGATTTATCAAACATATTGACCGCCTGGCAGGTAAAATGCCCCACCAAAACGACGTGTCTTTTTGAATATATCTATTATTAGTTATCAATAATATTCTGTTTAAATTTCAATGTGCCTCAAATATATTTTTTTAAGTCTTAAAAAATATAATTTTGCAAAAACCTGGCTAAGTTTTAGACCAGATTAAAAAATCTGGGCTTTTTATTTTTCAACTCCTTAAATACTAAATTTTAAAATGCCTCAAGGATTGGTTATTGCACAGAAATTTTAAAATCTGGTAACTCGGTTAAGCCACGCTACCCTTCAGCCAGGTTTGTGTTGTTGTATTCGGATCTTACTAAAGAGTTATTGTACCAATTTTCACAGTGCCTCAAATACCTACCTAAAATGCTTAATAGCTCTCCCACTATAACTTGTATGATCTGATAATGAACTTGAATGCACGGAAGACATGTTTGTGCAATAGGAATGACGTGTGCTGCTGCATTTGCGTTAAATCAAGACATGCCATCGTTCATCACCTGCCTTCGGTGTTTAGTCGCCGGCTGGACATAAAAGCAGATGCATCCGAAGATGCTTCGATTAATTTTTAATTGACTTAGATCATATCTTAAAAATTTCGAATACTCTACCTTAAAACCAGGAACGGATTTACATAGGGACTAATAGAGCTTAATCCCTGAGCCTCCGTGTCACAAAGACCTACTAAAAAACATTTATCATCATTTATAATTTTTCAGTAACAAATAAGCACTTATCGTATTGTAGAAAATTGTTAATATTAGTGATACTATATCATGAGTTAATTCAGACAGAGATTTGACAATTTTTTGGGTTGATTTGAACATATTTTTGGGTGAAATTTGACAATTATTTGGGCGTACTTTTATATTTTTCAGATGAATTATGTCAATTACCTGAATGAATTTTAAAAATTTTTTGGGTGAGTTTTGACATTTTTTTGGATGAATTTATAATATGATTATTTGTTTGGTCAGGTTACCAAATTTCAAGTCTGGTTTGATGTTAAAACAAATTTTAAACCTCAATTTAAAGACTCTTAATCTAATAAAAAACGGGGCTTCATTGGATTTATTTATTTATTTATTGTACATTATAGACGCTCAACAACTTAAGTCAGTAGCGTCTTAAATATATCAAACATAATCATTTAAAACTACACGCCATCACACCACAACAGTCCGGTAAAGAAGCCAGCACACTGTGGACCAGTGTGCTGGACTTAAATAAGCCCCGAAAAACCTAGTTCCGCCCCTGCTTAAAGCACACATTTATAAGAATACTTGCATGATTTTTTTTTGCTATAAGAGTTGTCCATTCTGAACAAAAATGACAATTTAATCGCTTCATTTCGATTGCAAATAAATTAAAAATAATTTTGAAATATTTATGAAAGTCCATTTGTTAATTATGAACGTATATATAAGTATTTTTAAAAAGTACCTACAGCAGATGAACTAAATACAAAACTAGTGAAAAATATTTTATTGTATCCATGTAAACTGTGTAAACTATGCGTTTATGCGCAGCCGAATATTCAAGTTAGATATAGTGACGTTGCACGTCATTTTTGATTACATGATTCCAAGTTTTTTTTTAAATATACACTTTTACAATTCAATTTTGTACAAATTTTAGAGTCAAATTGACGTAGATTTTCGTGCTGCACAATAAAAAATACCTAAGAGCCAGCGTATTAATAATTTTTGTAACTCGACAAACAATTTTGGTTTTACCTGGTCGTTACAGATGTTAGGTTATTAATTTTGTGAATGCATGTTTAGTAAGTACGACCATTTCAGTAATGGGGTGCTGTGCCCTGCTGTTTAAAACTCCAGTAAAATTATTTTTATGTTCAACGTAAACGACCTGGTGATCGTTGCTAAATGACGTCATAAAAGTGTTCACACGCAGGTACAACCTATATTTTTATATTGACACACAATTCTATATTACAGAATGTCCTAAAAACTCTAGTAAGGTAGCAAAATAGTAGGAGTGAGTCATCAATTTAGTATGATTCGCTTAATGGAGCGGCAAAGCAATGAATGTTAAACATACCGGACTCATACATGAAAATTTTGACGCTTATAATTATACATTGTGAAATATAAATGTATGACTCACTCCTTAATTAGTGTATTTGCCATATGGCAATATACACTATTGGCGTTGGTCGGATGGCGGGACCTAGGGGTCGGACCAAAATTTCTCGACGTTTCATAACCTCCTAAACACTTTGGCACCATTTTTAAAAATGTTTATATATATATGTATATATATATATATATATATATATATTTATATATATGTGTGCGGGCAATAACTTTCGAAAGAGTTAATTGATTTTAACGAAATTTGGCCTACGTGTTGAAATCTATCACCACAAGAAGCCTATTTAAAATGGGCGTAATCATGACATTTTAAGGGTAGTTTTTAGGGGTTGAAAAATGTTTTTGGGCTCCAAAATACCGAAAAAATTCTCAGAATCGTTTCAAAATTGACATTTAACCCTTTAATACTAATTAAAAAGTGTCCCTAAAATTTTAATAAAATCGGCCCGACAGGACCGGACTTACAAATTTTATGAAAACACTAGTTTGCAGATAGTGAATTATTTACTGAAAGCTGTATATAATTTGGTATAGAGGTTCGACTGATAATAATATTGCAATTATGGAAAAAAAATGTTATTTTAAGGGGTGTATTAAGGAGTAACATTTTTTATTTTGCCCAAAAACCAACTTAAGTTCGCATAATATAACCACAGTGCCTGTATAAGCAAATACACTGTATTGTCGGCAGGGTTTTGGCACTGCGACCCAGGTTGTTTTAAAATTAAAAACTACCAGAATTTGCATTGAAAAAGTAAATGTCATAAATGCTGATTATATTATGTCAATTTTTCAGTATTTTTGGAATTGGAATTATCCTGTCGCCCAATTGACTGGATTTTTTTTACTACAATAATAGTTTTCTAGGACATCCTGTATTGTTAGGTTCATATTGACAGGGTGCATATGAAATGAAATTTGAATAGATCGTTTACATTAAAAAAAATACTATAGTCGAAATAGACTAGTATCTACTATATTACTTGTTACAGATACTTCATAAAAGGTTTCTTTATGACTGTTTATATAATACCTATTAAAAAAAATATATACATAAATGCCTATTCAAATACTTTACTTCTTTGTATAATAATTTATATTCCTAATAAAAATAAAATCGTCTCTGAACTCATAAAGTTTTTGTGCTGAATTATTTCTGCTTATAAATAGTGGTTGGGCAAAATAACACTAACAGTTATTTTGGAACCGTTGCCAATAAAGGAGCGGCTCCAAAAATAACAGTCAAAAAAATAACAGGTATCAGAATAAGGATGTTGACTATTTTTGGGAAAGTGTTTTAAATTGTGCATAAGTACCTAATATTGCGACAAATATTGATTATTTTTATTTAAATACAACCCAAGCCTTAAAAATCATGTACTTTAAATACCGTTTCAAATTTCGGTCCAAAACGCCAATACTAGTCGCGTGACGTCACCTGTTCATACCAAAGTAGGCTCAAAAGTTTACACGGGAGCTACCATCCTATAGATGCGTATTCTGTGCTCATAAACGTTAGTAAACTGAGGTGATGATAAGTTGTTTCGTAGTCGTTGCTATAGTTACATGTAATTTGACGTTTCCTATAAACAAATAATAATAAATTACACACTAAATATTAACCAAACAATGAAGTTTTTTGACAGTGGCTGAACATATGACGTCATGCGCTCTGATTTGTGTCTGTTGTCACATGACTTGAGAGTGATTTTATTAGGTTTTATTTATTAAATATTAATTAAATTCCTTAAAAATAAGGAAATTTATAGTGTTTTTTAGTATTTCTATCATAGAAACTACTACTTTTCGTTAAAATTATGTTTTTATTTGAATACAGTCAACATCCCTATTATGTGGTTAAAAAAATAACGGATAAAAAATTGTTATAAAATTAGAGGTGCCAAAATAAACTCGTTGTCTCATCGTATCATACAAAATATCCAAGAAACCACGAAAAAACTTTCGAGAAAACGATTTTACCGATAGAGGTTCCCTTATAGTTTTATTATCATTTTGTGTGAAAAGCAAATTATTATCGAATAAAGGTATGATCTAGGTAGGCTAAGAAGGGTAGCGGAGTTTCAAATGGCAGTTTATTACAAGCATTTATATGCAGCTACCCCAAGGTCCTTAAGGGACAGGGGGTTGCTATTCAACACGTGTTCCAGTTGTATTTACCTACTGGAAACCCAACCCCTTGATCTAGGTAAAATAACGGGAATCTTTGTTTTGCAACGGCGAAATACGCTAGATGTCTTCACACTATGCACATAGCATTTTTTTTATTAAATTTTATTTGATGTAGATTTAACATAAAAACTATTTGGCGAATTTTGATGAAACTTTTTTTGAAATATTGACTTTTTTTTTCTTTTTTGTCCTTGGTAATTAATATAAAAATGATTTGTAGGGAAAAAGGACTTTTTTAGTAAACACTTATTTGTTATTTATAGCGACGTTTCGTCCCTTTCTTGGGACCTTTTCAAGCTTTATAACTGTAATTGAATTAAAATACAATTTGTAAATTTACAATTGAAATATAAAATTTTCAAATTGTATTTTAATTCAATTACAGTTATAAAGTTTGAAAAAGTCCCAAGAAAGGGACGAAACATCGCTGTAAATAACAAATAAGTGTTTACTAAAAAAGTCTTTTTTCCCGACAAATCATTTTTATTTTTTTTTGAAATGTTTCTTATGATTCCAGAAATGCTATAGCGTATGTTTTATTTCGCTATTTTATCGCAAAGTTAATTACTTTAATATCTTTTTTGGCATACTTCTGTACAAATATATAAAACTAGCGGACTTGTGCGAATACTTCACACCGTTAGTGGTCAGTTACGTAATATAATAGGGTGGAAATAAATGTTATTCTATTCAGAGACTTCAGCTCCACTACTTCACTTAATATTACCGACAATTGTTAAAATAAACACCAGATGGTGACATTTGTTCTATTTTATTCTATTCTATTCAGAGACTTCAGCGCCACTACGTCACTTAATATTACCGGCAACTGTTAAAATAAACAGATTGCCACCAGATGGCGACATTTGTTTATTCTGAATGTTATTTTTTGTAATGAGATTGTTAAAATTTTTAAATTATAATTTTTTAATGAAAACATTATTTTTAAGATAGATATTAACTTATTATTCCTCATTAGAGGGGAAAATATTCTCCAAAATGGCGTATCAAACATTAATTTTGATACCGTATTAAAAGAGATATTTCATACCGACAAAAAATCCAAACGCGCCAATAGACGTTTTACATAAAAAAAATCCGCGCCGGAAAAATATGTCTATCTTGAATAGGCAAGTTATAAATTCGGGCGAAGTTAGTAATAATAATAAGTAAAAATGTACCACTACCAGCCTGACAGAAACTTGACTTATTTATTTTACGGCTACATCGTGTGACGGCAGCTTAATACGTAATATGTGACCGAAAATTTGATATTTCCGGCTCATATCTGAAATTATGATTCCTTTATTAAAAAGGGTTTTAATTTTATAGCGGTTAAATTCGGTTACCACTGGTACCAGTATTTTTCAATTTCCCATACTGTTGTTTAATTTGATTTATGTAGTAATTAAACATAGATTCTATTTTATGTATTGTAAAATTTTATTTATTTTATAGTATTTTAGCGGTCTTGAGAATAGCCCATCACGCAGGTCTTTCATTTCCCAGTTTCTTTACCGAGAGCAGGTGTAAAAGTATTAATTTTCAATTTATGATTAAAATAATTGAAGATATGAGCTATGTAGTATTCGAACCAAATAAACTTAGCTGTTGATGACCTTGAAAAAAAAGCATGTGACGCGACACACACGATCGAAGTGAAATTTCTTCTACCTATATGTCGGAGACAGATAGAAAATATCACTTATCAGCAAAGGCGTAACTAGCGAGGGGCAGAGGGGGGCAACTGACCCCCCCCTGGAATCAGAAAATAAGTCGTTATTAAATTTTGTTGCTGGAATTTTTACAATTCTTGAAATAACTTTACTTCTACAATCCAAGAAAAATGATACTAGTATAAGACATGTAACTAGAATTTTCTTTTTCAAGCAAATAATTGTAATAGCTTAGTTGATAAAGCACTGCTATAATTATACATAATTTTCTTAATATTTTGGTTTCATTCACCTTTTCCGTGATAATATGTTACAACCTGAACGACCATGGCTTGCCCCCCCCCTAGTTTTGATCCTGGGTACGCCCTTGCGTATCAGACTATTTTATGTTTTAATTGATGACACAACTTTTAATAAGATGGCTGATCCCTCAGATTGTAAAATATGCTCTCGAGAAATTTTGGAACTGTGATAGTAAAATTCATGTTATTTTTGTTTTTATTAGCTGTGATTAAGCGTTAAGCTTAATAAAATTTGGGCTGCTTCTTAAAATTTTCAAAAAACATATTTTTGTCTCAAAAAAGTGAGTTAAAAATGCAATATATATCAATATTTCTTTACAGAAGATCTCGAATTACGGGGAGGGCAAATTATCATTTTGAATTTTTCATAATTTATGTTACCTTATAAGATTTCTAGCTTACCAATATGTCGATACTCCTTTGCATAAACTGAACGTCATTTCTGTGAGAAAAAGTTACTTTGCGCCTAAAGAAGTTTAACTTCAGAAACTAAAAAAATAATAACACCAACCGCCGGAATCAACCACGACCTTTAGATTATGAGGCAACTGTTCTACCCCACTGCTACCTTAGGTAATGTTCTACAATCGATTTTTATAGTATATGGTATACGTACACTACAACACGTTCTCTACTTTTTCAGTCTAATGAATCAATTTTACTTTACAGTGCCAAAAGAAGTTTTACTTCAAAAATAATATTGATCACAGTTTCCTTAATGGAATTGTTTGTGTTGCCGCCAACAAAAAAGCATCTCGTAGATCGTTCCACAGCTTTCTTAATTCCATTTAGAAGTTCATTATGACGTCACGAAAGGCTGCTGTGACGGCTGCGTGATTTTCAATTATTCCGTGAAATTAATTGGCCAAACCGCTACGTCCTGACAAAACATTCAGTTTTACGTATCAACAAGCTGTGTTATTAGTTTTATAGAGCGGCAATTTTCATTCTGTGACTCGAACAAGACTTAAAAAATGGAGTCTATTTTTCATTAGACTTCATCTTGGAATAATGCGGAATAATAAATCATTTTATTTTTATTTGAAATTCATTAAATTTGAAATATTAATAGGGATGTTGACTGTATTCAAATAAAAACATAATTTTAACGATCAGTAGTAGTTTCTATGATAGAAATACTAAAAAACACTATATTTTTCCTTATTTTTAAGGAATTTAATTAATATTGAATAAATCACTCTCAAGTCACGTGACAACAGACACCAATCAGAGCGCATGACGTCATATGTTCAGCCGCTGTCAAAAAACTTCATTGTTTGGTTAATATTTAGTATGTAATTTATTATTATTTGTGTATAGGAAACGTCAAATTACATGTAACTATAGCAACGACTACGAAACAACTTTTCATCACCTCAGTTTACTAACGTTTATGAGCACAGAATACGCATCTATAGGATAACTTTTGAGCCTCCTTTGGTATGAACAGGTGACGTCACGCGACTAGTATTGGCGTTTTGGACCCAAATTTGAAACGGGATTTAAAATACATGATTTTTAAGGCTTGAGTTGTATTTAAATAAAAATAATAAATATTTGTAGCAATATTAGGTACTTATGCACGATTTAAAATACTGTCCTAAAAATGGTGCTAGACTTAGATTCTCTAGCAGTTAGTTTTTTTTTTTTGTAAAACATTTTTAGAAGTTGATTACTATAATGCCTATAAAGAAGTTTTTCTTTTAAAACTGTCGTTAATTAACTATTAATAAGTGATATAAATCAGTTGTGATAACATTTTTCGAACAAATAATGGATACCACATTATTATTACACCGTCGACAAGGGGAATTAGAAAGAAGACGACATAAAAAAGGGTGTGTGAAAGGTTGATATATCTATGTATAAAAGAAACCTTTTTGTGGAACATCATAATATTATCTAGCAGCAGAGACGCGTTTCCTACCGTGCGTCGGTCTTAGCGCCATGGGGTGCGTTGAATGCCGCCGCGACGCTAACTAAATTAAAAGTTCCCGCAAAGGTGCGTCTTACCCAAGCCTATCTACATTACCTACGTATTCTGACGGTGATTACAGAAGCTTATACAACATACAGTAGAACCCTAGAGCTGTAAAAGATACTTCAAAAAAGTATCCAAATGCTTTTAAAAAAAATTTAACCTCCTTCAATAAAGGCCGCTAAAATGTGTATAATTTTATTGAATTGGCACTGACCTCAAAATTTTATTATTTTATGTTTTTAGTGGCCTTTTTAGGGATGCGTACCTCAAAAGGAAAAAAGGAACCCTTATCCTATAAGGGTTCCTTTTTCGTTGTCTGTTTGCCTGTCAAGACCCTTTTTCTCAGGAACGCGTGGAGGTATTAAGTTGAAATTTATATCAAATACTGAGGTCTGTAATCCCTTGTAGCTGTGAAAAAATCAAACTTCTAGGTCAAGGCAATCAAAAGATACGGCCTCAATACGGGACTCAAAAGCTATAGGGTATTTCCCGTTGACCTGAAAGTACCCTATAGGTTTTGATTCCCTTGATTCGGATATTACTAAAGAAGTATTGTACAAATTTTCACAGTGCCTCAAATATCTACCCAAAATTGTTTAACAACTCTATCAGTACAGCTGCAATAATTTACTATTCGAAATAGTAAAACTATAGCTTTATTGCAACTGTTAATTTGATTATTTTTAATGCTTTTTTGTATGAGTAAATCCGTTGATATAGAAAAGTTTATTCATTAAATAAATCGCTTTAAAACATTTTCATATATACGGTTTCTTTTTGTTGAAATTATAAATTAAAAATAAACTTCGCTTCCAAATAACATTTTAATTATCCGTTTTTTTTTTACAGTAAACACGCGTTGTATTACATTCATACGACTTTAATTTGTGTATATAATTAATTAATGTTCTATACGCCTTGTTTAACCCTTTAATATCTACGCCGCGCATTTATCAACTTGTAACATTTATACACACAGCTATTAAACGCTTTTTTATTCATTATTAATTAGTTATTTTATATGCATTGGATTAATAAACAAATTCCATTCATTGAAGATGTAGGTTTTTTTCCATTTTTCCCATAATAATAACAATTGAATTTCTTTCTGTATTTAAAGTTTTAAATTTTATAACAATTGTTTTGCAGAAAAACAGTCAATCTCGTAATAAATATATTTACATTAATTAAATAAACCTGATTTACCCATATTTTTTTCTCACTGTAATTACAGTCAAATTGATGAGGAAAAAATATTTTTTCTTTATACCTGGTCAAAAGTACATACTTTCGGCTTCGATTTTAAGGCACAAAACGTAACACATGTGCACTGCTGTAACAGCGGGTCGAAACAGTTTTCTCGTGCATACCGATACGAATGTACGTACTTTCGACCGGATGTAAAGAACACAACACGGCCAGAAAATTGAAAGTCCTGTACTGCGCGACACTTTATCCTCGTCGGCTTCGCTACGGGCATCGTATGTCGCGCACTGCAGTAATTTCAACTTTCTGCCCTTACGGTGTAATATACTATTTTGAAGTTTTGAAATTATTTGTTTCTTGGCACCATAAGCGCCCGGGACCCCAAGCAATGGCTTAGAAAAACAAAAAGATTTTTTTTTTGTTTAACGTTTTGGCAATTCATAATTTTTAGGAGGCCTCTAAACAGTGCTGAATTTACATAACGGTACTTAGGGCACAGGCCCAAGGGCCCTCACAACCTAATGCGAAATTCAATTTCTGAAAAAAAAATAATAAAAAATATACATTTACACTGGTCAGTCATCAATACTCTTAATGAATTTTCGGTATAAAATTTTAAAAATATCCAAATTAGTAATATTTATTTTTCATTTTACTTAAATATCTTGTCAATATAATTTAGAATAAAAAAAATGAATAAAAATGAATAAATGAATAAAAAAAGGTTTTTCACTTTAACAAACTGCATCACGTATCGAATCTTAATTCTTGGGGGTCCTCCACAGCTTTTGTGTCCAAAGGCTTTGAATTATCAAATCTGCTCCAAGTGTATACACTAGAGTTGGGTAACTCAGATCTGAACCGGTTCAAAGAGCCGACTCCGACAGAAGATTCGTGAGAGCCGATTCACTTTTTTTTGAGCCGACGGATCAACAGATCCGCGTAACTCAGTGAGACACTTAACACACAGAAGCACATTTTACACTTACGTATCAGTTCTTGCTTTGATGCATCTGTCAGCTCAAATGACTCATGCATCACATGTTTGGC
Source organism: Venustoraphidia nigricollis (assembly GCA_034508555.1). Classification (NCBI taxonomy): domain Eukaryota; kingdom Metazoa; phylum Arthropoda; class Insecta; order Raphidioptera; family Raphidiidae; genus Venustoraphidia; species Venustoraphidia nigricollis. The sequence continues at coordinate 963,719 of JAVRKA010000038.1, read as the reverse complement.
TATGCATTCTTGATTCTATACAGGTCGTGATATGATTGACTGAACTAGGTAACTCAGTGGCAGACTGCAGTAACATATTCAGAACTCGGCTCTTTTTGAACCGGTTCAGTGAGCCGGCTTACATACGGGATCTAGATGCAAAGATGCAGATCATTAAAAAGACCCGTTTTTTCCATCTCTAGTATACACTACTACTTCTTTTAGTAATACAATTTATTAACGTTTCATAGATTGTCTAAACATTGCATGAAATGTCCAAATCATGACAATAATATACACTGTAGATGAAGCCAGTAATCACTCATGTAGTTATAATATCTATATGTAAAACATTATAATGCGTTTTACCGCAACAGATAAGTGGGACAGCCCTAGAAAAGCTTTTAGTAGTAGGGCCCTAACCGCAACATTCACAAACGCATCCAGTAGCAGCTGCTCTGTACTTGTTTTAGGTATCTCTGAAGTACGGGGTCTTCCCTAATGCAAATAGTTACATTTCTGAAACAATCACTTTCATTTTATTACAAGTTTTGATTTAGTTTCACCTATCTCGGTGTCTGTTTGTCTGTAATCGAATTTTGCAAGTTAAATTTGACACACTTCCCGGTTTCCGATTGAACTGAAATTTTGCACACACCTTTGGTCCGTAGGACAATATAATATAGTATTAGATAAATTTGGATAAAATCCGTGGCGCAGGATCAATAAAACAGCAATACTGAGATTAAAATTGCATTTTCACTAACGTTTCGATCCGCTTCGCACCATCTTCAGAGTTCAAATGCTGTCAAATCACATCAGAATTTAGCCTTTAAAAAAAATTCTTTTTGAGTGGTTACCATCAATTTTATTTAGTGACAATTTTAATCATTGGCATAAAAAACTTTAACTAAAATGATAATATATAAGATTTCTATACGGCAGGTTTAGTCTAATTTATATCGGTGTAGAATATTTGTAGCCAACATAATGTTTATTATAAACCAAAAAGAAATTTAAAAAATTTCATCGTAAACAAATTTTTATACAAATATATTTTTATAATGGTAAGTTTCTAAAACATGTGATTTTTGCATTTATCTTAAATATTATAAATATCTTATATTAATATATAAATTGTACTATTTATTAGTGTATTTGCCATATGGCAACATACACTATTGGCGTCGGTTGGATGGCGGGACCTAGGGGTCGGACCAAAATTTCTCGACGTTTCATAACCTCCTAAACACTTTGGCACCATTTTTAAAAATGTTTATATATATATATATATATATATATATATATATATATATATATATATGCGTATATATATATATATACATGTGTGCGGGCAATAACTTTTGAAAGAGTTAATTGATTTTAACGAAATTTGGTCCACGTGTTTAAATCCATCACCGCAAGAAGCCTATTTAAAATGAGCGTAATCGGGCCATTTTAAGGGTAGTTTTTAGGGGTTGAAAAATGTTTTTGGGCCCCAAAATACCGAAAAAATTCTCAGAATCGTTTCAAAATTGACATTTAACCCTTTAGTAGTAATTAAAAAGTGTCCTTAAAATTTCAATAAAATCGGCCCAACAGGACCGGACTTACAAATTTTTTGAAAACACTAATTTGTAGATAGTGACTTATTTATTGAAGGGTGTATTTAATTCGGTGTAGACGTTAGATTGATGACAATATTGCAATTAAGAAAAAAAATGTTATTTTAAGGGCTGTATTAAGGAGTCAAATTTTTAATTTTGCCCAAAAACCAACTTAAGTTCGCAAAATAAAGGCACACTGCCTGTATAAGCAAATACACTATATTGCCGGCAGGGTTTTGGCACTGCGACCCGAGTTATTATAAATTATGATTACACTGATGAAGCTTGAAAAAATCGAAACGTCTGTAAATGTAAAATGTCTGCCTTTTTTCGTAATATTAAATAAACAAATTTATTTACGATGAAATTTTTTAAATTTCTTTTTTGTTTATAATAAACATTATGTTGGCTACAAATATTCTACACTGATAGTTACCGGCACAGAACGTACGCTCGTCGGTGATTGGTTACCGCTGGTTGTCTTGTCAATTGTCGCTTTCCTTTTATAAAGTACAGTCCAGTACGCTATTGTTAAGTTGTTTCTTTGATTGTTAATTGATCAAGATTCCTAATACAGTTTTGCATGGACAAGCACGAAAAATAATTTTTTGGATGACTTTATGCAAGGAATTTAGGCATTTAGATTAAAGAAAAATAGAAGATGATAATATAGCGCGTGTTTCTAGTTTTTCAATCGACTGTACCTGAGCAAACCTCCAACTTCAGAACCTTTTAGAACCGGGGCGCGTATTATACCAAACTCTGCGTGTAAAGAAGCGCGCCTCGTAAATCCGGACTTCAGCCTGACTCAAACAAAACACCATCTATATTCGTTCCTTTGAGATCTCGCGCGCATACTTCACAGACAGTGTCTTGAGGTCTGCTATATTTACATAAGATTATTGTCAACGAAGATGAAAGCAGGTCGTGCCGGATGGAAACAAGTGACACTCACACCACGCAGTACGTCGCACGTCGCCGTCGCCATGCCGCTACTCAACTGTTCAGACAAAAGACGGCGTCACCGCACGCGGCGCGCGCATCGATTCTGCTCTCGCTGTGGGTGTCCGTGCGATGTCAAAATGAAATGTACAACCGATGTCGCGAAAAATACGCCTTTTTAAGCTTTTTTCTCCAAGACAAAAATCAGAACGGAACGTCTGAAAAGATTTTTTGACGTGAATACGTCTTTAAATTTGCTTCAGAAATTCAGAAAACTGATAATAACAAAATCGGGGGATACAGTTTGATGTTGCAGCTAAATATCTATGATCTACATTCAAAATTTAATTACACCACTCGATAGCTAAAGGATCAAAGAATTCGTTACGTTGAGTAAGGACTGTGACGCATCGCTTGCGGTGAAGAGGGAATCACCGCCATTTTGAGGTCATTTCGCTGCATCACATAATGTCCGTTTAGTATAAATTTTGACTTGGAGAAGCTAGAACGTTCGTTTGCGTTTCAATCGCCAAAAAATTAATTACACCGCTCGATAGCTAAAGGATTAAAGAATTCGTTACGTTGAGTAAGGACTGTGACATATCGCTTGCAGTGGAGAGGGAAGCACCGCCATTTTGAAGTCGTTTCGCTGCATCACATAATGTCCATGTAGTATAAATTTTGACTCGGAGAAGCTAGAACGTTCGTTTGCGTTTCAATCGCTAAAAAATTAATTACACCGCTCGATAGCTAAAGGATCAAAGAATTCGTTACGTTGAGTGAGGACTGTGACGCATCGCTTGCGGTGGAGAGGGAAGCACCGCCATTTTGAGGTCGTTTCGCTGCATCACATAATGTCCGTTTAGTATAAATTTTGACTTGGAGAAACTAGAACGTTCGTTTGCGTTTCAATCGCCAAAAAATTAATTACACCGCTCGATAGCTAAAGGATCAAAGAATTCGTTATGTTGAGTGAGGACTGTGACGCATCGCTTGCGGTGGAGAGGGAAGCACCGCCATTTTGAGGTCGTTTCGCTGCATCACATAATATCCGTTTAGTATAAATTTTGACTTGGAGAAGCTAGAACGTTCGTTTGCGTTTCAATCGCTAAAAAATTAATTACACCGCTCGATAGCTAAAGGATCAAAGAATTCGTTACGTTGAGTAAGCACTGTGACATATCGCTTGCAGTGGAGAGGGAAGCATTGCCATTTTGAGGTCGTTTGGCTGCGTCACATAATGTCCGTGTAGTATAAATTTTGACTTGGAGAAGCTAGAACGTTCGTTTGCGTTTCAATCGCCAAAAAATTAATTACACCGCTCGATAGCTAAAGGATCAAAGAATTCGTTACGTTGAGTGAGGACTGTGACGCATCGCTTGCGGTGAAGAGGGAAGCACCGCCATTTTGAGGTCGTTTCGCTGCGTCACATAATGTCCGTTTAGTATAAATTTTGACTTGCGGGCAAGCTAGAACGTTTGTTTGCGTTTCAATCGCCGGCTCTCGTCGGAATCTATCGTGCCAAAAGAAGTTTTACTTCAAAAAATTTTATATGACATTTACTCTTCATTTCCATGATTATAGTTTCACTAATAAAAATTCTTTGGTGTCAGGTATAAAAGACTTAAGTCACAAAACCTATTTTGAGCCGATAATACCAAACGAAAGAGAATACAATTTCGACGTAAGCTCAGTAAAAAAAGAACTTTGACCCATTTTGACACCAGAACATGTCGTCTGACTGGTTTGACTCGTTTTTGATGTATCATATTGGTAACTTCGAGCGTGCAGTCAACACACATACCCATAATAAATTAAAATATTTATAATTACTTCAAGGTGTATGCTTGAAATTGCGTAGAGACGGTATGTTGTTTCTAATTACTGTACGCAAAGCTTTTTCAGCGTCGCTCATAATATTCTGACCGGACTGGTTTTTGGGTCGACGATTATAGAACTGAGAAGCACGCATCACACATACAAACACCCACAGTCATGCGCACATACGAGGGACAACCAATAAATATTTACAATGGAAACGTCCCGCATTTTTCGATGCAAAACTTTTATAGCTAGGGTAAATTTATGAGGTGATGAAATGAAAAAACGACATGACAAAGATAAATCGAGTAACAAAAAATGAGATAGAGGACGATGAAAAACTGGCGCACTATTTATGAATTTCAGAATGCGTTTCATTCAACAGAGGATAGTCATTATTTCGCACACTATTTATGAACAACACGTTTAGTCGGCAGTGCTATCTGTGGTTGGGTAGGAAAAGCAGTCAAGAAGTTCTATCTGCCCTACAAACAGGCCAAAACCTAATTACATGTATAGGATTATACAAAATTACGATAAAATACGCAACTATAAGAGGCATGGGCTCGAATAAGGAACCATCTTGACATTTATCTGGAACGAATTGAGGTTAACCATGGAAATCCTCAACAAAAAGATCGCTGGTACAGTAATTACTGTTTCTCGGAGATAGGCAGTAGGAAAAATCCTAGCCACATCGAACTCAGTACTTCCCGAATGCGAGTGCTGTTATCACAACGCTACATCGCTCGGTGTAAGGTAAACTGTATCTTAGTTTTATCTACGAAGGGCTGAGTTATATCTGAAATGTAAATTTCAATTTAAATAGGAGGATGTGGAACTATATTATTCAAAAAAAAGTAGTACCTAATTAAAAAAAATACGCCAAGGGTGTCGAATCTGATTCGCCATCTTAAAATTCAAAATTATATTTGTAACGTGATTTCTGAGTTTAAAATATTACTTTCTAAAAATTCGATTCGAGTCTTGATAAAAAATAGATTTGTATTAATTCTATCAAAGAGAAAAAAGCAGTAGAGAAAGCTCAGATAACTTTGTAAAAAATTCCATTAAAAAGTTTTAATACATAAGTGCTTATACGGTAGTAGACACGCTGTAGGCTGCGGTTCACTGTATTCGTAGCTACGGTTACAAGTCAAAATGGCTTTTATCAATTTTTCAATGAAATAGTGACATTTTTACACATATTTTGTATGTGGAAAGCCACAATTATTATTAATTTTATTCTACCGAGTCGTAGATAACTGACATCACATTCGGTTTCTTTTTCTCAGAATAACAAAAAACTAAACAATAGATAAACAATACAATAAATACCCGGTCGAAAGTACGTACTTTCGGTACCGATTTTAAGACAGAAAGCCTAGCATTTATGCTCTGCTGGAATTACTCGCATGCTATCTATAACAGCGAGTCGAAGGAAAGTTACAGCGGGACGAAAGAGTTTTCTCGTACACACTGATACGTGAGACTGCCGCCAGCCAGTAGTAGCTAACAGCTGTTATTGCGTATAACCTCAAAATTGCTCACTTGAAAGCTATTAGTTTTTTATAGAAAAGTAGTATAGGTACACCACATGGGCAGACGATTGAAAGTCCTGAATTTCAACTTTCTGCCCTTGTGTGTTATATTTATTAGTCTTTTTATATAATGGTGAAATAAAATGGTAAATATAATGGTAAAAATAAAAGGAATCCCCCACCCCCTGTGCGGGGGTGGTGGGTTCGTTTATGTTTAATCGATGACCCTTCCCAAACCAAACAACTTTTACCTCTTGTAATTTTCTGCGGAAGGTCGTTGTTTAGACATAAAAACTTAATGGAGTTTCGGGAAACTCATTTTGGACATGCATTTTAGGGGTTGAGGGAGGCATCGGATAAAAAATTGTTTCAGTCAAATGTTGCATATTTTTTATCGAACAATCATGATTTGTGATAAAAATTAGGTGTTCCTATTAAAAATGTCAAAGACATCCTCACTCCTGCGCAGGGGTTGGAGGTAAGGGGTAGTATTTGTCTCCAAACGATGTCCCCCTTCAAACTGAACAACTTTTGTCTGAAACTTTTTTGGATATCATCAATAGTTTATGTGCTATTGCTCTGTGACACTTTACCCTGTAATATTCGTTATAAAATTAAAATTACGACCGGAATTTACAACCATGCGCAAAAACATTTTGCGGAGCCTTGTATAATAATAATTATAAATAGCCGCGGTTATTTAACCGAATATTTGATAGGTTAATTAACCATAATTTATTCGTTTACATCACTAAGTATAGCTTTGGGGCAAGTAGTCCTACGTCAAAAGTCGAAATGAGCGATTATTTCTTGTGACCTGCACGGGTGTGTAGAGTTGGTTGAAGTCGTCGTCGGCGGGTCCTCTTGATGAATTTCTGAATTGAAATAATAAAGCGCAATGAGCTTGTAGTGGCGCGGGGCGACGCCACTCGCACCGCACGACACGGCTGGCAGCCCGGGATGCGACGGTGCCGCTAAGCGGTGACAACACTAACTAAATTAAAACTGAGAGTGCTGGTTTATGTTCCCCTCTACTACTATTACCATACTTTAGCCCTGTATATGTCTATTATTATTATTATACCGTGGGCCTAATTTCAAACTTAACATCTCACCAAATGGCTGCCATTTGTAGATCGCAGGCTTGAGCTTGTTTTTTGATTTTAGTCTAAAGTGTAACCTTAATATAATTCATCTTTAAAGTTCAATTCCAAATATATGTTATAATAGAAAACAGTATCACGGGTAATTGTTTCTTTTTAGTAAATTATTTAATCCATAATGTTTAATATTTTTATTATATGAATGTTAATTTTTGAAAAAAATTTTTAGAGCTTGAAAAAGTCTTAATTAAAGAAAAGACGAAACGTTGCAATCAATGAGTGTTTAAATTGATATATTTTCATTATTCCAATTACCCGTGATACTGTTTTCTTAATATAATGATTTCCTCGATTAAACGAATTTTTCGAAATCTCCTAGAAGTGCCCATAAGAGTTATTGCAAAATATACCTCTACATTACGAATACTTTTAGTCAATCATTGCAGAATATAAATAGAAAATGTAATTTACTTCTGTTTAACGATTTTTGTCAACTTATAACCTTCACATAACGTATCTTACCAATCAATCACACACAATTACACAATAACAACAACAGTTCATGTCTCGACAAGTTCAGACACGTTAAATTTATCGTAAGACAATCATTGTTGTTTGATGTAAAGTAATGTAAACACTGCTGTTGGTCACTGTTGTCAGTAAATTTAAAGTTGCAGCGGTCGAGAAACGAAAAAGGTGGTTCCTTAACCGTTGCAGAGAAACGAAAAATCATTAAGTATGTAGACGAGACTTCTACAAAGAAAAAATTAGACATCGCTAAAGAGTTCGAAATTCTCGCAAAGACATTGGCCACAATTTTAAAGTTTAAAGACAAGTTTTCAGCAGAAAATGGGTTTTCTTACCTTGTTAAAACGAATCTTAGACCAACCTAACCTCTATATAACAACATTTTTTAATTTATATTCGATAATTTTATTTTTGCCTAAAAAAAGTTCGTGTGACAACAGCATTAAGTACTTGACCTGAAATCGTTAGTTTTGTATCGTGCAAAGGCGATCGCGTTGCCTTGGACGTGAAGCAATATTAGTGTTCTATTTAACGGTTTCATTTAGTGAAGTTGCGTTACTCTCTTATTTCTACGTGATTTCATTCAGAATGGGAACTTAATTACAGAAATGGTATGCTTTTATTGTCTTTTGTTCTGTGGCGAATCGGCCGGGAATCACCGACTCTCTCTCTCCCTCTCAATGGTAATGATGCAAATTATTCACTCTTTGTAACCTTGTATTATATTTAGAAAATTCTTTTGACATGATGCGGTTTTGTTAATTTAGTCTCGCTAAATAAGAATTCGGTATTTATGAAATCTCTGATGCAATAAAAACAGTTTTGCGTGTAACCTTTACGCGCGATTAAAGTAAAACTTCTTTGGTGTAGTGGTATATTTTACGACTGAACTAAAATAAAAATAAATAATAAAATAATAAATAATATTATTTGAATTTTATATAACATTATTTTTATTCAAATTGGTATTAGCATCCATGATTTATACAAGTTCAAAAATAAAATAGCAGGACCATGTTTATTATAATTAATACACTTTAATTATTTCTGCGACGTTTCTATTGTGTAATGTTTATATGAAATTTCATGTAAACGTTGCACAATTTTGTAATTTCACCAACGTGTTTTTTTTTTTAATTTCTAGATGCTTGATGAATATCAAATAATATATGATCGAAACGTCGCAGAAATAAATTAATTATAATAAACATTTTCATTCAGGTTCCTGCTATTTTATTTTTGAAATTATTTTTATTGTCTATGTCTTTATAAATATTTTCTTTTACCACACTAACTTTTCGAAAAATATTCACTTGAAATTTGAAAATTAACCATATTTTTAAAGCAATTGCTGTTTTATTGAACGGATATTCTTTGATCTATTTATAAATTAATTCACATTCTAATGTAACACTGACAATAGATTATAATTTGCTAAATTAAATTTAAGATTAAATAGTGGGCGTGACAAAATGAATAAATGATAACTGGCACCATTTATGTCGGTAAGCTAGACATTTTACAACTGTGCGGCCATCTTTTGACTAAAAGCTTCAACAGTTACCTTATAAAATTTCTAGCTTACCAATATGTGGATGCTCCCTTGCATAAACTGAACGATACTTCTGTGAGAAAAATCAACTTCCGTTAAGAAAATCATTTGAGTTACCCCCCGTATTGCACCTAAAGTAGTTTTACTTAAAAAATGCAGAGTTTTTTTTATCCTGGATCTTATATTATTCCATATTTTTCTATTTTTGTGGCTAACTATTTTTTTTTCTTTTACAGGTAAGTTCGTCTCTTAATCAACATTAAATCATTCAAGAACTCCCAAAAAGCGTAAGTTCATTGTTTCTATATAAAAAATATTGCTATTTTTTTAACGTTTTTTATGTAAAGTATATAAAATTAAACTAAACTTTTTTGAGCACAGAATACACTTTGAAAATCTAAAGTGTAACGAATCGTAATATTTTTTTATTATATTCAAACTACATACTTGTAGAAGTTCTGTCTATTTTGTTAGTTCTAAACTTTGCCAAATCCAACTTTCATCTGTAATCATATTATTATTAAATTGAATCAGATTTTCTGTCATCGTACCGATAAAATACATATATGTAAAACAGTATATACAGGATGTTTTCTAAAAAAACGCATCAAACCATAGCTCCGTTAATTGTTTAATTTCTATAGAAGTACTACAAACGAGCCTTAATTGATTTTTTTCAACATCAATGCTAATCTCAAACGATATCTTTTTCAAATGGGATATTTAGATCGATGTTGAAGGAACTGTTTATTAATTGCTTTTCGGGTCGAAAATATGCGAAAGTGCCGCCATCCGACACGATTATTGTAAACTCTATCTGACGGTTCCACCTAACCTCAAATATCTATATTTACGACGTTGCACTTTCAGTGCATGACAAAAAGTATCGTCCATAAATCGAGCGAATTTGATGAATAGCACTCATGTGATTATTTCGGTCAAGTGGCACACTTCAGGCACGTCGCAATGTTCATCTTTTCGCCCTTATCTTAGCTGGATGTGTATGTGCAAGTAAAATGCACTTACTCACGTCTCAAATCTCTAATTTCTATTAAAAATCTTATTTAAATTTTTCAAACTTATGCAATTAAGTTAGCAGGAAAGTGGACAAATTAATATAAATCAATAAACCAATTATTAATTTAGTTTCGGTCATTTATTTGATCTTCATCAGTCTGATGAATGTCAAATAAATGACCGAAACGTCGCTAAATTAATAATTGGTTTATTGATTTACATCAATTTGTCCACTTTCCTGCTAACTTAATTGTATATGTTTGAAAAAAAAAATATGGACGCAACAATTTCCAATGTAATCTTATTTAATCTTTGATGGTAATGCTTCAAAATAAACTAGAAATATGTACCATTCTTCCCATACGACTTTTAACCAAGTTTCTACAGTTTATTAGATCTAAATAAACGAATTAAAAACGAAAAAAATTACACAAACTTTACACAAATTTTTGTATAGAAAAAATTAAATTTGAAAATAATTATTGAGAAAACTAAATTTGACAGCATTTTTAACATAAGTTTGTAAACAAAAAACTTCAAAATATGAATTTATCTTCCCGTAATTCGAAATCTCGTGACGTGCTGTAAAGAGATATTGAAGAATATCACGTAATTCAATTTTTAGAACAAAAATATATGTTTTTTGAAATTTTTAAGCAGCAAGCCAAGTTTTGTGAAGCTTGATGTTTAGCCACAGCTAACAAAAACAGTAATAAACAGAATTTTGTGATCACAGTTCAAAATTTCCCGAGAGCATATTTTACAATCTGAGAGATCAGTCACCGTAATTCAGATTTCGTGTTTATTTCTTTATCTTGTCTTTCGGAATAATGCCCATAAATAATGCAAAATCATTCTTGTACTGGACATAACAGTACGTCATACTGAATTGGAAACTGGCCATAACACTATATTTTTCCAACAATACTTTGAAAATAATGCATTGTATGTCTAAAGACGCTAACTTTATCAAAAGTTCGAACAACACATAATCATAACGGATATGCACTAAGGACAATGACAACAGGATAACAACATTTTTCCCGCGACATTTCAAATGAGTACCCAGTCGTGCCAACTTTTCCCATCCGCCACGTCACCCGTTAAGCCATCTCATCTCATCCAATCATTGACATAAAGAATAAACTTTACAACAGGCTCAATAGAAAGAGACGGCTTCTGCCCGCCTATTTCTTGTTAGATTCATTTCGAGTTTATTTGCGGGCGTACGAAATGTTGACAATTTTCATAATTTATTTTTTAATAAAAAAAGGAAAAAACATGTTTGTAGATCTATTTTTCTAAGTCTAATATTCAAAATATTCATTATAAAAATTTATCTCGTTCAGTCTTATAATTTGTTGGTATAGCGGCCATAGTAAGACACACTAAGGCATAGAAATGCCTGAACTAATAGCTTTTAAGAAATTCCGTCCGATGTCGCTAGTATGCAGTATTTTGGCGCTTATAGAAAGAAAATTGTTTTTGTGGTGTAATTTACCGTTTTTGGATTCCTCCCTTTACTATAAGACATTGATTCTTGCCAAATTGTCAACAGGAATTACCCTATATATACCAGGGTCGATAGTGTTGAAAATGGTAAAAAGTGAAACAAAATTATAGTAGGATGAAACCCATTGGAAAAGGTAGAGAATATAACAAAAATGAAAGGAAAAATAATTTACGGTCGATCTGAGGCCGGGAAGGAGAAGGGGGTGAGTTTTTAAGGGTAAAAAACGGTTTAACTCGATTTTCGGCAAAACCAGAAGTCCTATGAAAAAAAGCTAAATGGCAAAGTTGTAGGTAATAAAAATATCTACAACTTTTGTTTTTACACTTTTTTCACATAACCTCAAAATTTATGTGAAAAATTCAAATAACCAAGTTTTTGGTTTTTTATTTTTATCTTTTGCAAAAAAAAATATTTTTTCACGAAATTTGGTGAAAACTTATCTTTTTATGTCCCAAACACACAGTAATTTTTTTGATTTAAAATATTCATTTTTTCACCTTATTTTGACTTAATATCGAAAAAGCACCCTAATTTTCTATCGAAAATTCTCACGTCAAAATATCTGCTTTTTGAAAAAGTCGGTGGGCTTTTTGTTCCTTGAAATCTCTACTTTCTGATGGTATGAAAAAAAATATACATTACTACGGTAAATGTTCTCAGAAAATGCAAATAAGTTATCTTAAAATAGCAATAAATAGGCATCTACGCATATCATTTAAATTATATGCGTAGATGCCTATTTATTGCTATTTTAAGATAACTTATTTGCATTTTCTGTTATATTGTTATATTCTCTACCTTTTCCAATGGGTTTCATCCTACTATAATTTTTTTTGGTCTCAAAAATTATCGACCCTGGTCTAATAGGTTTTGATTCCCTTGCAGGCAGAAACAGCCATATCTTGAGATTGCGTTGACTTAGAAGTTTAATTTTTTCATAGCTCCAAGGGGTTGATATTCATTTCAATTTGATACCTCCGCGATTTCCTGAGAAAAATGGTCTTGACAGACAGACGGATACCGAAGTGATCTTTTTCTTTTCGAGGTAAAAAACCCTAAAAATAGGGAATATAGGGTCTCGTTCATAGCTTACAAGAAAACTCTACGTCTCAAAGCTCTCACGGAAATCTGAATGGTATGGAAACATCTCCTTGAAGTTAGCAATACGTAGTCCATTCTATATGTCAATTGATTCGATAAGAATGAACTTCGTGCACTGTATATATGGCAGATACAAAACTAGAGCGAGTTGAAACTTTCGGACAAACTTTGTAAGCAGCTTTTGCACACGAAACGGAACAGAGCTTTCATTGTTTATCCAATCAATATTTAATACTTGACGGTGTGTGAGATGCACAGAATACTTTGTCTCGTAGCGTTTGTATTTTCGCTCTTTACTTTGTAACGCCGCCGCTACTTGTTGTTCTCGATTTGAGTTGTTACACCGCTATCGACGTTGTAATTTATAAGATTCTAGATAGATCCTAGATAAATTTAATCTCTTCTATGATACTTCGCAGTACACCTGCAGTGAAATGTGGTATTTTATAATCTGACAATCTGACTGTTCCAGCATTTTTATTTGCGAACTGCTGAAAATATCAATTGGATTTGAAATTTATTACTTCGAGCCAGCCGCACATTTTGTCTGCCTAGAAAAAATTACTGCTACAAAAAAAAATCCTCAACAAAATATTTTTTTTATATTCTTATATAATAAAAATAGCCGCTATCCGCGGCTTTGCACACGATTGAAATAAAGCAATGTCTTATACTTTTTTCGCGCAACAATTTAATTTTGATAAATTTATTCAAAAGGCTTCACTACTATTGGCGCTGTCGAAACAAAACTATAATGTTCTCAATTTTTGGTTTTCGGAGAAAGCTCCGCTTCTTATCAAGCTTAGGGCTTCACTTCATTACGGTCTTGCCTCGGAGAGCTGCGCCTCGCTCGGCAGCGACAACAGTGGTGAAGCCTTCGGCTTCATTGTATTATTAGACACGTGTAGACAAATCTAAATTGAGTTTATGTTCTATATCACATCATATTAAAATCAGTATATATGACAGTATTTTGTGTCAAAAATCGAAATTATATTTTTTTTCCAACATCTAAATAAAATATAGCCTGCATTTCTCAGGAATAGTATAGTTTTTTATTAGTGTAAGAATTTTTAGAATCGGTTCAGTAATTCCAGAGATTGCCTCTCACAAAGTTTGCCTCTATAAATATAGGTACTTAAATGTTTTTTTTAAATACACTTTTAGAAAGGCTTTGAAAAAGTTTCAGATATACGTGGATCGTGAATGCAATAATAACAAAGCTTATTATTTTTACATTATTAAAAGGAAATCTAAAACATTAATCGGTACTAGATCCAGATAAACCTGCTAGTTGGGGGTTTTAATTTCCTGTAACTTTGCTTCCTATATTATAATATAACCGTTCTTCCACCATATAATTCGGCACCTCCACCATGTCCTTATTATACTTTGTAAAATCGTATTAAAAAATAACGAAACGTTTCTAATATAACGATAAACATAAAACCATAATTTTAACAGTAAAAAAATCTTACAATAGCCAAGATCGTCGGATTCTCATTTATTTTACCTACTATTTTGGCTCTTCAATTTTAAGGTTACTTTGCAGGTTCTAATCAGAAACTAAACATGTAAAATATTTTGAAACACCAAATGATTCTGGTAAATATACATACCTTTATCTTATTCATCAGTAAAAATATTCAAAGTAGTTTTCTGTGTTTTTTTGTGGAGTGCTCTGATATTTTGTAAACACAAGAGAATTCATAAAAATGATTTTTCGGGAAAAAGGACTTTTTTTAAGTAAACACTTATTTTTTTATTTACAGCGTCGTTTCGTTCCTTGTTTGGAACTTTATCAAGCTTTAATAACTGTAAATAATTAAATTTTTAAAAATACAATTTATAAAATTTACAATTGAAATAATAAATAATAATAATACATACCTATTAAATGTTTTGATTAAGTAGATATAAAAGTTAATAAACACATGTAAATATAAATTTGAGTTTAACAATTATTAATAAAAAGTTTATAATAATTCCGTTTTTTAAAAAAAAATTTTTACAGTTGATGTTCAAATTAATACATTTATTGACTATTTATAAGTAAAGTCACGTGACTTAATTTGTGTGGTTGCTCCTCATTTGAACCATTGTTTTTTGTTTTAAACTCTTTATATTTTTCTAGCATATTGTTATACGCCAAGCTTAAATTTTGTGTATCAGATCTTAGATTTACTGTATTATTAGTATATTTGCCATATGGCAACCTACACTATTGGCGTTGGTCGGATGGCGGGACCTAGGGGTCGGACCAAAATTTCTCGACGTTTCATAACCTCCTAAACACTTTGGCACTATTTTTAAAAATGTTTATATATATATGTATATATATATATATATATATATATATATATATATATATATATATATATATATATATATTTATATGTGCGGGCAATAACTTTCGAAGGAGTTAATTAATTTTAACGAAATTTGGCATACATATTGGGACCCATCACCGCACGAAGCCTATTTAAAATGGGCCCAATCGGGTCATTTTAAGGGTAGTTTTTAGGGGTTGAAAAAAGTTTTTGGGCCCAAAAATACCGAAAAAATTCTCAGAATCGTTTCAAAATTTAAATTTAACCCTTTAGTAGCAATTAAAAAGTGCTCCTAAAATTATAAGCAAATCGGCCCGACAGGACCGGACTTACAAATTTTATGAAAACACTAGTTTGCGTATACGAATTTACTTACTGAAGGTCGTATTTAATTTGGTGCAGATGTTGGATTGATAACAATATTTCAACTAATAAAATTATTATTGTAAGTGGTGTATTAAGGGGTTCAATTTTTTTTTATTTTGTCCAAAAACAAACTTAATTTCATTTAATAAAGCCACAATACCTATATTAGCAAATACACTATATTGTCGGCAGGGTTTTGGCACTGCGACCCGGGTTTTTATTTATTAACATTCCAGAATATTCGTTTATCTGTCTATCATTCGAGACCGATTTTGCTGAAAATTAGTACACAAACCAACATAAGAAAATATGGATATTGCATATTTTAGACGCTCTGTATATGAGATTATACGCGTCTATGGTAAAATAGGATTTCAGACATTACCGCAAGCGAAGATGCAAGTAGGTACAATAAATAGATTAAAAGAAATGCGCCATAATAATATTTTTTTGTGTAAGGACACCAACAGCCACGGTTATTTGAGCCTAGTACTAATTCATATTTTCAATTTATTAATTTAATTAATACTTTTAGCAGCTCTTGTATTAAAAATTAGGAACTGGGGGCTTGTAATAGAGGAGCCATGAAAATTCAACGGAATCGCTACACGCTCGACTATTTTCAAACTCAGCATAATAATAGAACAAAACACTCGCGAAGTCTTTACACATAATTATGTCATCTTGTGTTTAATTAATAGACAGTTTTTTGTCTGTGGCGAAAACTAATTACTGTTCTTAGGGCCTTCTATTACATTTAATTATTCTGTAAGCTAATTTACAGCTAATCTCTTCAATGTGTGAATATAAAGTACACAGTGATCCAAAATTTATGGAAATGCATTCATATGCTTATCGAAATCGAATTAAAAGTATCGTTTAGAATCAGACCTTAAAGAATTTTATTTTTTATTCGGCATAGAAGATATTTTTATTTTGTTAAAACTCTACTTCGCACCGTACGTTTTTTATAAGTTATACACGTTGTTTATACGTGTATTTTATTTTATTCTATTCTATTTAGAGACTTCAGCACCACTACGTCACTTAATATTACCGACAACTGTTAAAATAAACAGATTGCTAACAGATGACTACATATTATGTTATTTTTTCATGGATTTGTTTTAAAGAAAACGTTAATTTTAAGATATTAACTTATTTTTCGTCGTTAGAAAGAAAAATAATCTCCAAAATGGCGTATCAAACATTAATTTTGATACAGTATTAAGGGAGATACAGTGTAAACTCTTAATAACATTATTCTTTACAACGATAAACTCTCTATAACATAGAAAAGATCACAATTTGGTTGGTTTACCTTAAAACCCAAACATTGATACACTCTTTATAATGCAGCAGCCATTCTCTATTACGAAGAAATGTGTTCATATTTAGACACAGAAAATCGTCGGTGTTATTGTTTATGTTATCTTATCAGGTTACAAAAGACGCCGACTAAACCTTTGAGGCCCCGAAATGTCAGGCAAAGTTAACTGACTATATGTATTAATTTTATCAAAAACATACATGTTAAAGATAATTGTTAATTTGGTTGTTTTTCTTTCTTCACTCCATATAACGGTAACTCTCTATAACGATAAAAAATGCTCGGTCCCTTGAGTTTCGTTATAAAGAGTTTACACTGTATTTCATACCGAATAAAAACACCTTTGAGAAATAATATAGATATACCGATATTTCAAA
Source organism: Venustoraphidia nigricollis (assembly GCA_034508555.1). Classification (NCBI taxonomy): domain Eukaryota; kingdom Metazoa; phylum Arthropoda; class Insecta; order Raphidioptera; family Raphidiidae; genus Venustoraphidia; species Venustoraphidia nigricollis. The sequence continues at coordinate 946,612 of JAVRKA010000038.1, read as the reverse complement.
ATTTATTTTTACACCTTTGTATGTCTTACCGTATTTTTGTAGTGACTGGTTTATTATTTAAAACAAAAATTTGAATTTTGGGTCACGGTGTATATTATAAAGACGTACAGGGAAGGTACAAAGCCTTTGTATCTTCTAGATTGTGTAGGGTAAAATGGTTAATGATTGTTTGTAGTTACTGGAGCATAGAATTATGACAAAAAGAGCACATTAACGATCGAACCTATTTTTCGGTTTTCAATTAGAAGTCGATTATCTATTGCCATGGCGTCGTTGACTTGAGTATAGCCGAGCATATAGCGATACCGATATTCCAGGGTTCCCCTATTTCCAAGTTCAAATTCAGGAAAGTATTAATTGGATTTTCAATCTATAAAAAATAATAAGCTGGAAATTTGAATAGATACTGTGCCCAAAAAATCAGCTCTTGGTGGTTTGAAAAAACATTTTGTCGCATTTATGAAGTAACAAAATAGCTGCTTCGGTAGTTTGCTTATCTTTTAATGCAGATGTTTTCATTTGTACCGTAAAATGAGACACTGTCACAACACGTGCTTTGAGACACAATATTTTAATACACTATTTTTGTTGAAAAGATAAAATATTAGTAAAAAATGTTTTTAAAGACAAGCTTTTATTGAATTGTACTAAAAAAATAATGTTTAATAATTTAGGTTCATAATTATAAAAGCGTGGGTTGTAAGCTCTATGAGAGTAATGACCCACGCTTTTATCATGAACCTAAAAAAATGCGCTTTGAGAAAAAAAATAGAATTCGGGATACAGTAAGGTCGCGCTTAACGCTGTTTCAGTATTACGTGGTTTCTAAAAAAAAAAAAAACCCGGGTCGCAGTGCCAAAACCCTGCCGACAATATAGTGTATTTGCTAATACAGACAGTGTGGCTGTATTATATGAACTTAAATTCGTTTTTCGGCAAAATACAAAATTTAACCCCTTAATACACCCCTTAAAATATTTTTTTTCTTAATTGCAATATTATTAACAATCTGACGAGTGTACCGAATTAAATACACCGTTCAGTAAATAAGTCACTATCTACAAATTAGTGTTTTCATAAAATTTGTAAATCCGGTTCTGTCCAGCCGATTTTATTAAAATTTTAGGGACACTTTTTAATTACTACCATTCGGAGAATTTTTTCGGTATTTTAGGGCCCAAAAACATTTTTCAACCCCTAAAAACTACCCTTAAAATGGCCCGATTAGGCCCATTTTAAACAGGCATCTTTCGGTGATGGATTTCAATACGTGGGCCAAATTTAGTTGAAATCAATTAACTCTTTCGAAAGTTATTGCCCGCACGTATATATATATATTATATTATATATATATATATATATATATATATATATATATATAAGTGTTTAGGATGTTATGAAACGTCGAGAAATTTTGGTCCGACCCCTAGGTCTCGCCATCCGACCGATGTCAATAGTGTATGTTGCCATATGGCAAATACACTAATTAGCCACTATAACGTGAATTATGGATAAGTTTATACAAAATGATTCAAATGTTGATAGAAGTTCAAAGGCAAGACGAAGTGTCATTGATGCAATATCTTGCTATCGACAACAGCTTGTTGAACGAAACAGAAAAAGGCAAACGACATCACAAACATAACTTCTTACTCGAACTTTTATTTTATTTTCATAAATGTTTTGTAAGCAATAAATAAATATATAATATTATTAATGCGATAAAAAAGTATTTAACAAAAAAAACTAACAAATTTTCTCTCGGTTCTGTTTCAATTATGCCTATTATTATCTACGTATTAAGATAACCTCGTTTAGCGCTGTTTCGTGTAGTGAATTGGAATGCGTATTGGAATGTATCTCCCGCGTTAAGCGAGATTTTACTGTATTTGTGGTTAGGTACAAATAGAACTAATGTACTTTTAGAACATACGGTACTAGACGAAAGGATCGATAGACTTATTGAATTTAGTCATCGTTCCCTAGACGCCACGTCGTCGTGTGCCAATTAATAATTACGTAATAAGTAAGATGACACGTGAAGTCGTTCTTCTTTAATTCAATTCACCTATAATGCACTGATCTTACATTCGGTACGTTATATAATAATATTAGAATAGTTTAACAAGGAAACTAGGTAGCTCATAATATGCAACTTAGAATTAGCCTTTATGTTCCTTCTAATTAAAAATAATTAATATTACCTCCTGTTTTTGCATCCTATCTACAGTGCAAATTGAACTTTATTAATTGGTATTGTAAATTATAGATGCTCAACAAATTTAATTTATTAATTTATAAACTAACATGAAAGCAAACTCGACTAATCACCGAAGTTAAAAATTATGACGCACTTCTGTTTCAATTAATCTATATACAAATACAGGGTGGCCAAGATAAAAAAGGTCCCGTGTGAATACAGAAAGGTAAATTAATAACAACATAGTGGACATTCATTAGTTCACAGCAAGTGTTGAAAATGTTCACCATTGACTTCGATACACAACTCAGCACTTCTCAACATGTTTTGGAAAGCTTTTGCCAATTCATTTGGTGTGATTTCCGCAATCGTATTGCGAATGTTCATTTTCATATGTAGTTGCGTCAACATGTTCTGACATGACGTTCGTTTGATGTTTAGTTGGGAGGATAGACGTCTGGTTGATTTCCGTGGACTTCTTAGCATAGTCTCGTGAATACGTTGAATATTTTCCGGCGAACAAACCGTACTTACTTCTAGCAGGAGCAACTGTCTATGGATATTTTGAGGTGAACCTTTCATTTAACGTTACAAACGATTTACATCCAAAATAAGTTTCAACAATGAACACCCTTTGTTCAAATGGAAATGGCATTCTGCAGAACTTATTCACAACCGTTATCAACAAGTGACAATGCAACACTGAGCAATACACAGTTAACACAACGCTGGATATCACGTGACCTCGCGCAAGCGCTCAATATCACTTTCAGTACACGGGGCCTCTTTTATCTTGGCCACTCTGTATTATAAATATGCAATGTTTGTCGCGAGTAGTTAACAACTGAACCGATTTGATTTTTTTTCACTATTTAAGAACCATTTGTTAATTGACTAGTCGCGGCTTCTAATTTAGAAAGACTATATTTTAACTAAAATAATTTTCTTTTCTTTACACCCGGTCGAAAGTACGTACTTTCGGCTTCTATAACAGCGGGACGAAAGAGTGTTTTCTTTATACCCTGTAAGTAATTAGAGAAAGACAGAAAAAAATCCAGTGCAATGTGAATAACAAAAAAAAAAAAAAAAAAACACTGAAAAAAGGAACAAAATTTAAGCATTCTTTCCTTTTTCCTTTCTTTAATTCTTTCTTTTTTGCGATAGCCAATAATTACATAAATACACGTACCCACTTTTTTCATAACTGTTATTTAGAATCGGTTCTTTTAAAAGAACAGAAACAGTAATATCTGTTATTAGAAAAGAACTGTTCTTCACATAATTACCGCAGAATGTCGGCAGTTTGAGATTCATTTGCGGTTTCGGCTAACGACAGTTAAATATTCAAGTTATTACAATTAGCGACAATTATACGCCATTTCACTAGTTCCGCATTTCCCTCGTTACTAAAATACTTGCCTACTGTACTTGGAAACTATTTAACTTTGTTTTACGAGAAACAATAAAAATAGTTTGGAAAACTAGAAACGTTGATGTTGATCGATACCGAAAAAATTCTCATCATTTCAAAATTGAAATTTAACTTTTTTAACTTTTAACTTTAATTAAAAAGTGCTCCTAAAATTTTAATAAAATCGGCCTGACAGAACCGGATTTACAAATTTTATGATAACACTAATTTGCAAATAGTGAGTCATTGAAGATTAACTTCTTTAGCGAAGTATCTGTTACAAAAATCTAAGAAATCGAGCGGAAGTGAATGAAATAAATTAAGGAAAAATTAGTTTTTCTCCTAAATTACATGAAACTAACAAGGAAAGAAGTTTAGTTCGCAAAATGGTAAGACATGGATGAACATATAATGTCAGTGCTTGGGTTATGCATGAAACGTCCATTAATGTGAGGTTATGATGTTGATATACTATAGACAATTCATTTTAAAAATGTTTTTTTCTGCGGATTATAGTATTTAAATAAAACTATGGTATGAATGTGACATAAACAGCAAAGTGCCCTTTTAAAATGTGTAATAATTTCGCCGTAATTATGATTGTCAATCTAAGTAAATGCAATTATTTTTGATAGACAAAATTGTGATATTTTCAACATTAATATCTCTTATTACAATAACGGGATATCAAAGTTGCTCAGTTCGAAATTTTTAGGGATTTACATAATCCTACAGAAAATAAATAGAATTTGTTAAGTATGTATAAATATTATTAGAAATTTCACATAAAAAAAATTAAACTTGAGAATAATATTAAAAACTAAAGAAGTTAAACTTCTTATATGAGCTTATGGGAATGAGGCTCAATAATTTACTGAAAGATGTATTTAATTTGGTGCCGATGTTCGATTGATAATAATATTGCATTAAATAGATGGAAAGTTATCCGAGAACTTAGGATCCAAAATAAGTCAATACTAAATTATTATTAGCGCACCATTTCGGAATTTATTATTCCTTCCTCAGACGTCTGTGGAAACAATACATATAAAGTATAAATATCGTTTACAAAACAACGAATCTTAACAAATTCAATATCACATACCATAAAAGATTTATGTATTAACAATTTCATAAATTAGTTGCTTCGTCGTCCATGTTAGTCTACGAATTAAAGTCAAATAGTTCTTAAAAATATCTTTAAACTAATTAAAATACACAATTGAATGTCAACAATCAGCCATGTTGTCTACAAAAAACGTTGTAATTTAGTATTGATTTATTTTGGATCCTATGTCCTCGGATAACTTTCCTTCCATTTAATTCATAGTCAGGACGGAACAAGCTTTAAAATAACATTGCAATTGAGAAAAAAAATGTTTTTTTAAGGGGTGTATTAAGTGGTTAGTTTTTTTTATTTTATCCAAAAACGAACTTAAGTTCACATAATAAAACCACAACGCCTGTATTCGCAAATAAACTATATTGTCGATAGGGTTTTGGCATGAGATTTTTTTTAATTTACTGTTTTGTCCTGCGCTGAGGCTCGGTTTTTAATCTTAAAATATTTTATTTTACATGTTATACTGATCCATTATAAACATACGCGCTTACAATGTTCTAAAACCAATGTCTTTACCCCACTACCGAGTCCTAGCGACTAGAACAAGTTTGAATATAAATTTCGCAGAATATTCAGTAGGTAAAAGCTAGCGTACGCGGCGCAGTGACATTACATAAAGTACAATAAAACATTTAAATATATGTGACCCGTTAACTGTAATAGTTATAAAGTTGGTAGCACTGTTGTGCGCGTACTACCTTTAAACTACGGTTAATGAGCTGGTATTTAACATAACACAACACGGGAAACACCAGCTGCGTTTACACCGTTAAATCTTAAACGCACCTCCTGTTTACAATAGTGACATGAACCGATTACAACCGGTTTTTACCGATTACTTCAGAAAAACCCGGATTTTTAGGTTCAATTGTTACTTTTTAAAGAAAGAAGAACATTTTTAAGTGTACTTAATTAAAATCAAAACAATTTCTTCCTAAAAAGAACTAATCGCATAAGTCGTAACTTTGATTTAGAAAACAGCTGTGATCGACAACGTCCGCTTGCAACCTGCTCATCTGAATGACGGCACACATTGGGTCTGATTTTGGTGTTCGGATACACGAATAATGAAACACAAGTGAGTCCAAAAGTAATCGGTTTTAGTAAACAAAAATCGGTGTGCATCGGTTTTGACAAAAACTGGTTCACATCACTAGTTTACAAGATCAACTATACGATACGTCATCCTATATATCAGTAGTCGTGGCGATCGATTATCGCAACGAAACTAAAGTGTCCTTGATTACTATAAAATTAGGTGCCGAATCTGCGTCTGATTCAGCACGTCGTCCTATGTTACAAATTATTTCAGAAGTAGGTACCTATTATATTACGAATGATACTTCTCGAGACGACAGATGCGACGATTTACAGTACGTCATCTTCTGTGATGAAGCTATGGTCAATAGTTGCGACGAAAGTTTCGTCCAATATTCGAGTTGCCTTTAAATATTTCTCGAGACAATGCGACCGAACGAACGAGTCGCTATGACGATTGACAATACTTCATCCTATGTTCGGGGTACAGTTGCAACGATATCTTCATTCCTTCGTGTCGCTATGGTTGACTACGTGTCTTATCTAGGATGAAGTTCCAAGTATGCAGAAAACGTTCCGTGCGATGTTTTCTTTTAAAGGACAGATGCGACCATTTACAGTCTCAGTACGTCATCTTCTATCTTGAAGATGTAGTCACTAGTTGCGACAAAAGTTTCGTCCAATATTCGAGTTGCCTTTAAATATTTCTCGAGACGATGCGACCAAACGACCGGGTCGCTGTGACGATTAACAATACTTCATCCTATGTTCGGAGTACAGTTGCAACGATATCTTCATTCCTTCGTAGTGCGATGGTTGACTACGTGTCTTATCTAGGATGAAGTTCCAAATTGCCAGAAAACATTCCGTTCTTTGTTGAAGATATAGTCAATAGTTGCGACGACTGTTTCGTCCAATATTCGAGTTGCCTTTAAATATTTCTCGAAACGATGCGACCGAACGAACTGGTCGCTGTGACGATTGACAATACTTCATCCTATGTTCGGGGTACAGTTGCAACGATATCTTCATCCCTTCGTCACGCGACGATTGACTACGTGTCTTATCTAGGATGAAGTTCCAAGCGTGCAGAAAACGTTACGTGCGATATTTCCTTTTAAAGGACAAATGCGATGATTTACACTGACAGTACGCCATCTTGTATTTAGTCAATAGTTGCGACTAAAGTTTTACACAATATTCGAGTTGCCTTTAAATATTTCTCGAGACGATGCGACCGCACGAACTGGTCGCTGTGACGATTGACAATACTTCATCCTATCTTCGGGGTACAGTTACAACGATATCTTCATTCCTTCGTCACGCGACGATTGACTACGTGTCTTATCTAGGATGAAGTTCCAAGTGTGCAGAAAACGTTTCTTGCGATGTTTCCTTTTAAGGCTACACTGTGAACAAGCTACTTTAATTTTATTGCACGTGCATTTCGCACGTGAAGGATAAAGTGTTGGGAACACGTGTTTTTCTTATATATAACGTAGAACAAAGTATGGGTTATGTTTGGGGGGTAATTCTAGGCGCTCGCCTCTTAAATCTTGAAATAATTAGTGGAAACATTTACGAAACGTGATCAATTATTAACATGTGATTATCGTGCTTATTTTTAGAATTCCCTTGGAATGGGGTCTTTGTTTCTAATGAGGGGTGAAAATTTCAGTGTAAATAAAAATATCTGGATTAATCGACACATGTATTTTCAATTTCTCTTTCATACTCACTTCGTCAGTTATTGAGGTATTTTTAGAGGTATTTTTCCATTGTCTGAGTAGCGTAGGAGGAGACATTTTGCGTGAGAAGTAGAGACTAAAAACTTGAAAATACATATGAGTAAAATCAGTTGAAAATAGATGATAAAAATACATGAATTGAAAATATATTTAGCACGTTTTTAGGATTTCTTGTCTGTCTGACTGTTTATCTGTTCCACTTTTAATTTTTGCCTAAGGGTTTAAGAATAGCCGAAGATGTAGCGATGCCGTTGTTTCCATGAATCTTCCAATACAAGGTCTCAGGTTCTGTTTCATGAATTAGTGAAAATATGAATTTTAATTTTTCAATTTATTGTTAAAAAGAAATAAATTGAAATTATGAATCGGTAGTTGGCACAAATTACCCTGGCTGTTGGTGGTCCTAAAAAAACTTCTTGCTACGCTCATTTATCACCGACTTATAAGTTTTAAGGTGACTGTTTAGCAGCTGTTCAATATACCCTTTTTCACCCGCAGTTGGACGAGTGTGTGCATGTAAAATGCACTTACTCACGTTTCAGAAGTCTCTAATTTCTATGGAAAATCTTATTCAATATTTTATGTTCAAAACAAACTAGAAATATGTACTATTCTTCCCGTATATAACTTTTAGTTAGGGTTGCCATCCGTCCGGGTTTCCCCGGATTTGTCCTAGTTTAGAGGGCATCCGGAGAGCGTCCGGGTGGGGCTTCATTTGTAGTCCAAGTTTAAAAATTTAAAGTCTTGAATCGCCCGCGACAAAAAAATTCTAACTGATTATTAAAACAATTTGTAATAAACTGTAATAAGATTCTGTTTTGTTAGGTACATTTAAAATGATGATAAAAGATGACTAAATTTAATTGTAAGGTCTGAAAATAAACAAAAAAGGTAATTTATGACATTTTCAACTGTTTTTTATTACAATGACTATGTTTGAAAAAACCTGTTGACATGTCCGGGTTGTGGACTCTAAAATCCGGGGTATTCACGCGTCTTGTCCTGGTTGCCAAATTTCAGAGAGGGGTTGCCCTCTCTGAAATTTTAGTTAAGGTTTTACAGTTTATTTTGATCTAAATAAACGTATTCAAAACTGGAAAATTAGTTTTACACAAATGTTTGTACAGAAAAATTAAATTTGAAAAAAATGATTGAACAAGCCAAATTTGTTAGTACTTTACGTTTGTAAAGAAAAAATGTTAATTTGCCATCCCGTAATATGAAACCTCGTGACGTGCTATAAAGAAATATCACATTTTTTCATTCATTTTTTAAAATAAATTTATATGTTTTTTAAAATTTTTAAACAGCAAGCCAAATTTTGTGAAGTTCATTATTTATAATCACAGCTAATAAAAAAAAATATTAAAAGGAGTTTTGCGACCACAGTTCTAAATATATTTTACAATTTGAGAAATAAGTCATCTTAAAGAAGTAAGAAGTAATATTTTCTTAAAGTGCATATTACTTTCATTAACAGTAAGTATCTCAATAAATATCATTGTTAGAAGAAAGAAAAATCGTTTGTAAATTATTTTGTTCGTAAAGAATTACAAAGCGCGACAAAACTCACATTAAGGAAAGAGGTCCCATTCGTCAAGATAAGGACATACGTTCCAAACAGTTAAGTAAAGCACATACGTTCACATAATATGTTCTGTTACATTATATACAATTGCCATGCCACAGGTTGAATCAATTCTCTTCAGGTGTATTGAAATATTTAAATGCGATTTTAACAAATCAATTATCTATTTGATCATAAATCTTTTAGAATTTAGATATATGAGCCAGAGAAGGTTTCAGAGACATATTTAGGCATCTTGATTAATTAACAATCAAAGAAACAACTTGACAATAGCGTATTTGTCTGTACTTTATAGCAGGAAAGCGACAAATGACACGACAACCAGCGATAACCAATCATCGACGAGCGCACGTTCTGTGCCGGTAACTGGGAGGTGGCGGTTGTCTTCCTTTGTCACAAAACAACCAGGACGGCTCTAAAAGATGCATTTACGACGCTGTTTGTGACTAACTTCAGAACCTTTTAGAACCGTGGCGCGTATTATAGCATGAACATCGTTGGACACAAATTATTAAAAACAATAATTTATAAATATTTTAGAAGAATTAGGATCAATGAAATTAAAAGACAAATTATTATTTCACAACGTTTCGTATTAAATTAATACTTCATCAGGTGATTTGATATATACATTATTCAAAAAAACAATAATTTACTTTAAAAAAATGAAAATCAGTTGATATTGCTGGCACGTTGTGGAAAGTAAACGGCTTGTGTTTTGAATAGATTTGTAATGGAGGAATATTTTTTAGTTTTTTTTTCAAGAAAACGCTCATATAGAGGAAAGTTCTTACATTTCCAATCTGCCGAGATTGGAACACACGGAAACCTGACATATCTACCGCTCCACACTCTCTGAGACAGCTATATTTACACATCTTATATACATTAATATGGAAGACAATCTACAGGCTGTCACGAAAAGTTGGTTCATAACTTACCTAGGAATTTTTGGTAACGAAAAAATTATTAATAATTCAAAAATAGCAAGGCTTAACAGTGTTCGATCACTTTCACACAGTTTGTTCTGAGACCCAGTGGTAAGAGGCGAGGTAGGCAAAAGACATATTGTGGGTGTGATCTTCTTTAGCTCTGTCTCGCTCTAATCATCCACAAGTTACAATTTTTGGCTACGAGACTAAAAGATGCTATTGCAAGGGTGCCGCTGTCAATTAATTACTCTAATTTTTGGAAATATTTTGAAGATTTAGAAAACTTTTCCGAAAAAGAAAGAGTCGCTTTAGGTTTGTGATGGAACAATTTTGGGAAATAAGTACGAATAAGGTCGTAGTGTGACATTGAAAACGTGTGTGTTTTTGGCACAAAAAATGCCAACTTTTTTCTAGTAAATCGTACATAAATTACAAAAGTAATCCATTAGAGACCTAGATTTGTCCTTTATATTCCTTATAGAGAAAGAATTTTTTCAAAATGTTGACGAATAAGTCTACAATCAGTTGACAGCAGAAGCTCTATTTTTGGCTTAAATTCAGAGCGTTCCGACAGTCTTAAGATTAGATACATTCAAAGATTTTATTTTTTTTTATCCTGAAGATCCTGGTCAGAATAATGGGACAATCTTGTTAAATTATTGTATTGTCATCGGTCCTTGATAAGTGAGCAAAGTTTCAGTTAAATCTGACGTTTTGAAGTGGGTGAATTTAACGTTCAAAGATTCCTGTACAAACAAACAAACATACAGGTGAAACTAACAAAAGCGTTTTAAAAACGGCTTTAATTGTATTTTAAAATAATTCGAAATAAGTCTAATAATTAGTTTTATATAAAAAATATCGTTTGTATATTATTGCGTGTGAGGTGATACAAACATTTTAGAACACAGTGTATAAGACGGGGCGAAGCACCCAGCGTTCCGCACGCACACATGTGTATATAGACACAGTCACATATCCAGGAGTCACGGTACAGGAAAGCTCCCGGAAATGTAACAGGAGTAAATCTTGTGTCCTGCGAACCGATTCGTGTAACAGGAATAAGATCGTGTCTTCTAGGCAGTATCTGTGACACAGTTGTATATTTAAGTTATATAGAAACTGTCGTCAAAAGTTGAATCAGGGAATCAGAAGCATTGAAAGATATTTTATCTATGACGCAGTTGTTTATTTAAATTATATAGAAAATGCCGTCAAAAGTTGAATCAGGGAATCAGAAGCATTGAAAGGTATTTTATCTATGACGCAGTTGTTTATTTAAATTTTATAGAAAATGCCGTCAAAAGTTGAATCAGGGAATCAGAAGCATTGAAAGATATTTTATCTGTGACGCCGTTTTTTATTTAAATTATATAGAAAATGCCGTCAAAAGTTGAAACAGGGAATCAAAAGCATTGAAAGATACTTTATCTATGACGCAGTTGTTTAATTAAATTATATAGAAAATGCCGTCAAAAGTTGAACCAGGGAATCAGAAGCATTGAAAGATATTTTATCTATGACGCAGTTGTTTATTTAAATTATATAGAAACTGTCATCAAAAGTTGAATCAGGGAATCAGAAGACATTGAAAGATATTTTATCTTTGACGCAATTGTTTATTTAAATTATATAGAAAATGCTAGTGATGAGCAAAGCAAGACCCAGACCAAGACTGGGACAGTCTTTGTATTGGTCTGGGTCTTGCTTATTCAGTCTCAGTCTTGGTCCTCGTCTTGCGTATTCAGTCTTGGTCTGGCTTATTTGGCCTGTTAGTTACGTCTTTTGAAAAAGTTTCCTAAACACTATTATCGACAAAGTTTTTTAGAGGTATAAATTAAAAAAATATATACAGTTAACGTCTAATCAAGAAATCTTTATTTCACTATAATCAAAAAAATATCAAGAAAAAAAATCGTTATCAGTTAAAGTTATGAAAACTATTCTCATGTTTTTAATGTCGAACGGAAGTTATAATTTTTAGCTGTCTTGCACATTTGGTCTTGATCTTGCATATTCGATCTTGGTTTTGGTCTTGGTCTTGCTAGTATAAGTATAGTCTTGATTTTGGTCTTCCAGATCACAAGACTAAGACCGATTTTGCTCTTTACTAGAAAATGCCGTCAAAAGTTGTATCAGGAAATCAGAAGTATTGAAAGGTATTTATGAAAACATAATATTGTTTTTACTTCCCACATCTACTTGCGAAAACTTAGTTTTTAAGCCGTTAATACCACACGAAAGAGAATTAGACTTAAGTCCAGTAAAAAATGAAGTTTAACAATTTTTTACTTATATTTTATACCTGACACCAGAGATTTTCTGATTGTTGTCTGCGTGTATGAATATATTAAAATTATTCATCTTTGATATCTTAAAAACGAAACATTGAGACATGCGTTTGTTATATTTGTCAGCGTTTAAAACATAGATTTGATTAGACTTTGAGGAAAATTGGATCAGGGAATCATGAAATATTAAAAGTTTGTCAGTATTGACGTAGGTAAAAAATCCAAATAAATCTATAAAATCTTAATAAAGCTTTGTAAAAAAAAATGCGCATAAATTATTTCTTGCATCCCCTCTCATAGAATAACTGTTTTTCATGCCTGTATAGCGGTCGTGAAATGACACATTTGACACTAGTGCTGTAAAGCTGCGGAAAGTAAATTAAACGTAGTCGTTAGATCCTTTTCATAGTAAATTATATGTCTAAGCGCCTGGGAATTAAATGCAGTCAACAATTAGAAGTGATTTTGCTCAAAATTAAATTGTCAAAAATTTTGAAAAAAACGTGAAAATCAGCTATTTATGAGAGGCATGTGCAAAAAATACTATGCACATCTCGTGCGTGATTAATTTATGACTTGACGCTTGTTTTACCATAATGTTATACTGTGCTATTTAAATTAGGTTTTAGGTCCTTATTATATAAATCCTAATTATCCATCCACCTTTCCTCCCAGTGTTATGTTCTTTTCAATTTAATTTTGAGTTCATTTATATAATTATTATATTTATATTTGATGTTGTTTTTCAAACAAGACGTGGCTAATTACACTAATGGTGTAGAAGCCAAAATGTGTTATATTAAAAAAAAACATAATTATTTTTTATCTCTGTACTAATTAAATAAGAATAACATGTTGTCTGTTTGTATGTGTTCCTTTCACGCTTAAACGGATTTAAAAAGAAATTAATGAATTATCTACTTTTTACGTAAAAAATATTATCTTCTGTGGTATTCATTCACCCATAACATATATATTATCAAAACATGAGGTACATTTAAAGTTTCCTAGAAAAAGTAAGGTTTAATAAATTAAAGATAGGTATATAGTCCAGCCATCTCTCTTCTTTTCCGATCACTTTCTGACCGGAAATGAATCATTAACTCCGGGAGTCCCCGGAACAGTACCGGAACATGTTTCAAATTGCTTTTGCTCTAACGGCTAACCCATTGCCAAGAACTGTCGAGTTATAAGCTTTCCGTTTACCGAATATTACTGTAATTTCATTGAGGTATGGTTTATAGTCAATTAATATGCCAAAACAGTCTGTCTTAAGTCGAGTTCTCACGAATACTTTTCAGTTATTCGTTTTTAACACGCTTTTTTAGCTTCACCTGTAAGTTTGCTTGTAAAGAAATCTTTGAACGTGAAATTCACCCACTTCAAAATGTCAGATTAAACTGAAACTTTGCACACTTATCAAGAACCGATGACAATACAATGATTTAGTAAGTTTTTCCTATTGTCCTGACCAGGACCTTCAAAATAGAATTAAAAATAAAATCTGTGAGCGTGTGTTTGTAAAGGAATCTTTGAACGTGAAATTCACCCACTTCAAAATGTCAGATTAAACTGAAACTTTCCACACTTATCAAGGACCGATGACAATACAATATTTAATAAGTTTGTCCCATTATCCTGAACAGGATCTTCAGGATAAAAAAAATAAAATCTTTGAATGTATGTAACGTAATCTTTGAACGTGAAATTCATCCACTTCAAAATGTCAGATTAAACTGACACTTTGCACGCTTATCAAGGACCGATGACAATACAATATTTAATAAGTTTGTTCCATTATCCTGAGCAGGACCTTCAAGATAAAAAAATTACAGCAAGCAAGCTAACACGCTGTACAGTGACGTACGTTGAGTTCCCTAACTCATAGTTATTTGCAATTTGTTTTTTAGTTTTATAATTAAAATTAGACTTTAAAGAAACTAAAACAGTACGTTTCTATGAACTAGAAAACACAAAATAATTTGACAACAAAATTAGCTTTACTATAAAAAGCGTGAGGTGCTACCTACTTAAATATTCACAATACGTTTACAATTAGCTAGTAAATGAAAAATTTATTACCGATATTAAGCACTCCACGCTTTTTGCAGTAAAACGAATTTTGTTGTCTAATTATTTTGCATTTTTTAGTTCATAAAAGTGTGTTATTAAAAAGATCCTGTTATCTTTTGGATTATTTGGCAGGATCACTTATGAAGTCACTTCGGTATCCCCCCGTCACAGGCGATTTTTAAAGAAAGTTTAATAGCTATACGTTTACAATTAGCTAGTACTTAAATGAAAAATTTATTACCGATATTAAGCACTCCACGCTTTTTGAAGTGGGTGAATTTCACGTTTAAAGATTCCGTTACAAACATACAGGTGAAGCTAATAAAAACTAGTTAAAAATAAAATAATTTCGACGTAAAGTTGTCCAGTAGAGTCCGGTCTTGCGTACACTTTGTGACACTTGTAATTATGGTTCATTAAAATGAGCAAAAGGTAGGTATATTCTATATATTATGTGAATTTACATTGACTAATGCACATTCAAAACTTTGTTCATTAAAAAGTTTGTAATATATAAATAATAAGAAAAGTTTTACTAAAAAAATGTATGTATGAATTTGTAATAGCTCTTTTCGGTAATTTACAGTTAATTAAAAGTTTTAATAATAACGAAACTCAACAGTCGTGCTATCATTCGACAATAATAACTAACACATTTCAAGGTAAAAAAACTCAAGTCGCTGTGCCAAATCCTGCTAACTTTATCTTTTAATTATTACATTCGTAACAATACGACTTTTTTCATTGCCATTGTACGGCAAGCAACTTGTCAATCCAATATCTGCACTAAGCTATTAGGGCGAGAGCTGTAAGACATTTTTGGATAGGTATTTGAGGCACTGTGAAAATTTGTACAATACCTCTTTATTAATATCCGAATACAAAAACACAGACCTGGCTGAAGGGAAGCAGGGTACAGGTAAAATTCTAACTTTTAAAATCATTTCACTTTGATTTGATTAAACCTAAATTTATTAATGCCAGACATTTTTACGATTGTTAACAATGTGCCAGATGCTACTTTATAAGAAAAATAAATTCTTCAAATTATTTTGGTATATCTGTGATTTTAATATTATGTTATTTAATTACTAATAAGTCAAAAATTAATTTGCCAGACAATAATTAGATTGTTAAATTAAGAGGCAAACCGATTTAAAGCTGAAAAGTATTGCCGTATTATGCGGGCAGTTACAGAGATAGTTGCAAAATAGACTGATGGGTAAGAGATAGAAAATCAATAAGTTAATTTCTGCAGCGTTATAGTGTAATGTCTTTAGGTTCCTGCATTCGACCGATGTCAATAGTGTATGTGCCATATACTATGTCTATAGAGAAGTACACTAAATAGGCACTTAAAAACTAAATTCAAATAGAGATGTAGACAATAAAGTATTACTTTGGTTCTTTCTTTAATAAATGGGAAAGTAAATTGAACAAACAAGTCATTAGCAAGAAAGTTATTAAAACTTCATAGATGCAGCCTTTTTCAGTTAGTGTTTTACGTAAACAAAATGTCAGGCTTTAACTCAGGCATTTTGTTAAACTTTTTATAAAAAAAAAAATAAAATATTTAGGCCATCCCATATGAAAAACTCGATGAATTCATTCCGATTAATGATTTAAGGTCAAGAAGACCTAGATAATAAAATTGAATCACTTTTTTTTATTTTATAAATGGCTGACAGTTTTGATTTAATACTTTTGGTTATTAAGTTTGAATCTTAGGGAATTGGACAGTAATAACAAGAATTATTTTTGAATTACTTGGACGTTTCGTTGTTTATTACAACTTCTTCAGCAACTAAAATTGAAAAAACAAACAACAAAATACAAAATAGTAAATATTACAATGACAATGACAGTTTTATATATAAAAAATATTTTTTTAAAAAATTATGTCATACCTTATTCTTATATTATATTGTTAATTATTAACATCTTATGGTAAATTTTTCATTTTCTTCTTCTTTCAATTTCATAAATTTTATAAATAGTTATTTCATAAAACAACAAAGTATGTTATAGGTACTAGCGACATCGGACGGAGCTTCTTAAAAGCTATTAGTTTATAATTTTTTGCACTTTAGTCGTATTTCATAGACATGTCCTGCATGAATAATTACTTTTGACAGTTAAATAACCTGAATACTTGTATTTTTTTTTAATTATCGTTGGTTGACTCAGTAGGATCACCTAAATTACCTATTTTCCCCTTTTTTGTAATTTTTATTATTAGTTCTTTTATATTTTATTGTGTACAAAATTAGTTCGAACACTGAAAAAATAAAACGAAAAAAATTGTGCTGCCACCCTAGCACTGGTTTGCCAAGTTGGGTGGGAAAATACTGAATAAATTATTATATTTCAATAAAACGTACATTATAGATGGAATAAATAAATAAACAAAATAGTCGAAAACCGCTTAATAGTTAAAAAGTTACTTTATGCAAGCACTAAAAATGTTACTTTTGAAAATATAAAATAATAATAATAATAATGCGTTTAACGTCCGTTTCTCGACTTTATGTCATAACAGACGCCATTCGCACCATTACTATTTTTTTCATCTACCACTTCCCGTTATTTTCTACATTTTTAAAACTTCAACTTATGTAATAGCAATGGGCGAATGAATGAATTATAGGAAATTAGGATTAAGGTAGGTAATTTTTGAACTAGGAATTTGATAGGTAATCGGCCATGGCCTCAAAATAACGAACCATCTCGATATTTATCTGGAATTAATTGAGGGAAACCATGGAAAACCTCAATCAAGATGGCCGGTACAGGAATTACCGTTTCTCGGCGAGAGGCAGTAGGAAAAAGTCCCAGCCACATCTGCCCCTGCCGGGAATCGAACCCGTACCTCCCGAATGCGAGTCTAGTGCAGTTACTTTTGAAAATAGAACAAAGGTAAAATGTACATAAATTATAAGACCACAAACATAACCCAACCTGTGTTTAAAAATGTTTTTCCAACTATATTTATCATCTCCCTGGACATCCCACTTTATTTTACATCTTTAATGAACATGTGAATATCAATTTTCGCAATCACACCAAAGAAGTATAACTTCTGCCGCGCGTATACATATATACACTCACCTTTTTTTGCAACAAAATGAGAAAAGTAACGATTAATTACAGTAAAACCTGTTTTAAGTTGAATCAACTTTCTAAAAGCATTAGTCACATCTGTGAAACAGTAGCGGAATTATTAGGTCGCAGTATATAGGTATAAATCTGTGGAGATTAATAAATTAAATCGCTTATCATAATTAGTGCAAATTAGAGATTAGAGAATCATATTTTATCACTTCTATAGACGAAGACAGAGCGATGATTGGAGCATGAAACTTAACCCTACCTAGGAAACCGTATCTTGAAACCTAATTCTCTCTAGGAGTTTGTAAACTTTAGATTCAATATTTTATCTCCAATCGATATTAATTTAAATGTTGTCTGTTGTATTAACATCTGTATTAATTTTAATGATCAAATTATTTCAGACTGTTGCCATTTTTTTTAATATTTAATTTTTTTTGGAAAAGATTTTGATAAAAGTATGAAATTATTTGGTCGTTAATTTCTAACTAAATTGATTTTAAATCTGTTAAGCTTTCCGACTGTACCTGTTCTAGTTTAGATTTGCTTTATAACGTGGAAGGAAAGTGTGGTTGAGGAACAGTTGAAAAAAAGAAGCTTTACCGATGTTCCGCTTGTGGCCTACGTTTCGGAAAATATATTTCCATCTTCAGGGCCTCAGGCTAGCCAAAGAGTGGTAGCCTGAGGCCCTGAACATGGAAATATATTTTCCGAAACGTAGGCCACAAGCGAAACATCGGTAAAGCTTCTTTTTTTCAACTGTTCCTCAACCAAACTTTCCTTCCACGTTAAAAATATATATTGGAACCAAAATTTTAAAGACTATATTTGCTTTAAACTTTCGCTTCACTGCCCATCCCCACTTCAGAAAATGCGAACTTTGAAACAGGAAAAGGATTACTCTGGTAATCAAATACCTAAAATGCAATTTTTTTAAAATATCCTACTTCAAGATTGAACTGACTACTAGCTCAACCAAGTATAAATATTTTTCTTATAAGACATTAGTTTGTCCAGAAGAAAATCAAATGAAATATTAATTCCAAATCTTCTTAGTTTCTGGACTTGTAGACTGTAGTTCATTGATACCTGACGTTTCATCTACAACTGCTTTAGACATTATCAAAGGCGATGTGGCAGCGAGCGAAGTGTCCTTCTTGGCGGCTCACAGGTAAGTGAATTTGTTTTCTACTCGGTCGTAGTAGAAGCACGGACTACGACCGAGCAGAAAACACTCCCGCTTAGACACCAGTCAACGACACAAATATCTGTGAGCCGGACACTTCGTCTGCTACCACACCGCCTTTTACTGCAGTTGCAGACGAAACTTCAGGTAGAAATACCAATGGAACACGGTTTAAAAACCCGGAAAAAATAAAAATTTGGAATAACTCCGGCCGTGAAAACCTACACACTTGAATGCAATTTAAATTCCCCATCCATTGTTTGCTACCACCGAGCCAGTCCTAAATGTCTTTATATGATATTTCTAAGTATATAGAGAATGTTTCTATCTCTTTTCCACACATATATGTACATAATGTACATGATATAAGCTACGTACCTATGTTTAATTACAATTCCTGCGGGATACATAAATACATACCATCGCCTGGAGCACGTCTACTAAAATTTCGTCTGTCTTGCCTTCCTGTGGACTGCTTGCGCCATCATAATATATCCTACCTTTTCCACAGCGCGGTGAAATTGGAAACCCTGGAACGACTAGAACAGTTATATTGTTTTGTCGTCTTATAAATATTGTTATTTCGAATTTAAAATTATAAAATATACACTGCAGGGGCTCCTAAAGTTTTGCCTAGGTGGGCTGAATTGTAATTTTCGAAATATTTACCGAACCCAAAAATAAAAAACCCGGGTCGCAGTGCCAAAACCCTGCCGACAATATAGTGTATTTGCTAATATAGGCCTTATGGCTTTATTATGTGAACTTACGGTGATTGTTGGGCAAAATAAAAAAATTAACTCCTTAATACACCCCTTAAAATTACATTTTTTTCTTAATTGCATTATTATTGTCGATCGAATGTCTACACCAAAATTAAAAACACCTTTCAATTACATAGCTCACTATCTGCAAACTAGTGTTTTCAGAAAATTTGTAAATCCGGTCCTGTCGGGCCGATTTTATTAAAATTTTAGGAGCACTTTTATAGGTCCCGCCATCCGATCGACGCCAATAGTGTATGTTGCCTATGGCAAATACACTAAAAAATCGGATCGATAGTAAGTTAGACATACGGAAAAGATTTTTATTAATTTTATAACACAATCGTTTTTAGGGTTCCGTACCCAAAGGGTAAAACGGGACCCTATTACTAAGACTCCGCTGTCCGTCCGTCTGTCACCAGGCTGTATCTCATGAACCGTGATATTTATTTGTGACAATTACTTTTTAATACAAACTGTTTAATAACACATTTTAAAAATAATTTTTAAAAACTATCTTATTAAATTATAAATTTATCAAATACTTGGAAACAAAATTTTATTTTGATTTTTACTTTTATAATCAATCCATTGAGTAGTCAAAAATACGATATCATAAATTCCGCTGGATGACTGGTTGTAATCAAATGTAATCTATTACCTATATATTATAAAGCTTTCAGATGACAGAAAGTGCACTGATTTCGTCCATTTGTCATTTCAGTCTCAGCCTTCATACTGTCGAATTTTGTTAGCGCGGCTATCTTCATACTGTCGAATTTTCGTTAGCGCGACCAAGTTTATACTGTCGAATTTTCGTTAGCTGTGCACGCAACTTTCGTTCGACCCTCAAAGCGTCAAAAAAAATACAGCTCAAAAATAGATATACTATATTCGGCTTATTATATAAACATTTAATTAAAATAATTAAAAAACCCGGGTCGCAGTGTCAAAACCCTGCCGACAATATAGTGTATTTGTTAATACATGCAGTGTGGCTTTATTATGCAAACTTAAGTTGTTTTTTTGGGCAAAATAAAAAATTTGACTCCTTAATACACCCCTTAAAATAACATTTTTTTTTCTTAATTGCAATATTATTATCAATCGAGCTTCTATACCAAGTTAATACACCTTTCAGTAAATAATTCACTATCTGCAAACTAGTGTTTTCATAAAATTTGTAAATCCGGTCCTGTCGGGCCGATTTTATTAAAATTTTGGGGACACTTTTTAATTACTACCAGAGGGTTAAATTTCCATTTTGAAACGATTCGGAGAATTTTTTCAGTATTTTGGGGCCCAAAAACATTTTTCAACCCCTAAAAACTACCCTTAAAATGGCCCGATTGGGCCCATTTTAAATAGGCTTCGTGCGGTGATGGATTCCAACATGTGTGCCAAATTTCGTTAAAATGAATTAACTTCTTCGAAAGTTATAGCCCGCACACATATATACCTATATATATATATATATATATATATATAAATATATATATATATATATATATATATATATACATATATATATAAACATTTTTAAAAATGGTGCCAAAGTGTTTAGGAGGTTATGAAACGTCGAGAAATTTTGGTCCGACCCCTAGGTCCCGCCATCCGACCGACGCCAATAGTGTATGTTGCCATATGGCAAATACACTAATAATATTGACTCTACCAACAGCAATAGATATATTAACAAAATAAAATTACTTGCAATACTGTTCAATTGGTTTTTATTTATATAAAAGACGTTTCAACCAACATTTTTGGTCCTTTTCAATTTCAAAATTTTGAAAATTGAAAAGGACCAAAAATGTTGGTTGAAACGTCTTTTATGTAAAATAAAAACCATTTGAACAGTATTGCAAGTAATTTTATTTTGTTAATTTAATTAAAATGTTGATTTTTTCTTTTGGAGATATTTTTATATTTCATAAGTTCGAAACATTTTTGGCGGGGGATAATTTTTCACGGGTTAACATAATCGGTCATTTTTTCTTGAGATAAAATTGTTACTTTTCCGATTGCCTCCCCCATACAATACACCTCCATGGATAAGTATTACCGGCAAAGTAGATATATAGCATTATGTGATTTTAACCTGTTGCTTAGTTATTACTTATTATGTTTTGTTCACTATTCACCTCTAAATAGGATTTGCATGTAACGAGACTTCACTGCGCCTACACAAATTCCTTCTATATTTAATATTCCTCATTTAATTTTACTCAGTCCTCCATTCCGACGACTTTATTCCAGAAAATGAAGACTAAAAACACTCCAAATAAATTTATTTCTTCTGTCATTTGAATTGTTCTCGACCGAAATGGATTGTAATGATAACAATTTAATTAAATAACTCGTACGTCAAAAATCGGAGCTCAATAATCATCTTCCTTCGACAGGGCTCGCCATTTTCGAATTTATATAACATCTAACCCGGCGGGGGCAGATGTGGCTTTTTCCTACTGCCTCTCGCCGAGAAACGGTAATTCCTGTACCGGCCATCTTGATTGAAGTTTTCCATGGTTTCCCTCAATTAATTCCAGATAAATATCGAGATGGTTCCTTATTTGAGGCCATGGCCGATTACCTATCAAACTCCTAGTTCAAAAATTAGCTTTTGACAAAGATTCGCTTTCACGATTCGCGTTGAATTCGTGTGTTGTCCACACTGTTGACGCTAAATTACACGTAATCTTACATTACACGTTACACACGTCTGGACCCGGCTTTATCTCACAACGAATTAAAAAATGTTTGACGACTTTTCTGTTCAGAATTGTTTTCTCTTCCGTGGGCGATCGACTTGAAACACCTCGTATATAAAAAAAAAATCTCAACGCTACCTTAGAGAGGACAATGAAAGTATATGAGATAGTGTTTATCTAAGCTTAGGTTTAATTTTAAACAGAGAAGTTCCTTTGTAAGGAGATATCGATATTGGACATCCGAAGCTCAGATTACTCGACTGAAGCTCGATGATGGGAAAAGCTTTTATCCTTGTAGTTTGCTTCTTTATTATTCTGCTAGCTTGCACCGATGGCGGAGAGCGTAGTGTCGTCGTCTCCACAACTTCAAGCAGGTACTTTAAATGCACACGGTTTCGGTCATAAAACTGCATCAATAGACTAGCTCTAATCTCTCTACTTATATTTGATTAGGAAACGTCATTTATTTACTTGTGCAATTGTTGCTAAATCCGTCCGATCATGAGCTTTTAATGCTGCTTTTTAACGGCGAAAATAGTCCAATCAGTTTGGTTACTTTGTAATTTAATGTTATACTAGTCGCTCCCCGCGGCTCCGCCCGCGATTGTAATGAAATACGGCGGCAACAACAGTAGTGGAACCTAGGGATGTCGAAAAAATATCGATATATCGATATTTTTAGTGTATTTGCCATATGGCAACATACACTATTGGCGTCGGTCGGATGGCGGGACCTAGGGGTCGGACCAAAATTTCTCGACGTTTCATAACCTCCTAAACACTTTGGCACCATTTTTAAAAATGTTTATATATATATGTATATATATATATATATATATATATATATATATATATATATATATATATATATATATATTTATATATATATATATATGTGTACGCGCGATAACTTTCGAAAGAGTTAATTGATTTCAACGAAATTGGGGCCACGTGTTGAAATCCATCACCGCAAGAAGCCTATTTAAAATGGGCCTAATCGGGCTATTTTAAGGGTAGTTTTTAGGGGTTGAAAACTGTTTTTGGGCCCCAAAATACCGAAAAAATTCTCCGAATCGTTTCAAAATTGAAATTTAATCCTTTGGTAGTGATTAAAAAGTGTCCCCACAATTTTAATAAAATCGGCCCGACAGGACCGGATTTACAAATTTTATGAAAACACTAGTTTGCAGATAGTGACTTATTTATTGAAGGGTGTATTTAATTCGGTGTAGACGTTAGATTGATAATAATATTACAATTAAGAAAAAAATGTTATTTTAAGGGGTGTATTAAGGGGTTAAATTTTTTATTTTGCCCAAAAACAAACTTAATTTCACATAATAAAAGTATAAAACCACACGGCCCTATACAAACAAATACACTATATTGTCGGCAGGGTTTTGGCACTGCGACCCGGGTTTTTTATTTGATATATCGATATTTTTAGGCGATATTTAATATTTCGATATAAAATTACGAGTATCACAAACCGATATTTTTTTCCAGTAGCAACACTTGTATGTACTACCGCGACTGACTATGGCCGTTTAATTATTCCGAAAATATCGAAAACTCCACTGAAAAAGAAACATGTGTTTTTACATATGTTTTTGGAATATACTTTAAGTGCGTTCCAAAAACAACAGTGAATAAAGCACATGTAAAACAGGTTTCTTTTTCACCGGATTTTTCAATATTTTCGGAATAATAACCAACCAAAATAACTATTCATGCAATATTTCATTTCGTTTCTACAACATCTACCTAGAATATTTTTAATTATTTCGATTTACACCTCAATTCATGCTGTACTAATAATTTTCTGTCGAATGTCACGTCTGGCACGCATGTCATAGATTCGCCATCCCTGGCTTTATTAATTGTTCGATTAATCTCTAAAATTATCTGCTCCTAAATATATTAGACGTTTGATTAATAAACAAAAAAAAATCTTATCGTTTTTTTTTTTGATTTCAGATAATTACATGATTTTAGAAATAATGTCCGTTAATTGCTATTTGAGATTATATTAAGCTAGCCAATATGTATACTAAATATCTTCGAGTGCCAATGTTCTCTTTAAAATTGTACCGATATGTCGATATTTTTAAAAAAATATATCGGTACCGATATCGATATTTAAAAAAAATATCGATACGATATATATCGATACTTTTTGGCACTTCCCTACTGGAACCTACAGCAGGACCTAATAGCTAAATTTCCAGTCAATAGAAACTGTATTTTAAAAATTAGAATGTGTTTCAAAATGTTCTTTTGGTTTTTACTTTTATAATCAATCCATTGATTAATCAAAAATACGATATTATAAAATTCCGCTGGATGACCTTTAAAACGAGTAGTTGTAGTCAAAGTTTCCAGATGATGTAAAGTGGATTTCATACCGTTGATTTTTCATTAGCATGGCCAACTTCAGACGTTCTAATTTTTGCTAGCTTTTTAAAGTTATATTTTCAACACTCCAAAAAAAAGTATAACTTCAAAAAGGAACGAGTAACAAGTTTGGGTATCCGTATTTACATGGTATCTAGTCTAAAGACTATATATTGACTGCAATTTATAACATAAATGAGCTTATTATATTAATTATTAATTTCCACTATCTTTCAAATTGACTTCACATAATATGTCATAATATATATATTTATTATTTCTTAAGGGGTTAGGTGTAGTCAAGGGCGTGAAAAAATGTCATTTTTTATTAATTTTTTTTTACTAGTAATTAAGTTTATTTCACATAAGTAAAAACATAGTATCATTTCATCATACCTTAACATTACTTAACTTAAATTAAAAAAAAAAATTATAATTATTTTACAAGTTATAGCGGTCTAAGTTGAACAGGTTTTAATAATGGGTCCTTGCGGTGACCATTACAGCTCCTTGGAGATTCATCTAAAATCAATGAAACAAAAAAGATTATTTTTATGGATAGATAGTCTTGTGCCTGATCGAAGCTTTTTTTTTTTCAAAATTAACAAAATGGCGGTCTCTGGAAATTTTTTTGCAGACTTTCGGGAAAAAAACAACAATTAATTGTTTATAAAAAATCGAAGTTTTAAAAAAAAAAAAATCCTTCGATCAGGCACTAGCTTTTTATGTTTTCTAAAAGCTGTACAAGTTTCATTCAAATCTATCGAGCGGTTTTTGAGTTACAGTGGTCACCAGTTCAAAAAACATAGTTTTGAGAAAAACGCATTTAAAGTTTTACAGTCGATTGATGTACAGTAATACGAATAATTTCAATACTTACACTGAGTCATCTATTCCTGGACCATATAAGAGTTCTTCAGCCGTTGTAGAACTTTCTAAAACATCAATTTGTTGTTGTTTACGTCGCATTCGAACCGGTCAGATATTCGTAACAATAGAACCCAAGCAACGTTTGCTTGCAGCTGCCGCTAGCTACCTGTTCTCGGAAATATTAGACCGCTCGAGAGCCTTTTATTTTTCGCTGAATAACTCGAAAGATATTTGTCGGATTCACTTCAAACTTTCAGAGAATATTTTTAAGATACTATACTTTAAGAAAATGCAAAAAAAGTCAATTTTTTGAAAATTCTGACTACCCCTAACCCCTTAAAGAACCTGAAGAAGCTCCACATCCGGACTGAAACGTAGCTCAATATTATATTTTCTTAATTTATTGTCTGTTATTAGTCGTTAAATTTAATATTTATTATAAATGAACTTAATCAATTAATTATTATTTATCACTTGTTATTTAGAATATATATAATATATATTATACAATATATAAATTTAATGCTGTTTTTTTTATTTTTTTCAGGTGAGTAAACCGTTTTTATTAAGAGAAGCAAATTGATGAACCTGTAAGTATACCTAAAACAGTAATTTTGATTGTAACATTAAAAAAAAAGACTAAAAAACACTGATTTGCATCTAATAGACGACAGATTTAGTTATAATAATTAGTATATTAAAGGTTCTCAACCTTTTAGAAGAAGAAGAAAATCCAGCGTCCTGTAGTCCATTATGACTAATTTTATATGACATATCAAAATAGTGTTGCATTTGGTTTATTAAATTTTAAATAACTATTAAAAATCCAGTGCCCACTGGAGGTCGATACCGCCCCCGTTTGAAAATCTATGCTCTAAACTTGAACACCTTTAATATTTTTTCAAGTACACAAACTTCCGTGACAGCTTGAATCTAGGATTAATTTATATTTTTAATTTGTTACTATTTTTGGTTTAATAAGTTATTGCAAATTCAATTAGAACGGGCGCTTATAAACTCCGTTATTGAGCGTCTACAATTTGTATTGACTCGTATCATAACATTTAGTATCCGTTAAGGCCGTCTAAAAAGTAATAATTCAAAATATTGTGTACCGTTTATTTTCGAAAAGATTCGATGTAGTTCGTGTTGTGGCCTGTAGGGTGTGATATGATACGGCTAGATGTGTTCTGAACCGCTAGTCTGCATATGATTAGGTCTATTTTATGGTGTAGGGATGGTCAAAAAAAATGTGTGCAGCCATCGCTTTTTGAGCTTCGGATGAAAATATTTCAACACCAATTCAGAATGCTTACGGATTGGTTCCATATATATTAACATTTCAACCCACTAGTGGGGAATGGTACCAATTTAGGTCAAAATTCACTTTTCAAAATGTTACAATATTTTTTCGTTTTGAGCCAAAAAACTTATTTTTGGAAAAATTCTGTGCGTCTGCTTGTCTGTAAGCACAGGTCAAACGGATGAACGGAATGAAACCAAATTTTAGGAGGATGTTTTGTATACAAATATGAAGAGCCCTATTATTTTTTGGGGAAAATCGGCACATGCGCAAAAGAAATATAAACTATAACGGTATTTTTTCTCATATAATGATATACTTTTCCATAATGATTTATGTTCTATTTATTTTTCCAAGAAAGTTTCGTAAAAACATTTTTTTTCTAAACTTTATAATTTCGGAAATATTTTGAAAATAAAAAAAAATCAGCTTTTCTCTTGTTCTGAAGTTTTTTTGTATAATGATGGTATACTTTTTTATAACGGTTTTTTTATTCTATTTATTGATTATTTGTCCAAGAAAGTTTCGTAATTTTTTTTCTAAGCTTCTAATTCTAATGCATGTTTTTCTTTCGTAAATATGTTCGAGTCCTATGCTATGTTGCAGAAAGGATTGTCAAATAATTCAATTTGACCATGACCTTAGATTGTGAACACACATTTTTCTCCGTAAAAAAAGCATTGAAGAATTTTAATTCGATTCTGTTCAAAAAATAATTGATCGATTGAAATGATATTTTCTTAAACTGTGTATACGTGTATTTAAAATAGTTTTTTGCATAATTTTTACTTCAAAACGACATTTTTCTACGCATTTTAATCAAAAGACTTGAAAAACGAACTTTTTCTGTGTAGATCAACCATTTGTTTTTGTGTGAATACAATCTAATGTTGTACATGACAGGAAGTTTGAATACGACATTAGACTGCTCTTGCATGTATGAAAACTGTTATTATATTATCACAATCTAAGGTCATTGTCAAATCAAATTACAGTGTAAACTCTTTATAACATTATTCTTTATAACGATAAACTCTCTATAACATAGAAAAGATCACAATTTGATTGGCTTACCTTAAAACCCATACATTGATACACTCTTTATAGCGCAGCTATTACGAAGAAATGTGTTCATATTTGGACACAGAAAATCGTCATTGTCGGTGTTATTGGTTATCTTATCAGGTTACAAAAGACGCCGACAAAACCTTTAGAAATTTTTTTATTGTTTAATCAAGAAGATTCCACCACATATCAAGAGATGAATAGAATATATAAGAAAATACAAAACAAGTACTGGCAAAGCAAAAAACGTCAGGCAAAGTTAACTGACTATGTATTCATTTTATCAAAAGATTATTGTTAATTTGGTTGTTTTTCTTTCTTCACTCCATATAACGGTAACTCTCTATAACGATAAAAAATGCTCGGTCCCTTGAGTTTCGTTATAAAAAGCTTACACTGTATTTGACAATCCTTTCTGCAACCCAGCACTAGAGTAGTCAATCGCTTGTCGCTTGAATATTTTGTGGTAGATCATCGCCATTGTAAGTTTGAGCACCCCTGTATCATTTTTAAGTGAATTGTTGTTCGCACCTCGTATACAGATATATATTATACGGAGGTAGGTCTGTATATATCCGCATTGTTTCATTTCCTGCTCAGCCTGTAGAGTCACTCGCCATCAATTAATATTCAAGACGTCTCACACTACCGCGCGTCGCGACGCTCCCTGCTTTACACTCGAGTATGTACATAGTTTGTGTCCTGTTCCTTCCCCCTCTCACTGAACCATTACATACACTTGCCCCTTCCCCTTACATACCCATTCTCTTACCCCCTGACCGTACTCTCTTGTCCCTACTCCTCACAAAGTCCTGTACGTGATACAATTAAAGGAATACGTGCTTGCACTCGCCCTATACCTCGTCTTCCAGGGATGCCAACCTAGTGATTGTACCACTAGATCACAGAAGAAGAATTTCCAGAAACGACAGTAGTCAATATACGCATTATCAAGGTCGTCATTGTTGATAATGTTGGGTCTCCTAGTGACAACATTAATACTCTGCATTGTCGACCACAACATTGTTTTGTTTAAAGTTTCTATTAGCAACGGTTAAGAAACAAATAAGAATTATAATTTTAAATCTCGTTGTGATCAGACGCATTTATAGTCCAGCAGCCACCGCCTGTTTTTTTAAGTGATTAATAACAGGTGAATCTTCGTGAGTTCGTTCGGTTCGACGAGACGCCCAAGTTTTTCCTCTGTCCAAATTCTCAAAGAGGTATGTAATGAACTGCGCAGATGTAAAACATGTCGATTTGGTAGGGTGTCGAAATTGTCTGACTAACAGTAAATTTTTCATTGAAATTTTAAGATAATATGATAATAAACTCGGAAAAATAATTGTCCTACAAAATCGGTGGTTTGAGTTGGAGCGTCCTCCACGCCGAATATGTCGAAATAACGAGGTCATAAAAATTATTAATAACCAGCTGATTTTTTGTATGCAGCTTACTAAATATTAGTATAATTGAATGGCCATAAAGTCCTACAAATGTAGCGGTAGGTTTTCCTAGTCCTACGCTTGGTAAAATTGTGTTCTACACTTTATTCCCGATAGGACAAAATTAAACCTAGGTTGTTATTAATGAAAAAAGTGTTACCGTGGAATCGACAACTTCCAAGCGTAGGACTAGGAAAACCTACCACTACATTTGTAGGACTTTGTGGCCATTCAATTATACTAATATTTAGTAAGCTGCATACAAAAAATCAGCTGGTTTTTATATTTTTTATGACCTCGTTATTTCGATATATTCGGCGTGGAGGACGTTCCAACTCAAACCATCGATTTTGTAGGACAATTGTTTTTCCGAGTTTATTATCATATTATCTTAAAATTTCAATGAAAAATTTACTGTTAGTCAGACAATTTCGACACCCTACCAAATCGACATGTTTTACATCTGCGCAGTTCATTACCTCGCTCTTTGAGAATTTGGACAGAGGAAAAACTTGGGCGTCTCGTCGAACCGAACAAACTCACGAAGATTCAGCCTGTTATTAATCACTTAAAAAAACAGGCGGTGGCTGCTGGACTATTAGACTTCGTTTTGATTAAATCAAATTTTATTGTGTTTTATTTATTAATTTTTTATTTTATATAATGAACAAAACGACCATTATTATTATCCATCTACACCAAGGTCATTGGTGTACCTAAAGCCAGCGCCAGTCACAGCAACAATATTTGAACTCTTGTTTTAACACTTGTGAGGCACGGGTATTTGGGTATTTGTTCAAAGTTTGATCACACATTTGCGCTTTGCCATTCGGTGTCGGTTTTTCGAGCGCACATCAAAGCGTTCAAAGTTCAAATGTGTGCGCAAAGTTCAGTTACTCGTAAAACACTGAGTAGAACGGTCGCTTTGTTCAGTCGCAAGACGGACTGGAGCAACGAAAGTGTCCTTGAATTTATTGAGTTACTTGAACAAGAACCATGTACATGGAACCCAAAAAGTAAAAATCTTAAAAATAGAAATTTGGTCCACAAAATCACCGTTCATCTTGTTTGTTATCTACTTGAATACTTTGCAGACACGTTTGCTAAAAGTGTCTGCAAAGCATGTCTGGCTGGTGCAGCAAACATGTGGTCAAATGTGTGAGCAAAGTCTTTGTTCAAATATTTGTCTGTGTTTGGCGCCCATATAATGATTTTGATTTAAGCATTTAAAAAGTTACGTAAATTTCTGCATATAACATACTCACACGTCAAGGTCAATAGACACACACAGGTTACCACGTTACCGTTCAGTATTTTTACGCAATATCAATTGACAGTTCATTGGATGACGTCATCCGCCTACTACAATCCAACAGAACGAGGCCACCTCTGTATCTGATATCCTTGATATTCACTAATAAATATAATTCTTTGTATATATGTGTGTTTGAACGGGTTTAAATTAAAAACTATTCAACGACTTTTGATAAAACTTTTTTTGAAATGATTCTTATGATTCCAGAAATGCTATAGGCTATGTTTTTTTCACTATTTTATCGCAAATTTAAATAATTTAATATCCATATTCTGGACGCGTCATTCGGTTTCGCTCGACTGTGCTCGATTCGTCGGGAGCTCAAATTTCGATTTCAAGGTTACATATATCGGCAGCCAGTAGTGTCTCTTCTGTAAGTTCTTTTCAGTGACTAATTATTATAACAATCACTTTTGTTTTATTTGTTGTTAACTAATGCGTCATCATGGCGATGGTTTGTTGTGACTGATTGTTTCATCAATCAGCTGACTAATTATCTAGAAGTAATTGTTTCAATCGCTTAAAGCAGTGGTTCTTAACCGATCGCGTGTGTTCCTTATGAGTGTATCTTTACTTACAACGAACCAATATGTATTTTCTAACATATTTTTTATCTGAAAATTTCGAATATTCACAAATTTCGCTTACGGATAATTTTTATAATTGACGTCAAGTAAGAGAATTTTCGAAAATGAATTGTCTGTCGTCTTGCTTATATCTAATGAATTACTACGAATCAATTTCGATAAACTTATAATTAATCGTTAATTTAAAATTTAAAACACAAAGCATTATGTCACTATATGTACCTACCACCTTTTCTTAAAGTTTCTCCTCCATAAAATCGGAACCATTTTTACGCTTGCTGCTTGGACTATAACCGACAGCCAAGGAATAATTAAAGTAGTTGTCGTGGTTAAGGCACACCGTCAGAAAATTCTTAATTTTTGTATACTTATTAAGGACATGACAATACAATTACCCTGAAAATTTGAAGTCGATCGACCGTATATAATCCGAGATAAATTCAATTAAAAATTGGATAATTAACATTGATTGTATACGATCTCTGTAGTTCTGAACCAGTTTCTTATTTATAAAAAAAGAACTAACTGTCAGAAACTTTCCAAGAACTGACAGTCTTTCAATGCATTTGTTATGAGTTTAAAAAAAAATAAGAAACAATTTTTGACCGTCTAATTATTTATAAATAACGGTTTAAAGTTCAACAATTTATAGAAAAGTATACATGCATATGAATACTGTATGGGTTACGTTTCCACGGGTACAGTCTTGCGTACAAATTATGGATCACTTAGCTACAAGCTAGTATAATTTTGTGGCGCGTATAATCTATAACTTTTTGACAATATTGTACCACGACAACTACCTTAATATTTTTTACCCATTATTTTTCAATAATGGATTAAAAATCTAGTATTGATATTTTACCAGCTCTCGGATTAGAGCCTGGAAACTGGGGGCTTGTAATAGAGTAGTCATAAAAACAACGACATCGCTACATGCTCAGTCTTTAACACTTGTAATTTACGAAATTAAATTGATTTTTAAACGACATTGTACTCAAAAATCAACTGCGTCTGTTTTTAAAAACCGTAACGAACTAGCCAATCGTCTATCATTTCCGTGAGATATTATTATTTTATTAACTTTGCTATGACCCCAAAACAAAAAAGTTAAATTATACATTTGTCTAAATAATTGTTTGCATCGTAACAGTTGTTTTTGATCGTTTAGGGCGTCGCGGCGGTGCAGTGATTACATTTTTTTCGTTTCAATGTGCACCGCTAGAGGGTGAGTGCTTTTTTACTCTAAACACACAAACATTTGCTTACATGATGTAACAAAAAATACAGCTCAACTACGCAAGGTTGTTTCAGATAATTGTCTGCATAAATAATTTTCTACAACACCCTGATTTATTTTCCAGTTTGTTAAAAATATATCCAACTAGTTTTCCGATCCGGCTTCGTCCGGATAGATTTTGGTTTGACAACGAAATGGTTTTGAGCTCCACGCTAGACGAATGTATTTTTTTATTTAATTTATTATTTTTTGCATTAACCATCTTTTTATAATATTATTATAATTGGATAATTATAGAAGCTTGTATTTAGCTTTTCCTGTCAGTTAGTATGTTTAGGTCGAACACAGCTCATATGCTTTTATTGTTTGATGGCGTCTTTTTAGGATCCGTACATCCGATGAAACATGGAACCCTTATAGGATCTCTTTCGTGTCTGTCACAGCTTATTTTCTCTAAATTTACTGGACGAAAAAAGTTGAAATTTGGTACATATAAAGACTTAGATGACCCAATCATCGAAGTGAAGCGTAAATAAACGAATTCCTATTTTGGAGGTTAATTTTCGAAGGAAAATTAGGAAATTAAAAAAAAATATTTTTTTTAATGTGACGTATGAAATGAAAGAGCTTGTTTTCTCTAAATTTACTGGGCGAAAAAAGTTGAAATTTGATACATATAAAGAGTTAGATGACCCAATCATGGAAGTGAAGCGTAAATAAACGAATTCCTATTTTGGAGGTTAATTTTGTAAGGAAAATTAGGCAATTAAAAAAAATGTAATGTGACGTATCAAATGAAAGAGCTTGTTATGAGAAATGCAAATATATTTTTTTTATAATTTTAAAATGCATAGTTTAAAATATACGAAAATCAAGCATCCCCCCTATCTTCGAAACTACTGAATAAGAAATATAGGGCCTCGCTCATAATTTACAGGAAAACCTAAACGACTACCTAAATCTTAAAGTTTTCCACGCTAGTTCAGTTCGCACTAGCCCAGTTTTAAAGTTTCATTTTAATAATAGATCAAAAATCCAATTATTACTTATCTAGATAAATTAATCAGTCCTAAGATTATAACCTTAAAATTGAGCGTTGGTAAATTATTACTAATTGTCAAGTCTATATGAGTCTAGTACGAATTAACATTTGTTCAATTTAATAATATTGACTCTACCAACAGTAATAGAATATTAACAAAATAAAATTACTTGCAATACTGTTCAATATTTTTATTATATTTTAAAGTTGGTTGAAACGTCTTTTATATAAATAAAAATATTGAACAGTATTGCAAGTAATTTTATTTTGTTAATTTGTTCAATTTGTTGGTGACAGCCTGTATAACAACAGGGCGCGTATGTATAAAGGTGAAATGAAAAATGACTTGTCTAACTTCGAGTGGGAGTCTGAGCGTGGGGACACCGAGAGCCAACACACAGCACTGTGGTGCGGCCGTAATCTGCAATTTGTAATGGAATCATGTAGCGACAATGTTTTTGCGGCGACGACACCGTAACAGTCAGAGTATAGAGAGTTAGGCGGTTCCGCTTTCGCTCTCCCGTTTCGCTCTATCGTCCGGTGTTGTCGCGCGGTTTAAAAAAAACCAATGCCCTGACATATATTAAAAACTCGGGTCGCAGTGCCAAAACCCTGCCGACAATATAGTGTATTTGCTAATACATGCAATGTGACTTTTTGAATTTGTTTGTTTTTGAAAAAAAATAAAAAAAATACTTTTTAATACAGCCCTTAAAATAACATTTTTTTCTTAGTTCCAATATTATTATCAATCGAACATTTAGACTACATTAAATACACTCTTCAGTAACTAACTCACTATCTGCTAATTAGTGTTTTCATATTTGTAGAAAAGAAAAACGTGTCAGTATTTTCCAACGTAACTTACCTATGGTCAGTTCTACGTCCCTTAAGCAGGAAGAGCAAAATCGGCAAAACCGAAATTAAATACAAGCACAATTAAAGGCTAATTAAATGCCCTAATTAGAAATTTTCGGGTCCGCGCATTTTTGCAAAAATAACTTTTCTGCTAGCTTAAACTTAAGCCAGCAGAACATGAGCTAAAAAGTTGTTTAAACAACGGAAAAAGCAATTCCGATAACACATTAAAGGCTTCATTAATTAGCCTTTAAAGGCTACACAATTGGAACACCGATTTTCATAGGTTGAATGGTTTTCCCGCCATACTCTGCTGACTCTCATCCCGCGTCGCGACGTTTCGTAATTCCAAAAGAAAAGGAACTGAGCATTTAATCAGCGATTATTGTATTTATGAAGCCTTTAATGAGCCGTTAATTACTGGACGATCGGAATTGCTTTTTCCGTTGTTTAAACAACTTTTTAGCTCATGTTCTGCTGGCTTAAGTTTAAGCTAGCAGAAAAGTTATTTTTGCAAAAATGCGCGGAGCCGAAAATTTCTAATTAGGGCATTTAATTAGCCTTTAATTGTGCATGTATTTAATTTCGGTTCTGCCGACTTTGCTCTTCCTGCTTAAGAGACGTGTCACTTCAAGGATTGACTAACTTAAAAACTGCTTAAGGAAATGAAATTTAGAAAATATTTCTAAAGAAAAGAGCTGGATAGGAGCCAAAATCGTGAGATTCATATAAATTAGTTAATTTATTATATAAGTACCTATCTACTTTGAGAACTAATAAAAGTTCAATTTAAGTATTATTCATTAAAAATAATAACTAAAAAAAATTATACTATAGGTTCGGATGACCAGTTGAAAACCTTAATATCGATATTATTAAAGTTTAGATATTGAGATTCTTCATGGAAAATTAGACAGGTACAATTTAATTAATAACACTTCATTGAGCTGTTGTTTCACCTTTCCCAATTTCGAAATTTGACGGCAAAACGTCACACAACAGCTCAATAAAGTGTTATTAATTAAATTGTACCTGTCCACTTTTGCGTGAAGAATCTAAATATCGATTTCTAATGGACGTGGATATACCAAATTAAAGTTTAGATTTGAGATGACTGATCCCTAGAATGTAAAATATGCTCTCTGGAAATTTCGAACTGTGGCTGCAGAATTCATCTTATTACTGTTTTTGTTAACTGCGATTAAACATTAAGCTTCACAAAATTTGGCTTGCTGCTTAAAACTTTCAAAAAACATATATTTTTGCCGTAAAAGTTGAATAAAGAAACGTGATATTCATCAATATTTCTTTTCAGCACGTCACGAGATTTCGAATGACGGGAAGGCAAATTAAGTTTTTTCTTTACAAACTTGTGTTGAACATACTAACAAATTTGGCTTGCTCAATAATTTTTTTGAAATTTATTTTTTCGGTACAAAAATGCATGTGAATATTGTGTTAATTTTATCGTTTTTATCTGATTTTAAATCGTTTATGTAGATCAAATAAACTGTAAAATCTTGGCTAAAAGTCACATGGAAGAAATGGTACATATTACTAGCTTATTTTGTAAGCATTAACGTCAAATCTTGAATAATATGTTTTATAGAATTTAGAGATATCCGAAACATAAGTGCATATTGCACATCCGACTGCTCCTAAGATAGGGGGCTAAGGAGCGCTCCAGATTATATATCTAATATAATTTGACAAATTCAACTATTTAAATGTAATTTTAAACCTTTCAGAATTTAACCAGACTAAATTTCCTATTTAGAACTAAATACTATAAAAACTGTTTTTTATAAAATGCTTGATTTTACTGTTAAAGCTCAGTTGATTTGAAATAGCCGAGGTTAATGCAAACGCAAGATATTTTACTTACATAAATATCGTACTCATTCGTCATATTGTGGTAAATCGTTTTTACGATGGCGCACGATACGACCCAATGGGACTATAACTTTGTTATTGCTGTAGTTTTCATGAGATTTATGCATAATTCTACCTTCACGAAAGTATGCATTTTTTTGTTTCCGTAATATTCATCATCGTTATGGTATAAGCCTGCAATAATTTACTAACCTATTTTTCGTATTACAGTTGGACTTTGATAACCTGAACCTCAGTCGGTAAACAAATATTTGTTTGGGCCTATTGGATTGTATAAGTTCAAACAAAAATTGTCTGACGCAAATGTTTTAGGCAAGCACATATTTTTTGTGCTTAGTGAAATAGAACCATTTCAACCCACAGTGGGGAATGGTACTAATTTAGGCCAAAATTCACTTTTCAAAATTTTACAATATTTTTTCGTTTTGAGGTCCCACGATTCCAAAAAAACATATTTTTGGAAAAACTGTGCGCCTGTTTTTCTGTTAGTCTGTGAGTACGATAGAGGTCAAACGGATGAACGGATTGAAACCAAATTTTGGGAGGATGTTTGGTATGCAAATATGAAGAGTCCTATTGTTTATGGGGAAAATCGGCGCATGCGAAGAAGATATAAATCCTATAATGTTGTTTTTTCAAGGAAGTTTCGTAGAAAATTTTTTTTTCTAAGTTTCATAGTTTCGGAAATATTTTGAAAATAAAGAAAAAAATCAGATGTTCTTTTGTTCCGAAATATGTCAAAAAGAATTTTAAACAAAATGAAATTACTTGCAATTACTGTTCAAATTAATTTTTTATTTATAAGACGTTTCGACCAACCATTTTGGTCCTTTTCAATTTTTTTCTTTCAGCAAAATGTCAAATAATTAATTTGTTTAATATTCTATTACTGTTGGTAGAGTCAATATTATTAATGTCAAAAAGAAGTTAGGTAGCTGACAAGCATGCCTTGATTAATTTTTACGTTACACCATATTATGTAACCATGGAAACAAATAGCAAATATCATATTCGTTACTAGCCGTTACCCGCGTCACTACGCGCGTTTTTTTATTTGTTATAATATTTCAAATGTCAATATTTATGAAGTTGGAATGGTCCTGTCGCCCAATTGACTATAATTTTTTTTTAATTATTTAAATTATGGATTCAACAGTATTTTATTTTATCAATGTACATCTTTAACGAAAATGTGATTATCAGTTATCGCGATCACGTCAAAGAAGTATAACTTCTGCCGCGCGTACAAAAGTACACGCACCATTTTTTTTCTTTACAAAAAATATATTTTAAAAGGTTTTATGTTTGTTTCTCTAATAAATGAACGTTTATAAAGTTTGAATATATTAAAAGTCATTATTGGTAATCGATATTAAAGGTACTGATCTGTGATGAATAGGAAATTAGTATCGAAGTTTCCAATATAATTTCCAAGAAGCCAACATAAGCCTATTTGCAAATGGTAATACATTAAATTCAAAGGAAATTGTATTGTCAGAGTGCAAACAAATCATGCGAATACCCTTATAAACACGAATACAAGTATGTATTATAATTTAAACCACTTAAGTTGCGCATTAGAGAATCACTTCGTATCACTTTAACAACGAATGGTCATATACTTCTATCTCTATAGAATTCTACATAGAAATATTATACGCCCCGACCATAAAACCGATGACAGCTGAAATATAAAAGGTACCTTAGAAATTCGCTGATAAACATCAAAACCTATTAGAAATTGGAATTAGTTCGTATCACTTTAAGAACGAACTGTCATATACTTCTATGTCTATAGAAATTCTACATCGAAATATTATACGCCCTGACCATAAGGCTGATGACAGCTGAATCTAAATACCTAATCGTACCAAAAACTTAAATGTGGATAATTAGCCAAGCTCTTTTTTAATA
Source organism: Venustoraphidia nigricollis (assembly GCA_034508555.1). Taxonomy (NCBI): domain Eukaryota; kingdom Metazoa; phylum Arthropoda; class Insecta; order Raphidioptera; family Raphidiidae; genus Venustoraphidia; species Venustoraphidia nigricollis. The sequence goes on along the minus strand of JAVRKA010000038.1, from coordinate 908,513 downwards.
GTTTACCGAGTAGTGATGACAGCACTAGACTCGCATTCAGGAGGTACCGGGTTCGAATCCCGGCGGGGGCAGATGTGGCTGGGACTTTTTCCTACTGCCTCTCGCCGAGAAACGGTAATTCCTGTACCGGCCATCTTGATTGAGGTTTTCCATGGTTTCCCTCGATTAATTCCAGATAAATATCGAGATGCTTCCTTATTTGAGGCCATGGCCGATTACCTATCAAACTCCTAGTTCAAAAATTACCTACCTTATCCTAATTTCCTATAATTCCTTCATTCGCCCATTGCTATTACATATAAGTTGAAGTTGTAAAAAATGTAGAAAATAACCGGAAGTGGTAGATGAAAAAATAGTAATGGTGCGAATGGCGTCTGTTATGACATAAAGTCGAGAAACGGACGTTAAACGCATTATTATTATTATTATTATTATTATTTTTTAATAGTTTGTCGAATCACCAAATAACTGAAACGGTGCCAAAGTTTTCAGTCTCGAAAAAAATGAATTGAAATAAAATAAAAAATGTCTCCTCGAGTTTAACTATCGTTTAAGCATATTGAGGCTAGTCACACCATTGTTTCTTTTTAGTAAATTATTTAATCCATAATGTTTAATATTTTTATTATATGAATGTTAATTTTTGTAAAAATTTTTTAGAACTTGAAAAAGTCTTAATAAAAAAAAGACGAAACGTTGCAATCAATGAGTGTTTAAATTGATTTATTTTCATTATTTCAATTACCCGTGATACTGTTTTCTATTATAACATATATCTGGAATTGAACGTTAAAGATTTAATAGGAATAAGATTTTTTTGGATCAGAAAACTTTGCTAGCGCGCGCACAACAACTCACCAAAGTTTCATCGTCATCGAATGAATGGGTATAGGAACGCATAGGTGACGATTAAATAAACAAACATTTTTTATATAAGGATTTGTTGCCCTTGACTATTTAGTTTCCAAACCAAAACCCAGGTCATGAACCGGTTTTATCGATTCATGACCTGGGTTTTGGTTTGGAAATTAAATAGTCAAGAGCAACAAATCTTTATATAAAAAATATTCGTTTGTTTACTCGTCTCCTATGCAGCATATGACTCAACACAGCAGAACAACCCAAGGTCATTAGATATACATATTATACTCATTAATAATTGACGTCTACTGGGAGACCGTTAAATATTTTTATCAACCGCGCAATATCAAATAACAGTCCACCGGATGACGTCATTCAACGGAACGAGGTCACCCCTGTTGAGAACAATCAATCAAATACTGTATGTGTCCTAGTTCACGTGATAATGGTTCCAGGTCGACAGGAAGGTCGAGGAGGGTTTTTTTAGTTCGGTACTGCTGTGGAAATGGATTTCCCCCTAATTAATAAAAGAAAAGTTCACGTGATAACTATATCTGTTGGTGGTAAAGACAGTGGTATAATTTTTATTCGACAAAATACTGATATGATTTGACAGCATTTGGCAAGTTTTTACTCAATTGTAACCTTATTTATATTAAGTAAAGAAAACTACAAACTTTATGATACAAATAATTTTTAGAACCTCTGGAGATGTCACGAAGGGTACCGAAAAGTCAGTAAATAAATGCAATTTTAAACTCAGTATTGTTTCTCAATTAATCCTGTGCCACGATTTTTTTTAAACTTTCTCCAATATAGTCATCAAGGATCACAATCACTCTAATTAATTATTTAATTAGAGTCAACCTCGTATAATATAGAAGTGTCGGGAGAATATGATTTTGTGCCGGGGGTGTACAGTACACAACAAAGATACGTATTAGATATTTACACACAGAGATACAAACCTCAACCCTTTGGATAGAAGCGTTTACGGCTTCTATATTTACATTCACGGTCCTTAACAAGGTTTTGAGCATTCGCTTGATTTTGCTATAGTTTCTTTAACCCTACTCTCTCTTCTAGCGACGCCATACAATGCCATGTTGTGTTCGAAATAACTTTATTGTACATCCCAAAGGTTCGCCTTTGCCAAACCGCATACCTATTGGTAAACATTCTGAAAATTAATTGACAACACTACAATTGAAAATTATAACACAAATTTGTTCAATGTTCGTTTACTACAGTAAAAGCTCGCTTAACGCTGTTTCAGAATATTACGCGGTTTCTAAAACAAAGTATAGCCAGTAAATTATGGATCAGAGTATACAAATTGATTCAAATGTTGATAGAAGTTCAAAGGCAAGACAAAGGGTCATTGATGCAATATCTTGCTATTGACAACAGCTTGCTGAATGAAACAGAAAAGGGCAAACGACAATAGATGACTTCTTCACAAAAATGAAATATGTCAAATGAGAAACCTTTCTTATCACACTTTTTGCTCGAACTTTTATTTGATTTTGCATACATATTTTATAAACAAAAATTGATATTAACAATAAATATATCTATAATTAATGTGATAAAAAAGTATTTTAGTATCAATAAATGTTATAAAATTAAACAAAAAAAAAACTGACAAATGTTCTTATTCTCGGTTCTGTTTCACTTATGCCTATTATCTACGTATTAAGTGGTAACATCATCAATTGAATTTTTTGTTTATTATTAAAAAATTACAATTTGAAAAAATATTTTGAAGAAGAATGGAAATTTTGGTGTAAAGATATAAAAAATGGTATTAATTGTATTTGTAATATATTATTAAAAAAGAGGTGCGTCGGTTCGTGGACACACGACGGAAACTATGCTCCTTGTGTGTTTTACATTAATGTTTAAAATTTACGTATAAGTACCTACACTAGAAAATAAAATTATTAAATTACAATTTTTATTTATTAATAAGAAATATGAAAAAATTATATTAATTATGAAAAAAGTTGTCATTAGCAAAAAAAAAATCTATGGTAATTTGGGATTTGAACCTGAGAGGTTTGACATATCTAATAATTTGTAAACAAACGATGTAAAACCATTTAACAGCTATACAGAATGCAGTTCCAATTTTGACAGCTAGACGTTTTCCACCCCTTCACAAGTAGAATAGACCGATCTGAACACAAAATTATATAATATCAACGACATATGTGCGCATTTGTTTTACATCTCGCTCGCTCATTCTTTTTCAATTGACTTCCTATCCCGAGGTTTGCGTTAAGAAGCTTAGTTTCAAAAATAATAAATTTAAAATACGAATTGGTACTAGGCCAAGATAACTTTAGCTATTAGTAAATTTAAAAAATAAATAAAAACTAATTACACCAATAAAGTGAAAAGGCAGACATTTTGTTGCATTTTAAACTACCATTTACATTAAATTGTGCAAATATAAAGCGAACATACTTATCTCTTCTCACTTATTTTTGGATTAAAGACAGAGGGAAAACGTCTGCTGTTAATGACTCCATAATTAATTCTGTAATATAAACTATGTCATTATTTGATAGCCGAGCAAAAGTGTTGTTTACTTTTTACATTCATCAGTGAGCAAGTCTGCGTAAAAAATATACAAGCTGTTTTCTGACATATGCACGAATTTAGACGTTTTAATACAAGGCCACATGGCAGACATATTTACGCCGTAACTTTTTCTTATTTTTCTCATACAGTGTAACCTTAATATAAATAACCTCAATATAATGATTTCCTCGATTTAACAAATTTTTCGTAATCCCCTAGAACTGCCCGTAAGAGTTAATTCATAATATACCTCTACAGTACGAATACTTTTTGCCATAAACCTCTTTATAACAAATTTTCAATCATTGAAGAATATAAATAGAAAATATAATTTACCTTTATTTAACGATCACATACAATTCCATAATAACAACAACAATTCATGTCTCGACAGGTTTAAGCACGTTAAATTTATCGTAAGACAATCATTGTTGTTTGATGTAAAGTAATGTAAACACTGCTGTTGGTCACTGCTGTTGGTCACTGCTGTTGGTCACTGCTGTTGGTCACTGTTCTTAGTAAATTTAAACTTACTTATTATAACGAATATTTTCTAATTCCATTCAGCTTTGTTATATCGAGGTTGGGTGTTTCTAAACAATTATAGCAAATTATAGCTATCTTACGTTATTAATTTAGTCTTACGAAATGTACTAAATTCGTCTTTTTTATTTTATATAAATCGGCACGTTACCTCCACCATATTGACACACTACCTCCACCATAACGGCGTAAATTAAACATAAATTACAAAATAATATCTGAAGTCTACGTATCTTAAACTGTAGATTTTCTTCAAAATAGATGAAATAAAAATGCGTTTCAATTCTTTTCAATTACCCTCATGAAATGAAAAAAAATTCAGAATGTCAAACGTTGATGACTTTAGTTGTCGTGCGTCTATAATTTTATAAAATTCTTCCAAGTAGCTAACATATATTTTTAGTATTAGTAGATATTTTACATACGCTTGTAGCTACGTACCAGCTGAATTAATTTGGTATAATAGCTTTTGTCTGCTATAATTGTTAAGAAACATTCATTGTTGTAGCACTATATTAGAAAAATTTATTATTCCAACACGTCACCGTCAGGATTTAAACCCGAATATTTCCACTTTCGCGGCGGAATGAGTTAATCAATGCACTGTAGAGTAATTGATTAACTCATTCCGCCGCGAAAGTGGAAAGAGTCGGGTTTAAATCCCGACGGTGACGTGTTGGAATAATAAATTTTTATAATATAGTGCTACAACAATTAATGTTTCTTAACAGACAAAAGCTATTATACTAAATATATTTTTAGTTTTTTTTTTGTGAAACTACTGTTTGAAATTTTTTGTGACGTTAAAGGAGAAATGATTCAATGACGGGGAAATAACTATAAGAGAAGCCTTGGTAATGCGAAATGAATACGAAACATAATGCAGATTTCATGTAATAAAAATTAATACAATTACATAAACGGCTAAAGAAGTTTCACTTCAACCGTGAGCCTATGTGGGTGAGGCTGACACGATTTTTTTGTAATTTATTATTTAAAAGTTCGGTATAAAATTTCTACACGTCCAAATAAAGTGCCGAGTGTATATTATATATATGTATAAGGGTTCGACGAAGGGTTTCAAGGAAACGACGACTGCAATCGAAGGGTCGTGCATAGTGTATAACGAATCGAGTAGAGTCGAGTCAACTCGAGTACTAATTAGTGTTAACGCAGCAGGCTCAAGGCCTTAGAAGGACTGTGAATGCTAGAGCAGATTACGTATCGAAACAGAAATGATGCAGGGCTGGACTTGTTCGATGGAAATATTTTATTTTTAGCGTACACGATTGGCGTCGGTACCCATTTCGATCTCAATTCTTTTATCGAAGAAGCTGTTCTTTCTACGTAGTAAGTTTGGCCCCTTTCTTCAGCATCGGCCCTGGAATAGAGCGAAAGGAGTGATCGCTCTAGGCGCCAGGTGGTAAGGGGCCACAAAAAACCAAATGCGAAAAACAATTTCCAGCGCAAAATAAAATTTTGATTGTAATTAACACCAAATACTAATTTAATTATGTAGCGGTAGGAACTTTCTTAATGTTAAAGCAGAAGTATAGATCAGGCATTTGTTTTTGTGTGAGCACAGTCTAATGTTCTATGTGACCGTGAGTTTGAATACGATATTTGACTGCTCTCTCACATTCACAATCTATGTTGTTGCTAAATCAAATTTTTTGACAATGCGTGATGCAACTCAGCATAATTATTGTTATGAAATAGACGACTGCATTACGTAGGAAGATTGATTAGTTTTCAGTGCTAATCCGGCCCTGTTAGGTAGCAAAGAGCACAGCCAGTTCATTCAGTCAGATGCCTGGCAGCGTACGATTTTCCTTTGCGCCATTTCTGGAGAATCTCAAATAAATTAGGATTTTTAGATCTTCACTGCCTATTTTATTCGCCTCATCAACAACGTTTCTCGTTTGTTTAATCTCTTATCCTATGTTTATTTATATATGGACAAAACTTTCTTTACATAGAAATGTAAAAAATATTGTTAAGTGCGAGTCGAAAGGGTTCTTTACCACCGCACAATATTTGTTAACATTATTTTATTGCACTGAAATGCATAAATGCCTGAACTAATAGTTTTTAAGAGATTCCGTCCGATGTCACTAGTATGCATTATTTTGACGTTTATAGAAAAAATACAACGTTTATTAACTTTATTTTAGTTTTATTATTCGTTGTTATAGCGGCCATACACACTAAGGCGCAGAAATGCCTGAACTAATAGTTTTTAAGAGATTCCGTCCGATGTCGCTAGTATGCATTATTTTGACGTTTATAGAAAAAATACAATGATTAACTTTATTTTAGTTTTATTATTCGTTGTTATAGCGGCCATACACACTAAGGCGCAGAAATGCCTGAACTAATAGTTTTTAAGAGATTCCGTCCGATGTCGCTAGTATGCACTATTTTGACGTTTATAGAAAAAATACAATGTTTATTAACTTTATTTTAGTTTTATTATTCGTTGTTATAGCGGCCATACACACTAAGGCGCAGAAATGCCTGAACTAATAGTTTTTAAGAGATTCCGTCCGATGTCGCTAGTATGCATTATTTTGACGTTTATAGAAAAAATACAATGATTAACTTTATTTTAGTTTTATTATTCGTTGTTATAGCGGCCATACACACTAAGGCGCAGAAATGCCTGAACTAATAGTTTTTAAGAGATTCCGTCCGATGTCGCTAGTATGCACTATTTTGACGTTTATAGAAAAAATACAATGTTTATTAACTTTATTTTAGTTTTATTATTCGTTGTTATAGCGCCCATACACACTAAGGCGCAGAAATGCCTGGACTAGTAGTTTTTAAGAGATTCCGTCCGATGTCGCTAGTATGCACTATTTTGACGTTTATAGAAAAAATACAACGTTTATTAACTTTATTTTAGTTTTATTATTCGTTGTTATAGCGCCCATACACACTAAGGCGCAGAAATGCCTGGACTAGTAGTTTTTAAGAGATTCCGTCCGATGTCGCTAGTATGCACTATTTTGACGTTTATAGAAAAATACAATGTTTATTAACTTTATTTTTTTTTATTGGTTGTTATAGCGACCACAATAATACACAGTCTGTGAAAATTTCAAGCGTCCACCTATTACGGTTCAAAATATACAGCCCTGTGACCGACGGACAGACAGACATACAGACAGACGTTGTCACCCTTTAAATATGGAACCGTAGATGACATTAAATATAAAGATAACAAGTAAAGAATTTCCTCAAAGAAGAATTTGAAAAGCTCAATATTCCGTTAAAATTAAAGTCAGTAATATTAAATTTATACGCAAATTGCAATACTTAAACATTTTTTATAACACAAATTTTTACTTCCGCGCTATTCTATGCTCGCCATTTTTGGTGCCTACAATATATGAATTTTTTTTCGTTACTATAGTTACACCGTTAGCGTTAAATATTAAACACAAAGAATAATAATAATAATGCGTTTAACGTCCGTTTCTCGACTTTTTGTCATAACAGACGCCATTCGCACCATTACTATTGTCCATCTACCACACTTCCCGTTATTTTTCTACATTTTGAAAACTTCAACTTATGTAATAGCAATGGGCGAATGAAGGAATTATAGGAAATTAGGATAAGGTAGGCAATTTTTGAACTAGGAGTTTGATAGGTAATCGGCCATGGCCTCAAATAAGGAACCATCTCGATATTTATCTGGAACTAATTGAGGGAAACCATGGAAAACCTCAATCAAGATGGCCGGTACAGGAATTACCGTTTCTCGGCGAGAGGCAGTAGGAAAAAGTCCCAGCCACATCTGCCCCCACCGGGATTCGAACCCGGACCTCCCGAATGCGAGTATAGTGCTGTCACCACTACTCTACCCAGCTCGGTATTAAACACAAAGAAGTTGTCGTTGACAACGAAACGTTGCAGAATTAGTAAATAAGCATTTGTAACTAATTTGTCCAATATCTCATTATAATTTTTGATCATTGAATAATATGAACATTTTTACAAAAAGTTCAGCTCATTATTTTTAATTAAAACAAATAAATCAAAGGATATTTTATAGAGCAGATAAATTAGTTAATAATTATTTTGTTCAACACGACGTTTCGTAATAATTTATTACTTCTTCAGGTGCTAACAATATTACATATTAACGTTATTAAAATTCTTATTTTCTTGCCGCATATTATTGTTTATATAAATTTTAAATTTTAATTAAAATTTTGGTCGAAGGCAGCTACCTCCCAACTGTACTCTGTTAAAGTGAAATACTCATCAACATTATTTTTATATACCTACCTATTTGGGCATAAAATAATAAAAATCAATATCTACAAGTCGTTTACAAAAATAGCTAATAAAGATTTTATTTTCCCGAGAAATAAAAAGAAGAATATTATACGAAACAATAAACTCGATCCCATTTCCAATTCTTATATAATGCGGTGATGGAATGGGACAAACATAGCTCGCGGGGTTTGAAGTGGGGAGCGAGGAGGGGCGGTCATATTAGCGAAGAAGAGTCATGTACTCACGTGCGCTCACATTAGATCTTTCCCGATCATTGGAGCTGTAAGTAGCTCCTACCTATTCCCAGCTCTGGACTCAAGAAACCATGAAGCCCGTCTGGTCGTTTCTCTATGTACTATATGTATGCCCACATTGCCGGAGCTATGTTTTACAGATGATCTATAACTCACTAATTTCTAATTTTCAACTCTGGACTCATAAAGCACCGTTGTGTTACAAATTAGAGTTGGGAATAATCGAAATATTTCTACTCGAACGATTTTAATAATCGAATGATTCATTCGAAATTATTCCTTCGCATGAAACACGGTAATAATAGGAGGTGTATATCAATGAATGCTTCAACTCTCGAACGAATTTGCTCTCGATTTCGATAGTCTTGAGAGAGTCACCTATATATAGCGCTTCATAGCACAGACGCAGATAAAAGACGTAAGTAATCGTATTCAGTACTGTGCAATGTATCGAGTGAAAACACAATTCACTCTATCTGTCTATGCATTCGACATGATTATTATAACGAATGAATTTAGCTCTGGTTTTCCATTATGAGAGTTGAGAGAACCACCTGCGTGCAGTAATTTACACGTAATACCAACCCCCTCCCCCACCCCTCGGCAGGTGGAGGGGGCAACTTTTGTTTTTTAAATGAAAACCCCCGATTTTGATGATTAAATTTTTTTTTGTGTAAAAATGAACAACTTTTGTCTAAAACTTTTTTTAATTTTTCCTGTTATTTTTGTGTAAAGTCTTGATAATGTTGATGATAATGATGAGGGGTGGGGGAGTATTCCGAGTTGCCAATTGCATTAAAAATCTCACCAGGTACTTCAATTAAATTATTCTTTATTTTAACATTAAGATAATAAGTTTTCAAAGTGTTCTCCATTCACTGCCATACAATGGAACAATCGATTTAAAGTTTTGAAAAAAACACCCGGTATATAAACCATTTAAAATCAAATAAAAACGAGAAAATTAGCATAAGTTTTGTGTTATGTATTTAATGTACATCTTATGTAAGAGACGTAAAACGTCTTTCAATCAAAAGTATTTATTATGTACAATCAGTCATGAGCCAGGTAGCTACACCAAACCATCTAATTAACATCCTTTTAATAATGTAATAAATAACTCATTATAATTTCAAACATTAAATATAATTAATAATATTGATTCTACCAATAGTAATAGATATATTAACAAAATAAAATTACTTGCAATATACTGTTCAATTGATTTTTTATTTATATAAATAAAAAATCAATTGAACAGTATATTGCAAGTAATTTTATTTTGTTAATTAAATATAATTATTCTCTAACACTTAAAGTATTCATTTCAAACATAACAACATGGTTGTACAGAAAAAAATAAATTTGAAAAAAAAGTCAAATTTGTCAGTATTTTTAACATAGTAGAGAAAAAACTTCAAAATGCGAATTAGTCTTCCCGTAATTCATGCTGTAAAGAAATATTGACGAATATCACGTTTTTTTTTTCAATTTTTGAGGCAAAAATATATATTCTTTTTAATTTTTAAGAGCAGTCCGAATTTTGTGAAGCTTGATGCTAATCGCAGCTGATAAAAAAATTAATAAAATGAATTTTGCGACCACAGTTCGTTATTACGTTCTGAGGAATCAGTTCTTTATACCTGCCAGCAAAGAGTTGTCATTTCTGTAGACGTATTTAAATCCGCTATGACTATAAAGATTTAAGAGTAAAATAACCACTAGAATTTCGACGATACGCCTGCCATGGCTTGCAATGGCATAGCATGTCGCCATATCTCTTGCGACACATTTATTTGTTAATGGCTCTTTCTTACCCTCGAACTGCGGAGTTAATCTTTTGTCAGATTCCTTGGAATTCTTTCACTCCTTTCACTATAGTATGTTCACCCACCCTCCACTCCTAGTAAAATATATATCAGCACAGAATGTTGATTTTAAAGATCAGATTTAAATTGACTGATGCTGAAGCATTGTCAAAAAAATTGATTTGAAGTGATCTTAGATTGTGATCATATATTTACAGTTTTTATATATGCAGAACCAGTCTAATAATAATAATAAATTTATTGATCTCTAAATTAAAAGCGTATATGAGTTTAGCAATTTGGAAATTCGAATGAAAAAAAGTGGAAACCGATTGACCTGTGGGCCAACCTTAAAACTTGCCGCTATGTGTTAAGTACGTTACCATAAATTAATAATATTCTGCTTATAATATATTAAAGAAAGTTATAAAAACATGTAGTGTCAATACATTCTGACTTATTCAAGCTTAAAAATTTGGAAGTTATTTAAAGCAAATGTTATTTTGAAGATTTTTGAACTTTGGTATCTTTTAAACGCGTAGTTCGATTTTGATCTGGTTTACGGCATTCGATGCAGTTATTTAAGTTCAAAAAAGGAAATTACAGGAAAATCAATCTCATCAAAAGTTGAGATGATATTTCGAAAAAACACTCGAATCAATTTTTGAAAAATTTCAATTTTTTTTTGCGGGAAGTTAAAAAGTCCAGCCAGTTGGGCGACAGAACTATTACAAAAAAATAAGCAAAATAATAAACCCTTACAAAAAGTATACCAGCATTATACAAAAAATAACATTACACTAATAATTCAGCTGGTTGTAATGATTTTCACCGGAAAAAACATTTATTTTTAAGTTCTTGTATAAAACTTTTCCTTATAATAAGACTACAAAGTATTTTTTATTTGGTTTAAGTAGGCACTAGTAAATCGATAACTTAATAATATCAAATGTTTTATCAATGTTGAGATGCAATCGTAATAAAACATCGTTATTAAATTTATGTTTTATCGTTTTAAAGTACAGCAATTCAGTGTCTGTAAGCATTTTACGAATTCGAAACCAATAAGTGGTGTAGTAGTACTTGAAAAGAACGGACCGAGGCGCGGCGGTCGGTCTGTCGCGAAGAAAAGCGAGGCATGAGGACTGAAGCAGAGAGAATAATATGGATGATGGGGCGGCAGGAAAAGGGGTTTGGTTTTGGTCTGCAATGTTAAGGAGTGCGCGCATAAGATGAAACTAACGTTTGGACACGCGAGACTAAGTGTCCATTGGCGTATCGTCATCAAAGGAGTCAAAAAATAAAAGCGTGTCTCGCGACACTCGGAGAAAGTCAAGAAAAAAATTTTAGAGGACAAGCAACAGAGGTTAAAGCCCTGGGACCTCTACATAAGAAGGGCTTCCGCAAATTTTGAAGTCGTTCAGTCAAGTATAATCAACTTTATTCAAAGATTTTTGTCGTCTAATTCATAATCTATTTGTTTATACGGCCGTCAGATAAATTCATTAAAACTTGAGTTAGCTTAAATATAGAACTCTATCATGTACATAACTTTAAAACCAATCTTAAAGAAAGTACAATAAAAATCAGTAATTTTTTAAAAGTATTTTTACGTATTGTAAAGTATTAAACTCATAGCGAGAAGTTTTAGGGTTGGCCCACAGATTAAGCGACTACCACATTTTTAGGGTTACGTACTTCGAAAGGAAAAAAGGAATCCTTATAGGATCACTTCGTTTTCTGTCTGTCTGTCTGTCAAGGCCCTTTGCTCAGGAACGTGTCCGGATATCAAGTTGAAATTAATATCAAATACTCAAGTCTGTAATCTCTTGGAGTTGTGGAAAAATCAAACTTCTAAGTCAACGCAATCAAAAGATACGGTCGTTTATGCGGCATATTTTGACACTCACAAGGGAATCAAAACCTACATAGTACCTACTCCGTTGACCTAAAATTTGGCAAGAAGTAATGTCTTATAGCACAAGTAAAGGAAACAATCCGAAAACCGTAAATTTGTAGTTACATCGCAATTTTTTTTCTATAAACCTCAAAATAGTGCATATTAGCGACACCGGACGGAATATCTTAAGAGCTAATAGTTCAGGTATTCCTGCGCCTTAGTGTGTATTACTATATGGCCGCTATAACAATAAATAATAAAAATAACGTTAATAAATATTGTACGGTGGTACGGAACCCTTCGTATGCGGGTTCGACTCGAACTTGGCCTCTTTTTTTGTAATTAAATTAAATATTAATGCTCACAGCCGCTACTGCTTTTCTTGATCGCAACTTCTATGGTGAATTACTCCATTCACTTGTTCGCGACACGTTCATTTTTTTCCCTTAGCGACGCTTTCTCTTTTATTTCTTCTTTCTAGCATACTTCTCTATACACTTTTACTTCTCTTGCCTCTCCTGCTCCTCCCCTAGCTGTCGTGTTGACATCAGATTAGTTGATATTGTCAATAATACAAGAAAGGCAATTAACTATTGCTCTTGACTTTAAAATAAATTCTCTGTCAAGAAAACAACACGGGAAAAAATACGACAAACCATAACTTGTACTTCTGTTAGCGACTAACCTCTCTCCGTTCGTATTTCAAAGTTAAAAAAAAACCCGGGTCGCAGTGGCAAAAACCTGCCGACAATATAGTGTATTTGCTTGTATAGGGCCGTGTGGTTTTATACTTTTATTATGTGAAATTAAGTTTGTTTTTGGGCAAAATAAAAAATTTAACCCCTTAATACACCCCTTAAAATAACATTTTTTTCTTAATTGTAATATTATTATCAATCTAACGTCTACACCGAATTAAATACACCCTTCAATAAATAAGTCACTATCTGCAAACTAATGTTTTCATAAAATTTGTAAATTCGGTCCTGTCGGGCCGATTTTATTAAAATTGTGGGGACACTTTTTAATCACTACCAAAGGGTTAAATTTCAATTTTGAAACGATTCGGAGAATTTTTTCGGTATTTTGGGGCCCAAAAACAGTTTTCAACCCCTAAAAACTACCCTTAAAATAGCCCGATTAGGCCCATTTTAAATAGGCTTCTTGCGGTGGTGGATTTCAACACGTGGCCCAAAATTCGTTGAAATCAATTAACTCTTTCGAAAGTTATCGCGCGTACACACATATATATATATATATATAAATATATATATATATATATATATATATATATATATATATATATATATATATATATATATATATATATATATATACATATATATATAAACATTTTTAAAAATGGTGCCAAAGTGTTTAGGAAGTTATGAAACGTCGAGAAATTTTGGTCCGACCCCTAGGTCCCGCCATCCGACCGACGCCAATAGTGTATGTTGCCATATGGCAAATACACTAAAAAATGTATCAAACTGGTAACCCTTTTTCGCTCAATTAATAGGTGTGTTTGGTATGTTGTTAGTATTTGTTTTGTTCCAATAATGTAATCGTTGAAAGAAGGTTTGGATGTGGAACAATCAAAAGAAGACCCTGAAGATAAAATAAAATATTTCGAAACGTTGGCCATAAGCGAAACATCGGTAGCGCTATTTTCTTTTGATTGTTCCTCACCCAAATTTCCTTTCAACGATGTGTTTGGTATATTTGATATGTTTGTAGGTATATAAATAAATATATAAATAAATAATTATTAGTGAACTGACTTTTTTTTCTCTTTTTTGTCCTTGGTAATTAATATAAAAATGATTTGTCAGGAAAAAGGACCCACACTTTGGGAAATGTTGTCCTAGTCTATAATATATTGTTACGCTCAGGCAAAAAGGAATGAGCAATGAGCGAAAATAGCGATTTGTATTCGGACAAAACTGGTTTGAGTAGATGGTATCAATATAATAAAAAACCCGGGTCGCAGTGCCAAAACCCTGCCGACAATGTAGTGTATTTGCTTATACAGGCAGGGTGGCTTTATTTTGCGAGCTTAAATTGGTTTTTGGGCAAAATAAAAAATTTTACTCCTTAATACACCCCTTAAAATAACATTTTTTTTCTTAACTGCAATATTATTATCAATCTAACGTCTACACCGAATTAAATACACCCTTCAATAAATAAGTCACTATCTACAAATTAGTGTTTTCAAAAAAATTTTAAGTCCGGTCCTGTTGGGCCGATTTTATTGAAATTTTAGGGGCACTTTTTAATTACTACTTAAGGGTTAAATTTCAATTTTGAAACGATTCTGAGAATTTTTTCGGTATTTTTGGGCCCAAAAACTTTTTTCAACCCCTAAAAACTACCCTTAAAATGACCCGATTGGGTCCATTTTAAATAGGCTTCGTGCGGTGATGGATTCCAACATGTCTGCCAAATTTCGTTAAAATTAATTAGCTCCTTCGAAAGTTATTGCCCGCACATATAAATATATATATATATATATATACGTATATAAATATATATATAATATATATATATATATATATACATATATATATATAAACATTTTTAAAAATGGTGCCAAAGTGTTTAGGAGGTTATGAAACGTCGAGAAATTTTGGTCCGACCCCTAGGTCCCGCCATCCGACCGACGCCAATAGTGTATGTTGCCTTATGGCAAATACACTAATAATAAAAATAATAATAAACATTTATTGTACATATAAAACGCACAAAAGGCATGGTTCAACTTTCGTTGGTCTTCCATCTAGCCCATGGTAAAATTTACATAGTAAAAAGCAATGTACAAAACAGTACAAAGAGAAAGTGTAATTTTTATCGCAGTTGCTCTGTCAGTAATTTATTGAAAATGAATTGAGAAAAATTATTTTTATTATAATTTTTTATATAATTTTATGCGATTGCTTTTTGAAATCTACTTTTAAGATACAATCGTCGTATTTTTCTCGATCATATTTTTTTCTTTGACATTTATTTTATCGCTTGGAGCGAAAATCTCTTCAAAATTTATAGAACGCATCTTACAATAATAGTCTCGACGTACGACATGTTGTACACGATGAAATATTTTTTTATAATAATAAAAAAAACTTGTTGAATATAAAATACGACACGCTAGTTGTCATGAACAGGCTGTATATTAATATAGCTATCATTTTTTCAATATTTCACGCTAGACGTATTCCGAGATTTTCTTTCAAATCGTTTCTTGTAATTTTCCTCCGTATTGGGTTTATTTTCTTTTCTTGATACTATCTTCATTTTTTTTCTCCATCAACTTATGTACATAAATATTACTACCTAAGCTAAAAAAGCTGATATATTATTGCAATCCCGTAAGATACACAAATCTCTGTGTATTTTTGATTAAGGTGAGACTATAGTCAACTGTATTATTTTTTCGGAATTAAGGCTGTCGGAACGCTCTGAATTTTGTTTGTGCTGAGATCCAGCAATAAGGGGCGAGGTAAACAAAAGACATATTGTGGGTGTGACCTTCTTTAGCTCTGTCTCGCTCAAATCATCTGCACGTTTCAATTTTTGGCTGGTGCCAACTACGAGGCTAAAAAATTTTATTGCAAGGGTGCCGCTGTCAATTGATAACTCTAATTTTTGGAAATATTTTGAAGATTTAAAAAACTTTTCCAAAAAAGGAAGAGTCACTTTAGGTTTGTGATGGAACAGTTTTGTGAAATAAGTATGAATAAGGTCGTAGTGTGACATTAAAAACGTGTGTTTTTTTAGCACAATTAATGCCAAATTTTTTCTAGTAAATCGTACATAAATTACAAAAGTAGTCCATTAGAGACCTAGATTTGTCTGTTATCTTCTTTATAGAGAAAGAATTTTTGCAGAATGTTGACGAATAAGTCTACAATCAGTTGACAGCCGAAGCTCTATTTCTGGCTTAAATTCAGAGCGTTCCGACAGCCTTAACGTGTTTTCTTCACGTTACCAGAAATAGTAACCCAAATTCTCCCCAAAAATGTTTCCAACTGTTTGTGGAAACCGCATAGTTTAAAGTACCTATTTAAGGCTGTCGGAACGCTTTGAAGTTAAGCCACACAACGAGGCTAAAAGATAGTGTTACTCTAAATTTTGGAAATATTTTGAAGATTTAAAAAACTTTTCCGAAAAAGGGAGAGTCACTTTAGGTTTGTGATGGAACGATTTTGTGAAATAAGTACGAATAAGGTCGTAGTGTGACATTGAAAACATGTGTTTTTTGGCATTATTAATGCCAACTTTTTTCTAGTAAATTGTAGATGAATTATAAAAGTAGTTCATTAGAGACCTAGATTTGTCCTTTATCTTCCTTATAGAAAAAGACTTTTTGCAAAATGTTGACGAATAAGTATACAATCAGCTATCAACCGAAGCCCTATTTTTGGCATAAATTCAAAGCGTTCCGACAGCCTTAAACCAAAAAAGTCGAAAATAATAGAGAAAAATTTACCCTCAGTGCCCCAAAAGAAGTATAACTTCAAAAAGAAGTTAAGGTAGTTGTCATGATTAAGGCACACCGTCAGAAAATTCTTAATTTTTGTATACTTATTAAGGACATGATAATACAATTACCCTGAAAATTTGAAGTCGATCGACCGTATATAATCCGAGATAAATTCAATTAAAAATTGGATAATTAACATTGATTGTATATGCGATCTCTGTAGTTCTGAACCAGTTTCTTATTTATAAAAAAAGAACTAACTGTCAGAAACTTTCCAAAAACTGACAGTCTTTCAATGCGTTTGTTGTGAGTTTAAAAAAAAAAATAGAAAAATTTTTGACCGTCTAATTATTTATAAATAAAGGTTTAAAGCTCAACAATTTATAGAAAAGTATACATGCATATGAATATTGTATGGGTTACGTTTCCACGGGTACAGTCTTGCATACAAATTATGGATCACTTAGCTACAAGCTAGTATACTTTTGTGGCGCGTATAATCTATAACTTTTTGACAATATTGTACCACGACAACTACCTTAATTACTACATTTATTTCTCTTTTGAGAATAGTTGTTATGAGTGGGGATATTTGAAGTGAAAGATTGCTTTAATAGATGCTAGTTTAAACATTAGTACTAAATTCTGTTTATACATGTTGCTATGTGCGTTTAATATTCAATTTAAACTATTAATTCCATCGAAAAATATTTATTTATAAATACTTCTAAAGATCTTGCGAGCCGCAGTTGGCCCGCGGGCCCGGAGTTGCCCACCGTTAAAGTATTAATTAAATGCTTATCTATTATTCAATAACATTTTTACAAAATAATTTTTTCCAGTAAGTTTTTATATCATTATAATTAATATTCCGAGCAGCTTTTAAATAAAAGCCTGTACCTTTAAATCTATGTTTTAACTTAATTTTCATTTATATTTAAATCTTTCTCTTTTCATATAACATATTTTTTTGATGTTAAAATTGTTTTAACCTACTCTTCGCATTTTAAAATTAAAAAAAAAAAATAGAAATGGGAATATAAAAAAATTGTTTTTAACTATAATTGAATTTTATATTTTTGATTTTTTCTTATATGAGGAGCTAGGCGCTGCCAAGGCCATTTGGGTTTAGTAATAGTACATATTGTCAGTGCATTGTTATTTTTAATAATAAATTAAGAATGTGGTGATCGCAAATTGTTGAATTTTATAATAATCTAATTATTTTTCCGTGCATTAAAACTTTTCATATTTTAAAGATTACTTATAACAAATAATAAACTATGATAAAATATATTAACTTACCGATTTAGCAAGAACTAGTTAATATTCTGAAGTATTTAACACTTATAAAATTTCTTTTGTCATGGCTTATTATATCAGTAGATATACAGGCCAATAAAACATATCGTCCTTTAGCTTACAACACTGCTCAAATCGAAAATTGGTGGTTTTCACATTTTAATGCTATTGGATAGAGCTGCTTATCGCGCGTCTAACCATTGGTCACATGATGTAGGTTTCAGCCAATCAGATGCCGTAATTCGAAAAGTGGTGACAACGCACAAGTCAGTTGGCCTCTCAATATACTCAATATACAGTGAATAATTTAATTTTAGTTTTGAAAATTGAAAAGGACTAAAACTGTTAGTCGAAACGTATTTATATAAATAAAAAATCAATTGAACAGTATATTACAAGTAATTTTATTTTGTTAATCAATATACAGTTTTTTTTGTTACCTGTAAAGTTGGTAAAAATGACTTATGCGGTGTTGTAAGCTAAAATACGATATGTATATTAAAAAAAAAGTATGATAAGAATTATTTGAAAAAAAGCAGAAGAGAAACTAATAATAACAAATACATTTTATATAATTTTAATGTCCCAGAGATAGACAAAAAAAATCTCTGTATACTAATCCACTATCTACTTTTACTCTTTTTTGTTTAATAACGAAAAAAAATGGACGTTTGTGTTTGTTGTCTGTTGGCACGTGAAGGGTTAAAATCCAGTTTTTATATTGCATCTCTTTAGATCTCTCAAAGTAACATTCTACTTAAAAATACTTTTTAAAAAGTTTTTATTCGCTAAAAACATTATGAACAAAGGATTATTTCTTGCGATTATTTTTATGAAAGAGTCTGCTCCATTTGTGTAAATACATAAGTCGCTCAGAAGAATTATTATTAATCAACTTTCTTGTTGCAAAAATATTAAAGTGTGCACTTTAAAAGAGACTAACAATAAGTAATAAAACATTGAAACTGTTGCAAATCCCAAGAAAGCGCAATTTCATTTTTAACACTAATGAAAAATGTACACTGGCAGTTGTAATTTGAGAATATTTATGTGCATAAAATGCTTATTCATTTGAAACTTATATACAAAGTAATAATAAATTAAAATTAGACTTTAAATAAAACTAAAACAACACGCTTTTATGAACTAAAAAATGCAAAATAATATGTCAACAAAATTAGCTTTACTGTAAAAAGCGTGGGGTGCTATCTACTTAAATGTTCATAATAACTCTACGTTTACAATTAGCTAGTAAATGAAAAATTTATTACCGATATTAAGCACTCCACGCTTTTTACAATAAAGCTCATTTTGTTGTCAAATTATTTTGCATTTTTTAGTTCATAAAAGCGTGTTGTTTTAGTTTTTTTAAACTCTAATTTTAATCATAAGACTAAAAAACAATATTGCATTTAACTATAGGGTGAACAACTCAACGTACGTCACTGTAAAGCGTGTTAGCTTGCTTGCTGTAATTTTTCAAGTTTTTCATCCTGAAGAAGTGTGTGGTATAGTAGAGAGGGAAGCGCTCAGTATAGGTACTGAGAGGGGAGCGCCAAGTCGAAAAGAGCCGATGAAACGCTAGACTGGTCGAATGGGAATGTGCAATGTAAACGACGTGCATTTTAAACGGTTTCATTCCCATCCAAACGCACCATTAGATGTTTCACATCAAAAAAACTTCTTTTACCAGTGCATTTATATTGGAATTTCAAAAATATAGAATAGTAACTAATTCATCTGTGGAAATATTTTAAGCGGTACATTTTTTTTAAACATAAATGAAAAAAAAATGTATCAGTCCTTTTCAATTACTCTCATGAAATTGAACCTTAGTTGTCGTGCATCTACAATCTTCGTACATAATGTTCAACATTTTTTTAGTTTTGTATATATCAATACGCCACTTCCACCATATGGTCACGCTACTTCCACCATAATGACTTCCAGGAATATTAAAGAAATAAGTTTATGGCAAACATTTTATTTCATTTCGGAGTACAAAATCATAACACAGACAAAAAAATATTACTAACTTGAAAATGAATTTTTTCGATAATTGTTTTAAAGGTGTTATCTTGTGTATTATTTTTGAAATTTTTAAAAAAGCAATTTTTATTATAATAAGAAATTGACAGAAAAAAGACTATTTCCTATGACACTAATAATTTACTGATGTTTATTTGAACGACATTTAAGCTCTAGAGATGAAAGTCCCCCGAAACGTTGGCAATAAATAATAATAAGTTTCTTATTTCATGATGCTCTACAGAATAAGTCAGAGAAAAAATATTACATTGATACAAATCCTTTAGGGAGTAATGATAACTTGCAATGGCATTTTAAACATCGGTATTACTGTCTTGTATCCTTAAAAACACAACATTTTCCTACAAATTTCAAATCAAGATTAATATTTTCTATTTGATCTTACACTGACGTTGGTGAAACCGATTCTTTCTTGGAAATTATTACCAGTGGCGTACCTGTCAAGGTCTAGTACAGTCAAAACCGTTTATGACAACATCGTTTAGAACAACATACCGGTTATATCGACCGAAATCATAGGTCCCGGCTGAATGCTATATGACCGCCTTATAAAAAACACTGCTTTTTACGACATTGCTTATTACGACATACCGCATTAAGCGACTACATTTAATGTAATATCTTCATATCTTCGGAGAATGATATCTGTTAGAACGACCAGCTGTATTGTAAACAAAGTTCGTGCGCACAGAAGTGTTCCAAACAAACTAAAATTACAGATTTTACGAATACAGAAAAATGATAATGATAATGTGAATATTATTCCTATTAATATCTATGGATTTATATGTACCTGCACATTCAACTATACTACATACTCAATAAAAACTTATTTTGTACCTCGAAAACATCACCGGTTGTTACGATTATTGGTTTTTACGAGGAAATATGAGTAGACCCTTCAATGTCGTTATAACAGATTTTGACTGTATTATCTTTATGAAAGTATATAAGTATAGATTTTTTTTAAAGCCGAAAACGTACTATGTAACCAGAAATAAAAATATTTGATTTCTTATTTCTGCAGGAAAAAGCTGTAAGTAGTACCAAGGATCTATTAACTTTACTAATCTAGTAAGTGACTAAAAAAAATGTATGAACTTACCTTAGAGATATAACAATACAACAATAACTATTTAATATTTTTAAGTATGTAAAAGTTATAATATTCTTCTTTTTTATTTTTTTCTTCTTTGCCATGGCTGATTGTATCAATAGATATAGAGGCCAATAAAACATATTTAAAAAAAGTGACTTTTTAGCATCACTCAAATAAATTAAAAAAAATATATAATCCGGATATTCTTGAATTAAAAAAAAGGTCGGGTTGCAGTGCCAAGCTCTGGCTACAATATAATTTGCTAATACGGATATTGTGACTTCATTATGTGAACTGAAATTTGTTTCTGGACAAAATAGAAGATTTCAGCCCTTATACACACCTTAAAATAATATTTTTTGCTGTAATATTAATATCAACCCAACATGTGCATCAAATTAAATACACCCTTTAGTAAGTTAATCTGTATCCGCAAGCTAATGTTTTTATAAAATTTTTAAGTCCGGTTCTGTCGGGCCGATTTTATTAAGATTTTAACGACACATTGAATCTTCACTAAAGAGTTAAATTTCAATAAAAAAACTATTTTGAATTTTTTTTCGGTATTTTTGAGCCCAAAAACAATTTTAATTCCCTAAAAACGACCTTTAAAATAATCCGATTGAGTTCATTTTAAATAGGTTATATGCGGTGACGGATTCCAAAATGTGTTCAAAATTTCATTAAAATTAATGAAGTCTTTCGCAAGTTACTGCCCGTACAGACACACACACACACACACACACACTAGAGAAATTTTGGTCCGGCCTTTAGGTTCCGCCATCCGATCGAAGCTAATTGTATGTGGCCCGTATGGCAAAAATGCAATTTTTTATAGAATTTCTTTTATGAACGTAAGCGCATTCACTCCATTCCTTTAAAGTGAACATCAACCAGACTAGAAATAACCGTAGAAAATCGCTTCTAACTTTATCCACGTGAAAGTTTTATTCGTTATCTTCATTCAAGAATTGAGCTCTTCTTCGTCTCATTTACACCCCCCGCCACCCTCGTCGCTGTCGCGATCTCGACGTCGCGCTTTTCTTTTAACTTGTTTACGATTTCGTCAACACGTGTAATTCTCAATTCACGGAGGTTACCATGGCAACCAAACCAGTTCCTTATAGTTAACATGTACGTAATTTTTGATTCGAATACTGTTAGGTAATGTAACAAAACTGTTTTGTGTGGTGGTTTAAAATTGATTTATTTTCAACAAACGAAATAAATACAAAACAAATAAACTAAAAGTACTTCTCTAATAACAATGACAAAAAGAAACTAACAATGAAAAATAAGAATAGTGTATTGTTGTGTTATTATTTATAGAATCCGTTTAACACAAACACACCGTAATATAATACGTACTCTTATTTATGTAAGTGTATGATTTATGTCTGCTGTACGCCGCGTGATCGCTTATGTTGTAACGCATCGACTCACTCACTGTCTCTGACTGGATGCATGTCGCGCCCCACACGCGCTGTATTTATAGGCGTGTTATAGTGTCTAGATATGAGGTTTTATTACATTTCTACTAGCTTTATTTATTCACCTTTATATGTTTGTCAGTCAGTCAGTTAGCGAGTTTGAGTCAAATCTCGCAAGTCGATTTTGAACCCCGTCCACTTGATTTATTACTTTGAAATTTTGCATTCTTATGTAGAATCGATGACAATACAATAATTTGATAACCATGACCTGATGCTGCAATCAGGAGCGTCAGAGTTCACTTTGCAGTTTTTTAACAGCCTACGGTAGACGTACTGTCTTTGGGCTTGTTTTTGGTCGGCAGACGGTTCTGATAATAATTAATACACCTACGCTATATGCTTACAGACTAGATGACTAAAACGGAAATAATAAAAGATAAGCAAAAAAATTTTTAAAAACAAGCTTGCATTAAAATGTACTAAAACGAAGAAAATATCTATCAAACAAATAAAATCATTTTATCATTATTGACCTGACCTAAAGGTTTTTCGCGAGAAGTTTAAATTATGAATTTTTTATGAACATATGAATCTCGCGACAAGTTTTTAGGTCAAGTCAGCAGTGATAAAATAATTTTATTTGTTTGTTTGCCATTTCTTTCGTGACAGAATATTTTAATAACAGCTTGCTTACAAAAGGTTTTTCACTAATTTTTTATTTATATAACAGTAACAATATGTTACGCAGAAATACTAGTTTCAAATACACGTTATTTTATGACAACAGTGATCCGTTCCACTCGAAATACTTCATCATAATAATACGTTTAAAGTTCCTTTCTCGACGTTATATTTCACAACAGACGCCACTCGCACCATTACTATTTTCCATTTACCACTTCACTCTATTTTTTATTCATCTTTAAAGTTCAATTCCAGATATATGTTATAATAGAAAACAGTATCACGGGTAATTGGAATAATGAAAATAAATCAATTTAAACACTCATTGATTGCAACGTTTCGTCTTTTCTTTAATTAAGACTTTTTCAAGCTCTCAATTTGCTTAAACGATAGTTAAACTATATTATAATATACAATTTGGCATTACAAAAAACAATTATTAAAAATTGAAAATTGTAGAAAATATTATTATTGTTATTATTATTAGTAGCGGGTAGCGGCTATTTTTAGTGTATTTGCCATAAGGCAACATACACTATTGGCGTCGGTCGGATGGCGGGACCTAGGGGTCGGACCAAAGTTTCTCGACGTTTCATAACCTCCTAAACACTTTGGCACCATTTTTAAAAATGTTTATATATATATGTATACATATATTTATATATATATATATATATATATATATACATATATTTATATTTATATATATATATATATATATATATATATATATATATATATGTGTGTGCGGGCAATAACTTTCGAAAGAGTTAATTGATTTTAACGAAATTTGGCCCACGTGTTGAAATCCATCACCGCAAGAAGCCTATTTAAAATGGGCGTAATCTGGCTATTTTAAGGGTAGTTTTTAGGGGTTGAAAAACGTTTTTGGGCCCCAAAATTCCGAAAAAATTCCCCGAATCGTTTCAAAATTGACATTTAACCTTCCAGTAGTAATTAAAAAATGTCCCTAAAATTTTAAAAAAATCGGCCCGACAGGACCGGCCTTAAAAATTTTATAAAAACACTACTTTGCAGATAGTGAATTATTTACTGAAAGTTGTGTATAATTTGGTATAGAGGTTCGATTGATAATAATATTGCAATTAAGAAAAAAAAATGTTATTTTAAGGGGTGTATTAAGGAGTCAATTTTTTTATTTTGCCGAAAAACCAACTTAAGTTCGCATAATAAAGCCACACTGCCTGTATTATCAAATACACTATATTGTCGGCAAGGTTTTGGCACTGCGACCCGGGTTTTTGTTTTTTGTAATGCCAAATTGTATATTATATCATAGTTTAACTATCGTTTAAGCATATTGAGAGCTTGAAAAAGTCTTAATTAAAGAAAAGACGAAACGTTGCAATCAATGAGTGTTTAAATTGATTTATTTTCATTATTCCAATTACCTGTGATACTGTTTTCAATTCATTATATTTTTTTAAACTTTTTTAAACACAGCAATGTGCGAATGGATGAATTATGTTAAGTTTGACACAATGACCTAGAATAAAGAACTGCGAAATCTATTAATTTTAAATGTGAAATTTACTTGAAATTTTTTAATTCGAAATGTTATATCTGTATGAAAAATGAAATAAGAAATACCTTTTTATTCTCATTTTTATAATCTTAAAGTAGATATCGTTCCCGAAAGCAGCTTTGAAAGAAAATTATACGAAATTAATAATACAGCAGTTCTTATAAAAAAGGTACATAATCGAGATGACCTACTTCTGAATAATTTTTTTTTCATTTTAGAGAAGAAGATATATCTAGATTATTATAAAAAAAGTAGGTGCGTATACTTATTAGTGTATTTGCCATAAGGCAACATACACTATTGGCGTCGGTCGGATGGCGGGACCTAGGGGTCGGACCAAAATTTCTCGACGTTTCATAACCTCCTAAACACTTTGCCACCATTTTTAAAAATGTTTATATATATATGTATATATATATATATATATATATATATATATATATATATTTATATACGTATATATATATATATATATATATATATATATGTGTACGCGCGATAACTTTCGAAAGAGTTAATTGATTTCAACGAAATTTGGGTCACGTGTTGAAATCCATCACCGCAAGAAGCCTATTTAAAATGGGCCTAATCGGGCTATTTTAAGGGTAGTTTTTAGGGGTTGAAAACTGTTTTTGGGCCCAAAAATACCGAAAAAATTCTCCGAATCGTTTCAAAATTGAAATTTAACCCTTTGGTAGTGATTAAAAAGTGTCCCCACAATTTTAATAAAATCGGCCCGACAGGACCGGATTTACAAATTTTATGAAAACACTAGTTTGCAGATAGTGACTTATTTATTGAAGGGTGTATTTAATTCGGTGTTGACGTTAGATTGATAATAATATTACAATTAAGAAAAAAATGTTATTTTAAGGGGTGTATTAAGGGGTTAAATTTTTTATTTTGCCCAAAAACAAACTTAATTTCACATAATAAAAGTATAAAACCACACGGCCCTGTACAAGCAAATACACTATATTGTCGGCAGGGTTTTGGCACTGCGACCCGGGTTTTTTTACTTCTTTGACGTGATTAAAAACTAATTTTTAATATCCAAGCAAATAATTTATTGAAATAAAATCTTCAAAGAGGTTAAGGATAATACTTACAAAAAATTAATCTAAAATATTTGGAAAGACTGTCAAATTTTGTTTTTATTTTTTTTCCGCGGTACGACTATTGGTTGTAATCAAAGATTATAGTCGTCTAATATAGTATTACAGTTCCCAGATGGCAGAAAGTAAATTGATTTCGTTCATCAGTCATTTCAGTCTCGATCTCTTAACACTGTCGGATTTTCGTTAGCTGTGCGTGCGCCACTTCCGTTGCCTGCTAAAATTTTTCTCTCAACGTGTCAAAAGAAAATAACTTCAAAAATAATTAATAAAAGAAATAGTCTTTAATATTTATTGTTCCAATATATATTTTTTACGTGGAGGGAAAGTTTGGTTGAGGTTTGACTAGCCTGAGGCTCTGAAGATGGAAATATATTTTTCGAAACGTAGGCCACAAGCGAAACATCGGTAAAGCTTCTTTTTTTCAACTATTCCTCAACCAAACTTTCCCTCCACGTTAAAAAAGAAATAGATTTCAATTTGCAAGTTGAAAAAGCAGGATAAAACGATGATATACTTAATAATAAAAAATTATAAATTTTTTTATGCATTATAATGTGAAGTATATTTTCAGTTTTGCTCATTATTCAAGTCAATATCTTTTTTGAAAATATGGATAGAAGAATTTATGTAAAGTTTTGAAAAATAAGCAAATATAAAATCTCCATCTTGCATATTATAGATGGCGTTCTCCGTACACAAACGCAGGATTATTTTTTATTTTGTTTGCAAAGTGGCTTGATTTATTTTCTCTAAACATAGTACGATGCAAGGATGCGTTCAGATTTAACGCTTCAATCTGACAGATAGTATGAATGGAACTGATAGTTTCTTGCGTGGTAGCAATTACAGAAAAATATAGATATTCCTTCGTTTAAATTAAAAAAATATTTTTTTAAGTCCATCGTGTGACATACCTATCAAATAAAAGGGCTCATTATAATAAATACTAATATTTTTTTTACAATTTTGAAATGTACAGCGTAAGAGATATTAAAGAAAATATACGAAAATCTAACACCCTCCCTTATCTTCGAAACTACTGAGCCCAAAATTTTGAAAAAAAGGAATACAGTGTGTCTCAACCGCCTTTCTGGAAAATAACCTGCTTCTTCAAATTTGAGAATGCTTGAGCCATCTTAGAGAGTTAATCAAACAAAATGAATTAGCAAAACTGTAGCGATCGCTCGACAGATTGCTAACCTGTCGATATGTATTTGTTTCAACAAATT
Organism: Venustoraphidia nigricollis; assembly: GCA_034508555.1. Taxonomy (NCBI): domain Eukaryota; kingdom Metazoa; phylum Arthropoda; class Insecta; order Raphidioptera; family Raphidiidae; genus Venustoraphidia; species Venustoraphidia nigricollis. The sequence continues at coordinate 881,328 of JAVRKA010000038.1, read as the reverse complement.
TTGTTTTACACGGCACACTTCGATCGGTATGGATAACGTCAAAAAGCTATTTTGGTCAGTTTTGTAGCTTCTGATTGGTTTAGAAATAGGATATGCTATGTCAAATTATTCAGAAAAATAAGCAGAATTCGAATATCTAAAAATCAAAAATGCAGTCCATAAGAGAAACCAAAGTTCATGTCAATATCTCATTATGTAGTGGAAATAAAAAAATTAAACCTTCGCCACTGAAAATACCTTAAAAAGTTATCAAAGAATGGTTACTGAAATTTTCAAATATCTTCATAAATAAAAAAGTTATGGCCAGTTTTCATAAATGGCAATTTTCACTATTTTCTGAATAAATTCATAGGGTGTCAAAATGCAATTGTTTTTTCGACGAGATGTTAATGAGTCCAATTTTCTGCACTACTTTGCCCATTTAACCGACTTTCTATCTTCACTAATAACAAAGTTACCCATGTTAGCCAACGTCCGTTGAGACAGCCTCATTCATAGTTTGCAGGACATCCTAAACAAAAATCCTGAGTCTTAAAATTCTCACGGAAAACTAAATGGTACGGAACCCTTTCCTCATGAGTTCGACTCGGACTTTTACCGCGTTTTTTTTTTCATCTCGCCAAAAACCCTAAAGTTCTATTATCTTAAAATTTTGTTCCGAAATATATATCTAGCAACTCTACGTATAGTGCCTAGTCATCGTCTATTTACCTCTGTCCAACAAAATGCCTCTAATAATACTCCCATTGAGTACCGTAGCACGTCTTTAACATCACCGCTATATTTGTATTGTGTCAAGGAAGAGCTACGAAACGTAGGCCTGTGATTATTTATCTACGGTTTACCTACTATATAATCCTTTCACTCATTTGTATAGTGAACGCCGCTACGACCCGGTCGAGACTACAGTTCTCCTACTTACCGACCACAGACTTGTAAGTTATGTGCATTAAAGTCTAGTTGAAAGCAATCTTAGACCTGAACTGATGAGAGTCGAAATGGGATGAGAGAAGTTCGGCCGGTTGTGGTAAACACTGAAAACTATTTGCGTACGCCAATGGACAAACTATATTTAATTACTTCGCGGCTATGCAGCCTTATTTCCTCTTCAAGCACTTTTTCTTTTGAGTTTTAAATTCTTCTATTAGGCGGAGAGCTCATAACACCCGTTTCATGAAGTGTTTAATTTAGGTAGAAGTTGTACACAATTTACCCTAATATTACAAAGAGGAAAGATTTGTATTTTTGTGTGTGTGTATGTTTGTAATCAATAAACTCAAAAACTACTGTGTCGATTTAAAAAATTTTTTCACCATTAGAAAGCTACATTCACCCTGAGTAACATAGGCTATATTTATTGCTAGAAAATATTAGGGATCCTTACTAAAACTTTAGTAACGTAATCCAAGGTGTAAAAAAAATGTCATAAAACATCTTTCGTCGCATGCGCTGCGGAAACTATTGATGATAGAACAAAAGTATGTCATACAATATTAAAGAACATATCAATAACTACAAAAAACTTCGCGATACTATATGTCCAACTATTATCGTTATGTCACAATAACCACTTTTTACATTTTAATAATCTATATAGATAAAAGACGATGTATATGTAATCTATGGACTCCAAACGGGTAGACCATTTTTGATGAAATTTTCAGACAATCTTTAGATTAGCCCAGCGGGTGATCTTCTGAAGTTTGGTAGCGATCGGATCAACAGAATTTTTTAAATTTCTTTTTGGGAAAAAAGATTTTTGTTCGATTTTTGAACATTCACAAATAAAAGCGATTGAATTCGCGCAAATTCAATACACGTTGAGAATTTAATGATAATGATTCTCATCTTTTATATCCTGTATATTACATTTAGACCCGGGCGAAGCCGGACTGGGCCGCTACTAATATATATAAGATGCATTGGTAAATGAGTGTTTGCCTCTCCTACCTGGGTACGCCAGGTACTACGCATACGGGAAAGGTGTAAAAAAATATGTGCCAAAAAAAGTGTTTGATTCAAAAGCTAACAGGTACTATTCAAAAGTTAAGTTGATTTTAAATAAATAAATAAATGAGGCAGACACTTTTCGAGGGATCAACATTAAAACAATAGACCCCAAAGTTGAATTTTCAAAAATGAAAAAATAAGTGATTGATTCACGCTGAATTTTTTATAGCAATTTCATTAGATATATTTAAAAATATTTGCGAAATGCCAGACATTTTTTTAGAAGTTTAAGACTATTTATGGGTACTTATGCACGATTTAAAACACTTGCTTCTTTGGTTTAAAACAAAATAATGTTACCATCTCTGTACATTTTTATCTCCAGCTCATTCCAACACACGTATTGATAGAGGCATCCTTGTTCTACTTTAACCTAGCCAAGATATTCAGTGAGTAGTTTTTTCTGATTTTTAATAAACTGCTTATCTGCATACTGTTGAAAAGAATTCATTAAAGAAGTGAATTTACTTTCAAAGCTATTTAATGAAATATGCAGTTCTGACGTTTCGAAATCATTTAAAAACACGTTTCATTTATTGCAAAGTATAGACAGTGTATCCACACGAATAACGACCGCTGATGACCTTAGCTGTTAAGCGTCTATAATCTAAAATCTCTCTCTCTATTAATAATAACTCATAATTTGGTTGCGTATATTATTTTCTGTTTATTTTTAGTGTATTTGCCATATGGCAACATACACTATTGGCGTCGGTCGGATGGCGGGACCTAGGGGTCGGACCAAAATTTCTCGACGTTTCATAACCTCCTAAACACTTTGGCACCATTTTTAAAAATGTTTATATATATATGTATATATATATATATACGTATATATATATATATACGTATATATATATATATATATATATATATATATATATATATATATATATATATATATATATATATATTTATATGTGCGGGCAATAACTTTCGAAGGAGGTAATTCATTTTAACGAAATTTGGCATACATGTTGGATTCCATCACCGCACGAATCCTATTTAAAATGGGCCCAATCGGGTCATTTTAAGGGTGGTTTTTAGGGGTTGGAAAAAGTTTTTGGTCCCAAAAATACCGAAAAAATTCTCAGAATCGTTTCAAAATTGAAATTTAACCCTTTAGTAGCAATTAAAAAGTGCTCCTAAAATTATAAGCAAATCGGCCCGACAGGACCGGACTTACAAATTTTATGAAAACATTAGTTTGCGTATACGAATTTACTTACTGAAGGTCGTATTTAATTTGGTGCAGATGTTGGATTGATAACAATATTTCAACTAATAAAATTATTATTGTGAGGGGTGTATTAAGGGGTTCAATTTTTTTTTATTTTGTCCAAAAACAAACTTAATTTCATTTAATAAAGCCACAATACCTGTATTAGAAAATACACTATATTGTCGGCAGGGTTTGGGCACTGCGACCCGGGTTTTTTATTTTTAGAAATCAAATAATTTTTGCAATCATTTTTTGTTATTTATTTAGAAAAAATTAGGATTTTTTTATTGTAAATTTTTAAGATTGAAAATAGCCCAGATCGAAGGGAGACCATTGTTTATATGGCGTTGTCCGTAGTTTGTCTATTAAAAGCGGCCATTTTCTAGATTCTAATATGAAAAGCTGTAATTGTAAATTTTTAACGCAACTTAGATGGACAGAGCACCTAAATCAAATTAATCATTTACAGAATGTTTGCCTGTCCGTCAGTTTATTCAGGGTTATCTAAAATATTACTGAGCTTATTTCGTTCGAACTATGGTGTTTTTTAGGGTTCCGTACTTCAAAAAAGAAAAGGAACCCTAATAGGATCACTTGGTTGTCCGTCTGACTTTCAAGACTCTTTTTCTCAGGAAGGCGTGGAGGTATCCAGGTTCTCAATCCCTCGGAGCTGTGAAAAAATCAAACTTCTAAATCAACGCAATCAAAAGATACGATCGTTTATGTCATATATTTTGACACTCGCAACGGAATCAAAACCTATAGGGTTCTCCCTGTTGAATCATAAAATTTGACAAGAAGCAATGTCTTATAGCACAAGTAAAGGGAAAAATTCGAAAACCGTCAATTTATAATTGTTTCTATAAACGTCAAAATAGTGCATAGGTACTAGCGACATCGGACAGAATCTCTTAAAAGCTATTAGCTCGTCAGGCATTTCTGCGCCTTAGTATGTATTACTATGGCCGCTATACCAACAAGTAATAAAAATAAAATAAAGTTAATAAATATTGTAGGGTGGTACGGAACCCTTCGTGTACTATTCCGACTCGCACTTGGCCAGTTTTTAGTGTATTTGCCATATGGCAACATACACTATTGGCGTCGGTCGGATGGCGGGACCTAGGGGTTGGACCAAAATTTCTCGACGTTTCATAACCTCCTAAACACTTTGGCATCATTTTTAAAAATGTTTATATATATATGTATATATATATATTTATATACGTATATATATATATATATATATATATATATATATATATATATATATATATATATATATATATATGTGTACGCGCGATAACTTTCGAAAGAGTTAATTGATTTCAACGAAATTTGGGCCACGTGTTGAAATCCATCACTGCAAGAAGCCTATTTAAAATGGGCCTAATCGGGCTATTTTAAGGGTAGTTTTTAGGGGTTGAAAACTGTTTTTGGGCCCCAAAATACCGAAAAAATTCTCCGAATCGTTTCAAAATTAAAATTTAACCCTTTGGTAGTGTTGAAAAAGTGTCCCCACAATTTTAATAAAATCGGCCCCACAGGACCGGATTTACAAATTTTATGAAAACACTAGTTTGCAGATAGTGACTTATTTATTGAAGGGTGTATTTAATTCGGTGTAGACGTTAGATTGATAATAATATTACAATTAAGAAAAAAATGTTATTTTAAGGGGTGTATTAAGGGGTTAAAATTTTTATTTTGCCCAAAAACAAACTTAATTTCACATAATAAAAGTATAAAACAACACGGTCCTATACAAGCAAATACACTATATTGTCGGCAGGGTTTTGGCACTGCGACCCGGGTTTTTTTTTTTTTTTTTTGTTAAAACTAATACAAATGCAAGCGAAACCGCGGGTAAAGTCTAGTAATCAATGTTTACAGGGACAGTAATTAAATATAAAGCCATAGGAATCGTCGTCACGTAATTCTCCATTTTATTTATGCAGCTCTTAAATGACAGTGAGATTTTAATAGTAGAATAAAATTATAAATTAATTAATTTCAGTGGAAATATTGCAAATTTTATGATTATTCCATTATTTTATTGTAACGTTGCCACGAAAGCATAATAATCTTTCAAAATTTTACAACTTACAACGTTTTCCTCGAGTGCGTAATAAAATAAGAGGGATTACACTTATAGTATGTCCATGAAGACGTGAAGTCGGATGTCAAAAATAAAAAAAAGTGCTGCGAGTTCTCATGCGGCAGAAGTTATACTTGACGTGATCACGATAGTTGATATTCACATTTTCAATAAAGATGTACATTGATAAAATAAAATAGGATGACTAGGGAGATAATAAATATACCTAGTTGGAAAAACATTTTTAAACACAGGTTAGGTTATGTTTGTGGTCTTATATTTTATATACATTTTTACTTTCCATTTTCAAAAGTAACATTTTTAGTGCCTGCATAAAGTAACTTTTTAACTATTAAAGTTTTTTCTACCGAATCTATAATTAAAAAAATACATGTATTGAGGTTATTTAACTGTTAACAACATTATAGCTTTTAAGAAGTTCCGTCTGATGTCGCTAGTATAATCTACTTTGTTGTTTTATGAAATAACTATTATGACATTCCGCAGCATATGTTTTACATGCTGCGTACGCAACTTCCGTAACAGAGAAAAATTTACCCTCAGTGCGCCAAAAAAGTATAACTTCAAAAATATTCAATGTATGAGATATTCAGAGATAACAAATTGAAATTTCAGATTTTCGTCTGGAAACTATTTTATTCATCGAAACCCGTTAAACATGCAATAATGCCACTTTTTGTGAACAGATAAATATTTGTACAAGGCTTAACTTTTCCGTGACCAAAGTTTGTACGGTTCTATTCCCGTTCCTTAGTCAGCAGTTAAACTTCTCAATAAATGCCTCATTTAATTGCCTTGGCAGAGTCACCTAGCGACATTTAAAAGAACCTATTATCCTTTCTAAATCGAAATCTGTCGCCCCATAAGAAAGAGGACCATCTTTAGTTCGAAATCCTTGCGCATCGTTTATAGCGCATGATTTAAAAAGGATAAAACTGTCTACTTTATTCTTTGTGCGTTCAGCAAATTGTTTCCGAATTTTTTTACATATTGCTGTCAGTAAAGGATGGTCTTTTATTAACACGCTTTTATTAGTGTCACCTATATGTTTGTAACTGAATATTTGAACGTGAAATTCACCCACTTAAAAACGTCAGATTAAACTAAAACTTGCACACTTATCAAGGACCGATGACAATACAATAATTTAATAAGTTTGTTCCATTATCCTGACTAGGACCTTCAGGATAAAAAATGAAATATTTGAATGTATGCAACGGAATCTTTGAACGTGAAATTCATCCACTTCAAAACGTCAGATTAAACGGAAACTTTGCACACTTGTCAAGGATCGATGGCAATACAATTATTTGATAACTTCGTCTTAATGTTCTGACCAGGATCAGTGGTGTAGCTACATAACCAAGGGCCCAATGCAAAAATGAAATTGGGACCTTATCTAAATTGGTTAAGATTTATCGACACAGCGCCGACCACGCGGAGCCCTATTTTCAACACTAAATGAAAAGCTGTAATAACAGAGATGAAGTTCCGGTAGTCGACATTTTTTTTTTGGAAAATTTTCTCATCTTTAGATTTTTTTATTTCATAAGCATTAATAGCTTTCGAGATATTTGCAAAAAAATAGACACCCTTTTTTGGGATTCCTTGATTGTTAATAACTTTTGCAACAGGTTATGTGCGCGTTTGAAACTTTTGCACATGTTTCTAGAAGTGATTACGAATCCATTGAGCTATGAACTCGCAGTAGCAAAAATTAACACGTTTTTTAACTTGTGAACCAGACTACAGGGGCCAAAGAGTTAAAAGTCAAAAATTCTTTATTCGATTAGGATATTTAAATAACGTTTTCGAATCTCGCTCAGGAGGCTGAAGGGCCCTCTGACTTTGGAGACCCTGAGGCACTGCCTCACCTAGCTACGATAGCTACATAGCCTTCGACAGCTACGTCACTGACTAGGATCATCAAGATAAAAAATTTCACCAACTCCAAGACGTCCGATTGATTAAAAAATTGTACACGTCTATCAAACGAAAGAGAATACAATTTAGACTTATGTCTAGTAAAAAATTAATTAACATTTTTTTTTACATAAGTCCTTTTTACGTGACACCAGAGAATTATAAATTTAAAAATTGACCATTTGGAAACCTGCGATTTAAACTGCATACCGTCAAAATATCATCAAGCATTTGTTTTTACAGTGTATCGCTTTAAAAGCGCTCTACTTTTCAAACTCGTTTCAAGCAGTTATAACTAGCGCTACGCTTTAGAAACGCTGTACTTTCTAAAACCCTTTCGAGCAGGTATAACTATTTCGCGACTGGCGTGCTTCAGCGCCGTTAAACACCTTGTAAGAAAGCAATTATAGAATCTAGCAAGTCCTCTTACTATAAATGACTGTAGAGAACTGCCGGTACGGATATAACGGGGAATACCCAGGATATATAACAGGAATGTTTTAGCTAGCACTTGCCTCACCTGCTGCTTTTGCTTTCTGTTATTGCAACTAGTTTATGGCGACTGGTTGAATTGCGTTTGTCCCAACATTTTGTATTGTTTAATACAAATCTTCATTTTCTTGTACGCAGACGAAATGGGGTAAGGGATCTGATTCTCGGTTCTCGACCATTTACCTACGTTGTCTTCATCTCTGTTAACTGTTGCGATAAATGACTATCGACTGAAGTCACTGCACAGTAGCAACTGACCTTAACTCACTCACTGTCTCTGACTGAATGCCTGTCGCGCCCCACATACGCTGTATTTATAGGCATGTACATCCCGTTCTCGATTATTCCAGAAACTTCTGTCAGTTTGTTCGAGAAGCCGATGTCATTTCCAGTGGCGTAACAATTGAAGGCGCGCTACAATATAATATGATTGAAAATTTATAACAAATTATTTTAAAAAAATATATATAAAAGGGTTCTTATTCTCTCCTCTCGGTTCACAAAAATGCCACCCATTATATGTTTTTGAGTTTTTTTAAACAATTTATCTCAAACGCTGGAGAAAGGGAGCGCTACTATCAAATTTCTGCCCCGGTTCGAAAAAATCGTAAATCTGAATCTGAAAACCCTTTCCCTCCGCCTAGAATATTTATAGCTCTCACGACGCTATTTTTAAAGATACAGGTTCGAGTAAACATCAAATGAAGGACCAAGAATCACACTACAGATTCTACAGGTCAAAAATTGAAAAAAGAGGTGCGTCAGTTCGTTGACACACGACGGAAACAATGCTCATTACGTATTTTTGAACATACTTTTACACAAAAGGATTTTTTTTTTATTAATAAGAAATATCAAAAAAAAATTCTTTAGTAAAAAAAATCGTAATGTGACGTACCGTGACTATTCGTCGAATGGTTGCTCGTTTTTTACTTCGTTAACTGTCCATCTGTAGATTGAGTTTTCCCTCTGCATAGCGTGCGTTATGAAGCATAGCTTCAAAAATATTCTGGAAACCATCTTTAAAAAAATAAAAACCCGGGTCGCAGTGCCAAAACCCTGCCGACAATATAGTGTATTTGCTTGTATAGGGCCGTGTGGTTTTATACTTTTATTATGTGAAATTAAGTTTGTTTTTGGGCAAAATAAAAAATTTAACCCCTTAATACACCCCTTAAAATAACATTTTTTTCTTAATTGTAATATTATTACCAATCTAACGTCTACACCGAATTAAATACACCCTTCAATAAATAAGTCACTATCTGCAAACTAGTGTTTTCATAAAATTTGTAAATCCGGTCCTGTCGGGCCGATTTTATTAAAATTGTGGGGACACTTTTTAATCACTACCGGAGGGTTAAATTTCAATTTTGAAACGATTCGGAGAATTTTTTCGGTATTTTGGGGCCCAAAAACAGTTTTCAAACCCTAAAAACTACCCTTAAAATAGCCCGATTAGGCCCATTTTAAATAGGCTTCTTGCGGTGATGGGTTTCAATACGTGGTCCAAATTTCGTTGAAATCAATTAACTCTTTCGAAAGTTATCGCGCGTACATATATATATATATATATATATATATATATATATATATATATATATATATATATATATATATATAAATATATATATAAATATATATATATATATATACATATATATTTAAACATTTTTAAAAATGGTGCCAATGTGTTTAGGAGGTTATGAAACGTCGAGAAATTTTGGTCCGACCCCTAGGTCCCGCTATCCGACCGACGCCAATAGTGTATGTTGCCATATGGCAAATACACTAATAACGTAATTCTTCACAAGTAAAGATATGTTTAAAAAAAATCACCTATAGGATCTGAAGTGTAATTCTTGGTCTTTCATTTGGCGTTTACTCGAGCCCTTTAGCTTTAAAAAAATAGCGTCGGGAGAGCTGTAACCGTTTTTTCTATTTATAAGTATCCAATGCTCTCAAGTAAAAATTAAAATGCGTTTACAAATCCAGTAAGTAAAATAGTCAAAAAACAAATACTGAAAAACAATTTATAAAAGACACTTTCATTGAAAAAAAATACTATAAAACAATGTTGTTTAATAAATTAAAAAAATACTGGACACTCCTTGCTTAGGTCGCGTAAGCTACAGGGTTAATTAAATAACAAAATAATAATGATACCATTATTTCGTGGGCGCGGTGAATACAAATCATTGTGTAAATGTGACTTTGACTTATGATGTGTAATATTAGTAAAAAACATGTTTGGAAGACGTGTCACGTGACGCGTATCCAACTTGCACGGATGACCTTTTTGACTGAGGACTAATTTAGTCAAACTTGGAAACGTCTTAATACGAGGTCCGCTCCATAATTTGCCACCACTACTAACAAATTAAGTATTATAATCGGTTCAGTAGTTTGTGAGCTAATATTGAACAGACATACAGAAAAAAATCCGTTATTTGCTAGTCGAACTCGCGAGAAGGGGGTTCCGGACTGTTCCGTTTTTCGTGAGTACTTTAAGACTTAAGATTTTCCTGTAAACTATGGGTGAAACCCGACATTCACTATTTTTTTCAAAAATTTAGGCTCAGTAGTTTCTTAAATAACCTTAAAACTATTTATTTTAAAATTATATATATATATATATATATATATATATATATATATATTTGAGACCCTTACATTTGATATGTCACACGGATAGTTTGCAAAACTTTTTTTTAATTTCCTAATTTGCCCCCCCCAAAAATGATTCTCATGTTCAAAATTCATTTATTTACGTTAACGTCCGTCTTTGGGACACCGACTTATATATGTGTACCAAATTTCAACTCAATCGATCCAGTAGTTTCGGAGCAAATTGCCTGTGACAGACGGACTAACAAACACCCAAGTGATCCTATGAGGGTTTAATTTTTTTCCTTTTGAGGTACGGAACCCTAAAAAATATAAAAATGTCTAGTAGTATGGTACATCTATCAGTCGAAATTTCGTTAAAAACAAAGTTATGACTTTTTAAGGTTATTATTGTTAAATTTACAAAATTAAATACCCATTCAGAGGTTAACCGATTTGCAAAATATTTGACGATTCTTTTTCTATTTAATAAGGATGCCCTCAATGTGGTCTCACATAAATTTTATGTTTTCGGCTTAGCAGTTTTTTTCTAGTTTAGTATTATTAAATTGACGCCAACCTCAAAACTTTATTATTTTTCGTTTTTCAGTGATTTTTTTTAAAAGGAGGTAAAATGTTGTTATGAGTGTGCAGTGTACACGTACTTTTCTAACAGAAAAGTCCGCAATTTTTGAAGATGAATCTGTTAATATTATGTGAAGCTGGAGAAAAGGACAATATTTAAATATTATGAGCCACGGTCTGGGCATGAGCAATGGGCTATACCTACTATTAGTATAGCTACATATAATTTCCTGTTAGATGACAACTTCATTTGTATGATGTAGAATTTAACAAATTGTTGCAGGAATGAAGTTATGACAATTGACAAATGGTGGCTCTTCCAGTCGGAGTTTATAGCAGGAGAGACAAAGATTCTCTCGTGCTAACAGTTCAGTGATTCCCAAACGTCGGATTATAATTATTTATAAATAAATTTTCAAGGCCACCTACAACCAACAGTTTTTTAATAGTAAATTAGAAAAAAAAATTATTGATGTACCAGTTTTCAGATGGAAACTTGGGAATTGGAGGTCATGGAAATATAAATGACGATATAGTCAAGGTTGGTAGATTACAAAGGTTGTCTCATTTCATCTGACCAGCGCAGAAGCGCGAAAACTACGTCAGCTGGCAGACGCTTCATATTTTTAACAACCTAAAGTGCCATTTATATTTAACTAGTACTATGTAAATCTCTTACCTTAAAAATCAATTTATTGTAAATAAACATTAAGTATATGTTTTTTTTTGACATTTGTTAAATGCTGCAATCAAAGTTTATAAGTAACAGCCGTCGCCATGCAACCGGATGAGATCATTTCCTCACTACGTTTCAACGGAATGAAGCAACCTCTGTAATCTACTAACCTTAGTTACATTGCCAGGCCTTGGCACAGTTCAGATGTCCTACGTGATACAGTTTTTTCACTCAGCAATATTTTTGTCTTAAGAAATGCAGTGCTCATGTCTCTTTTCTGGTTGAAATTCCAGAGGTTAGAACGCATAACTGATATATTTTGAGACATCGCGACAAACAGTTTGAGAAGCACTGAGCTAGCGTATGAATAATGACGGATGTAAACATCTTACTTTGTTACAATAACTCGTTCTCATCTTGCCACGATTAGCTAGCTAATATTTACAGCGCAGCAGGAATTTTATCTTCAGCAGGTAAATATGTATGAGGTAGCAGGAGAGCAGGAACAGAATTATGATTAATTGATAACATTATTTATGTTGTTCCTTTCTTTCTCTAAATAGATTTTTAATCAGGAAATGTCTTCTCATTCTTAGTCGCTTTTTGGAACATTTCTTTTTAAGGTGTCATTTCTTATGCAAATTCAGGCCGTTTATCGCGTTTACACCGGGTTGTAGAGAGAATTGGCAAAAAATTTGATTTGATTACAACCTTAGATCATAATTATTTAATTAATAACTTAGACGATATACTTAGATCATATAATTACAAGCTTATAGTCGGGCTAGATTTGCAGACGATTTTAGTTATTGTAGATGCGCTTATGAGTCGATTACATTATTATTTTCTAATATTAAATATTTATTAAATATGGACAATATAATTCATTCTAAAATTATAAAGTATCTAAGATTTTGGTTGTTCTGCAGCTCTGTACCGCTCATAGAGGAATCGCCACTGATAAGAGACATTTTTTTACAGATTAATTTTTAAAAGAACGCAGTTTGGTTCTGTGCTATCTCAAAACTCGAGGACCGCTTAGCCCATTTCGAACATTATATTAAATAATAATATGGGTATATAGAAAGGGTAAGTAGCTACAATTATTTAGGAGTAGTATTCTCAGACTCGGGTTTATATTCCAAAGAAGCTAAATTTGCGATACAAAAGGCTAGTATAGCCATAAATAATGTAAGATCATCCCTAGTTAAAACTAAAGCCACGTCTTGGGATGCTAGAATAAAACTCTACCATGCTATCATACTATCTACACTTCTATACGCCTCTGAAATTTGGGGACTTAGGTATTTTCAAAACGTGGAAAAGGTACAAACAAATTTTTTCAAAACAATACTCTGTTGGCCTAAATCTACACCTGGATACATAATTCGCATGGAGACAGGTACGATAAAATTAAGTATAATTGTGCTAAAATTAGCGTTATTATGGTGGGTAAAATTAATAAATATGGGCAATGATAGGTACCCAAAATTGTGTTTTAAGAGATTATGTAATCTAGATAATAACTTTGAATCTAACGTGGAAAAATATAATTGGGTGACCCAAATAAAAAATATTCTCATTGGCTTAGGTCTGGAGCATATATGGCTAAACCAAAACAGCAGGGAAATCAAATCTGAGCTAAATAATATCCTGGACAAATACAAAAATAAGTTAATAATAGAGGATAAAGAAAGAGTTTTAAATTCTACTTATAGCGATGAATATCAATATTTGAAATCTATTGAAGGGACAGAAGCATATCTTAAAATCGCCTCAAACATTGACAAAATCAGGCTAGTTAGCCAAATTAGAGTAATGGGTAAGAATTATATCAGACTGGTAACAAAAGGTTTTAAATATATGTGGAAGACAGAGGAATTATGTACACTTTGCAATTTAAATAAAGCTGAAAATATGTATCATTTTTTAGTTGAATGTCCAATTTATAAAGAGTTCAGAAATATATATCTCAAAAGATACTACATCACCTGCAATGGAAATAATTATATACAATGTCTACTAACAAATCTGGATTCAATAAAACTAACACATATATATCTATATATTATTAACGCTCTCAGAATCAGAAGCTTTATTATACACGAATGAAAATAAAATGTGGTTCTTTCTTTTTAAAGATATTCGTTTGAGTTCGTTTGAGTACGTTTAATATAGCAATCTAAAACTAATTAATCTTCAATAAATGTGACAGAATGTAGGGTCCATTTTCTAATAGTTTATACATATATGTTTATATATTTATATTTGTATTCTCTTTTATAATAGTATGTTTATAATAGTATGTTTCCATCCTCTATGTAATAGATTAATTTCTTAAATACATTACTATTATTATTATTATTATTATTATTATTATTATATTAAATAATAATTATAAAAAAAAAATTATTGTCGTCAAAAAAGGAAAAAAATAGTTTCATAATATTTTAGTCAGTGTTTTTTCGAGCTATGACAATTTAGAGATATTTATTTTTTACACAAGGAATCACTTTGAATGCCGATTTTTTTCGCGTCTAAAACAGTAAGTAAACATTTTTATTAAAATAAAAGTCTGTTTGTGAATAAATAAATAAATAAATAAAAATAAAACAGCACATAAAAAGCCACATACAAAGAGACCTATGCTATGTATCTATGCCTAAAAAACAAAACCGTCTATGTCTATTTGTTGTAATGATAGTCAAAATAAGAAGTGATTATTTTATTTTATACATAGGAATGTTGAAATTATTCTATTATCTAATAGCTTAAAAGTATTGCTTACATAATTTGTTCAGGTTTAAATTTGTCAATATACAATATACTGTGCTTATCGAGATTAGAAAAAAATAATTTATGTGTCACTACTGTGCTTTCTGAATAGAATGTTTCAGCAGTTTTCACAGATATGTCAAAAATATTCAAATTCTGAAAATTAAAATATTGCTCGCGGATAATAGATGCGCGTCAAGTTGCATGGACCAACTTACATTTTTTTAACTTTTTCAACGCCAATCGTTTGTTCTACGTTTGTACCTGACGCCTACAAAATTTCGTCGTTTGTAGCAAAAAAATAAAAAAGTTATTAGCAATAATAGATGGCCAGCCAACTTGACGTCAAGTTGCATGGACCACGTCCTAATAATCACTTTTTTTAAACTTTTTCAACGCCAATCGTTTATTCTACGTTTGTACCTGACGCCTACAAAATTTCGTCGTTTGTAGCGAAAAAATAGAAAAGTTATTAGCAATAATAGGTGGCCAGCCAACTTGACGTCAAGTTGTATGGACCACGTCCTAATAACCACTTTTTTTCAACTTTTTCAACGCCAATCGTTTGTTCTACGTTTGTACCTGACGCCTACAAAATTTCGTCGTTTGTAGCGAAAAAATAGAAAAGTTATTAGCAATAATAGGTGGCCAGCCAACTTGACGTCAAGTTGTATGGACCACGTCCTAATAACCACTTTTTTTCAACTTTTTCAACGCCAATCGTTTGTTCTACGTTTGTACCTGACGCCTACAAAATTTCAGCGTTTGTACCGAAAAAATATGGTCCATGCAACTTGACGTCAAGTTGGCTGGCCACCTATTATTGCTAATAACTTTTTTATTTTTTCGGACAAACGCTGAAATTTTGCAGGCGTCAGGTACAAACGTAGAACAAACGATTGGCGTTAAAAAAGTTAAAAAAATGTAATTTGTTCCATGCAACTTCACGCGCATCTATAATAGAGCTCTCTATTGGTGAAAGAATTTCTAAAATCTCTACAATAGTTTTTGACTCTATCTCGAACAAACAAACAATCAAATCCTTCTCTTTATAATATTAGTATAGATAAAAATCTTGTTCAAAATTAGACTTCATAGTTTATTTTGACAACGTTACAAAATGCAAAGTTAAAATATTGCTTGAAATCAATTGGCGCTCTGTGCGGCTTTTATAAGATTGTATAAATAATGCAAAAAGTCGACGTACGCTATTTTGATTTTTGACCACAGATATATCCTTGGTACACAAAGTCAGTGCACATTTTGGCTTGTAAACTATGTAACAATGGCAATACAATATTTTTTCCAAGCTTTTTGTCTTTGTCTCTACTCAGCGTTTGTATAGTCTATTTTCTATGCTCATAGATTTTCCACAAGACTTTTCCGATTTTTAGATTGCTCTTAGAGGGGTTTACGTTTTCTCTGTGTTACAGATGCAAGTTTGCATACTGGGTGCCCACCGGAACACTGATTTTTTTTTGTAAAAAAAGTATTTCACCTATTTTTTCCTCAAAATTATTTGTAGGTATGTGTGTTTGAATTTAACTTAAAAATGATTTGCTGAATTTTGATTTTGATTTTGATTTTTCGTTAAAATCAATTAACTCTTTCGAAAGTTATAGCCCGCACTTATATATATATATATATATATATATATATATATATATATATATATATATATATATATATATATATATATATATATATATATATATAATTTTTCCAAAAATGGTGCCAAAGTGTTTAGGAGGCTATGAAACGTCGAGAAATTTTAGTCCGACCCCTAGGTCCCGCCATCCGACCGACGCCAATAGTGTATGTTGCCATATGGCAAATACACTAATAAAAAGGTGATTTATGACATTTTCTAAGTGTTTTTTATCACACTGACTATGTTTAAAAAAACCCGTTGACATGTCCGGGTTCTGGGCTCTAAAATCCGAGGTTTTCACGCGTCTTGTCCTGGTTGCCAAATTTTAGAGATGGCAACCCTACCAATCTTAATCATAACATAAGACCCTGGTGATGAGATACAGCACTAAATAAAAGAACAACAGCGGCCTTTACCTTTGTGTGGTCGCAGATCAGACGGTATAAGTTCCATTCCACAAAGGACTCGCTAGGATTATGTTGTCGCGAAAGCTTACATAAATCGAATGAATCCTTATTTTATTGCACACATATTATACACTTTTTTTTCGTTTGTTTTCCCACACGTGTATATCTATGTACGTCGAATACAGTGCGCGGCAGAAGTAATACCCAGCAATGCAATTTTTTTGAACGACTCTCCGTAATGCAACAAAATTTCAGGTGATACTAAATTACTGGGTAAGTTTGGATAAAATCCGTTGCACAGGATCAATAAAACACAATACTGAAGTTAAATTATTATTATTCATCCATGATTAATTATCTTTAATATTTACTATTTTTTGCAATACGATAAGTGCTCATTGTTAACAAGAAATTAGTGTGTTGTTTCTCATCCATGTTTATTTATATTGATAAGTTAATTGGGAACTTGGATATAAATAGATTGATGCTAAATTTTCAAAATTTGCAACGTTTCGTTGGTTTATTTTTAACTTCTTGAGGCAAGTTTTGAGGTTAGCATCTTCGTTGAAATATTGTAATGCATATAACAAGTCGATTGAAATTATAAGACCAGATAAACATATTATATGTAAAGAAAAGCTTCACATCAATTTGACAAATATATTACTAATAATAATTTGTTAAATTGATGAGAAGCATTTCTTTACATATATGTTTATCTGGTTTTACAATTTCAATCGACTTGTTATATGCATTACAATACTTCAACGACGATGCTAACCTCAAAACTTGCCTCAATAAACCAACGAAACGTTGCAAATTTTGAAAATTTAGCATCAATTTATTTATATCCAAGTTCCCAATTAACTTATCAATACTGAAGTTAAAATTGCATTTTCACTAACGTTTCGGTGTGCTGTACACCATCTTCAGAGTTCCAATGCTGTCAATTCATGTCAGTATTTAGTCGAAAGATTGAAAACATGGTGATTGGTTTCACAATATATATAAATGGTAAGATGGTTGTTTGTAATAAAATATTTTAGTTAAAATTGTTTATGCCAATGATTAAAATTGTCATTAAATAAAATAGATGGCAACCATTCAAAAGATTTTTTTTTATGACACATTTTTTTATAAGCACACCGAAACGTTAGTGCAAATGCAATTTTAACTTCAGTATTGCCACGGATTTTATCCAACCTTATCCAATAATCATCAAGAATTACAACCACTCTAATTAACTTCTTTTAATTAGAGTTAACCTCGTATACTAAATTACTACTTTTTATGGTTCCGTACCCAAAGGGTGCCGACGGAAACCCTATTACTAAGGTTCCGCTGTCTGTACGACTGTCCGTTTGTCACAGGGTTATATCTTTTAAAAATTAAAGTCACTGAAGTCTGAAAGCCGTGTTGATTGTGACAGCTTGACGCCTATACCGCTAGCGACATCTTTCAGGATATCGTTAAAACAACTTAGAAAGTAAGCTGTGGAAACATAGCTGTCAAAACTTTGATTAATAAATTCAGTTTTTTACTAAATATGTATTGTTAAATATTGTAAGGCAATATTGAAATTAAGAAAAAATATTATTTTAAGGCCTGTATTAAGGGGTAAACGTTTTTATTTTCTCCAAAAACATATAGATATAAATTCACACAATAAAGTCGTATAATATATTAGCAAATACACACTATATTATCGGCAGGATTTGCTCCTGCGATCCAAGTGTTTTTTTTTTCCTTTTGAAGTGCGAAACTTTAAAAATGTGGATCGGGTCTATTCTGGAGCACACTGTATCTATATGTGTAACTGTATTGATTCAGAATCGGCCAACTTAGCTATGGCTTATTACACTATGTTACATTGTAATCAGTGCAGTGATATCTAAAAGCATTTCGATTTTAGGTATTAATATGGATTGTGAAAATTTATTAGAAGTCTTGGAACGTCTTTTGCGGAAAAATAAATGCGTTCTCAAGCGGTTTAGTTAGTTTATAGTTATCCAGTTGCCACTAGAAAATTTGTGTCTTTTACATTGGATTATACGATTTCGCGCCGAAATTGTCTGTTAATTCCGATCTATAGCCCGTATTACGCTTCAAAATAAAATCGAGTATTTTATCTGCTTTTATCAGTGATTTTCTATATATACTAGATATGGGCAGGAAGCATTATTAGAAATCAAGATCATTAGATACACAGGTTACCTCGTTAATGAATGATGTCAGCTGGGAGACCGTTCAATATTTTTATCAACCGCGCAATATCAATTAACAGTCCACTGGATGATGTCATCCCTTTTACTATTCAACGGAACGAGGTTACCTCTGTATCTAATAACCTTGGTTGTCACATACATAACCTATTAATTCTTCAAATATTTCCGTTTTTCGCCACCTATTCTATAGATTGATTTGTAAATTGTAAACTTTTGAAAATAAAAAGTATAATAATTAAAATGAAATTAACAATAACTTGCTCTTCGGCCCGGTTCGTCCAGGTAGATTTTGTTTTGACCAATCTCTTATTTAGCTCAGAAATTGCACGCGGGATCCGCGCTTGATTTACGTTTTCGCTTACTGCTCATCCCATTTTGTCTATAAAACCTTTGCATGGCTATAACAGGTGTTAAGTACTTATGAAAGTTATACCGACTACTCAAAATGCACTCAAAAAATTTACCTGTGAATTTGTTAGACAGTATAATTTCTATAAGTTAAGACTTGCAGAGTTCCAAGACCGATTTAAGGTAGGTGTCGTGGTTAAGGCACTGACGGTGTGCCTTAACCACGACACCTACCTTAAATCGGTCTTGGAACTCTGCAAGTCTTAACTTATAGAAATTATACTGTCTAACAAATTTTTGTATACTTTTTTGTATACTTTTGTATACATTTACCCTGAAAATTTGAAGTCGATCGACAGTATATAATCCGAGATAAATTCAATTAAAATTTGGATAATTAACATTGATTGTATACGATCTCTGTAGTTCTGAACCAGTTTCTTATTTATAAAAAAATAACTAACTGTCAGAAACTTTCCAAAAACTGAGTCTTTCAATGCATTTGTTATGAGTTTAAAAAAAATAAGAAAAATTTTTTGACCGTCTAATTATTTATAAATAACGGTTTAAAGTTCACCAATTTATAGAAAAGTATACATGCATATGAATACTGTATGGGTTACGTTTTCACGGGTACAGTCTTGCGTACAAATTATGGATCACTTAGCTACAAGCTAGTATACTTTTGTGGCGCGTATAATCTATAACTTTTTGACAGTATTGTACCACGACAACTACCTTAACTATTTTCAAAATGTTTCTCTGTCTGTATGTCTGCAGTTTTCAAAATGTATGATTGCAGGTTTATTTTTTCCGACTCAAAAGTTTTTAATCAGATTTAACTATGGATCAAGGAGAAGCATTTTCGTTTCTGCTAAAAGTAACCAAAACATCGACCTTAGCGCGATCGAAGCTTTTTGTAAAGTTTTTTTTGTTTAATAAAAATAGGTTAGAGAGAAAGTTTCGTGTTAGTATTATAAATGTCACTGTTTCTCTATCCGGCTGGAACAAGAGAATAAAGGGGGAAGTACAGTAGACAATATAGCACACAACACACATGGAAGTGACGTTAATGGTGTAGCAGGATAATCTTATTAACAACAGTATAGGTGATGATGAACACACGTGCACTCCTGCTATATATTGCAGGAATGGCAGTCCCACAAACAGGGCTCTCGTGACCTTTAAACCATTCACAATATAACTTTATTAACCATGAACTTGATGAGTTATACACTGTCCTGCTGTACAGCAGGAATACTGTTGCTACAAACAAGAGTCTTATAATTATACTTCAATAACCACGACTCTAATGGATTTATAATTATACGTAGAATCCTGCTGCACAGCAGGAAAAATGATTCAGCGAACAAGGGTTTCTTATTTCGACTATTGTTGCTGTATTGATCATGACGAATTACATACAGTTCTGGTAAAATATGACAGAAGAACTGATCCTGCGATTGAAATTGCCACATTCTAATCTCAAAACACAAATATAATCGTAACAAACTGTAATCATCACAAAAGCTGACGGATTCATAACTGCTTATTACATAGCGGAAAAATTAATCCTGCGAGCATCATTTTCAAAGCCTGGCTTTTTAAATCGCTTCATTAATCATAATCCTGATGGATTTATAATTTACGTATTCAATCCTGCTATATAACAGGAATATGATTCCTGCAAACAGTTTCTCTTCAAAGATTCTAAATCGCTACAGTTATTATTAATAAATCATCAACCTTCTAGAATATAAATCGTTTGCTTAATCTACAAACCTAATCACTCCAGAACTATCAATTTTAAAGGGGAATAAACTTCTGTATAAATAGCATGTTGTTTAACATACGATTTCAAAAAATTGTTATTTTTTTGTAGTTGTTTGTTTTGCTAAAGAATGGATAAGCTTGTTTTTTTAACAGATTCCATCAAAATGTACGATTTACCTAAAAGTGGAATATGTAGTTTGTAGTTCAAGTCAAAGATATGCTGTTCTGCTTTAAGTTGCAGAAAAAATGATCCTGCGAACAAAACTCTTACAGTTTCGCTTATAATGTTATAACTCGTTTGATTGTAACGATGGTTTATTTATATTAAGTACTCACGCTGTCCTGCTGGTCAGCAGGAATATTATGAGATTTGTTTTTTAAATCAATGAATAAGGATATTTCGTAAATAATAATAATAATAATAATGCGTTTAACGTCCGTTTCTCGACTTTATGTCATAACAGACGCCATTCGCACCATTACTATTTTCCATTTACCACCTCCCGTTATTTTCTACATTTTTTAAAACTTCAACTTATATAATAGCAATGGGCGAATGAAGGAATTATAGGAAATTAGGATAAGGTATGTAATTTTTGAACTAGGAGTTTGATAGGTAATCGGCCATGGCCTCAAATAAGGAACCATCTCGATATTTATCTGGAATTAATTGAGGGAAACCATGGAAAACCTCAATTAAGATGGCCGGTACAGGAATTACCGTTTCTCGGCGAGAGGCAGTAGGAAAAAGTCCCAGTCACATCTGCCCCTGCCGGGAATCGAACCCGGACCTCCCGAATGCGAGTCTAGTGCTGTACCACTACTCTACCCAGCTCGGTGATATTTCGTAAATAGATATGCTTATTGATTTATGAATTGGATATTTAAAAGCAATTTCTGGAATTTTCGTAACTGAAATTGCATTAGTACATAAATACTTGTTAGCATATTATAATATCATCCCACCTAATTGACAATGCTTAGCCTCTTACCATGCAAACTAATAGTACAGCGTATCACTGAGCTAATGTATTCCAGAACTATTAATAGTTTATAGCTAATATATCGACATACCTGTAATGCATTGCAATTACACATACCGGGTGTTCCTACATACAATGAAATTCTATTAATACTTTTGGTATATCAGTGTAATGTAGATAACACTGAAAAGTGTACGTTAGGTTTACGAAAAATACCAATTTGTTCTGGCAATCGTCAAATTCCCCTGCTCAAGAGTCGGGATTGCTAGTGACACTGAAATACCGCAAGCATGTCAGGGTATCTTACACTTTTGTGTAGCAAATGCAATAGTGTCAAAAGTGTTAACACTTTTCTGACACTGGAGCACTATACATATCAATACTTATATAACGGATATATTCCAAAATTTGATGATGATTATTTATACTCGGGTAAAAATGTTGCAGTCGGCCAAACATATTTGCATTTGGTACCTTGTATAATACGAAACACAAATATCACTGGTAAATGTTCATCAATAATTGGTTTAAATGTAGATTTATTGCCATTCCACGTTAATTAAGACGAAATATGATCTATTCAGAGCTATGTAGTTGTGGGTTATACTAGTCATCGAAAATTAAATATGTTTGTTATCACAATGCACTGATATTATTACTGAAATAGATTAATGAAGGAAAAATAATTGGTCCATTGAAAAGGTGTCATTTTTTACCAGGACAACGCTAGGCCACATACATCTTTGGTTACTGGTCAAAAATTATTGGAGCTTGGTTGGGAATTGATGCTACATCCACCATATAGCTTGACTTTGCTCCATCAGATTACCATTTATTTCGATCTGTGCAAAACTCCTTGGGTGGTAAAACTTTCAATGATGATGACGCTGTAAAATCGTACTTGATTCGTTTTTCTGCCGATAAAGATCTGAAATTGAAATTATGAAGTTGCCAGAAAGATGTCAAAAGATCATCGAACAAAATAAAAAATATATCATTGATTAAAGTTCATTTAAAAAATGTGTTTTATTTATATAAAAAAAATCGGCAATTTCTTAGTTGCCAACCTGATAGTTAATTAAAAATGAATCACCTATTGAACAAGGCATGATGTCATTTGTCTGCATTCTACAAAAAGGCATTTACCCAAGATCAGTATTATTAACTCATCTTTAAAGTGCAATTCCAGATATATTTTATAATAGAAATCACAGTGTTTCTTTTTAGTAATTTATTAAATCCATAATTAAAATAAATAGTACAAAGGATATTTTATGGAGCAGATAAATTAGTCAATATTATCTTCTCCATAAAATATCCTTTGAACTATTTATTTTAATTAAAAATAAGGAGCTGAACTTTCTGTAATAAATCCATAATGTTTAATATTTTTATTCTATGAATGTTGTTAACTGTTGATCAATATTTTCAGAGCTTGATAAAGTCTTAAGAATAAAGACGAAACGTTACCAATCATTGAGTGTTTAAATTGATTTGACTACATTATTCCAATTACCCGTGATCCTGTTTTCTAGTATTAATAACTTCGGCATTTACCTATGAAAATGCCCCATGACATGACTTAATACAGGTATTTCACGAACAATTTTTTCATAAATTCATAGGTTTTCAGAAGCCATAAATCGTTTACGACGCTATATATTATGTTTGCATAATGTTGCAAAATCGTATTATACAATAACCGTGATTTGATTGAATTATGGTGTATGCTATTAGATAATCATTACTCTTATTAGATATATCAGCCATTCGTGTAATATATCAGCATTATTTACTATACTGTCATTTATGTTTGCATTTTGCAAGTAAACTTTCGCTGTTTTCTAAGGCCACCTGCTATCAGCTACCAGATTTTTCGTTCATATTTTTGTTTCAGATTATTGGAATATGAAATAGTTTTGCTTATTTATTATAACACTCATTATTGCAAATAAATGGGATATTAGAAAAATTATTGCAATTCAAACAATGTCACTGTCGGGATTAATGTTGGGTAACTCAGATCTGAACCGGTTCAAAGAGTCGACTCCGACAGAAGATCCGTGAGAGCCGACTCACTTTTTTTTGAGCCGACGGATCAACGGATCCGCATAACTCAGTGAAACACTTAACACACAGAAGCACATTTTACACTTACGTATCAGTTCTTGCTTTGATGCATCTGCCAGCTCAAATGACTCATGCATCACATGTTTGGCTATGCATTCTTGATTCTATACAGGTCGTGATATGATTGACTGAACTAGGTAACTCAGTGGCAGACTGCAGTAACATATTCAGAACTCGGCTCTTTTTGAATCGGTTCAGTGAGCCGGCTCACATACGGAATCCAGATACAAAGATGCAGATCAGTAAAAAGACCCGTTTTTCCCGTCTCTAGTCGGGATATGAACTCGATCTTCCACTATCGCGGTGGCTGAATTACTAATTATTCTACAGCGACACATTTCTAAACAATCGACACCTCTCAAATAAAGCACATTTGCTGCAGTATTCCATATCCTCCTAGAGCTAATTTTTACATTAGACATTTAGAATATGAACCTTCACTCGACCGAGAGTCAAGTGTAATTGTGAATTAAATTAATAATCAGACGCCGCGATAGTGGAAGATTCGGGTTCGTATCCCGATAGTGACATTATTTGAATTATAATATTTTTTCTAATATTGCATTATTTGAAACAATGAATGTTTCAGAGTGATAAATCAAGTGACTTTGAAAATTGAACCCAAACTGACTAACTGACTGACTGATTGATTGACAGCATCAGACCATGGTTATCAGATTATTGTATTGTCAATGATACTAATAGTTCAACCTAATAGTTCAAGTGGAAGTGGATTAAAATCAACTTGCAAAATTTGACCCAAACTGACTGACTGACTGACTGCATCAGGTCATGGTTATTACAATATTGCATTGTCATCGATACTACATAAGTATGCAAAATTTCATAGTAGCACTTTTTCAAAAATGACTTGCAAGATTTGACCCAAATTTTCTGACTGACTGTATCAGGTTATCAGAATACTGAATTGTCATCGGATACTATGTAAATATGCTAAATTTCAAAGTAATAGTTCAAGTGGAAGAGGGTCAAAATCAACTTGCAAGATTTGACGAAAACTGACTTACAAACATGTGAAGTTGAATAAAAAGATTGTAATATATAAGTGAATGTCGTTATTTGAAAACATACTGTTTATTTTTCTATAAACACTGAAAAGCCGGTTTTATGAAGGACATGATGGCGCGACCTTGACGTTCAAATTAGCACTTCTAAGTGAAAGTAAATATAAAGTTTGTATAATGGGGTCTTTTTTAGAACTATAATAATAACACGTTTATGTTATGCGCATGATTGCATTCCCCTCTCGTAACCTTCGTAAAAATAATGGCTCAATAATCTTAAACTTTGAACATTGGTGGTGCGTCCCGTATTTCCTGAATTTTAGCACCATCATCAGAAAATATCACTGGAGTAGCTCTATAAATAGCTCTCAACGCAACGACGGCGACGCCGATCGGTAGAAAGGCGAGGGCAGCAATATAGCTCTCACACTCTAATAATCATACACGTGAAAAAGGCTGAAATAAAAAAAAGCTCCCTTCTAACATCCGAGCTTTTCCCTTTCAACTTCCAAGCTTTCGCTTTACACGTTTTTCTATTTCAAATGCACTTTTATGGACTATTTCAGTTTTCTAACACGTGAGCTCCGAGCGCTATATTATTTTGATGTTTCAATTTTCAGCATATTTATAGTCCAACAGAGACCGTGGTCGAAAATCGTAAAGCTAATATTTTGTGATCGGAACGCTCTGAATTTAAGTCAGAAATAGAGCTTCGGCTGTCAACTGATTGTAGACTTATTCGTCAACATTCTGCAAAAATTCTTTCTCTATAAGGAAGATAAAGGACTCATCTAGGTTTCTAATGGGCTACTTTTGTTACTTATGTACGATTTACTAGAAAAAAGTTGGCATTAATCGTGCTAAAAAAACACACTTTTCAATGTCACACTACGACCTTATTCGTACTTATTTCACAAAACTGTTCCATCACAAACCTAAAGTGACTTTTCCTTTTTCGGAAAAGTGTTTTAAATATTCAAAATATTTCCAAAAATTAGAGTAATCAATTGACAGCGGCACCCTTGCAATAATATTTTTTAGCCTCGTAGTTGGCACCAGCCGAAAATTGAAACGTGCGGATGATTTGAGCGAGACAGAGCTAAAGAAGGACACACCCGCAATATGTTTTTTGCCTACCTCACCCCTTACCGCTGGGTCTCAGCACAAATAAAATTCAGAGCGTTCCGACATCCTTAAGTCAGTAATTCGTCAACATTTTGCAAAAATTCTTTCTCTATAAGGAAGATAAAGGACAAATATAGATCACTAATGGACTATTTTCGTAATTTTTGCACGATTTACTAGAACAAATTAATTGTGCCAAAAAACACACGTTTTCAATGATACACTACGGCCTTATTCGTACTTATTTCACAAAATTGTTCCATCACAAATCTAAAGTGATTCTTCCTTTTTCGGAAAAGTTTTTTAAATCTTCAAAATATTTCAAAAATTTAGAGTAATCAACTGACAGCGGCACCCTTGCTGCAGCATTTTTAGCCTCGTAGTGTGGCTCAAATTCAGAGCGGACAGACGCTGAGCTATTTCTTTAATTTAAAAGCGAATGTGAAAGAATCTTAAACTATCTATCTATCTATGTACATGGTAAAAAGGAATAAGTCAGTTATATATAGTACATAGAAGTGTTTCCAACCTTAGACTATAACTATACTATAAACATCATTTTATTACTACATTAACTTGCAATTTTATTCACCGTCTAAAAAAAAAGTTTTTTAATATCTCTAAAAGTTATCGAATAAAAATTTTACAAATTATCTGGCGATTCTTAATCAAATATATTTTTCTAAGCCATTAGACTTATCACAGCTTTATGAATTTTAACGCTAGACACACAATTTTTCTTCTCTCATATTTATAACATGAGTAGTGCTGGAAACCGGCTAATTAACCGGCTAATTAACGGTTTAAATATCCGCGCTAATTTATTAATATTATACAAGGCTGCGCAGAAAGTTTAGTTATTGTAAATTCCGGTCGAGATTTTAATTTTGTAATCAATATCTACGTAAATATAAGTACAGTAAGACCCCGCTTAACGCGGGAGATAGTTCTAATAGGTTTTTGCACTATATGAATGAGCACTAAACGAGGTCATTTTAATACGTAGACTGCCTATTGTCTATTGTCTACGTATTAAAATAACAAAACCAAAAATAAGAAAATTTGTTTGTAACATTTATTGTTAAATATGCATTAATTCCAGATTTATTTTTTTGTAATATCAATTTTTCTTCATAAAACATTTATGAAAATCAAACAAAAGTTAGAGTAAGAAGTTTGTGACGAGAAAGATTCCTTATTTGACATATTTTGTTTTGTCGTTATCCAAAATTTTAAGCTTAGTTAATATGGAAATAAAAGTAGAATATAAATTTTAAATTTTGTCTCCACAATGAAAGAAATTTTCAAAAATAATTTTAGTGAAATATTATTTGAAAAGAAACTTCTTGCAATTTTTGGAATGTTTGTACGCTAACGCTGTAGATACCAAACCAAAATTGTTGGGCGTATCAATTTTTCTATTTTTTAGTTGACATTTTTTTCAAATGATTCTTTATTAAAATAAAGTTCTCTTGCTGTCATTGAATTATTCATAAACTGAATCTATTTATTTCATCGTATATGGTGGTGTTGATCCAATAGAATGTCACAGGAAAGGAAGATTTGGTTGAGGATCAATAAATAAATAAGCTTTACCAAAGTTTTGCTGATGGCCAACGTTTCGAAAAATTTATTTTCATCTTCAGGGCCTTAAGCTGGTCAAATGGTGGCATACTATTAGAACAATTTACCACTATTTGACCAGCTTAAGGCCCTGAAGATGAAAATATATTTTTCGAAACGTTGGCCATCAGCAAAACTTTATTGATCCTCAACCAAATCTTCCTTTACTGTGCTATTTATTTCAGTATAAACATTCCTTGCGTGAATATTTTTTAGGCGAAATGCTACTAATTTAAGATTTCAAATATTATTCTAAATAATATCGAGTTAGGAAACTTTTGAAAGAGTGAGAGCGCACGATAAGTATTGATTAGCACAGTTTCTGCGGCCATGCGGTTTGTTTACGAACTTGTGGCGGATTAGTTAGAAGTTTCAACTTTATTATTATTATACGATGCGAAGTCTGGAGAAAAGGAAACAAGCCTGGAGAAAGTGGTTCGTTTATTAACATCGGAACACAAACTTTTTTAAATACAACCCTGTCGTCATACTCATATCAAGGACTAGCGACCCGCCCAAAAATTCGTCGGATTCACCGTTGAGTTTATTTTAATAAAAATCTATTATGCACTTTTAAAAAATAATGGTTCGTAAAAATAATTTCGAAAACAATGAAACCGGTTTGAAAATTAAAATTAGAGTTTAAAAAAACTAAAACAACACGCTTTTATATGAACTAAAAAATGTCAAATAATTTAACAACAAAATTAGCGTTACTGTAAAAAACGTCGGGTGCTATCTAGTTAAATTTTCATAATAGCTCTACGTTTACAATTAGCTAGAAATGAATTTTTTTTACTGATATTAAGCACTCTACGTTTTTTACAGTAAAGCTTTTTTTGTTGCCAAATTATTTTGCATTTTTTAGTTTATAAAAGCGTATCGTTTTAGTTTTTAAACTCTAATTTTAAATATAAAATTAAAAAACAATATTGCATTTGACTATGAGGTAGGCAACGCAATGTACGTCACTGTACAGCGTGTTAGTTTGCTTGCTGTAATCGTTCTTTTTTTTTATCCTGAAGGCCCTGGTAAGGATAATGGGACCAACTTATTAAATTATTGTATTGTCATCGGTCCTTGACAAGTGTGCAAAGTTTCAGTTTAAACTGACATTTTGAAGTGAGTGAATTTCATGTTCAAAGATTCCATTACAAGCAAACAAATATACCTTCACCTGTATATTTGTGATAAAAAGGTGTTATAATACCTCTGCAAATGATAATATAATTTTACAGCTAACATATCTATCTATCTATTGAAGGGAATATAGTTGCATACGCTCTATAGATACGTTAAGATCTGTTTGAATTTCCCGCCACAAACTTCACTTCTGCGACATACTTTCGAGTCGATATCATTCAACTGTAAATATGGAAAGCTAGTTTAAGCTGCGCGCGCAAAATGACGAACAGGGACAGCTATAATTGCAATAGCCATTCCGTCTTTATTCAACAAAATACAACAAGACAGACCAGAAAGAGACATGGGTATACCGTGTTTATCGCTTTCTCTTTCCTATCCATTTGTATACGCAGTAGTACATTAGCACTCCATACCTACGGGTCAATGGTCGTATTAGCAAATTTGTTGTATTACGTAATACAATGATGTTCAAAATTTCAAGTTCATCGAATTTGATATAATAATAATAATAATATTTATACACCATAGTGAAGAGTAAGTCAAGAACTTAAAATACAATTTTAAAATATTCATCCATAGAATAAATGCTGTGTTCTAACAGCAGTTGCTTAACCTTTTTTTTAAACATAGAATTGTTTATTTTTTTATATCGGTAAGAGGTTGAAGCATTTTATGCGGACATAATTAAAGGCCGTCTTGCTGAAATATCCACGTTATGCTGTGGTTAAATTTTCGTTTCTTAGGTTGTAGTCACTGACAGCCTTAAACTGGAAAAATGTTCTTTCTTAAATATAAAACGGAATTCAAAATATATGTAGCTATGACATTTAGAACATTTAGCTGTTTGAAAAATTCCCTACATTAAAAATTTCTTTTTTTGAAGATCATTGTCATTAATTTTTTTTTGTGCCACAAGTACTTCGTATACATAAGAAGTTTTTCTTGCCACAAATATAACCAGATGATTATGAATTCAAACCATTAAAATAAAAACTATATTCTAAATTTATTTTTATTTTGTTTCAGCTGGGGAGTTAGAATATCAGTGCCAAAATATCGACTACTTTTCAAAAGAAGAATATAGTCCTGATCCAAATGATTCAACAATGGCGATACCATGTAAGTATACGTTTTATATTTTTTATTTTAAACTTAATGTGACCAGCTGTTCAATATGCTCCATTTTTCATCCGCATAACTTTATCTTACGAAACAGTTGAATGTGTGTGTGTATGTAAAATATACTTCTGAAAAATCTTTGATGGTAATACTTCCAAATAAACTAGAAATATGAACCATTCTTCCCATATGACTTTTAGCTAAGCTTCTACAGTTTATTTAATCTAAATAAACGATTTAAAACCAGATAATTTGAGGTTAATTTTTTGTAAGTATTATTCTTAAACTTTTTTGAAGATTTTATTTCAATAGGGTAATTCTGGGTGAGATGACCCTGCGTATTAGATGGCCCAGTCCAATATTTTACAGACACGGTTAAATTTCCAGTTATATTGCTGGTGATGTACTTAGCAATTTGACAAACCACTTTATACATTATATTTGTTTCCTTTCAACTGAGAAATTTTGGAAGTTATTTCCGATATAAAAATTGAATACCTTCAGCAATTTTTTTATTGTTACTTGAATTATATTTTTTTACATCTTACCAAAGAAATATGACTTTTTCTCCATGCAATGTGTGAATATGATATTTAGAAAATTATGTTTATATTCTTGTGGTAGAATTTTATCGTTTAGTTATTGAAAGAAACGTATGGACCATCTATCCCTCTCTCGGGTCAGATGGCCCTTTCTTTTAAGGTATAGTTGACCCAGCATAAAACTACGCATATATATCTAGTAGCCTGTCATTTTTTGATCATGTCGACTGAATATGAAACAAAATAATAAAGATAGAGAATTATGGACACAAAAGATTTCGAACGTCGTCAAAGCCGTTCAAAGTGGCAGAAAGAGTATGAATTCTGCCTCTAGAAACTTTGGCATCCCGGCTCCTATACTGAATAGAAGAATAAAGATTAAAGAATATAGATTTTTCAGGTACAGAAAACTAGGGGAAAATTAAAGTTCAGACCAAAAAGTTACAAAAAAAAAACGGTTTTCTTGATTCGATGTAGTAGATGTGAAAAATACTTTCACGAAGAGTGTGATCTTTGTAAAAAAACTTTATACCAGAAAAAATACATTTTCCTCCCATTATCTTTAAAAAAATTACGTTTTTTTACTTGGTTATCACACTCTGAATCATGGGTCATCTCACCCGGGCATTTTTGTGATAAAAAATGCGACTATTTTTAGTGTATTTGCCATATGGCAACATACACTATTGGCGTCGGTCGGATGGCGGGACCTAGGGGTCGGACCAAAA
Organism: Venustoraphidia nigricollis; assembly: GCA_034508555.1. Classification (NCBI taxonomy): domain Eukaryota; kingdom Metazoa; phylum Arthropoda; class Insecta; order Raphidioptera; family Raphidiidae; genus Venustoraphidia; species Venustoraphidia nigricollis. The sequence goes on along the minus strand of JAVRKA010000038.1, from coordinate 850,094 downwards.
TTTCTCGACGTTTCATAACCTCCTAAACACTTTGGCACCATTTTTAAAAATGTTTATATATATATGTATATATATATATATATATATTTATATACGTATATATATATATATATATATGTGTACGCGCGATAACTTTCGAAAGAGCTAATTGATTTCAACGAAATTTGGGCCACGTGTTGAAATCCATCACCGCAAGAAGCCTATTTAAAATGGGCCTAATCGGGCTATTTTAAGGGTAGTTTTTAGGGGTTGAAAGCTGTTTTTGGGCCCCAAAATACCGAAAAAATTCTCCGAATCGTTTCAAAATTGAAATTTAACCCTCTGGTAGTGATTAAAAAGTGTCCCCACAATTTTAATAAAATCGGCCCGACAGGACCGGATTTACAAATTTTATGAAAACACTAGTTTGCAGATAGTGACTTATTTATTGAAGGGTGTATTTAATTCGGTGTAGACGTTAGATTGATAATAATATTACAATTAAGAAAAAAATGTTATTTTAAGGGGTGTATTAAGGGGTTAAATTTTTTATTTTGCCCAAAAAAAAATTTAATTTCACATAATAAAAGTATAAAACCACACGGCCCTATACAAGCAAATACACTATATTGTCGGCAGGGTTTTGGCACTGCGACCCGGGTTTTTTTTTTAATTTTAACTACACGTTATAATTTAATATGCATTGACGATTCCAAATCAAATTGTGTCTTTTGATTATACGTTCAGCTTACAATGTACTGGTCCTTTAAAAAAAAGTGAGCCAACAGTCCCAGAATTACCCTACATTATTTGCACGTATATTAAAAATTATTATTTATTCACACCAAACAAATATAACTTCAAGCGCGAGTATTTTTTTAAACGTAATCTGGTTTATTGCAACAAACGGGGAATGAGCAGTGAGCAAAAATATCGAACGAAGCCAGACTGGGTAGTCAGTTTAAACTGTTGTAAACACAGTTATTAAAATTATGCAAGCAAGCAGACTGTTATGACAGTTGGTGTGTTAATTTAGAGATAAAACGAAATGATTCAGCATGGGTTTTTGAAACTCCCTTCAATTAAAAACAGGGTACCCCGTTACGCAGGGAGTAGTCCCCTTTGAAACACAATTACCAATATTAATTTAAAATTCATTTTCAATTAATCACCGATAATTTTCACTCAATTTTCATTTTTCATTGAATTGGTTAAAAATTAATTACATGTAGTTTTAAAATGTATTGTTTATAAAAAAAAAGTGCTTCGTATTGAATATTATAACGTATTCCATTTTATTATTCGATATATAATATAGGTACAATTATAATAATATAGGTGCAATTCAGGTACGCATTTGAATTTTGAAATGTCACAAAAAATTCTTGGTTACAATTTTAAATCGAAAGAACGATGACCAAATATAAAAGAAATGTATAATTCATATGCTAGTCGCTTTTAAAAAATGAATAGTTTATTACACCACAAGAGCGGAAAGTTGAATTTCCTGCACTGCACCACATGATGCCCGAGACGAAGTATAGGGGCATCATATGTCGCGCAGTGCAGGACTTTCAGCTTTCTGCTCGTGTGGTGTATACTATTTTTCTTCATACTATGCCGAAAGTACGCACTTTCACCAATATATAAAAAACTACTTACTTTGAAGTGATTGAAGTATTGAGGTTATATCCGTAATGACACGTGCATCTAATGTCAGTATAACATCAGATAGCTACTTGCAGGCGTATACACATAGACATCTATGGACCAACATGTGACTTGACAAAGTCGCTAGTCTCAACGTCTCACGTATCAGTGTGCATGACAATACAGACGACATGAATGTAATTGCAGCTTGTCACAATACATATCAGAAATGTCATACTTTGTGATCTAAAATCGATTCAGAAAGTACGTGCTTCCGGCATAGTATGAAGAAAAGAATTTTTCAAATAGGTTGACTCGTTTTCTAATGATATTTGGCCCATGTATTGAAATTCATCACTGCATGTCGATGACCCTTGACTAAACTGTCAGAAATACAGTTTAGTAAAGTGGTACATGAGCAATTTGTTGGTCCTGATTAAAGCGAAACATTTCCTGCTGAGAAAGTTGGTTTTTATGAAGATTTGTTCAACTCTTTTTCACTATAATACGGAAGGACTTTTGGAACATTTTTACGTTTTGTATCAACAAAAAATATTATTATGTTGCAAACTGTCGATTGCCATCATTATTAAATGTCACAATTCTTTATTGTTATTTGTTTAATTATGACATTATTTTAATGAATATTTGCATGTCAAACGATAAAACTGCAATTATTTGCACACGTGACGTATTTAAATTGCCATCATTGTTAGTAATAAATAATAATAGTAAATTACCTACCAAAATCACAGTTAATGAAAAATTTGCATTTTCCATTTAATTAGTCAAGTTTCGTAACAATGTTTTCAATTTTCAACTTCAGCAATTTTAATTTTCTGCTTTAAAGATCAGATAAGAAAAGATTCCGTTAGTGATGTAAAGTTACCGGTTATTTATTATAGAAACCATTTGACCGGCTAATTTACCGGTTAATTAACAGACTATATATAAAACAAAATGGCTTCTTCCGGTTTTTATTTTTCAGAACAACAAAAAACAAAGCAAAAGAGCAAGTTTCAACAGTAGAATGTAAAGAATTAATAAAATAACAGATTTATATTTATGTAAATATGTAGTGGTAATAAAATTGAAATTAATATTTCGAGCGAAAATTACAAACATGGGCAAACGCTTTTGCGCAGTTTTGTATAATAATAATAAATAGCCGCGGCAATTTAAAATAAATTATCGTGATTTTTACCGGTTAATTAACCGGGAATTTTACCGGTTAGTTAACTCGTAATTATTTTTTTTTCGTAACTATCAATACAGACATCAAGGATAAAAGCTAAACTAAATATAAAAGTCTAAGCATTTTGTATATTTTAGTTTATAGACCGAGTTGCCAGGTGGTCATTTTCACCCGGAAAATTCACTTTTGGGTCCCACAATACCGAAAAAATTATCAGAATCGTTTCAAAATTGAATTTCAACGCTTTAGTACCTTTTAAAAGTGCCCCTAAAATTTTAGTAAAACTGGCCCACCTATTAATTATTTACGAAGGTTGTATTGAGTTTAGTGTAAATAAGCGACTGATAATAAGATTGCAGTTACAAAAAAAATATTTTAAAAGATATATTAAAAGCTTAAATTTTGTATTTTGCTTAAAAACAAACTTAAGTTCACATAATAAAACCACACTGTCTGCATTAGCAAATACCTTGCGACCCGAGTTTTTATTATTTCTAAACAATGTTTCTACCTTAGATCATGAGTAGAAAACCATTCCTCTACTAAAATAATAGAATTCATAATACTCGTTTTCACAATGACCGTGATGTCCGGTATTTTTCTCTAGGATATCTGGCAACCCTGTATAAAGATATGTATAAGTAAATAGAGAATTGTTCCGTGGGTTCTTTCCCGACCACCGCGCAGATCGGGCATAGTTCCCTTGGGAGCGCTGGCCTAATGGCCTGTGACGTGATAAGGTGACCAAGTGATGTCCAGAGGACAGAACGGCCGCAGTCTCTCCTTTCTCCCTCTCTCCAAAACAATCTGCTCTCATTATTAATGGTTCACTTTCGCAAAGAGATGAATTGTTCAATAAACTACTACATCACATCTGAAATTGTTCAATTTGTTTCATGTCAGTCTTTTTTTTTAAGACCACCAACAGCTAAGTTTATTTTTCATATTTTCAATTCATTATTTTTTAACATATATAGAGAGGGGTTAATGTAACAATGCTTGCTACATCATCGTCAACCGTTATCTCGATGAAACTAGATAACCTGTATCTTTCCGTCACACAAAAACTCTCCACAGATTTTTTGTTTTTGACAAATCCTGATGAATCCCCCTAGCGCCGAATAGCACCTAGTACCAGACAAAACACATCGAAACATGAAATAACGCTCATAATAACATTCGTGTAATCGAAGACGTCAAACTCAATGGTCAGATCCTCCCGCGGCGCGGGAGGCGACAATTTCGTTCGATACGCCTTATAGGTTACACGGGACAAAACACGTCGAAACATGAAATAACGCTCATAATAACATTCGTGTAATCGAGGACGTCAAACTCAACGGTCAGATCCCCCCCGCGGCGCGGGAGGCGTCAGTTCGTTCGATACGCCTTACAGGTTACACGTTAGTCATGAATTTGTTGCGTCGAGTAATATTCAGAATGTCATAGATTATATTTTTACTTTTGTTGATTTATTTAGATTTTTATAATGTCTATATGGCTCAGCCGTTTATAGTATTAATGCAAGATTATTGTAAACCCATAATTCCCAAGTTCTGTCTGGTCTTATGGGTTCGAATTTATACTTGTCCGGTACTAGGTGCGAAATTTCAACGAACCAAAAACTTAACCAATGATTGGTTCCATTTTAAGTGGCTAAAAAATGTACAATGTTCATCCTTATTGATTTATTTTAATGTTATATATGATTGCTTAAACGAAAATGTTAAGTATTGACTGCCCGGACAGCTAGTTATCGAAACGAACTTTAGAAAATAAAAATTAGAAAATCTTTTCCAACTGTAAGACATAATATCTATTTATAGATCTTTCATTAAAAATGAAAATATACTTTTGCTAGTTTTTAAGTACACGACTTACGTTTTATTATCGCTCCATGTTGACATTCTCTATCATCAAAACTGCGTTGTTTTTTTTTATATTGAAGTATATAGTATAGCACAAAGTTTCTCAAAGTGCGAGTCGCGACCCGGTACCGGGTCGTCGAAAAATTTTGCCAGATTGCGAAAAAAAATTGTAAATTTTCGTGTATGAAAAAAGTAAACCAATAACTTGATTTCTATTAAAAAATAAAATTTGTTTTGTAAATAAATTTTTTTTTTCATAAGGTGAGTCGCGAAAAATTTTAAAACCTCGTTCCGGGCCGCGGTCATAAGAGTTTGGGAACCGCTGATATAGCATATTTATGTTATTCAAGAACAATAGAAAATAACAATTTAATTTTGTTGCTTCTTTTACATGTTCGCAGTTAGACCAAGCGTGATATTTCAGTGGGTCAACTATCGGTATATATTAATTTCTCAAAAGTGTTTTTTGTCGATACGAAATATCTCCCTTAATACTGTAACAAAATTAATATTTGATGCGCCATTTTGGGGATTATTTTTCTCTCTAATGACGAAAAATAGATTAATATTTTAAAATTGATGTATTCATTAAAAATTACAACTCAACAACTTTTTATGTTTCAAAGTACTACATTATTTTTACACTATTTTTGAAAAAATATCTCTCTCTGTGTGTGCGAATCTCTAATATTTTTTATTCCCAGCCACCATACTTTGTATTCTTCACAATTCATCTTAATTCAAAGAAAACTTGTGGCGCAAAAAGAAACACAAAAGACATTATACAAGAGGTGTCTAAGGCACCTCAGTAACGTACTGTCATTAGGTATATTATACATTTAAAACGCAAGCAGTTTGCTTTCATCAGTCCGCTATCCGTCTCTTCTCAACCGATTTACACGATTAAACGAATTAATAAACGTTTCATCTGCAAATGTTTGATTCCTACGTTTTATCTCATTTTTATAAACAATTCTAAACGCTCGTTTTTTATATGTATCATCGGAACTTCTAGGAGAAGTCTAAAGCGAGCAACCAAACATGTAAGCTTGAATTGAGACGACATATAACTAGGCTTGCCAACTTTAAAATACAAATTTGCGGGAAACAATGATTTCAAATGCCGGACAAGAGTTTAAAAAAGTGGGATCCAACTAATTTTATTTAGAATACAAAAAAACGTGAAATATTCTATACAAATCAGGATGAGAAGTAAAATAAAACACCTTGTTAGATTAATAATAGTCAATATTTACTTAAAAAAAACAGTTATAGTGTAATTTAGACATTATTATAAAAACTATAAGTTACTTTTTAAATGAGTATTTTTCTTGATATTTAGCACTTTTAAGGATTTTTTTATTTTTAAGTACAAAAGTGTAAAAATCTTTGCATGGATAAGAAAAATTTACTTTTTACTTGTAGCTCTGACTTTACAGAATCTACATGAAGACGATTCGCGCGTTGGTCCAGGCATTATTATTATTACAAAGTGAGAAGACTCTCTCTGCTGCTGCATTAGACACGGAATAGATGCTATGTGTTTAGCGTCCTCCGAAAAGCGGGATATTTAGCGTCCCGCAAACACTCTGAGCGGGACGTCTCGTTAAGGGTATCAGAAACGGGACGTCCCGCGGTTGGCAACCCTAGATATAACCTAGTAAAAAATAATAAAAAACGGACAACTCTCATATAACACGGTACTTCCTTAACACGATGTCGCTTTAACACGACGAGACAAGAGTTTGTTCTGAGTTTTGTGTGTAAAAATGCTTCTTTTCTCTTTCCGTTCTAAATTTAAACTGCATTTTACAACCGCTAGTTCTGTGGTGAGAACTTGTAAAAGTATCTACATATATAAAAATGGATGTTTGTCTGTTTGAGCTTAATAGACTCCGACACCGTTTGATCGATCACCATGAAAGTTGGCACATATATGTATTTTTTAGAGATGGAAAAAACGGGTCTTTTTAGTGATCTGCATCTTTGCATCTGGATCTCGTATGTGAGCCAGATCACTGAATCGGTTCAAAAAGAGCCAAGTTCTGAATATGTTACTGGAGTCTACCACTGGGTTACCTAGTTCAGTCAATCATATTATCACTACCTGTATAGAATCAAGAATGCATAGCCAAATATGTGATGCATGAGTCATTTGAGCTGACAGATGAATCAAATCAAGAACTGATACATAAGTGTAAAATGTGCTTCTGTGTGTTAAGTGTTTCACTGAGTTATGCGGATCCGTTGATCCGTTGGCTCAAAAAAAAGTGAGTCGGCTCTCACGGATCTTCTGTCGGAGTCGGCTCTTTGAACCGGTTCAGATCTGAGTTACACAACTCTAGTATTTTTTCATAGAGAACGCTTTTTATGCTATCCACTTTGTTGTAACTTGTCATTAAAAGGCGCCACGTGAAACCGACGACTCCACTACTGTTGTCGCTGCCGCGTTCCATCTCAGTCGCGTGCAGAGCCGCGGGTAGCGACTAGTTAAATATAAATTAAAAAATTACCCAGATAACCCTGTCAGTTCGTGACGTTAAAAAGCAGTCAAAAAAGAGTTTGTGTATTTTACACTACAGACGCACAGCTGGTATAATTTATTGTAAAAAATTAATGATGGCACAAAAACCAGGATCGAACCTACGACCTTTTGTTACGAGGCAAGTATTCTACCTCAGCGACAACCTAACTTAATGTTCTACAGTGGGTTTTAATAGTATACTGTATATGTACATTCCCACACATTCGTAACAATTTGAATCTCAAAAATGAATTTTACCTTACCGTGCCAATTTTAATTTCAAAATATGTTTAAAAATGTAGTACACCACTGATTTCATAGATGGAGACAGAAGCGAAGAAAATTGTAGTTATATTTGTTTATCTCCTTCATCTAAAACAAACACATCACTGATTACAACTACAATTTATAAAAAACAAAAGTTTGTTTCTTGGTTTTCTTTTTTTTTAACAAAAGAAGATACGGGACGCGCGTGTGTTTTGTTCAAATGTATTTCTTGCTGTTTTATCACGTTTTATTTTTAAGGTAACAAACTGCCAGAATTATCTGGTTCTGGTAGGACCAATAGAAGTGCCCTACTAAATTCTTACGTTTCGGGAAAATCTTATTCAATCTTTGATGTTAATGCTTACAAAATAAACTAGAAATATTCTTTCCATATGATTTTTAGCCAAATATTTATAGTTTGTTTGATCTAAGAAACGATTTAAAATCAGATGAAAACGAGAAAATTAGCATAAGTTTTATGCAAATTTTTGTACAGAAAAAATACATTTGAAAAAATTTTTGAGCAAACCAAATTTTCCAGTATTTTTAATATAAGTTTGTAGAGAAAAAATGTTAATTTGCCTTCCCGTAATTTGAAATACTGTAAAGAAATATTAAATATCACGTTTTTTGATTCAATTTTTAGGGAAAAAATAAGTTTTTTGAAATTTTTAAGCAGCAATCCAAATTTTGTTAAGCTTAATGCTTATTCACAACTAATAAAACGGTAATAGAATTAATTTTGCGATGTCAGTTCGAAACTTTCTGAGAGCATATTTTACGATCTGACGAATCAGGCATCTAATCCAGATTGTTAACAATAATTGATATTATGATAACAAAAGTGCTTAAGTAAAATATTTTAAAAATATGGATTGATCTGTCAGTAATCAATCATTTTATCAGTGTTGAACTTTTCTTTAGTTTTTTTATGACAAAAATGTAGCTTTAGGAAAACTTTAAAGTTCTTTTTAATATCAACATGTTTTCAAATTGAACGGTTTTAATATTTTAACGATGATAAATTACTTAGTTTTCGAATGTAGGTAAACTTGTTTTATCTATGATTCAACAAGGAGTCTGGAATAGATAGATAAATTATACAGGGTGTAAATAAACTTAACTTCCATTCTCAAATATGAAGTAGTACTGGCAAAGTACGAAAAACAACCAACTTGCAAAAGATGAAATATTTATTTGCTTGAATTTCTTCCGTTACAGATTATGGAAATCATTATTAACATAAAGCTTGAGAAAACATACCGTGTAGCAATTCTGTTGTTTATATGGCTTTTTTATTACAAACCCCCAGTTTTCAATTTCTATTCTGAGAAGCGGTAAAAGCATCAATTAGATTTTCAATTTATTATTAAGAAACTGGGCAGGGAGCGGGTTTCGTTCCATTTGGTTTTTTGAGGGAAGTTTAAGACTTTTAGAATTTTCGTTTAGGTTTTTCTGCAAACTATATGTGTCAGACCCTACATTTCATATTTTTTTCAAAATTTTAGGCTCTGTAGTGTCGGTAATAGGGGGGAAGGGTAATGCTTGATTTTTCGTATATTTTCTTGAATGTCTTTTAAACTACGCATTTCAAAAGACATTAAGGAAAATATACGAAAATAAACGAATTTCGATTTTGAGAGTTAATTATGGGGAGCATTTTACAAAATATAAAAAACATTTCATGCACCTGAAAATATTTTTTATTTTGTAAAATGCTCCCCATAATTAACTCTCAAAATCTAAATTCATTATTTACGCTATACGTCATTTAACTCTCTATATGTATCCAACTTTTTTCGTCTACTAGATTCTGAAAAAATAAGCTGTGACAGGCAGACATGTTTAATGATCTTTTAAGGGTTCATTTTTTGTATGGAACGTTAAAAACAAGAAAAATGCAAAGCATTCATTACAAATTATTATTATATAAAAATTCATCATTAAAGCAGAAAAATTTTTTTGCTAAGTATCTTCTGATTTTATTAGTGTATTTGCCAAATGGCAACATACACTATTGGCGTCAGTCGGATGGCGGGACCTAGAGGTCGGACCAAAATTTCTCGACGTTTCATAACCTCCTAAACACTTTGGCACCATTTTTAAAAATGTTTATATATATATATATATGTATATATATATATATATATATATATATATGTATATATATATATATATATAAACATTTTTAAAAATGGTGCCACAGTGTTTAGGAGGTTATGAAACGTATATATATATATATATATCGAAATTTTGTGCACGTGTTGGAATCCTCCACCGCAAGAACACTATTTAAAATGGGCCTGATTGGGCCATTGTAAGGGTAGTTTTTAGGGGTTGAAAAAAGTTTTTGGGCCTAAAAATACCGAAAAAATTCTCAGAATCGTTTCAAAATTGAAATTTAACCTTCTAGTAAAGATTAAAATATGCTGTTAAAATTTTAATAAAATCGGCCCAACAGGACCGAATTTACAAATTTTATGAAAACGCTAGTGTGCGCATAATGATTTATTTACCGAAGAGTGTATTTTATTTGGTTCAGATGTTGAATTGATAACAATATTTTAACTAAGACAAAAAATACTATTTTAAGGGGTGTATTAAGGGGTTATTTTCTTATTTTGTCCGAAAACAAACTTAGGTTCATGTAATAAAGCCACACTACACTATATTGTCGGCAGGGTTTGAGCACTGCTACCCGAGTTTTTTTTTATTTTGGATTGGTAAAGTCTTCGTAAAGTTTAGTAAAATATTAAAAACTTTAGACGCATAGTAGTACATTTTTTTGTTTTATTTACTCTGTGGAGTTTGTTTATAAAGTAGATACCAATATAATAGGTGAGTTAATGTGATTCTAACAGTTTTATACAATGGCAACCATTCTAATTTGATTGCATTACAATAAAAGTCTAATGTTCTCTTGGAGCTACACCCACTGCAACCACGAACATACCGGATGTCATGAAAACAATATATTGCCTAAGCAACTATTAACTGTTATATACAGGCTTAACGCAAATTATGTTCCCGATCTGTAACTGCGTTTAGTGAAACCCTAGATAAAATTGATAGCACTGGAAACAAACTCAAAATTTTATTTTCACTGATGTTACATTTGACCCCCCTGGGTAGCTTGGTATTTACATTAGTTTTGAGTACTGTCGGAGGAAGTATCATAGATACTAAAATATTTTTACATTCTTTTGGCCTGTTAAGAAAAAATGATGAGAGAGAAAAGTACTACAAATTCACTCCAAAAAATGTTAAAAATCGCCCAAAAAATTGTCAAAATTCAACCAAAAAATGTTAAAATTCACCAAAAAAAAAATCACCCAAAAAACTACCAAAATTCACCCACGATAAGTGCTTAATAAGTATTAAAAATGTATGATAATAATTGAATTTTTGTGGGTCCTGGACACTAGGGACTCAGGGCTTAAGCCCTATTAGTCCCTACGTAGATCCGCCCCTGCTCCTATACGTACGATCCCAATATCGTAACTATACGATAACTGTATCGTTATGAACCAAACAGTCTGTACAAGCAGATACAAACCTATTAGTATAGGACGCTTGACACAAGCGGCCAAGCGCGACCAGCCGCCGAGCCTTCAGCTCTCTGTATGTTATAATTCACTTTTCACATCGACGTAGTCTCGATCATTTGGATGAGTGCATTTTTAATTTATTAGTGACGCAACGTGCCCCCGTGAATAAACGATACAGTGGCGCTCCGGTTCTAGATTTAATCATCTATATTTTAAAGTCAATTAACTTAATCCTAAATTTAAAAAAAATGGGTCGTGTACGCGCTACAGAAGTTATACTTCTTTGGCGTGATCGCAATAATTGATATTTACATTTTCGATTGACAAAATAAAATCGGAAAATACAAGTATTGAGGTTATTTAAGGTAGTTGTCGTGGTTAAGGCACACCGTTAGAAAATTCTTAATTTTTGTATACTTATTAAGGACATGATAATACAATTACCCTGAAAATTTGAAGTTGATCGACCGTATATAATCCGAGATAAATTCAATTAAAAATTGGATAATTAATATTGATTGTATACGATCTCTGTAGTTCTGAACCAGTTTCTTATTTATAAAAAAAGAACTAACTGTCAGAAACTTTCCAAAAACTGACAGTCTTTCAATACATTTGTTATGAGTTTAAAAAAAATAAGAAAAATTTTTTGACCGTCTAATTATTTATAAATAACGGTTTAAAGTTCAACAATTTATAGAAAAGTATACATGCATATCAATACTGTATCAGTTACGTTTCCACGGGTTCAGTCTTGCGTACAAATTATGGATCACTTAGCTCCAAGCTAGTATACTTTTGTGGCGCGTATAATCTATAACTTTTTGACAATATTGTACCACGACAACTACCTTAACTGCCAAAAGTTGTTATTAATTCAAAACATGTCTATATGAAAGTTTAAATAACCTCAATACTCGTATTGTTCTATTTTATTTTATCAATGTACATCTTTAACGAAAATGTGACTATCAATTATTGCAATCACGCTAAAGAAATATATCATGCACCACCGTGCAATAGACCTAACTTTTTTTTAGTGTAACTGAAAATGTTAGACTCGGTTTTTTGTTTTTCGTTGTATAAAGTAAGAAAGTAAGATTCGTGCCACATACATAATACAGCTTCTTTTAAGTAGTAATAATAAAAACAAAACTGCAACGATATCTACGCCATTGGCTGTTAGTTTTCACCTACACCAACCACCATCCAACAGATCGTCTATTGTTATATTATGTTTCATTGTTAAACAATCCGCATGCACAGCATTGGATTGAGAATGCCAACAATTGACTGAGTATTGGAATTGAAACATTTCGAATTGGAAAATAGATATAGCTAATATAAATTATTGTTTTTTCACTATTGTTGTCTAACCGTGGTATCGCGTTCCAAACAAATGACATAAAGACAATTTTTTTTGTATAATGATTGTTCATGCACACTTTAAATCCAAAAATTCTTCATAAATCCAAAAATTCGTCTAATAAAAATATATCATCATTTTAGAACAAGAGAGGTACAATTTTTATTTCCTAGGTTCTCACTTCTTCTGTGATAGCTGGGAAGTATTGGTTTTTGTCCAATAGAAGATCTTTATCTCCGAAACTAGTACGTCAAAACTTTTAAAAAAATTAGGTATAAATAGGGACTGGTAAAGATTACAAAAAAAAAATAAAACCCGGGTCACAGTGCCAAAACCCTGCCGACAATATAGTGTATTTGCTTGTGTAGGGCCGTGTGGTTTTATACTTTTATTATGTGAAATTAAGTTTGTTTTTGGGCAAAATAAAAAATTTAACACCTTAATACACTCCCTAAAATAACATTTTTTTCTTAATTGTAATATTATTATCAATCTAACGTCTACACCGAATTAAATACACCCTTCAATAAATAAGTCACTATCTGCAAACTAGTGTTTTCATAAAATTTGTAAATCCGGTCCTGTCGGGCCGATTTTGTTAAAATTGTGGGGACACTTTTTAATCACTACCAGAGGGTTAAATTTCAATTTTGAAACGATTCGGAGAATTTTTTCGGTATTTTGGGGCCCAAAAACAGTTTTCAACCACTAAAAACTACCCTTAAAATAGCCCGATTAGACCCATTTTAAATAGGCTTCTTGCGGTGATGGGTTTCAACACGTGTCCCAAATTTCGTTGAAATCAATCAACTCTTTCGAAAGTTATCGCGCGTACACATATATATATATATATATATATATATATATATATATATATATATATATATATATATATACATATATATAAACATTTTTAAAAATGGTGCCAACGTGTTTAAGAGGTTATGAAACGTCGAGAAATTTTGATCCGACACCTAGGTCCCGCCATCCGACCGACGCCAATAATGTATGTTGCCTTATGGCAAATACACTAAAAAATGTTCTCTTCGCCAAAACTCATCAAGACAATAAAAAAAAATCATTGATAAGTGTTAGCATCGAGCACATTTTTTTTGATAAATTTAGGCGTCGAATGTATCGTTCGCTATAGTCTTCTTGTTATCTTTTTCAACCTCTTCATATGCTCGATTTCTTTAAAAATTTTAAACCTAATACTTTCGGGAATATTTTTTTGGTATTTTATGTACAAAAAAAGCATGTCTCCTCTCTTTATTTGCGAAATTAGATTTAAAATTTTGAGAAATAAGACATATAAGGAGACTGGTAAAGATCACAGAAAGACTATTCATTCGTCACTGACACCGATCAAAAAATTTGTTTTTACTATTTTTGATCAATTTTAGCGTTGATCACAGTTGTTTTGTAAACTTTTCTAGCTTCCTTATATGCCTAATTTTTCATTCGAAATTGTTGACATACTAATTGTGTAGGCTTTCACGGCTGGCGTTGTTACAAAACTTCTTGATTTCCGGGCTTGTACACCGTGGTCCATTAGTATTTCTACCTGACGTTTCGTCTACAACTGCGGTAGACATTATCAAAGGCCATGTGGTAGCGGGCGAAGTGTCCTTCTCGGCTGCTCACAAGCAAGTACTTGCTTGTGAGCAGCCGAGAAGGACCACGGCGTACAAGCCCGGAAACCAAGAAGTTTTGTTGGCATACTAGTTTCGGAAATAAAGAGGGAAAAAGACATTGTGACGTCATCGTGGTTAAAACAGGGTTGACAGCGTACGGTTAAAATGTGCTTACAACAGTATATATACTTCTTTATCTCCAAAGTTATTACATCGAAAATTTTGAAAAACAAGGCATCTAAATAAACTGGTAAAGATCACACGAAGATTGTAGCAAACGACACTTTCGGCGCTAAAACTCACCAAAAAATAATTTCGATGAATTTGGCATCGAGCACATTTTTTGTGATCTTTACCAGCTTCTTTCAATGCTTAATTTTTTCAAAATTGTTGACATGTAGATACTAGTTTCGGAGATTTAAAGACAAAAGGCATTAATTTTTTTTTTTTTTGGTAGGCATCACGAATCAAGAAATCGTCTTTCTTCTTTTTATCTCCGAAATTATTTTTAAAAAAAATCATACTTATATAGAAGTTGATAAAAATTATGTAAAAATTTTATTTGACAATAACCTTAGATTTTGACTATGTATTTACAGTGTAAACTCTTTATAACGAAACTCAAGGGACCGAGCATTTTTTACCGTTATATGGAGTGAAGAAAGAAAAACAACCAAATTAACAATAATCTTTAATATGTATGTTTTTGATAAAATTAATACATATAGTCATTTAACTTTGCCTGACGTTTTTTGCTTTGCCAGTACTTGTTTTGTATTTTCTTATGTATTCTATCCATCTCTTGATATGTGGTGGAATCTTCTTGATTAAGCAATAAAATTTTTTCTAAAGGTTTAGTCGGCGTCTTTTGTAACCTGATAAAATAACATAAACAATAACACCGACAATGACGATTTTCTGTGTCTAAATATGAACACATTTTTTCGTAATAGAGAATGGCTGCTGCGCTATAAAGAGTGTATCAACGTATGGGTTTTAATGTAAACCAACCAAATTGTGATCTTTTCTATGTTACAGAGAGTTTATCGTTATAAAGAAAAATGTTATAAAGAGTTTACACTGTATATAGTTTTTATACATTCAGAAGTAGTCTAATGTCGTTGTGAAACTTTGTCATATAGAACATTAAATTGTACTCACACAAAAATATGATTGATCTACATAGAAAAAATCACATTACAAGCTAAATTTTTATCAAAATACATAGAAAAAGATTGTTTCGAAGTGGAAACTGTACAAAAAACGATGTTATATACAAGTAAAACAGTTTTAGAAAAACATCGTTTCAATCGATCAATTATATTTCTTCATACTCTGTCGAAAGTACGTACTTTCGGCTTCGACTTTAAAACAGAAAGCCTAACATTTATGCACTGCTAGAATTACTCGCATGCCGTCTGTAACGGCGGGCTGAAACAGTTTTCTGGTGACACTGATACGAAAGTACGTACTTTCGACCGGATATGAAGAAAAATAGTGTACACCACACGGCCAGAAAGTTGAAATTCCTGCACTGCGCATCACATGATGTCCGAAACGAAGTCGAGGATATCATGTGTCGCGCAGTGCAGGAATTTCAACTTTCTGACCGTATGGTGTAATATGCTATATTTTCGAACAAGGTCAATTTAAAATTCTACTATGCTTTTTTTATGGAGAAATATATGTGGTCACAATGTAAGATCATTGTCAAAGCAGATTTTTTGACAATGCTTTCTGCAACCGACCGTAGGTTTCATTGTTGTTGATCAATTTGCATTTAGATTGGAAATGTTTTAAAAATGTACGTGAATGTGAGATCAAAAATAGAATAAAAACTGTCATTTTTTAAAAATATTTTTTTATCAACGCAAGCGAACAAAAGGTAAAATGCTGGAAATTCTATTAGGTACTGAAAAGTTTGATTCAGTTTCCCGTGAAAAACAGGAAAATAATAATTTTCACATGTCAAGTAGAACCGATAAAAGCGACACTTGAAAAATATATTATGAATATTCTGAACTGATTTTTATTAAAAATACGTTATTGATCGTTAATACTAGAGTATATTTTTTTCAGGAAGAAGTAAACATGCCAATTTATCACAGTCACGTCTTATATTTACTTCATAACAAGCAAATTGAAGCATTCCTGAAATTGAATAAAACCTACAACGATTTATTGTTAAAACTTTTTTCATATTTTTCTATATTATTTGGTTACAGGTTAAATGTATTATTTTCGGTTGTCTCAAAAAAAGCATATATACTTTCTTGAGACAACTGAAAATAATACCTTTAACTCATGCTATTAACTGCCTTAATTTTACATTTTCTTGTGGTACAGTGCGGTTCCCAACCTTTTCGGGACCACCGTTCCCTTTAGAAGAAAAAAAAATCTAACGCCTCGTAGTCCATAATAGTTATTTTATATGAATAATTTTTTCATAACGATTTTTTCCAAAAAATAAAAACAAAATTTGGAAAAATATTTTTTGAAACAATATTGAAAAAAAATTTGTCAAACATTTTTCGGCACTCCAACTTTCATAAAAGTAATAATATTAATAGATACTAATAATAATAATAAAAGTAATCAATTACAGTCATTTTTTAATTTCTAAAGAAAATTTTGGAATCTTTTAAGGACTGTTTTAGAAACATTTTCACCAAAATTTTTGGGTATACCGTTTTATCTCTTCTACCCTATTTTCAAAGTATTAATTTCCTAATTAGAAAGGTACGCCACGGCCGTCCCTGGCTGCCTCGACGTCCCCGTTTGCCCCTAGATCCGCTACCGTCCCATGAAAGGCTCTAACGCCCACTGGAGTGCTATACGCCTCCTTTAGGAATCTATGTAGTAGTACCTGTATTCCATCTAAACAAAATAATGATTCAAAAATTACCATTTGTTGACACCAAGTCGGCAACGAGAATGGGGCAGGTTACCGCGGTATTACCGGCCAAGGCAGACCCTGAAGCTCCCTTCCATGCGAAAGCGCCGATGTCGTACTGAAGAAATTATTTTAATGAATTCCTAATTCTTATAGTATTTACAATATTAAATATTGTTATCGGCGACCAAGGTCATTAGAAATGCAAAGGCTACCTCGTTAATGAATGAGGTCAGCAGGGAGACCGTTCATATTTTTATCAGCCACGCAATATCAAATTGATTGTACGTTGGATAACTTCATCCCTCCACTACTATCCAACGGAACGAGGCCACCTCTGTATCTAATAACCTTGGTGGCGACAGTGCCACTGACCGAGGTGTTTAATTTAAATTTTTATAATCGTGATAACTGTAGAGCTATTTCTACCTAAAATCTCAAAATTATTACTGAATGAATATCTATTATTCTACATTACTTTTAATAATTAATCGGTATTTAATTAATGTCCAACATACGAAAAAAAATGTCTTTTTCTTTTTTTCATTATTAAAGCGTATAAAATTTGTTTTTTTTTTCAGATGCAGTGACGAATTCTACCGTATTTTTCCTCGTGGCGCTGTTGTTGGTATGCGCAGGGTATTGCAGTTGTCTTGTTGGCCACTGTGCGCGACATAGGCGCTTTCACACGTTCGTTTCTGGAGTTATATTCATCGTGTCAGGTAAAGCTTATATTTTAGTACAGCTACTATATTCACAGATAGCAATATATTCATTTCAAACCTTTTTATAAGTTGAAACCATTTTTGGGTTGATTCGAATTCACAAAAAATTCAAATAAGTCTATTGAAAGATATCGTGCTAACAGAAACAGACATATACATTCATATACATAAATTCTTCAAAAATTTGAAGCTATTCTTTTGTTTAGAAAAATATGTTTTTGCTCCTCCCAAAATTTCTCAAAAATTGGTGTTCCTTCAATATTTATCATAGAGTGGAAAACTTAGCGGGGTGTACACCAGAATCGGGCCTAACACAAGGCAAACGGAGCGGCCGCTCCAACCGCCAAGTTCCAGAAGGCGCTTCAGTGGTAAAGAAAAATTAAGAAAAACATATTCGTTTCGCTTTTCGATATTTTGATTGTGGTTTGTATCATGGGCAAGCAAGGGTGGCGTCATAATTGGATTTTGCTCCTTCCTAAAACTTGCCTCGAGCCGCCATTGACGTGCACTTTTGGTTTCGCCAACTATTTCTCGATCTTGTCTCGAACCTGATAGCCCACCAACCCCAAGGTTACTAGAAACTAAGGTTGGGCGTTAGCATTGTTGAAGGTGTGATTAGGTGAGACGCGAGTGAGAGTGGGAGAAGTAGGCTTGTGACGTCAAATAGAGTCTTTTTCCAAACAGTTGGGATAGCAATAATTGAAAAACCAACCCATGTGCATCGGTGACGTAGGCAATCGACTCAACCAATGACAGACGTGACCATACAACGTCGGACTGGCCATATAGTCGAGGGGACGACTGCCAGCCGGGCCCCAGCCTGCGCGGGCCCCACATAGAGCATTACGTTCCGTGGTGCGAGTGCGTAACTTTGTCTATGACTTAACACCAACCAAATTCTTAAAGAAGTTCTAAGATGTGTTTAAGAGAAGAATTGATTTGTCCAGATCCATAGGAAAAGTGTATTTTTTATACCCTAAGCACAAAGTTAAGTAGTTTCGGAATTTGCTTTCTACGTAACGTATTTTCAAAGTTCTCTGTGTTTTCGGCACGGGTTAAACTGTACAAATTTACCTGAAATTTTAAGATAATCATTTTTTCAATATTTCAGGTGGTAGCAACTCAAAAAATTTGAAAAAAAAAATTGGCCTATACAAATAAGGGCCAGTCTAATAGAGTGGCCCTTATTTTGACAAGTTGGAAATTGTCACATGCTAACCTTTAAAATGGTTCTTTACATTGAAAAAATGATTCTCTGAAAATTTCAGCTCGAATGATTAAAATAAACCCGTGCCGAAAACGCTGTAACGGTTATAGGTTTGCGGGGCTTGCCGCAAGCCAGGCCTGTAGGTAGGATAGGGGGCCAGCTCTTGCGACCTAAATGTAAACTAGATCAGATAGTTCATACATTAGAGAGAAATGAAAAATAGAAAAATATAAAAATATCCCATCTACCATTATCCAGTCTCGGGCCCCAGGTTTTTGGGGAGCCACCCGGACCCTTGCGGCCCAGTCCGACTCTGTGACCATGTTTATAGCGTCTTACGCCCAACCTTCTAGTATTCTAGTAACCTTGAGCGATAGGTATTTACTGTATGATATAAAGGTTAATAATATTCATACAAAACGTATGTGGACCGCAATCGATCGATGTCTGGTCCGCCATTAGGACGCCATAGTAGTAGCAATCGACCCAACCAGTCACAGACGTGATCACGTTTATAGCCTCTTACGCCCAACCTTCTAGTATTCTAACAACCTTGAACCAACCTGACGACTGATATCTGCACATTTTGTTTCAGGTCTGATAATGTTATTCGGTCTGATCATGTACATCTCAGTATTCAAAGCCGAAGTGGGCAGTAAATTGCGACCACGATCACAACTGGCGCCACCGTCGTTCACATACCGCTACGGGTTCAGTTTCCTGTTATACGTCAGCGGCTTCATCACGACCGAAGTGGCTGGCACAAGCGCCATTTTCCTCTTCATCTATTCACACCAAAGAGAATGGCAACGCAAACGATTGAAGGAATCGCGTAAAATTCCCAACTCGACATCATCATTGAACTATTTACATTTCGATCATCACAACATGTATCCTTGTAGAAGACATCCTCAAGCGTACATCAATTCGAACAGTGCAATTCATATTCCTGTACGATATCCGTCGCCGGTCCATCAGCGTCGCTACTTCTTCAGCAAAGAACCGATCACGGAGTCACCGTGCAGTATTCATCGCAACGCACCTCAACTGCCGCGAGACGTGATGTCCAATTCACTCAAGGACGTGTCGACATTCTACGATTTCCCACCGCCGCCCACGATAAGTTATGGTTTCCATGAGGATTTTCAACGTCGCTCGCTATCGCATTTTCCAATCCCGCGCGACGCGACCACGAATACGGTTTCGACGACGGCCGATGTCAATTTGTGTAGTGATACCACAAATGAACATTTCGACGATTATTCACCGAGTATTCAGCACGAGCATGAGTTTGTTACGTTCGATTTAGACGAACCTTTGCCATTAGCTGTTCAGATGCGTAACGTTGCAGCCGCCACAAATAGTTCTGTCAGTAATGATAGAGGTGCGTCGAATTCAGCCAGATCGACGGTTAGAAGTGAATTTTCTATTGAGTCGTTAAGAAGAACGACACCTGTGTAGATTTTGTTGTTGTCATTTTTTTAATTAAAAAAATAATAAATGAACTTCAATATGACTGTTATTTCGATGTAGGTATATATTTATTAATATTAAACATATAAATATTAAGGTTTACTTTTAAGTTATTTGTTATTGCGTCAGCATATTACGTACTGAAAATTTAGAAATAATGGAATCTACGTTTTCATCTACAAGAACAGAGACATATCTAGAAGCTCTGGTGTCCTTGGCGAAGGAAGGACTTGGCATTCCTGACCAAACAAGGACTTGGCGCTTTCTCACGTCATAAAATTCACAAAGCGCCGGGCTAAGACTAGAGCTATTCTGAAAAACGGTTTTAAAATGCTTACCGACTAAGCGCTACTATATAATCAATATTTTATTGTTTTCCGATGCTCATTTGCTTCGCGCTCAACAATGCCACAAAAATAAGTTAAATGAGAATTTTGATTGATTCATTGTAACTAAAAAAACTGTTTTAGACGATACTAACTTTATCTTTGTACCACTCCTACTCCACAAGTGGGGAATGGTAGTAATTTGGTATAAAATTCACTTTTCAAAATTTTACAATATTTTTTCGTTTTGAGGTTCCCCGAGTTCAAAAAAGTCTATGCGTCTGTCTGTCTGTGAGGTCACATGATTAAGCGAATCGAAACCAAATTTTGGTAAGATGTTTAACGTGTAAATATGAGTAGCCTTATTGTTTTTGAGAAAAATCGGCGCAAGCTCAGAAGAGATATGCGCTATAACATGGTATATTTTTATAACGATTTATTAAGAGTTTTATTAAAAAAAATTCATAACTTATTAGTTTCTGAAATATTTTACTAACACAATAAAATCAGCTGTTTGTTCTGAAGACCTGTCAAAGAGAAATTAGTTAGGTAGCTGACAGGCATGCTTTGATTAATTTTTACATGTACCATGTTATTTAACCATGCAAACAAATAACAAATATCAACATATTTATTACTAGCCGTTACCCGCGTCCTCGAACACGTTAATACAAATTGTGTTGTTTTTATTATATGACAAAAAAAACAATATTTTGAAGGTTAAATGGTCCTGTCGCCAAATTGACTGATTTTTTTTTAATTCAATCTATAGCTAACGCAATAATAAATCACTTTGGTAAATCTTTATCACTTTTGAAAAATAACCAATCCATTCCCGAGTACCTCAAATAACTTTGGAATGAATGTAATATTGGTTAATGTTTTTAATATACAATTTGAAAATAAATTTTTATTATCATGTGACTTGGAATAAACCATTTTTGCTCTCTTCGAATATTTTGTTACAAATAAACTCATATCATTTCATTTTTGCATTATTAACTGAACATTAAGTATAGATAAATATAGGTATAATCTTAAATTTCATTTCTTATTTTGTAACAAATTAATTCTAAAAGAAATTTCAAAGGGTTTATTGTAAGTAATATGTAACGAAATATGTTACGAATAAATATGAAAAAAAACTAAGAAAAAAGCTCGTAATTGCTCTTTTTAGGCAATAAAAATATCGTGTAATGAACATTTAACATAAAAAATAATGTTATATGATTTTGTATAATATCGATATATGATTAATAATAACTATTAATTATATAAACATATGTTGTTTATTTGTTTTAACCTTTCACCCACAAAACGTCTATAGCTAGTCTGGTTAGTTTTTAAGGATCCGCACCTCAAAAGAAAAAAGGAACCCTTATAGGATCACTTCCTTGTCTGTCTAGTAAATGTCTGAGCGGCTAGGGGGATTTACTAGCGACACTCCTATTTTCGCACATGAACTAAGGCTTTGATTCGCAGGCCAACCCATAGAAAATTTTCAAGTGGTTTTAAGTTTACTATAGCGACACTCTCATTCCTGCACATGAACTAAATTGTTACTACTTCATAGCTTAAAACCACGATAACACAACTATACTTTTTATTTACGAACTTGTAGTCTGATAAAATTCTTAAAATATGACATTTTAGGAGCAGGGTATCAGAAGCACGAAAAGGTATTTTATACGTGTTACATTTGAACAGAGCAATTCTTAAAATATGACATTTTAGGAACAGGGTATCAGAGACACGAAGAGGTATTTTTACTTGCAACATTAGAAAAATATTTTGTCGTTTACGAACTGGTAGTTGTTAAAATTTGACATTTTAGGAGCAGGGCACCAGAAACACGAAAAGGTATTTATACGTGTTACAGTTGAAAAATATGTATTTTTAATTTGTGTTTATTTTCTCACAATAAAAATTGCTAATACAAACATAATTTACAATCTCTGATACAATAGTTATTGTTTAATTATTAAAAAATTGTTAAATTCATATAAAAAAAGACAAAATAATATTTGATTTAAAATATGGGCATGGGAAGTTTCAGCAATGGGAGTCATGCACTTGACGTCGATTCAATACGATCTAAAGTATCTGTAACAAAAAAAAGAAAAAGTTTATTGTCAAAAACAAAAATTTTGTTAAAAATTATTTCAACAAACCGAAATATCAAAAATTTGCTATCCAGCTCCCAGAAGCATTCAAGAGGTATTTTTACTTCAAATAGAACATAGCACGACTATAAAATGCAGTTACATAAGTATTTATATACGGGGTGTTTTCTACTACCTAGACAATCGTTCAATGAATTATTTTTCATTTATTATTCGATATGCTTATAAACAAATATTAATCGCAGATTATAGACGCTCGACAGCAAAGTTCATCAATGTCTATGATTTTAGCATTAAATAAAAGGTATTCGAAAACAATATTATACAATTTCCTTTTATTCAAGGTCGGCAAATCATGTTCGGTGGGAGTGGCTAATTGATCGGAGGGGTCTCACGAAAATGTATGAGGAATTTTACAGGAGTATACATTTCAAAAATTGAAAATACATTTGTTGAAATTCCGTTTGTCATGTTATTTCTTCATATTAACACGACAATCATTGCATTTGATGTAAAAACTTAATTGTGCAATGCAAAGACTGCGCTGCACTTCGCATTTTACGAAATAAACTCATTTAACCTTTTCTCCAAATCGAGTAAAATAATAATAATTTTTTATTTATCATTTGGACAACAGTATATGACAAGTCAAAGAAACATTTACATAAATTCAGATACTTTATAAAACATTTTAAGTAGTAAAACATTTTTACAGCACTTTTAAATTTCTTTAGATCTTCAATTTTTTTATTCATAAAATAATAATAATAAGTTGTAATATGTCTCAGTCAAGTAAGTATAAGATATATCTGTACATATTTCGTGGCATTTGACTTCTCAAATTATGCTCATGTGT
Organism: Venustoraphidia nigricollis; assembly: GCA_034508555.1. Classification (NCBI taxonomy): domain Eukaryota; kingdom Metazoa; phylum Arthropoda; class Insecta; order Raphidioptera; family Raphidiidae; genus Venustoraphidia; species Venustoraphidia nigricollis. The sequence goes on along the minus strand of JAVRKA010000038.1, from coordinate 826,460 downwards.
GTTTTGTTTAATTTAAGTCCAAAATCTATTCACTGTCCTTTTTTTATCAGACACTACGTATAATATATTTCATTTATAAGCATTGTTAACAAAAGTTAATAAAAAAAATTGTGTTAGGATCGCAGTTCGAACAAGTTATACATAATAGTTAATTATTTACGACTCAGTGGCGTGTGCAAAATTATAATATTTTTGTTTAATCAAAAAAGTCAGTTGATATTTTACGTTTTATAACACAACATTTATTTCGATGAAATATGATGCAGAAACAATACAGACTGATCTAATTAAAAATGAAGAAAGTAAGATCCACGTGAAACGCGCATATACCCTTAGAATATACATACTTATGGAAGGCTTATTTCATTTAGTTCACATTTATTAAATTAGGGCTTTTTGAAACTGAAAGTGCCACTGTATTACCAAGAATAGTAGATTACAGAGGCTACCTCGTTCTATCTAACCAATCAGTGAAAACGCGGGAATGACGTCAGCTTGCAGTCCTTTCATGTTTTTGTCAACCTAATGACAACATCAAAAATATCATTTATATTTAACTAGGACTTTGTAAATCTCTTATCTTAAAAATTCAATTTATTGCAAATAATATCAATATTCTGTCTTTTGATTTCTTTGACATTTGTTAAATACTGTTTATGAACAACAGCCGTTGCCACGCAACCGACTGACCGGTTCGATGGATGACGTCATTCTCCGACTACTATCCAACGAAGCGAGGCAGTCTCTGTAATCTACTAACCTTGGTGCACTTTGACTAAGCAGCGCGACCTATCATAATATAAAAAGAACCACAATAGTTTAGGAATATCGAATAGGAATGAGCCTTCCAAAATTATATTCCAAGATATAAGCAGGTTTTTTGAAGTATAATAAAATAAGCAATTTTACAATTTGCTAAACAAATTAAGTACTAAGAACCCAGACACTCCATTATGTAAATCAGTGTTTCTCAGACACTTTTGGTTTTGTACACTTGATGTGCAAATCAAAAATTCACAAAAAATTAAGCAACGAAAGTGTTGTTTCAAGCAAACCAAAATAATAAACAATTATTTAATAGGTAAAAACAGCCTATTCCATTCGCTTGCACTTTTCTCGGCCTAAGTAAGCCAAGTAAACGAGAAAAATAATAACTGAAGAAAAGATGGAAATACGGCGCGGTAAAAATATGTTTTTTATATATGAATTTATAATAATCGTAATAACATTTTGATGACATTTTTTACGTCTGTTGTTTTTTTTTAATACAATTGTTGTTCTTTAGAATGAACAACAAGTTTATATAAAAAAACGGAACATTTTTATTTTTTGAATACGTACGCCTTAGTGCTACTTTTTTTTTTTTTTGGTGCGCCGATGGAATAAATGACAGTTATCTAATTACTTCAATTTTTGAAAGAGGAGTGTTCTAATAAAATACAATAAAATAAAGCCACTCCCATTGCAATTGTATTAAATCATGCAGTACCAAAATTTTTAACTACTTTAATTATTTCTGAACTCCGTGGAATCCCACTTGCGTAGATCCAATATGAAAAAATAGCGCTTCCACGCAGAAAATGTAATACAGCGTGACAAAGTGGGAGTGGGGGTAAAACATGAGTGAATTTCGCGTGACGTATTTTATTGATGACCCCAAATTGAAAACCCTCCACATTTACATATTATATTTTTTATAACACGGACATACAAAATGGTGTTTTTACATAGTTTAAATAGCTATAGTCCGTGTGTAAAAACCTTTTTTACACACGAGTTTCTCTTTTGTTTCACTTTTTATACAAGGCTGTCACTTTTTACATACATACGTTTACGTGTTCTCGTTTTAAATTGTAACAGGTGTGAGAAAGTGGACATTCTTTTTAAACGCGCGCGATGTTTTTACCGAATTTGTATTACATCGCATGGATTTAAAAAAAAAACATCTTTCCACATTTGATACGTATTATACTATTATGTTCACATAAGTTTGATAACTAAATAAAATGTGTGAGATAACATTTTAACTTTCTAAGTCTAAATATATCTCAAAGTTGTAAAAAACGTAGATATATTATTTCTTAGTTTGGGACTGCAGTATACAGCATGACATAATCTTTAAAAATTCGTCTATTAAATATAAACACAAAAAGTATCAGGCGAGCAGCATTTCAGATAAATCAGTTTTTAATTTTATAAATATGTATAAACATGTCAATTTTCATTTTTTGCATAAAACAACAAAACGTTTTAAAACTTAAAAGCATTCTCTGTACTTTTCGTTTGTATTGCTGTGAAAAATTAGTTGATTTTTTATTGTACATATATACATATATTTTCAAAAATTGTGCCAAGCTGCTTAGAATGATGTGAAACGTCGAGAAATTTTGGTCCGACCCCTAGGTCTCACCATTCGACCAACGCCAATAGTGTATGTGCCATATTATGGCAAACACACTAATAATTGTATTGAAAAATTGTATTGAAAAAAAAACTTTTTGGCTGAGCCAAAATGAAATCCAAAGTTTTATAATTTGCGTTCTATAACACCAGAATTTTTCGATTAAACATGATGCAGAGATAATATTCAAACTGATGCAATTAAATAATTTTTCTGTGACTGTTGTTTTTTAAACAATAAAGTAAGACCGATGTGAAATGCATTTATGCATTTCACATCTTCGTCTGTATGGTGCTCTACTACTAAAATTACAAATTTTAAGGATTTATTTGTCGTAGCGCAATAAAATTTCGAATGTAAAACATATAAATACCTCTTCACCTTTATGGTGTCTTGTTTCTAAATGAACAAATTATTTTAGAAAATAAAATAAAAAAAATATCATATCTAAAATTAATAAATAATTACAGTAGCATATAAAAAATAAACCGAGCTGGGTAGAGTAGTGGTGACAGCACTAGACTCGCATTCGGGAGGTACCGGGTTCGAATCCCGGCGGGGGCAGATGTGACTGGGACTTTTTCCTACTGCCTCTCGCCGAGAAACGGTAATTCCTGTGCCGACCATCTTGATTGAGGTTTTCCATGGTTTCCCTCAATTAATTCCAGATAAATATCGAGATGGTTCCTTATTTGAGGCCATGGCCGATTACCTATCAAACTCCTAGTTCAAAAATTACCTACCCTATCCTAACTTCCTTAAATTCCTTCATTCGCCCATTGCTATTACATAAGTTGAAGTTTTAAAAATGTAGAAAAATAACGGGAAGTGTGGTAGATGGAAAATAGTAACGGTGCGAATGACGTCTGTTATGACAAAGTCGAGAAACGGACGTTAAACGCATTATTAATATTATATAAAAAATAAAAAAATTAAACTTACCTAAACAGACACATCAATACAATAGCACAAACAAACGTAACATCGCGCAACAAAATATAACACCGAAACAACTTATCTTACTCATGCCATTTCGATCTAAATAATCTAATTATAATTTTTTATACGTAGTGATAACGACCCCAGATGTCGATTCACATTGTTGTATTAAAATAAAAAAAATAATTTATCTTGTAAAAATGTCTTGTTTCATCTTTCTGATAAAATTTACAAACTAGAGTTTATTTTTGGATTTAGTATGTCATTTTGTATTAGTTTAAAGCTGGACAAAGCTTTTCAATTTTGTCTCAAAAATCAAATTTTCCTATAGTAACGATGGTTTTTTTTATGGTCAGAACTGAAAAATCTCTCGGATCGTTTTCAAATTTGATATGCGTATAGAAAACGACCCGCTGAATTCGAGCTCATCCATTGCGCTGTATCAATTACCGTTTCTGTATTCTGAAAGTCGGGAATATGTATAGGATACGTTTATGGATCGTAGGTAAGTAATTGGACACAAATAAATGAAAATGCTAAGTTTTCTAAATTAGCTACGTTTCGTAAGTTAGTTTCCTACTTCTTCAGGAAAGTTTATAGTGTAGAATCTTTGTTGATATGTTTGCAGTGAGATCATCTTTTTGAAAAGAAGCTCTAATACAAATCAAAACCATAGTAGATTGCTAATTTTTATATATTTTTAAATTATTGTTTTTAAATGAATGACAAGATGATCTCACTGCAAACATATCAACAAAGATTCTAAACTATGAACTTGCCTGAAGAAGTAGGAAACTAACCTACGAAACGTAGCAAATTTAGAAAACTTAGAATTTTCATTTATTTGTGTCCGATTACCCACGATCCATAAACATATAATATCATGGACGATAACAACTCGAATGTATAGGATACATTTCAAAATCGGTGCACGGACAGAAAACGACATACCTACTAAATTTAAAGAGCAGATCTAGACACCGTTGCGAAGATACAACTTTTTGAAAAATTTGGAATATGTATCAAACTCCACCGCAGTATGAAACGAAAACAGCTCTGATAAAGGACATGGTTTCCGGAATAAAAAACTAGAATAAAACACTATTTAAGATAAGAATAAATTTATTATTTTTATAATAGAAATAGAATGGATATATAACTATAATATTATATTCAATCACAGTTAGAAATACTATTCTTTTGATTATTATTTTACAACAAAAAAAATATACGTTTGAACAAAAAAATGAAACATTTAAATAGAAAAATTAAACGTACATTTTGAAGTATTACACCGTGTTTTGTTTGGCTTGTACATGTAAATGTTTTGTTTTTCTACAAGAAGTAAGTTTTATCACAAGTAGGCTTTGGTAAACAATAATATCATTTTCATAGTTACAATATATTATCATTATAATATATAAATTTAAAGCCTTTCTTGTTGCATAAATCGTTTGTTATAAACAAACAATATTAACAGTTTTATGTCAATCCAGATCTAAATGAAACACCATGTTTAAATGACGTCTCATGTAGTTATTTGATCGACTTATCATATTCACTGCAAAATATAGATCCGACAAGCCAGGAGAATATACAAGGTGATTTCTTTTTCCCTCGGCCAAATACCTATTTCAGGACCTAGATTTCCCAACGACTAACTGAAAAGTTTTCTTTATTGAAGTAAAACTTCTTTAGGCATGTTTTGTAAATTTAGCTCCAACTAATCCATGATCAAAGATGAGATTCGAGCCCTCGTCAGTTTGGCTCAAAATCCAGACCGCTAACCGTTACACCAAACTATCCTCCAAGAGACAGGAAATTCAAGTTACGTCGAAGAGAAATCATAATGAGTTCGAGTTATAGAGAAAAAATAATTCTACTTATCCTCTTGCAGTGGAAGGGAATAATTGATTTCTTCGACTTACATTGGAGAAAATTTTGAATTAATACTGTATTAGAATTTAAAATATAATTTATAGTATCACCTCTTTTATAATGTAAGTAGACTAGACAGGAAGTGAGGCATAAGATAACAATTTAGTATTTGCTCTCTTTAATGATCAACGTTTCGGCAACGATTTGTGCCTTCCTCAGGATCTTGCTATTTTACTATTTTAAGATTCTGAGGAAGGCACAAATCGTTGCCGAAACGTTGATCATTAAAGAGAGCAAATACTTAATTGTTATCTTATGTCTCATTTCCTGTCGAGTCTACTTAAAATATAATATGAGATATCAATTTTCCTAAAAATGTGTTCATTTTTTCGTCCATTTTGTTTCTTGTTTTCTAAAATAGTTTATAAATTTTAACACGTCATAAAGGTACTAGATCTTTAAACTTGGTTGAAAATCTTAAAGCACTATAATATGAACTGGAATTTTAACAAATTCCAACAAATAAATGATGTCGGACGATTTAAACATTTATAATTTATTGATTACTTCACGGGTGTTCGTTAATTAGTACGTTAAATAAAGTACGTATATTAACTAGGAAATTACGCCAAATTTGGCAGATATGCATAATTATTGTTGTATATATACATTTTGTTTTTAGCTGCATTACTTTAAAAAATGTCTACGAATCAAGGATATACCCAGGGCCGGATTTACGTCTCATTACCTAAAACATTTAAACTAAAATAATGATCACATCAAAAAAGTTGTGATCAAGCCAAAAACTTTCAAAAATAATGAATAGCAAGATACTTAACCTCTTTTCTAGACGTTAAAATTGTTTTCACAATTTTGTAAATAAAACTGCAGTGTTTATAGTTTTACACATATTCTTAATAATGAGAAAAACATTTTATTTATGAATGTTTTCAAAACGATCACACTTTTCGGGAAAAAAACGCGACACTTTTTTGTTCTCATGATCCAAATTTTGCCGCCCCTGGAAATTTGTTGCCCTGGACACTAGCCTCTAGTGTAAATCCAGCGCTGGACATACCAGATAATTCCCGTTTTACAAGTTTTCTTTAAATTCTCAGCTTTTTCATCTAGTTCGCTCAGCAACGACGTTTCAATTAATTCCAATTTTTACAGGAATTTTTCCTACTCGATTTGTGAAACGAATTTTACTACTTAATTAGGTCCTCGATTTTTCATCAAGTGGTTGTACTCAGGATCTGAAATTGAACTGTTGAAAACAGAAGACATCCTTTTTTTCTAAAGACATTTAAAGTTCCCTTGATTCGCAGAAAGAAGTCGTTCTTCACGTACAAAACGTCTTAAAATACATCTTCAATATTTCAAGAAATTACAGCGACTTCTTCGACAACTCGCTCATGAAGTTACAATCAATACACAATTACGTGATGGTGGAGGACGTGGGACCCGGTACCTACACCACAAAATTTAAACTTGTTTAATGATGTTATTGCGTATGATCTACGAAACAATTTACAGTGCTGTTAATTTTTTTGTCATTTTCTAACACATTTAAGGGGGCGTCCATTAATTACGTGAGGTGTTCAAGGAGGGGAGGGGGTCGCGCCTAATCTTTCTAAATCTCACTTAGGGGAGAGGGGGGGTTTTAGCAAATATCACGTAATTTTTTTTCTAGTAGAAAACGGTGTAAAATTGCGTGAAAGTAAAGTTAAATTAAAATAAAAAATGTTGCTAGAGTGAAAATATGGCGAAATTTCACAAAATAGTGTTTGTCGTATTTATCTGAACCCCGCAGAGCAGTACAGTAGCCCTTCGATTGTTCAAGCAGTAATTCTGAACTACGGCAATGCTCTCGAATCTTCAATATTAGTCATTGCTAGTCAAATAAAAGTAATGGAACAAATTATGTTTTTGTTTTTTTTTTTTTATAATCCAACGCAATTACAGCCAGAACACAAATTTTAAAAAATCTCACGTGAGATTTGGGGAGGGGGGAGGGAGTTGAGGAAAATCTTGCGAAATCTCACCAAGGGAGGCGGGGGGTCCGAAAATCCTAAAAAATGCCTCACGTAATTTATGGACGCCCCCTAACATCACATAAGTTAGAGTGAGATAGATATTTAACAGCGCTGTTAATTTTAACATAAACCATACAGAATAGCGTCATAGAGCATCGAATTTTACAACATTGGATGGTGACTCTATAATATACATCCTATTTGCTTGTATTATTAGTTATACGTCTTGAAATATTCAATATTATTTTGAGATGACGATTTTTTTTATACACGGGATAAGAAAGGTTTTACCAAAGTAATTTACAATTTCATTTTTTCCGTTCGTGTCACGTGTATAAAAATATTGTTTCTTTTAATTAATTAATTAATATTCGAACCACCCTCTAGCTATACATTTTCGTAGTGAATTTATATAATTATAATTTATTAGTTACTCTTTAATACCTTCAATTTGTATTATAGTTAGGGGGGAATAGTTTGTGTTTTGTACATTCTAGCTTGAAATATTTTTTAAGTAAAAATACATTGAGCATAAGGTTGTGTAGAAGTGAAATGAACTAACTTACAAAATGGCAGCTGTAAATTCTATTCCACTGACATGTCAACAACAATTTTTATTTTTCAATATCAATAAACCACAAGCTACAAGCCTGGAAGCCAAGAAGATTTGGAACAACGCCGGCCGATGAAACTTACAAATTTAAGACAGGATTATAATACGTACCGGTGCCAAATTTACATGAGGGCACTTGGGGCCCAGGTTCACGCGCCCCCACAAAAAGTTAGTAATTAATTTAAATATCTTGTCAATATATCTGATTTTAAAATATAGTTAAGCTTTATCGTTTTCTATAACAAATTTAAAAAAGTGTTTCACTGTAACAAATTGCACAGCGTGTTTTAATATTCATCCAATTTTGGGTGGATGAATTTTACAATTACATATATTGTAAACTTATCACCTGTTTCTAGGTTTATTTTGAAATAATTTTTTTTATTATTATTGTTATTTTGATCTCCTTATATGGGCCTTAAGCTATCAAATCCAGTACTGATACATATGCTGCAGTTAAGTTCTTTTCGAAAAAAAAAAACAGTTAGTTTATTTCACCTCTGATCGGCCCAAGTAACCATATAAAAATAATCGTTTGAATATTACGTTTTTCATAAACCCTGAAAAAAAGCGCTAAACAGTTACTGTACAATTGAAATTATTTAGCATTAATTTACAAAAAGAAAAAAAATCTCTTAAGGCCATTTTATTTTAGATCAGGTCCCCGCATTCAGACAACTATATCAAAATATAATCTCTCACTTATAGATATTTTCGTAAATTAATGCCTTCTATACATGTTTTTAAAATTATTTACCAATACGAACTCACAATAAAATTGGAACTTTTTTCCTAGCTACTTAATATTATTGGTCAACAACTATTAATTATTATTATAATAATTATATGCATAAGATTAATCACTTTTTAAAGAAAAGTATCTCAATAATTTCTGAATACAGTTTCGTATAATTTACATTTATTGTAATTTTTTTTTTATCAGTAACTTTGATTTCTGACAAAAACTATTTTATAAAAACCAAGATAATAAAATTCATATAAATCTAGATTAAGTTTTCCAGCCCACAATTTTCACCATTTTAAGAGCAAACATATTTTTGCAGGATTGATTAGAGTGACTATAGTAAGAGTATGGCCATGGCATCCGATCACTGCCATATTGAGCCGCTAGTGGTGGACACTGCGTATGTAGCGCCTGCGCGGTCACTCTATACAGAAGCGACCGTCAGCTGTACACTGTGTATAAAATGTCTCAATATGGTGCAGTCAATCCGTGTTCTGGCAAGATTCCGTGACCACATTCTAGGATCGATGAGAGCGCGTTTAAGGTGAAGAAAATCCTCAAGAACTGGAAATCAAAGAACCCAAAAAATCGGAGACACGAAGAATCTGAGGACTCAGAGACTCTCAAGATATAGAATCTGACAATTCAAAGGCTCTCAAGACACAAAGTATCTGATAATCCGAAAACTCTGAAGACCCGCAGCTTCTTAGGCTGCAAACATTCAGAAGATATAAAAGTCTAGCAGACTTAAAAACCCGAACGGTCAAAGAACCTAAAATCTTAACAGACCCAAAAGTTTAGTGAACTTGATATTCAAACGAATTTGAAGACAGATTCGACCCGAAGTTTGAGCGAATCCTCCACAAAACATGAGTACAAATAAAAAAGCACAAAAATCCGTATTAGTAGTCTTCAGGAACCAAAATATTCTTCGACAACCCTTCATTTTAAAACTAGTAATTTATACAGAATTATTCAGATGTTGAGATATTTTTCTTAAATTCTATTAGTACCTATGTTAACCTTTCAATTAATTAATACGCAGTTGGCGACTCTGTCTTTTTAAGATAATATAATTGTTAATTAATATCGCTAGCATTACAAAACAACTTATGTTAGATTCAGAGCTGAGAAATATCTTGTACCCAAGATGCTCACAGATATTTTTTCTATCTTACTTAGATAAATGGAGTACCTAGTATTGTTCTCGAAAAGTACATCCATTAATAAAATTGTACTCGATACAGCAAGCATTGACCATCTGTTTTACAAAGAGCTTTAAGCATTATTTACAAGCACTAAGTGCTCAGTATTGTCCAGCTCTGATGCCAAGTAGGAAGTGACAAAATTGCTGCCTTTTACAATTTCGAATTCTCTTTTTATTCTTCATCATTTCAAAAAGTCCTTCCCGAAAAATCGTAAAAACATAAGTTGTCCTGTAATGAGTATAGATGGTTTCAAAAATATATGTTTGTTAATTAAGATGACCCTCATATAATATTTTGTTATCGTACGGGAGTTAAAAGATTACACAAAAAAATATATTGGCTAAACCTTTTTTCATAGTGTCACACCTTGAAAAAATAAATAAATTATGTATTTTCTTTAGCATACGTAAGAAATTAGCCACTTACTTCTTTTATCAACTATAAGAATAAAACTATTAGGAAAAATATTATTTTTGCAGAATTTAAATCAACCGATGGTTTTGTACTGGTAGTTGAGTACCTTCTTCCTCTGTTATATTTGGTAGCCTCTTATATTTTAACAGATATATAGCTTAGCGCTACCGACTCTGATGTCACAAAACAATAGAAAATCGTTTGTATAGAACACAAATATCGTGAAGATCTAAGGTACCAGGGCTACGAGAAAATAGATAAACAAAATATTTTTAAAATACTTTGCATATATAACTCGCCGGTGTTTAAAAATTGTACTAAAGTTCACAACTACTTTTTTTTTGTTCAAGAAGCACCAACAATCACTTTTTTAATAAACTACACCATACAATTTTGAAAAATAACATCGCAAGCTAAACATATTAATACAGTAGAATTTCTGAGTATACGATATACATGTGACTGATAGAAATTAAAATGGAGGATAGTATTAGTACAGAAATGGCGGACGAGGGACAAAAGACACATATTTTTATGGGGACTCCGTCATCATTTTTTTACGTTTCAAGTTTTTAGTTGATTGAAATAAAAATACTTCTTTAAATGTTTTATTTTTTATATATGTAAAAAAAATTATAATGAGCCTCATAAGCTCACATAAGAAGTTAAACTTCTTTAGTTTTTAATATTATTCCCAAGTTTAATTTTTTTATGTCAAACTAATTAATAATATTTACACATACCTTAGCAACACTATAAACTTCTATCCTTGTCGGTTTCATGTAATTTATGAGACAAACTAACTTCCCCTTTAAGGGTCAGTTCTATTTCCCTTCGTTTTTTACTTTTTTTCAAACAGGTACGTCGCTAAAGAAGTTAAACTTCAAAAAGAAAAATAAATCACGATTATATATTAAACATATCAACTGTTTTGCTTAGACTCATTGGTTTAATCTTTTCAAAGATTTTACCCAATCAAAAGAACCAATTTTTCTTTTATTACTTGCTTCCGAAAACAAAAATGGCGACCACAGTTTGATTGACAAAAACAAAATTCACGCGCATCTCGGCGACATTAACGTTGAAATATTATGCGTCTGTGGGTATATCGTATAATCGAGACTCTACTGTATCTTGATTTGTACACGAATTGAGAAAATGTGTATATTATGAAAAAAATATAATATTTCGGATAAATTCAGTTTAATTATCATAAATTTTAGAAAAATATTTGGCGTGGCAATTTATTTAATATCAGAGATAACAAAAATATAGCACTTTGTCTACCAAATTTTGCAATGAAATTTCGATGCAAATAAATAATATTCTTGGGCAATAAAAATACGTACTTTTCTTTTAAATTATGAATCACAGTTTGCTACCTAAATATCTTTTCATTACTAACTACTGATTCTATTTACACAATATTATTAATATTCAAAAAGAGTAACGATAAAAATTAAGTAACTAAAAATAATTATTAATAGAACAGAAGTATCTGTACTTAAAATATAAATCGATTAAAAATAAAATACCTATATATTTATGATTTTTCATAAAATTGGATACTGTGACAATACGGAAAAAATTAAATTATATAAGTTAGAGTACAGAACTATATTTGAGTAGAACGATTTATTTTATTCAACCAGGTAACGGCGCTTCTGCATAAAAATCAGGTTCCTCGCCGTCAGCGTCAACTTCATCTCCATCCAGCTGTAAAATAAATAACAATTCTTCTAAAACACGCAAATATTTTCCCCAAAACTTTAACAAAACAAAGAAATATTTATAGTCCATAATTATGATTATAGTCAATGCTGGCCCTGGGGCGCCAAACAGCCAAATGCGAAGAACAATTTCCAGTGCAAAATAAAATTTTGATGCAACAAATGTTGATGTTTGCAATAAAAGTTGATTTTTGAAAATTTGGGAAATAATATTTATTTAACATAAAAGTGAAGTAAAATTTACGTGACATGAAAGGGCGCTGAAAGACAATCTCGCGCTGATCAAGGGCTATAGGGTCGGCGCTGGTTATAATACTGATCATAGGGATGTCAGAAGTGCCAAAAAATATCGATATATATCGTATCGATATTTTTTTCATGTATCGATATAGGTACCAATATATTTTTTTAAAAATATCGATATATCGGTACAATTTTAAAGAGAACATTGGGACTCGAAGCAATTTAGTATACATATTGGTTCGCTTAATATAATCTCAAATAGCAATTAACGGACATTATTTCTATAAAATCAAGTAATAAATAATTATCTGAAATCAAAAACAACGACAAGTATTTTTTTTTGTTTATTAATCAAATGTCTAATACGTTTAGGAGCAGATAATTCTAGAAATTAATCGAAAAGTTAATAAAGTCAGGGATGGCGAACCTATGGCATGCATGCCAGAGGTGAGATTCGACAGAAAATTGTTGGTACAGTATGAATTGAAGTGTAAATCGAAATAATTAAAAATGTTCTAGATGTTGTAGAAATGAAATGAAATATTGCACGAATAGCTATTTTGACTGTTTAGTATTCCGAAAATATCGAAAAATCCGATGAAAAAGAAACGTGTTTTACATGTGCTTTATTCACTGTTGTTGTTTTCGGAACGCACTTAAAAGTATGTTCCAAAAACATATGTAAGAACACATGTTTCTTTTGCAGTGAAGTTTTCGTTATTTTCGGAATAATTAACGTCAAACGACCATAGTCAGTCGCGGTAGTACATACAGGCGTTGCTACTGGAAAAAAAATCGATTTTCGATACTCGGAATTTTATATCGATATATTGAAATATTAAATATCGCCCAAAAATATCGATATATCAAATAAAAAATATCGATATTTTTCGACATCCCTAACTGATCATTCAATCACAACTTACCGCTCTGAGTTCACTCGGCGAGAATATGCAAGCCATCTGTGCTCTGAGCGGAACCATCAAAATCAGAAAGAACGGGAATGCCAGTGAGATGCTCGTCGATTTGACCGTCCAGAGAATGGCGAGGCACGTGAGTTGAATCAACGTAAACACGTGCATTTTGTAAGTCTGGACGCGACGGACATACGGGGCGTTCGGATGATGTTTGACCGGCATGAAGAACAGTTTGACACGCTCAAAGAATTGGATGCCATCTGTCGACGATATTCCCATGTAGAGGAACACTCCAAACAAAACGGCCATCGGAACAAGACGCAGAAGGGGCGACATCATCACCGAAACCCCAATTAAAATTGAGACTAGCAACGAGCTCATGCGTTGTTCTGGAAAGAGAAATAGTAAATTTTTCAAAACCACTAAGATTCGTCAAATCGATTCAACCAAGAGACAAGAAAACAATATTACAAACACCCATGATCTTCGAAACGTCTTCTTGTAAATTCTATTTTGTGTTAAACGACTAGACCGTCGTTGATTCAATTCGACACATTAATTGATTTTAAGTTTTAGAACTAGGTTGTATGAGAAATTTACCTTTGACTTCAATTAATCGAGGCTTCTCTCCAGGCGCATGCGTCCGAGACATAACCGTCAAAGCTGATACATGTGACACGGATCTTACAGTAGCTGCACAGACCCAAGGAGCACCCATAATTCCACAACCGACGTTCATCAAACAAATCAACACGATGTCCAAATGGAAACCTGAACCTTTCTTCAGTTTGCGTTCCTTTTTATCAATGATCAATCTAAAAAAAATGTGTTAAATAAGTCTTCCAAAATCATAAGTGAAGGAACATTTCTTGCAAAATGCTAACTTACTCGCAAATATGAGTTTCCATAAAGAGTAAAATATAGACAAGCATGGCTGGAATTCCAGCTGCAAAAGCTACCCAAGTTTGAAACTGTTGATTTCTGCCACCGAAACTGATTAACCAACCTCTTTCATCTGGATTTGACGGACTGAGTCCTTCGGGAACTCTTAATTTTTCAGTATACGTCCCTGGGACTGCATAATCTAAAGCTACCATTAAGACTATAGCTATTGGAACACCGAAGTCACCTAAAGCACGTCGGGCCTAAAACAAACAATGATTTGAAACTTATTGGCTTCCGGGCTTGTATGTCGTGGTCCATTAGTATTTCTACCGGTCGTTTCGTCTACAACTGCGGTAGACATTACCAAAGGCGATGTGATAGCTGGTCAGTGTGTCGACGATTGCTGCTGCTTCTTCTTCTATGCATAAAGGATTATTATTGAAAGAAGTGTTCAGCAGTCCAGAAGGACACTTCGCCCGCTACCACATCGCCTTTGATAATGTTTACCGCAATTGTAGACGAAACATCAGATAGAAATACCAATGGACCACGGCATACAAGCCTGAATGTCAATAAGTTTCAATTGGATAAAACAATGATTTGTTGGAACTCGTGAGAAATTGAGCAAAGCTTGTAATGTGGAGTTTTATTTCAACCCTTGTTCAATATCTCATAATTTCCTTCGAAAAACTGAATAAATGAAAATAAAGAAACTTACATTTCTGCCAAAAAATTTGCTATTCCTGAACAGCCTCAAATAATATGCAATTGAAAAAGTGCCCAGTGCCAAAATCGTGCAAAAGAGAGCCGTGTTCGGTTGATTTCTGGGAATTTCTTCTTCTTGCAGGAATTGTGGTTCAACGTAAGCTTCAGCTGTTATATTATCCGGATTCATAGGTGCATCCATCAACATTGTGTCATTCAAATCGTAATAAGGTGTTGTATAATTCACTGGATCCGATGTATTTCCAAAACCAAGAGCGTTTAATGTAGCTGCCACTCCAAAATTACAATAATTTGCTAAAATTGGATGCTGCCCAAACACAATCACCAGTTTCATAAGACTTTCAACAATATAGATTAAAGAAATTAATGAAGAAAATATTTCTTCAGTAAAACGCGTAAATAATTTAACTAAAACACTTCCTTCGACACTCACAACAACTAATGATATAATAGCTAACCAAATCCCAATATATACTCGAATAGTTAGATATTCAATACTGTTAGCTTGGCAAAATTGAAATAAACTCTCATCAAACAATAATAATGGTCCAGTAGTTCCAATAATTACTAATGGTTGGCCGGAAAACAATGCAAACAGAACTCCAGTCCATGCAGTCGACACCAGAGTTTCAGAAATACCTATTAAATTCTCAGTTTTATCACTCATCAGTCCACCAAAAGTAATAGCACCAGATAATGCCGCGAAGTACATAAATATAGCGGCCGCAACACATTGAGCATTCAAACCATCCGTAAAATCGGATATAAAAAACGGATAGCGCCGTTTCAAATCATTTACCAAACCTCCAAAAGGTCGTTTCGTTCTTTTCAAAGGGTCATCATAAGGAGGTTTCTTTCCATCACTACCATCCGAAGAAATCAAACTTTTGGTAGCTTCATCAGTATCAGACTTAGCTTGCAAAACTTTCTGTTTTCGTCTCCGAATTTGATCGCTTTTGGCTTTGAGTTCTTCAAAAGGCAACAAAGCTTTCTGCTCCCAATCTCCGGGAGGCAATACAATACTGTCATCCAAAAATTCATTAATGGCCGATAAAAGTGCCTTGCGATCATCAGCTTTGTACGCGATTCTATGAAACGATGGATTGGCCATTAAAGTTGATATAGATCGACCGATTTCGTGATAATCTAGATCGGATGTTGTTGGTCCCAAAAGTATGAACAAAAACCGAACGGGAATTGTTACTTCGGTTATATTCGGCATTACAATACCTTCAGCCAAACGGACGAATGCAATTGTTGGTTGATCTAAAAAATCAACTGAGCCAACGAGTACTGTTGTCGCTTCGGAACCAACCGGAATTCTACGAAGAATCGATTCGTTGTTAGCTCTCTTCAAATCTTCAATACTCGATCCGTACGTTTCTTCTTTGAGATCTATGATCACGTGATTATCGGGAACGACCAATCGCCCCTCCCCGTCAGTATGAAGCATGGCGCCATTTTTTGTTGCGGTCATCAAGTCCATATTGATTAAGCTAGCTTTTCTTCGCTCTTCAATTGTTGATATGAGACTGGTTTTCCGCTTTTCATCTGCAAGATTCTGTAAAAACAAACGCGCGTGTAAGCAAATGTTTATTTAATTGTTTAAATAAAAAAACAAAACTAATCGAAAAATCTACAATCAAAATCACATGCTGTGTTCGGTTAGCTAAAAACCTGTACAAAATTCATGTGTAATGCTCTAAAAGTTCCGTGTTTTCAAAATTCAAATCACAAATTAAAATTGAGACGACCCTTTCATTATTTATAATAATATAGACGCTCGATATGTAAAATATTTAGCATCTTAATTATTGTAGTGTATGCAAGTATTTTATTCTTTTGTTGTAAAAATTCAAAATTTATCGTCGGTCTAAATAAATTCCAGTTCATTTATTTTTAAAAAGCATTTTACATTAAAACATAGGAATAACCTTTTCGAGGAAGACAATGCCATTAATATGTTTTTAATATAAATATTATTTTATTATAAATGTTTCCTTTATATTATATATAAAACTTTTATTTTATTTATGAAAAAAAATATTATGCTTCGATGTGAAAAATAAAATATTATGAACTTTTTGAGGCTCAAGAATTTGACATAGTTTTTTTTTTATTTTTTGAAATTAATGAAAACATCGTCTACAAAATCATTTGCATAAAAATAAAAGTATTTAATCTCATTTTTAAATGTAAGTGTCACATTTTTTCACGAAACGCCAAATTTAAAATGCATCATAGTCGAGAGTCTTATGAAAATCATAACCACAGGCTAACAGAATTATCTGTATCTAGTACCAATACATATTTTAACTAACGAAAAATACATATTTTTATCATAGAAATCTCCTCCTTACATTAAAAAAATGAAAAGTTTCAAAAGTGTTGTGTAAAAAACTAAACCGTGTCAACAATACATATTCAGCAAAACCAAAAAACACGGAAGATGAAAATATTCTATCAGAAAAAGTATGATCGAATATCCAATTTTCGAGTAACAATTATCCTGTAACTGAAAAAAAAATTTAATCTGCAGCCAATTGTGTCCTGAAAAAGTACCGAATTAATTCCACATCTGGAAAAAAAAATGTTCAAAAAAAACACGAAGCTTCCATAGAACATAAATTTTTGTTTGTTTTTTTTTTTGACATTGAAAGTACTCGAAAATCAGTGCTTGAGTATTCCGCCAAGCAGGGTACGAAATGAGTGTCGAAAATGAGGGTGACGTTTGCAATTAAAAAGCACACACACAACAGTGCAGCTGGGATATATCGCTTAACATTTTTCAGTCAAGGTCATCTTAATATCCACACTAGCAGCCCGGTTCGCCTTCGCCCGGATTTGTGGATTTCCTATTAAAAATAGGCATATTAGGCCGTCCGCATCGGGGACTTTTTTTATGAAATATAGCCGTATTTACCCAGCGTTACCCGAAAATAACAGGCCTCTGTTGTTAGAGCTAGAAGAGATATAATCCAAAACCATCCCACATATTTTATTTCGGAATTCCCGGAAATAAAAAAAAAAAAAACCCGGGTCGCAGTGCCAAAACCCTGCCGACAATATAGTGTATTTGCTAATACATCAGGCCTTGTGGCTTTATTATGTGAACTTAAGGTGATTATTGGGCAAAATAAAAAAATTAACTCCTTAATACACCCCTTTAAATTACATTTTTTTTAACTACATCATTATTGTCGATCAAACGTCTACACCAAAATTAAAAACACCTTTCAGGAAATAACTCACTATCTGCAAACTAGTGTTTTCAGAAAATTTTTAAATCCGGTCCTGTCGGGCCGATTTTATTGAAATTTTAGGAACACTTTTTAATTGCTATTAAAGGATTAAATTTCAATTTTGAAACGATTCTGAGAATTTTTTAGGTATTTTTGGGCCCAAAAACTTTTTTCATCCCCTAAAAACCACCCTTAAAATGACCCGATTGGGCCCATTTTAAATAGGCTTCGTGCGGTGATGGATTCCAACATGTGTGCCAAATTTCGTTAAAATAAATTAACTCCTTCGAAAGTTATTGCCCGTACACATATATACCTATATATATATATATATATATATAAATATATATATATATATATATATATATATACATATATATATAAACATTTTTAAAAATGGTGCCAAAGTGTTTAGGAGGTTATGAAACGTCGAGAAATTTTGGTCCGACCCCTAGGTCCCGCCATCCGACCGACGCCAATAGTGTATGTTGCCATATGGCAAATACACTAAAAACCCTGTAGCGTCGTGTGAAGTCAGAAGTCTATTAACTGTTTCGCGATTTTATCGTTAACATATAACCAGGCGCGGGAGGAGAAGGAATAGCAGTCTGCCTCGACAACACGTTACGATGATATATAGGTATTTGCATAGAAGTACAGTGGAATCCGTTTATAATGACATCGAAGGGAATTGACAAACACGTCATACTAAGCGGACGTCATACAAAGCATTTTTGTGAAAAAAAAAAACTTTCTCTTTTTTAGGTAGCATAGGGCCGCTGACGGGTATTCCTTTGTTTTGCGTGATTTTAAACTACTGAATTAACGCTTGATCAACATTTTCTTGCGCGATTTTCGAAGCCTCTTCGGTTTCAAAACATTTGAATTGAACGATCGCTTAATCCGGTTCTTGTTTTTGAAAATCATTGAGATTGTCGAATGACCCACGCCCAATTCCTCTGCGAGAGATGAGCTTGATTCTCCATTTTCTAATCTGCATATTATTAACCTTTCTCCTCAATCGTAAATGCTTTACGACGTTGAGATGACATTTTTTACATAGGATATATTTCAATTACTCACTGAGATTCAAAACAAAAACAAGCCACGTGCCGAACGTCGTCGGGAATCAACGAACATTGCCGAAGGTGTAAAGAATCATGTCGGTCACTATAGACGGACAAAATTTATTAAAAATGGGTCATAATAAGCGACATGTCACTGTAAGCGAAGTCATTATATCCGACTTTGTTACAAAGAATTCTATATGAAAACCAAACCTCGCTGTGTAATTACGTCATAATAAGCGGTTGGTCAATATAGGCGGAGTCATAATAAACGGATTCTACTGTATATATGCAATAAAATTAATTAAGTGAAATTAATTTACTATGAAATAAAACGTAACCTAGAACACTTCTGGAATCATAATAAACATTTCAAAAAAAGTTAAATTAAAATTCGTCTAAAAGTTTTTTTAGTTAAATTCGTCCAAACACGCGCAAATAATTTTATATATTAATATACATGACTTCGACATAGGGTGCCGGGAACCCTGGGGCGCCTATTAACTGCCAGGCTTGTTTCACTATCGTCAAAATGTGATATGCATTGGGGTGCATAGACTGTCAAAACGGCAATTGTCTTCAGCTCAGTAATAATCAGTCTCTGCACTTCCACCATTACATGGTGGAGGGGCACGTCATATACAACAAAATATAATCGTGACAAAAAAGTAGCAGCTGACCTTTCAAACGAATGAGCTACTAAAAAAGGCTCTAATAATAAAAAAACTCGCCGAGCCACGAAATTAAACGTGCAACCTATTCTGCATTATAGTAATATAATCTCTGCACCTCCACCATTATATGGTGGAGGTACCTAATTGCGGAACAAAGCGTTAAAGTAAACTGTATCTTAAGATCCCTATTCAAGAGTCGTATAATTTTAAAAATTGGAGTACGTTTTGGTACCGGCAAAAAAGCAGCAGCTGACCTTTCAAACAAATTAGTTCTAACAGAATGGGGCGAGTCGTTGTGGGTTTCAATAGACGTTGAGCGTCTAGTGGGAATGTTAAGCGATTTATCTCAAAGTCACAACAAATCAATCATAACAGCTGCGTAGACAGATAAGAAGTTTTTAAGAGAGTGTTGCGGTGATTACATGGGGACGATGGGGACTCCTCGCTCGGTACGCATGCGTGGGACTGTGACGTCCTAGCGCGGAGCATACAGAACATCTGCGGCCGTGCGGTGACCGATCCCCACCGGTCATTCCCGAACCGTCATCGAACCATAACGACTGAAAAACGTATTACACATGCACGTCATACATAGTTTACTAATCAGTCATTTTTTGAAAGTTGTGCGGACATTTTGAAAAAGAACAGATTAAAAAGCTGAGAACGGATTTTAGTTTTGAGCAAAACTCGATATATGACATTTTAAATTAACTTAAAAAAATGTCTGACTTCAAGAAACGAATTATATTGCCCGAAAAAAGGACGAAATAATAATTTGTCTTCGTAAATTATAAAGGCAATAATTATTTTTCTATAAACACAATTATTTATTTGCCCCGAAAAGTTGGCAAAACTAAGCAAAAATTAGTTTATTTATTTATTTTTTGAACCTTCGTGTATCCGCTTATTGAAAAAACCGATTAATTAAGGGCTTTTTAAAGATTTGCAAGTTCCAATACGGCTTGGAATAGTAGATCAAAATTAACGTAAGTAATCGCAGGGGAAATGCGAACAATAAAGCAAAATCAAATCAACAAAATAGAATTGTCAAAAAATTTTAAAAGGCCATAAGCTGATTTATCCTAACAAAAAAACATAAAAAATCCTTAAAAATTATAATCAGCAAAGAAAGGACGTCCGTTCAATTTAGTGCGGAAATCTGGATAAGGCCAATCAAAGATCTATAGCACCATAATTTAAAATATATTCAAAAGGTTTAAGCTCTAAATTATAGACACTCGACTGCTATAATGAACTATAATTGCAAGATAGTCTTTAATATTTTTTGTTCCAATGTATATTTTTAACGTGGAAGGAAAGTTTGGTTGAGGAACAGTTGAAAAAAAGAAGCTTTACCGATGTTCCATCTTCAGGGCCTCAGGCTAACATCGGTAAAGCTTCTTTTTTTCAACTGTTCCTCAACCAAACTTTCCTTCTATAATTGCAAGCTTTTATTCAACTTCATATGTTTGTCAATCAGTCAGTTTGGGACAAATCTTTCTAGTCGATTTTGAACCACTTCCACTTGATCCATTACTTCTCCGCACAAAACAAAATATGTCAAATGAGCAACCTTTCTCATCACAAACACAACTTCTTACTCGAACTTTTATTTGATCTTCATAAATCTTTTATGAACAAAATTAAACAAAAAAAAAACTAACAAATTTTCTTATTCTCGGTTCAGTTTCACATATGCTTATTATTTATTAAGATGCCCTAGTTTCGCGCTGTTTCGTATAGCGCAGGAACTTATGGAATGTATCTCCCGCATTAAGCGGGGTCTTACTGTAATAGATCGAGTTAAAGATTAAAGGTCATAATAAGTATCGTCGTTAATGGCCTGCGTTGTCGAGAGTCTATAAATCAGAGTTCAAGGACACATATATAAGCATAATATGACATTTTGACGAGTTCATGGCAAATTGAACAACAGAACAATCTTACCTGCAAAGACGTGTAACTGGAATAGCTTCTTCTTCCAAAACGGAATCGTTCGTGCTCATTGACATGTCTATGCCTCAGCAACAATGCTCTCATAACAATCGGTTTATCTTCTTCCTGTATTAGTTCATCGACCACCATCTGTTCGACAACTCTATAAGATACACCAGGAAGATCTTTCTCCTCCAAATCCAGCAGCACGACACCAGTTTCAAGACATCGTCTTAAGTTCAACAAGGAATGGAAAGACAACGAGGCAACATGCGGTCTACCCCATCTGTCAGCACCTTCTTCAACATCTTCTTCATATTTGATCCACCTAGCCGTCTCTTTCCATTCGCGTTCCTCACCTTACAATAGAATAGATTAAGTTAATATCAGTATTATTACGTAGAAGATAAAAAACACAT
This sequence comes from Venustoraphidia nigricollis, assembly GCA_034508555.1. NCBI lineage: Eukaryota > Metazoa > Arthropoda > Insecta > Raphidioptera > Raphidiidae > Venustoraphidia > Venustoraphidia nigricollis. The sequence continues at coordinate 804,388 of JAVRKA010000038.1, read as the reverse complement.
AGTTGTCGTACTATTTTTCAAGTACCTAAGAAATAAACAGGAATTCGAATAGAAAATGGAAATACGAAATTATTTCCAAGGACCTTCATGCCGAAGACCAACAGGAATAATAATAATGGGCAGAAAATTAAAATACATCTCCATCGAAAGGCTGAAAGGTTCCATGTGTTTTCTGCTAGGTCTTGGTTCATGCTTTCTAATGCGACCGAACGGAAAACACTTTCGAAAAAACATTACTGCAGCGAACTTCTTATAGGTCTATCTAAATGTGAAGGCTTTCAGGGTCAGCGCTGTTCCAAATCTTCTTGGTTTCTGGGGTTGTAGGTCGTGTTCCATTGGTATTTCTACATGAAGTATCGTCTACAACTGCTGTAGATATTATCAAAGGCAGTGTTGGAGCGGGCGAAGTGTCCCCATCGACGACTCACAAGTAGACTGGTGTCTAACCATGAGTGTTTTCTACTCGGTCGTATCAGAAAGCGTGAACTACGACCGAGCAGAAAAAAACACCAGTCTACCTGTGAGCAACCAAGAAGGGGGCGTGTTTTCTGTTCGGTCGTATTAGAAAGCATGAACTATGACCGAGCAGAAAGACGTTGGCGCTTAGACAGCAGACTAACTGTGCGCAGCCAAGGAGGACACTTCTCCCGCTGTCACACCGCCTTTGATAATGTCTTCCGCAGTTGTAGACAAAACGTCAGGTAAAAATAACAATGGACTTTGACCTGCATATCCGGAAACCAAGAAGATTTGAGAAACTATGTGTAATGAAACACGTTCATTTCTGTTTGTGAATTCGCTACTGCCACAGGACTACCTTAAGTAGCGTTAATGAATTATGTATTTATGTAATATTAATAAAATATATTCTATATTCTATTCTATTCTATTCTAAAAAGGTAATCTTCTCACCTTCACCATACAGTTCATCCAATTGGACGAACACGGAATGTGGACTGTGGTCATACATCTTCTTGAGCGTTTGCAACGGAAGGACGTGGTGCAGCTGATCGGTACCGGCTGCTTTTCTGGCGATATGGACGGTTGGTGCTTTTTGTTGCACCTTGTGGCGTCGCATACCGCGAGTATCGTCCGAGCGATGACTCGTCAGTTCGTCGATATCGGCTTCCTCGAGGGTTGCATCCTCTGGTTGGATGGAAACGCGACGACCTTCGCGACGATCGGCTTCCGACAAACCGGAACCGGAACGTTTCCGCCATTCGGGATCCTCTTGGAGGGAATATTTACGTATACGATGATGGTGTGAGTGGTGATGCCGGCTGAAAGAAAATGATGTGATAATACCAGAGCAAATTATTGTTATCCACTTATGTATTTAAAACTCAATACGTTTTTCCGAGGACTTTCAGTGACTGCCACTTGATCAATATACTTCAATAAACATTTCAGTTCCACAAGTGGGGCATGGAACTATAGTTAAATTAATTCTATAGATCTGTACAGTTCCCAGTTCTACTTGGTTTTGCCATTTTTGGGACTTCCTTAAAGGATCACTGTGTTGTTCGCCCGTCAAGACCCTTTTTCTCAAGCTGAAATTAATATCAAATAGTGACATCATAGTCCTGTAAAAAATTCAAGCTTCTAACTTAATGCAAAAAGAAAGACTTTAATAAATGATAGTGACTTATAGGGTACTTCCCGTTGAACTAGAATTTCGAAATTTGATAAGAAGGAAGGTCTTATAGCAAAAGTAAAGAAACAATTTCGAAAATCCTTAATTTCTAATTCTATATGGATTTATCACGTAACAAAATTAATTTTTAGGGTTCCTTCAAGATCCGATTGCAGAGAATCGGATAGAGGTATCAAGTTGACATTAATGTCAAACACTAAGATCTATAATTCCAAAATCCTGTAAAAATTTCCAAATTCTAATTCGTGCATTATTCAAAGTGTTGAATGTAAGCGAAAGTGGCGCCATCCTACGCGATAATTGTAAACTATATTAAAGTGTTCTAACAGTACTAAAATTTCAAAGTGCAAGTTCTACTCGCATTTGTCTGCTTTTTTTGTGTTCCATACATCCAATGAAAAAACGAAATCCCTATACAATCTATATCGTGCCTGTCTGTTAAGGTTATTTACTGGCAGAAAAAAGTTGAAATTTGGTACATATACAGAGTTAGAAGATCCAATCACGGACACGTAGCGTAAATATTTAATAGCTAAATCCATCTACGTCACAAATACAATATTAAAATAAGAATTATTATTATTAGATAAGGAAAAATAAGCTAACACCACATTAAAACTTTTAAATAATAATTATTGAACGAATATTTTTTGGCTTTCATATAACACTTTAAACATCGTTATAGATATTAGTTTCTCAAAAAAAAGTGTTGCATGAGTAAGTCGAAGTGACTGGCGTATACCCGGGGACATGCACTTCTAAACAGCAGCAAATAAAACACTTGTTTTTTACACAGAAATAAATTTTCTAGCTAATACACAATTAAGTTAGCAGGAAAGTAGACAAATTTATGTTAATCAATAAACCAATTATTAATTTAGCGACGTTTCGGTCATATCTTTGACCTAGGCAAATATATGACCGAAAAATAATTGGTTTATTGATTAACATCAATTTGCCCACTTTCCTGCTAACTTAATAGTGTATATTTAAAAACATATGGACGCAACAATTTCCAATGTAATTTTTCTAGCTAATGTTTGACATATGGCAATTTAATTTAGGACACTCGTTATAACGTGAACGTATGATATAATAAGTTTAATGTATGCAGTATTTAAATACCATATTACTGGAAAATTTCGCCAGAGTTAATGAAGTTTTCAAAAACAATTTTAATTAAAACATTATAAGCTGAAATTATAGAAACACTGTTAATGGAATTTTATTAAATTCATTTTCATTCAAGGTCGAAAATATTTGCACTTATTTAATTTCGTCTAACGAGAATGTGTTTTTGTTAAAATGTTTATTAGTACACAGTTTTAATTAGACGCTCATTAAATCTACCGACAATTTTTCAAAAACAACAAAAATCATACAAATTAAAAAATTTACCTGTTTTTGTGTTTATTTGAAATTTCGACTTATATAAGATACCTAGCCATTTTCAAAATTTTCTCTCTGTCTGTCCCGTAACATAAATTTAAATTTTGATAGTATTACTAATAGTAAAACTGAAAGATGTTTTCCTGTAAATTAGCTTTTTTAAAGACATTTTATTTTTCCTAACACATTTTTTATGATATCAAGTCATAATTGAACATTTTCAGATTTGTGTGTAATAAGTTATCATGTTCCAGTGTAAAAAGTGTTAACACTTTTGACACTATAGCGTTTGTTATATAAAAATTTGGTATTCCAATGTCGGATTAAAAGTATAAACACTAGCAGTCCCGACTCTTGAGCAGGGAAACGTAGTGTAGTGTTAGTGTAAGTCACGATTAGGTGTCAATAATTGTATCAACAGTTTACATTTTTGGTAAACCTAGCGTACACTTTTCAGTGTAAGTTATCTACAATGCACTAATACACCAAACACGTTTAAGAATGGGTAGTCCTGACAATTAAAAAAACAGTGAATCCCCGGCACTCTCAAGAGTGTTATGTAAATCTGTGTGACATTTCAGAGTCGATCTAAAAGTGCAAGCACTAGCAGTTATGACTCTTGGGAGAGAGAACGTAGTGTAGTGTACATCATGTGATCGATGTCTGAATTTGACAAGTGTACCAACAGTTTACACTTTTGATAAACCTAACGTTCACTTTTCAGTATACATTTCACTGAGTTATTTGCACTACACCCATATATCAAACATGCATCTACACTAATATTATTATAAAGAGGAAAGATTTGTATTTTTGTGTGTGTATGTTTGTAATGAATAAGCTCAAAAACTACTGTGCCGATTTAAAAAATTCTTTCACCATTAGAAAGCTACATTCACCCTGAGTAACATAGGCTATATTTATTGCTAGAAAATATAAGGGACCCTTACTAAAACTTTAGTAACGTAACCCAAGGTGTAAAAAAATGCCATAAAACATCTTTCGTCGCATGCGCTGCGGAAACTATCGATGATGGAACAAAAGTATGTTCTACAATATTAAAGAACATATCAATAACTACAAAAAACTTCGCGATACTATATGTCCAACTATTATCGTTATGTCACAATAACCACTTTTTACATTTTAATAATCTATATAGATAAAGGACGATTTATATGTAATATATGGACTCCAAACGGGTAGACCATTTTTGATGAAATTTTCAGACAATCTTTAGATTAGCCCAGCGGGTGATCTTCTGCCGTTTGGTAGCGATCGGATCAACAGAATTTTTTAAATTTCTTTTTGGGAAATAATATTTTTCTTCGATTTTTGTAGATTCACAAATAAAATAGTAATTGAATTCGCGCAAATTCAATACACGTCGAGAATTTAATGATAATGATTCTCATCTTTTATATCCTATATATTACATTTACACCCGGCCGAAGCCGGACTGGGCCGCTAGTATTATGATAAATATGGGTAAGCATCAACATGTTAAAAGAGCGGAGCCCTGCCAGGCCCCATGTGGCTAAGGATCGACGCGTCGCTGATGGCAGACGAGCGAAATAAAGCATTCCTCATGGAAAATTTCATTTCATCAGGTGTCTTATGTAAAGGGACACTTTAGCACGTGTATATAGTTTATTTTTGATTTTTGGACGCGATTCAAGGTTCGTCAATTGTAGTATTTTAATTGTGTAGGGCCACGGTCAACGTTGAGTCGTTAATGCGCACGATACAATCACGTGAATGAAGATTCAGAACAAATGAAAGCCGAAATCTTTGCCTTTTAAAAAAGCAATGTGAAATTATTACACGCAATTTAATTTTAAGTAAATAAGCGTAAAGACTAAATAAAATATCAGATAAAAAACGTTTATAAAGACAAGCTTTTATTGCAGTGTACTAAAAAGAATAAAAATATTTTTTAATAATTTAGGTTCATAATATTATAAAAGCGTGGGTCGTGGCTATCATAGAGCGTACAACCCACGCTTTTATAATTATGAACTTAAATTATTAAAAAGTATTTTTATCCTTTTTAATACACTGCAATAAAAGCTTGTCTTTTTAAAAATTTAGTTTCTAATATTTTTTTTTAATTTTTAGGTACGCTTTTTGGTCGCTATATTGGATTTTAAATAACGTCACCCATGCGATCATTCTACCTTGTCACCACCTTAATTAATGTGCTACAGGCGGTTTTTATAGTACAGTAAGACTTCGCTTAAAACTGCTCCCCTTCACTGTAACAGTATCACTTGGTTAAAAAAAAAAATTTAGCCACTATATATAACGTAAATTAGGGATCAGTTTATGCGAAATGATTCAAATGTTGATAGAAGTTCGAAGACAAGATGAAGTGTCATTGATGCAATCGACAATAGCTACGTACCAGTAAGCGCTGTACAAAACAACGCTAAACGAGGTCGTCTTAATGCAAGATATTGCATCAATGACACTTCGTCTTGCTTTTGAACTTCTATCAAAATTTGAATCATTTTGTATAAACTGTACATAATTTACGTTATAGTGGCTAAACTTTTTTTTAAGAAACCGCATAATACTAAAACAGCGTTAAGCGAGGCCTCACTGTAATTTTTTTGTAACCAATTTAGCCGGATAATTAGCCAGTAAATAGAGCAATTTTCAACAATGCAATCGAAAGAATTAATGAAATTACATATTTATATGGGCAGGACACGTTATTCATATATAAAAAATGTAACAATTGCAAATAAATAAATAGATAGGTACTATCCTAAAAAAAAAAAAATATGTAGATATTGATTATGAAATTAAAATCTCGACCGGAAAACTTTCTGCGCAGCCTTGTATACTTATAATAGCCGCGAATATTTAACGTGATAATTAGCCGATTATTTACTGTTTTACATCACTACCGCAAACGAATTCCGTTTGCAATACTTTGACATTCATCTTTTACCAAAAATTTGAACACAACTACAAATTCTCATTTTGGCGTCCTCAAAGAGTCTTGACGGACAGACAGATGGACAACCAAGTGATCCTAAAAGAGTTCCATTTTTTTCCTTTTGAGGTCCGAAACACTAAAAAATAAATGTCTTTTGAAAGCGAGGATTCAAAATGGTTTCAGTCTAAAGTAAGTTTAAATCCAAAAAATTGCTATTTAGTCAATAATTCTTTACTATGGTTTGTAAAAAAATTAAAATATTTTTCATATTGAAAATGCTGGGCTAATCTACACTAATATTATAAAGAGGAAAGATTTGTATTTTTGTATGTTTGTAATGAATAAACTCAGAAACTACTGTGACGATTTAAAAAATTCTTTCACCATTAGAAAGCTACATTCACCCTGAGTAACATAGGCTATATTTATTGCTAGAAAATATTAGGGATCCTTACTAAAACTTTAGTAACGTAACCCAAGGTGTAAAAAAAATGCCATAAAACATCTTTCGTCGCATGCGCTGCGGAAACTATTGATGATAGATCAAAAGTATGTTCCACAATATTAAAGAACATATCAATAACTAAAAAAAACTTCGCGATACTATATGTCCAACTATTATCGTTATGTCACAATAACCACTTTTTACATTTTAATAATCTATATAGATAAAAGACAATGTATATGTAATCTATGGACTCCAAACGGGTAGACCATTTTTGATGAAATTTTTAGACAATCTTTAGATTAGCCCAGTGGGTGATCTTCTGAAGTTTGGTAGCGATCAGATCAACAGAACTTTTTAAATTTCTTTTTGGGAAATAAGATTTTTCTTCGATTCATTCACAAATAAAAGCGATTTAATTCGCGCAAATTCAATACACATTGAGAATTTAATGATAATGATTCTCATCTTTTATATCCTATATATTACATTTACACCCGGGCGAAGCCGGACTAGGCCGCTAGTTTAAAATAAAAAATAAAATGACTCCAAACTTGTGTAATTCTTTGTACAGTAAATGCTGCCCGTCCTCAAATGCAGACAATTTTTTAAATCAATATCCACAAAAAGTACACACTGGTTTACGATTAATTGTAAAAAGTCATAAGGTATTACAGAAATGTATTTCCGCGCAGATATTGCGCTGATTTTTTGAATGTATCTGTTACGATCACAACCCGAAAACCTTCCTGAAATTAAAACTTTTCCAACGTTTTCAACCTGTTCAAAAACAGGTACAATTTGTACATACCGTGCCTCATCGGCGTCCGAAGCTCGCGTATATGTTACAGGCATTTTCACAATTCACTATTTAATCATAAAATAAAACTGTTCTTCATTTAAATATCACTACTTCATGGAAATGTAACGTTACTTATTTTACCACAGAAAAATTGTAATGAATGTATTATTTGACTTGCGCAAACCATACTAATTAAGTGTTAAGCTCGAAGTATGAATTGCATCATACAACTGACCATGGGATAGATTCTTTGGCAAGCTTTTGACCAAACGCTCAACACGAAAGCCAACTGTGATCACCAAAGAGAGGATGCTGAATGGCGAAGTATTATACTGTGTCACTATCTTTTGTATTTGACATATCGGAACGCACTCACACAACCGATATCTAATTAGTGGATAGCGGAAAAACGATCAGTTTCTTTGCAACGCTTGAAAACTCTTTGCAACGACGACACGTGGACGGGAGGTACTGAGGAACAAAGGATCTTTGGATGACAAATTTGATAATTTTGAACAGTTCACATTATCGCCTATAACTAGGGCCCGGATTAATATGTAAATACATATTTTTAATTGCAATGGTTTTAGTTCTTAATTATATTTTCTATATAAATTATGATATTTGGATCAAGAAAATTCAATTTTTATTTTCCATATTTTTCCATATTTCTAATCTTAGTCCATATTTAATAAAATAAAAATGAAAACTCCATATGTTTATTATACCACGTTACATGGATCAGCAGCGCTGACTTAATTATTTTTAAGTACTCTAAGCTACGTACTGGAAAAAAATAAAGATTTTCTTACTTTAAAAAAATTAACAGTATGCTGTGCGGAACAGCACACAGCAACCTAGATATGCCCTACTCACTCGCACAATTATGCAAATTTAAGTATGCTCCAATCACATCCTGTGATGTAGAAATATCATTCACCCAGTACAAAGCGTTATTTCGTCAAAACAGAAAGAGTTTTAATTTTGAAAATTTAAAGAAACACGTGATTATATACTGCAATTCAAATGTTAATGAAACAGAAGCTGATGAAAATTGTAATTTTTTATTTTTCGCAATAGTGTTTTTTTTATAATATAGTTATTTTTAATTACATATTTTTCCCATAGTTTTTAATTTTCGGTCCATATTATATTTACATATTTTGTAATTTTTAATACATATTAATCCGAGCCCTACTTATAACAAACAAATAATATGAACTAAATATAGTACAACCTCGATATAACGAATCTGAAGGGAATTAGAAAACATTCGTTATATCAAGTAATTCGCTATATCAAGGAATTCGCTATATTGAAGTTCGTTACATAGAGGTTAGGTTGGTCTAAGATTCGTTTTATCAAGATGGTCGGTACAGGAATTACCGTTTCTTGGCGAGAGACAGTAGGAAAAAGTCCCAGCCACATCTGCCCCCGCCGGGATTCGAACCCGTACCTCCCAAATGCGAGTCTAGTGGAAATTACATTGAAAAAAACGCACTTCTGGAAAAAAAATTCTTGTGGAAAAAGTTTCCGAAAAATCCTCAAAAAATTGTTTTATTACCTATCTGTTTTTAACGTGGAATTCAATTCTAAAAAAATGTGGAACGAACCTATTTTATTTAAGGCAACCAATAGATTGTTGTTTGAGCATAGTGCCAAATCTTATTTATTATTTTTAATGAAAATCCAATTGTAACTTTTACCATCAATATGGTTTTCTCATAATGGTCGTCATACGCTATCCATTAATTAGAAATCAGTGAAACATACATTCAATATTATCGACACATGATAATATTTTTACAGTGTACATTACAATTAACTCGGCAGCAATGATCTTTTTGTTGAAATTAATAAAAAAATGTAATGATCTAAGGTGATTAAAACATGGTAAAAATGCGAAATATAAAAAAAATTGTGAGTTTTAGCAGGAAAGTGGAACAGGCCAAAACATCAAAATATCGATTATTACTTATGCAACGTTTCGGCCTTTATTAGGCCTTCTTCAGGCATCGTAATTTCAAGATAATTAATGTACATCCTCTAATTGAATAATGACCATTGTAGAATGACCAAAATATTTGGATAAGAAAAAACTATTTTTATTTTAATAAAGGCCGAAACGTTGCATAAGTAATAATCGATATTTTGATGTTTTTGCCTGTTGCACTTTCCTGCTAAAACTCACAATTAACATTAAAATGGACGCAACAGTAGAGAATGATAAAAAAAAATTTAAAAAAATTATATTCGTTTTCTGTAAGACATTGGCAATGGTTTAAAAAATAGTGGAAATACTTTGAAATAAAGGAATATCACCAAAAACTTAAGCAAAGGATATCTTTTTTCCGATAATTTCCTTGCAGCCAAAAGTTCCCGAGGTCCCAATGAGTACCTGCAATGTACATAATACGTGTAGATAATGCATTTCAGGTGGAACTATTTTACAGTAGAACCTCAAAACGAAAACAGTTCACTGTATAAAAAATAAATGAATTTTGAAAGTGAGGATCCAAAATGGTTTCGGTCCAAATTAAGTTTAAATCCAAACAATTGCTATGTACTTAATGAATAATGCTTTAGTATAGTTTGTAAGAAAATAAAAATATTTAACTTTTTCCATATTGTAAACGCAGGGCTCATTTAACATAAAAAAAAAATTATAATGAGCCTCACCCTCATAGAAGTTTAACTTCTTTAGGTTTTAATATTAGTCCTAAGTTTTTTTTTTTATGTGAAACTAATTAATAATATTTACACATACTTAGCAACACACTATAAACTTCCGTCCTTGTCAGTTTCATGTACTTTAGGAGACAAACTAACTTTCGCTTTATTTGACAGTTCTACTTCCCCTCGCTTTCTTACTTTTTAGTGTATTTGCCATATGGCAACATACACTATTGGCGTTGGTCGGATGGCGGGACCTAGGGGTCGGACCAAAATTTCTCGACGTTTCATAACCTCCTAAACACTTTGGCACCATTTTTAAAAATGTTTATATATATATATATATATATATATATATATATATATATATATATATATATATATATATATATTTATATACGTATATATATATATATATATATATATATATATATATGTGTGCGGGCAATAACTTTCGAAGGAGCTAATTCATTTTAACGAAATTTGGCATACATGTTGGAATCCATCACCGCACGAAGCCTGTTTAAAATGGGCCCAATCGGGTCATTTTAAGGGTAGTTTTTAGGGGTTGAAAAAAGTTTTTGGGCCCAAAAATACCGAATAAATTCTCAGAATCGTTTCAAAATTGAAATTTAACCCTTTAGTAGCAATTAAAAAGTGCTCCTAGAATTATATGTAAATCGGCCCGACAGGACCGGACTTACAAATTTTATGAAAACACTAGTTTGCGTATACGAATTTACTTACTGACGGTCGTATTTAATTTGGTGCAGATGTTGGATTAATAACAATATTTCAACTAATAAAATTATTATTGTAAGCGGTGTATTAAGGGGTTCAATTTTTTTTTATTTTGTCCAAAATCAAACTTAATTTCATTTAATAAAGCCACAATACCTGTATTAGCAAATACACTATATTGTCGGCAGGGTTTTGACACTGCGACCCGGGTTTTTTTCAAATAGATACGTCGCTAAAGAAGTTAAACTTCAATAAATCGACTTCAAACTTTTTTAATTAAGTATTCTTTATTTCATAGCATGCTCTACCTAGATGAAAAAAATATTAACAATAATATTGCTTTGCTTAAAAAATAAAATATGAATCTGTGTGGTAGATACGTAGGAAAATAAATTTTCCACCTTAAAAGAATATTAATTAAAAATAGAACTACTGTGCGTTGTTATTATATTTTAGCGCTTAAAACATATATGTTACAGTAAACGACCTTTAGTCTTATTATTTCAATTATGACTATTCACTCTTGACAAAAATCAGTCACGATGAAAGCATGTCTATCTTCATCCAATCATTTTTAATAATGCAGAGATCTCAAAAAATATATCTATATTATAAAACTCTCGTATCCGTCTGGCTGTCACAGTTTATTTTCTCCAGATCTACTGGACGAAAAAAGTCAAAATTTGGTACATAGGTATATAGATTTAGATGAATCAATCACATAAATATAACGTGAATCAACGCATTTCCATTTGGAGGGTTAATTTGGTCGGCTCGTGTTTGTGTGGTTTTTTGAAGGGAATTCAAGTTTTTTAAAGTTGTTTTTTTATTTGTATGTATTGATTAAATAATAGGGAGGGGACACTCGCTATACAAAAGAGTTTCCTGCATTTATTTCGTCACTCAAAAACAAACTTTAACTCTTCAATTCCCATGTCCAAGATAATAAAGATTTTTGGTTTCTTTTTAAATAAAATACCTTATATACATTTGGTTATGACAAGAAAAAATATAAATAAAAAATAAACTACCCCAATTTTCTTTTATGGGGGTGTCACCTACAGGTGACACTGGGCGTTGTGAAATTAGGACTTTGAAGCAGACACAGATTGTCTCTTATTGTTACGGTAAGAATAAAACGTTAGAATTTATAATGATATTTATTTATATTTAGATATATCCATTTCTTTATAATAAAAATAGTTTATCTGAAAGAAACAAAACACTTATCTATTCTAATATCATAAAGCTGAAGAGTTTGTTTGTTTAGTTGTTTGAGCGCGGTAATCTCAGGAAATACTGGTTTGAATTGAAAAATTATTTTTTTGTTGGATAGTCCATTTATCGAGGAAGGCTATAGGCTACATAATATCAAGCTACGACCAGTAGGAACGGAGCATCAATGAAAAATGTTGCAAAAAACGGGAAGAATTATTCCTTTTGACAGCTACCATTGCGGCATAAACGGTTATTATAATGTCCAGTGTCACCCGTAGGTGACACGGCATATTTCCAACGTCGTAAAAAACGTGTTCAAAGTTATTTTTACCAATAAAAAAATTTGTGCAATAGCTTATTTATTTATTTATTAAACGCAATAAGAAGAAATAAAAATAGTTACGCTTTAGGCATTTTTATTTCACTTTTTATCGCAAGAGACTACACAAACACAGATTGCTCGAATTTCGCGCGAAACATCTGATTATATTTAACAGATGACATTTGGCTAGTGTTGTTAGTAAAAAAATATTAATAGTTTTACTTATTGGCTTTGCAACAATGGTAGTGGAATTAAATAATAAAATCTCCGTGTGGTAGAAAAAAAAATACACCTACAAGTGACACTGGGAATTGAAGGGTTAACAATACCATATATACGATTTCAGTTCAGTGAGTTAAAGTGAGTTAGACAGGTATCTAGAGTGGGCGCGTCTCATCGCCTGCGGTGTCTGTCAACCTTGACTCGTGAAACAGTTACAGCGGGACGACCTCAGGCGAAGATGCCACGAACTCGGACAGCGTCGCGACGCAGCGTTGTATGCTCGTGTAGACACCGACGAACGTCGGCGTCTGTAAACGTACGAGGGATTCCACGACAAGAGATTGTTTTTCGACGTCGTTCGTTCATATATAGTCGTCTTAACTTAAATATACTCGAATAGCTTTAGATTGACGCAACCGAAAATATTTAGATTCATTTTTATTAATTAACTTCCCAAGTACATTGGGGATTTATTGTAAGGGGTCCGAAAATAATAATCAAATTTTTTAACATTTGTTATGTTTCAAGGTTACCTACTATAATATTTTTACACTAATGTGTGTATTTACGTAAGTCATTTCTTTCCAGAACGAAATCTAGGAAATAAAAAATGAAAGTTTTTAATTCTCTCTGAAAAACTAAAAAAGAAAAAAAAACGGTCAAGTGCGAGTCGAGGGTTCCGTACTATTCCGTTTTCCGTGAGTACTTTAAGATTTTCGTTTAGATTTTCCTGTAAACTATGGGTGAGACTCGATATTCCATATTTTTTTCAAAATTTTTGGGCCAGTAGTTTTGGAGATAAATAACTTCAAAACTATTTATTTTAAAATTATAAAAAAGTATATTTGGGATTCTCACAACAAGCTCTTTCGTTTGATACGTCACACGATATAGTTTGCAATTTTTTTTCTAATTTACCGTTCACAAGTGGCCCCCATGTTTAAAATTAATTTATTTACGTTAAATGTCTGTCTTTGGGTCACCGACTTATATACGTGTACCAAATTTCAACTTAATCGGCCGAGTAGTTTCGGAGCAAATTGACTGTGACAGACGGACGGACAGACATGCGAGTGATTCTATATAAGGGTTCCGTTTTTTCCTTTTGAGGTACAGAACCCTAAAAACGAGAGTTGTCGTGGGACACCCGGTAGGAACTAAGTCCTTTAGATATATATTGTATATTATTAAATAACAAGCACATTGAAGTAATAGAAATAATTTTTTAATAGTTTTTTTACTTAAAGTTTAAAAATAAATAAATATGAACTAGGCCATAGAAACTAATAAGCCACAAGGGTTCCAGATAAAAAATCGTTTCGTCGACCGGCAAGTATTAGAGTGACTATAACAGCTGGCCGGAACATGGATAGGCTGCGCTATATTGCGCCATTTTATACGCAGTGTACAGCTGTCGGCCGCTTCTGTATACAGAGATAGGGCAGACATTGCACACGCAGTGTCCACCATATATCTAATACTCCTGTATCGCTATCGCCCGTAAGTGGAAGTGTCACGGAATAAGTGAGACAGCAAACGACTACTGCTATCTCTTTTTAGACTACTCGACCCGTTGTGCGCAAGCATCACGAGTCTGGTAGGGCAATTGGCAAACGTGGGGTCAAGCCCCCTTCCCTCGAAGCTTCAAGTCTAGTTCTAGAACATGCGCGTTACGAGAGAGTCAGACGCGTATATGTCTACACCGCAATGGTTTCATCCCTCTCTAGACCTCTACTAGCAATTGAGGAGTACTAGATATATGATGTTCACCATTCGAGGCTCAATATGGCGGCGATTGGATGCATAGGTCACACTCTTACTATAGTCACTCTAGAGTCGAATTGAGAGTGTCCTATTAAGTCAACAGTATAAAATGGCTGAGTTTAACATAAATTGCTTGTTCTTCAACTTGTCTGGCTATAAAAACGACGAAGCTTAAAGTCACGTTACGAGAGAGACAGACGCATATATGTCTACGACGCAATGGTTTCATCCCTCTCTAGATCTCCACTAGCAATATAGGGAGTATTAGATATATGATGTTCACCACCCGCGGTTCAATATGGCGGCGACCAGATGCATTGGCCACACTCTGACTATAGTCACTCTAGCTAGTATGACCAAACTCTTAGTATTATTATATTCTCTCTAAAATTTTTAGAAGCATCTTTGACGTCACGATGTAGCTCGTCGGAACGAAAGCGAGCATGTTTACGTGTTGTCGTACCGAAAACACGCTTTTTCATTGTCAGGGTTAAATGAAGCCGATAGAGATAATATAAAGAGCAGTGACCGTTCATGTTTATCCCACGCACCTCTGTTAAATTAACTTTTGTTAACCTTTAAGAGCCAATAAAAACTGCGTAAGCCAGCTTTGACACCTTAAATTTGTAGACAAACATGGCTAAGCTAATCTAAAAGCTTGTCTCTTTGAATGTATACTCTTTGCAATGCCAATGCAAAGTTAGTAGATTGCAGAGGTTACCACGTTCCGTTTTGGGGGGATTGTCAGTCATTGATTTTTGGTTTAAATAAAAATAGTGCAAAAAAAGGCAGATTTTACTCGAAATTTCGTGATAAAAAATCATATCGACTATATTAGAGTGCTAATCGAAGCTTATTAATGGCAGTATGATCCGAAAGAAATTTTATCAAAATCGGTTAAGTCGTTTCTTTTTTTTTTTTGTTTAAACAAAAAAATCTGTATAAAAACTGTATTTTAGGATTTTTTGAAAAGTTTTATTTTGCTGAATATTAAATATTGAAATTCAAAAAAAAATAGCAGTAACGCAGATGAAAATGTTTATTATAATTAATACATTTTAATTATTTCTGCGACGTTTCAATCATATATTCGATCTTCATCAGGCTTCATAGGTACTTCACAATAAACATTATAATATAATAATTTATTTATTTATTTAAATATACTGTTTGCAAGTGATGCCCAAACATTCTGACAAACAAAAATTGTTATCATGTTATCATGCAAAATAACAACAAAAAAAAACAGAGTGTAAACGAAACTATAGACAGAGGTTCCATTACATTTTTACAAGCTTTTATTTATCTTGCAATGTATGTAATATGTAATATGTTTGTACGGGTGGAATCTTGCAACTGAATTTTAAAGCAGTTATCCTCAACCGATTGAGCTGAAATTTTGAATTCGCGTTTAGTTTGGATGACAATACATGGTTGGATAAATGACGTCATTCTAAATCCAATATGGCGGACAGACCAAGATGGCGAACTAGTTATTTTTTATGCACTTCCATGATATGGGTATCAAATGAAAGGGTATGACAAGTAGAATACAAATGGCGGCCGACACAAAATGGCGAATCATCTATTTCTTTACAACCCTCTGGATATGGGTATCAAATGAGAGGATATGAAAAGCAGAATACATTAAACTGTGTGACGTTATTTAAATTCCATTATGGCGGCCAAAAGGCGTAGATAACTAAAAATTTAAAAATAAAATATTATTAAAAAAACTTTTTAAAAACAAGCTTTTATTAAATTGTACTAAAAAAGAAAAAATATCTCTTAGTACTTTAGGTTCATAGTTATAAAAGCGTGGGTCGTTATTATCATAGAGCTTACAACCCAGGCTTTTATAACTCTGAACCTAAAGTATTAAGAGTTATTTTTTCTTTTTTAATACAATTTAATAAAAGCTTGTTTTTAAAAAGTTTTTTTACTAATATTTTTTATGTAATAAATTAATATTGACACCAATATTTATTATCGGATCATTCTGAGATTATTTGTTAAATCCTATATTATAATCCTTTTCAGCGTGATTTGACGTCACAATCCGTTATTATTATGGGCTTAAGAAAGGATTCAAAGACGGCGGCCGCAGCACATGTCTTTTCTCATTCTTTGACACGTCAAGTCATTCCACTTCGATTCACTTCTCTGGGACAATGTTGCCAATATAAAAAAACATTAGACAAAAAAACGGTCAAATGCGAACCGAACTTGCGAGGAGAAGGTTCCGTACCAGGTGTTTGGAAAATGATATTTTCTAAGATTTAAAAAATATGTTTGAGGAATGTTGAAATTTAAACAGAATTATTGGTAACTAAAAATAGATATATTCAAAAAGACAGATCGTGGAATATTTTACCTGCCAGGCGAGCAATATGTTTGATAAGTCGGTTAAGCCCCGCTACCCTTCAGCCAGGTCTGTGTTTTTGTATTCGGAAATTACTAAAGAGTTATTGTACAAATTTTCACAGTGCCTCCAATACCTACCCAAAAATGCTTAATAGCTCTTGGGTCTATATATTTCTGAGGCAGTGCCGGATTAGCCACGTAGCAAGAGTAGCAAATGCTACGGGCCCCGCGCTTCAAGGCCTGTCTGACCCAAACTTAGAAATTGCCTTGCGCATTTACTTGTCTCTCATGATCACTAACTGCAGTGGCGAACGTTCTTTTTCAACATTAAAACGTATTAAAAATGAATTAAGGAACACGATGGGCCAAGAACGTCTTAATCATCTCACTTTGTTGAATATAGAGCATGATTTGCTTAAAGAAGTCAATATTGAAAGTGTTATCTCTAAATTTGTCCATATTAAATCCAGAAAAGTTTATTTGTAACAGTTTTGTTTTATTTAATACCCGAAACTTGAGAACCTAAAGCAAACCAAGGGCCCCTTGACAGAATTTGCTACAGGCCCCGCGCTGGTTTAATCCGGCACTGTTCTGAGGATGGACTTATTGCTTGAACAAGTGTATATTTATGAAATATTATTCTCAGATTGGCAACATTACTCCCGGATAAAAACAGAAACCTCACGTCAACAATAGAGTTGAAGTGTTAGGGGAGTTAAGAGGAGATTATCCTGATGTAAACAATAAACATAGTCAGTCTTGGATTATTTATGTGAAGAAGGAACTAGCTTAATCATCAACCTCATATTACGAGAATTACAAAGCGGTATCAACAATAATAATAATTATGTTGTAAGCAAATAAACAATAGCGTACCGACGTAATTACGTTGTATCTAGGAATATACTATGTACTATTTTTATACAACTTCAGATAGAGTTTTAAGTTCTAGTTTACGATTAATTGTTTTTTTTGAATGGATACGTAAAATACAAAATTATAGTGTTTTAAAATAATAGCATTAAAAACACAGAATAATTTGTTCTAGCAATCTATGTTAAAAATCTTCATAGCATTTGCTTAGTACCGTCATATGGATTTGTATGCTTCCGTGAAATTTATAAACGTATCTACAGTTGGCTATAAAAAAATAAATAGGTATAATTCTCTTATAATAGCTTTAAAACAGCTTGCTATGTTGAAACTACCATTTTCATCTCACCAATATATAATACCAAATTGTATACCTAATGTCGTAATGCCGACATCTGACATTGTGTTTAAAACGAGCGCCAGTCAGTTTTAACAGTCACTTGAGCCGTAATACAATACGCACGAGGTATAATACTCGCCACAATTCTAAAAGGTTCTGATGCTAGTCACAAACAGCCTCGCAAATGCATATTTTAGAGCCGTCCTCGTTTTTTTTTTGGTAAAGGAAGACTCCCACCACATCCCAGTTACCGGCACAGAAGGTGCGCTCGTCGGTGATTGATTATCGCTGCTTCTCTTGTCACTTGTCGCTTTCCTGCTATAAAGTACAGTCCACTACGCTATTGTTAAGTTGTTTCTTTGATTGTTAATTGATCAAGATGCCTAATACAGTTTGGCATAGACAAGCACGAAAAATAATTTTTTGGGTGACTTTATGCAAGGAATTAGACCTTCAGATTAAAGAAAAATTAAAAATAATAATATAGTGCGAGTTTGTAGTTTTTCAACCGACTGTACTTGCGCAAGCCTCCATTTGCATTTAACTTCCGAGCCTTATAGATCAATGGTGCGTACTATAAAGTTTATTTGTTTACGCTAAAGGAAAAAACTACTACCGATTTGAAAATTTCTTTCACTGAGGCTACGACAAAACGGGGATGAACAGTAAAGGAAAATGTAAAACAAGTGTGAAATTACGCATTATCACAATTCATTCCGGGCGTCCATCTTCCTGGGCATCTTATTCGTCAATTACCTGCAGAGAATGACCCGAGGCTAATCCATGTCTCTTATCCTAACGTCCCTGTATTTTATCCCGCTTATATCCCTGTCTTATATTACGAATTGCTTCGTATTAAGTCGCTTATGTTCTCTATTAATCAAAAAAAGGGTGCGTGAACGCATGTACGCGTTTTAGAAGTTACTATCGGACCCGTGCGAATACTTTGCACCGTTAATGGTCAGTTACGTGTAATATAATAGGATGGAAACAAATTTTCAACCCCAAAAAACCACCCTTTAAATAGCCCGATTAGCTCCATTTTAAATAGTGATGAGCAAAGCATCAAGACCAAGACTGGGTCAGTCTCGGTTTTGGTCTTGCTCTTGTTTGTTCGGTCTTGGTCTTGTGGTCTTAGTCTTGCTAATGTAAACAGAGTCTTAGTCTTGTTTTTTGCAAGATCAAGACCAAGACTGCAAAACCAAGACCAAGACTGCAAGACCAAGACCAATTTTGCTCATCACTAATTTTAAATAGGATTCGTGTGGTGATGGATTTCAACACGTGGGCCAAATTTCGTTAAAATCAATTATCTCTTTCGAAAGTTATTTATATATTTATTTATATTTTCAAAAATGTTCCCAAGTTACTTAGAATGATGTGAAACGTTGAGTAATTTTGGTTCGACTCCTAGGTCCCGCCATCCGACCGACGCCAAAAGTGTATGGCAAATACACTAAAAAATATTGTCAACATTTGAAATGTGAGTTTTGACCTAATTAGTACTATTATCCATTTGTGGAGCTGAAATGGTAAAACAGTCGTCAAGGTCACTTATGATACCTCCATCACACAACTGCAACTGCTTTTCGATAAGAACCAGTGTAGGCACTCACTACGGACAACATCGGAAGATATCGGATCGGATCGGGACAAACTATGCGACTAATTTGTAATCAGATTTATGTTGTTAAGTTTTAAAACAGCTTATGGATGAACTTCGCCCTTTGATGTTTAATCAATAGTATATTATACCACAAGAGCAGAAAGTCGAATTTCCTGCATTGAGGCCGCCACATGATGCCCGAGGCGAAGTCCAGGGCATCAGGTGTCGTGCAGTGCAGGATTTTCAGCTTTCTGCTCGTGTGGTGTATACTATTTTTCTTCATACCCAGTCGAAAGTACGCATTTTAACCAATATATAAAAAAGACTAATTCCTTTCAAGTGAGCAATGTTAAGGTTATACGTAATGACACATGGATCTAATAATGACCGCATGTAATAACAGCAGATGGCTGCCTACTACTGGTTACTGGTGAACAAGTGACCTGACAAACGGCAGTCTCACGTATCAGAGAGCATGATAAAACTGTTTAGGCCCGTCTATACAGAAGATATGCGAGTAATTCCAGCTGTGATTACAATAGTGCATAAATGTTATACTTTCTGCTTTAAAATCGAACCAGAAAGTACGTATTTTCGGCATGGTATGTACGTGTTGGGAACTGGTGCTTTCACCCTATATTAGATTTTAGTAGAAAGTCGAGTTTGAATTCAGCATGACGTGAATATACTGTCAATATCCATCCACCCATTACCCACTGGGAAAA
The DNA here is from genome assembly GCA_034508555.1 of Venustoraphidia nigricollis. Taxonomy (NCBI): domain Eukaryota; kingdom Metazoa; phylum Arthropoda; class Insecta; order Raphidioptera; family Raphidiidae; genus Venustoraphidia; species Venustoraphidia nigricollis. The sequence goes on along the minus strand of JAVRKA010000038.1, from coordinate 784,306 downwards.
TTTATTCTCCCAAGCACTTGTTACCGAGCACCTAGCTAAGAGGTAGCGTAAGTTTACGTGGGAAGCTTGCAGCAAGCTTTCAGGTCAACTACCTTTCGAATACGCTATGCCATTAAATAAATTGTCTCTATACAACTTCTATTTTTTTCAATTGAAAACGGTAGCTATATGCAAAACAACAAAAACACACGCCTTTATTTTTCAAGATTGTGTTTACCAATCGGTCGAGAAATTTGTTTCGGGAATAGAAAAAATATCTTTCACAGTCGGAATTTGGAAAAATATTATATAAATACGAATGTATATAGCTGTGTTTTTTTTTTAAGACAACGACAACTAACGTATTATGGGTATAGCGCCAATTCATAAATTCAGTTTACTATTCTTTTTAATAATCAACTGAAAACACTTTCACCAGTGCGTCGGATTAGAAGCTGAAAACAGAATAATGATCGTGGCTTTAACATGAAAAAGCATACTTTCACGATTTCCTGCTTTCCTAATTATTTTAGACACACCGTCAGAAAATTCCTAATATTTGTATACTTATTAAGGACATGATGAAGACTCGCATTCGGGAGGTCCGGGTTCGATTCCCGGCGGGGGCAGATGTGGCTGGGACTTTTTCCTACTGCCTTTCGCCGAGAAACGGTAATTCCTGTACCGGCCATCTTGATTGAGGTTTTCCATGGTTTCCCTCAATTAATTCCAGATAAATATCGAGGTGGTTCCTTATTTGAGGCCATGGCCGATTACCTATCAAACTCCTAGTTCAAAAATTACCTACCTTATCCTAATTTCCTGTAATTCCTTCATTCGCCCATTGCTATTATATAAGTTGAAGTTAAATAAATGTAGAAAAAAAGGGGAGTGGTAAAATGAAAAATAGTAATGGTGCGAATGGCGTCTGTTATGACATAAAGTCGAGAAAAGGACGTTAAACGCATTATTATTATTATTATTATTAAGGACATGATAATACAATTACCCTGAAAATTTGAAGTCGATCAACCGTATATAATCCGAGATAAATTCAATTAAAAATTGGATAATTAACATTGATTGTATACGATCTCTGTAGTTCTGCACCAGTTTCTTATTTATATAAAAAAGAACTAACTGTCAGAAACTTTCCAAAAACTGACAGTCTTTCAATGCATTTGTTATGAGTTTAAAAAAAATAAGAAAACTTTTTTGACCGTCTAGTTATTTATAAATAACGGTTTAAAGTTCAACAATTTATAGAAAAGTATACATGCATATGAATACTGTATGGGTTACGTTTCCACGGGTAGTCTTGCGTACAAATTATGGATCACTTAGCTACAAGCTAGTATACTTTTGTGGCGCGTATAATCTATAACTTTTTGACAATATTGTACCACGACAACTACCTTAACTCCGAATCTGAAAAATGGATGTTTGTAATAGATTAACCATGGAAACGTCTGTTTTCAAGTTCTTTTAATGTTTGTTTCAGTATGTTTATACTTTTTAAAATGGTACGCAAAATAATTAAGCGCTAAGTGTACACGAGGCTTTAATAAGAACACGTGTAAGGGTCACAATCTTTTGTCTTTAGTGTCTAATAAATTTTTCAAAAGGAGATTCCACATAAACTATTCACTGTTTCACGTGTTCAAAAAAAAACTAATTTTAAAGCGTGGAACTTTTTTAAAGTCTTCGTCTTGCCAACATTTTTTAAATTTATTATCGTCCGCCTTTGTAGACAGCTAAAGTGATTACAGGTTAAGGGAAATCGCCACAGTCGTTTTGTGCCAAAACTCAAATTTGTGTATTTTTAATTATTTTAGTGAGATGACAAATGAGTTATACATGTGCTACGCATTTCAAAAGAAATTCAAAATATAAATATTGATAAATGTATTGTGAAATGAACGGGTAAAAGTATTAACGAGATTTTTTATCATATATATTAATAGATACGCTAAGGTTAAGATGTTTGCCTCCCTTTTTCGAAAAAACCACACGATTGCTCCACATAAATTTTATGTCATTTTATAGATAATTGCTTGCTCTACCGACATCAACAACTAAAAAAATTATTATTGCTTTTGTTTTTGTGAAATTATTAATTATTATAATTTTATATTATTATTATAATTATATTTCCAACGTCGTAAAAAACGTGTTCAAAGTTATTTTTACCAATAAAAAAATTTGTGCAATAGCTTATTAGTGTATTTGCCATAAGGCAACATACACTATTGGCGTCGGTCGGATGGCGGGACCTAGGGGTCGGACCAAAATTTCTCGACGTTTCATAACCTCCTAAACACTTTGGCACTATTTTTAAAAATGTTTATATATATATGTATATATATATATATATATATATATATTTATATACGTATATATATATATATATATATATATATATATGTGTACGCGCGATAACTTTCGAAAGAGTTAATTGATTTCAACGAAATTTGGGCCACGTGTTGAAACCCATCACCGCAAGAAGCCTATTTAAAATGGGCCTAATCGGGCTATTTTAAGGGTAGTTTTTAGGGGTTGAAAACTGTTTTTGGGCCCCAAAATACCGAAAAAATTCTCCGAATCGTTTCAAAATTGAAATTTAACCCTCTGGTAGTGATTAAAAAGTATCCCCACAATTTTAATAAAATCGGCCCGACAGGACCGGATTTACAAATTTTATGAAAACACTAGTTTGCAGATAGTGACTTATTTATTGAAGGGTGTATTTAATTCGGTGTAGACGTTAGATTGATAATAATATTACAATTAAGAAAAAAATGTTATTTTAAGGGGTGTATTAAGGGGTTAATTTTTTTATTTTGCCCAAAAACAAACTTAATTTCACATAATAAAAGTATAAAAACCACACGGCCCTATACAAGCAAATACACTATATTGTCGGCAGGGTTTTGGCACTGCGACCCGGGTTTTTTATTTATTTATTTCACGCAATAAGAAAAAAAACCCGGGTCGCAGTGCCAAAACCCTGCCGACAATATAGTGTATTTGCTTGTATAGGGCCGTGTGGTTTTATACTTTTATTATGTGAAATTAAGTTTGTTTTTGGGCAAAATAAAAAATTCAACCCCTCAATACAACCCTTAAAATAACATTTTTTTTCTTAATTGTAATATTATTATCAATCTAACGTCTACACCGAATTAAATACACCCTTCAATAAATAAGTCACTATCTGCAAACTAGTGTTTTCATAAAATTTGTAAATCCGGTCCTGTCAGGCCTATTTTATTAAAATTTTGAGGACACTTTTTAATTACTACCAGAAAGTTAAATTTCAATTTTGAAACGATTCGGAGAATTTTTTCGGTATTTTGGGGCCCAAAAACATTTTTCAACCCCTAAAAACTACCCTTAAAATAGCCCGATTAGGCCCATTTTAAATAGGCTTCTTGCGGTGATGCATTTCAACACATGGGCCAAATTTCGTTGAAATCAATTAACTCTTTCGAAAGTTATTGCGCGTATATATATATATATATATATACATATATATATAAACATTTTTAAAAATGGTGCCAAAGTGTTTAGGAGGTTAAGAAACGTCGAGAAATTTTGGTTCGATCCCTAGGTCCCGCCATCCGACCGACGCCAATAGTGTATGTTGCCATATGGCAAATACACTAATAACAATAGTTACGGTTTAGGCATTTTTATTTCACTTTTTATCGCAAGAGATTACACAAACACAGGCTGCTCAAATTTCGCGCGAAACATCTGATTATATTTGACAGATGACATTTGGCTAGTGTTGTTAGAAAAAAAATATTAATAGTGTTACTTATTGGCTTTGCAACAATGGTAGTGGAATTAAATAATAAAATCTCCGTGTGGTAGAAAAAAAATATTAAACTTCTGTCACCTACAAGTGACACTGGGAATTGAAGAGTTAATTCTGTCGGTTGAATGTAATTTCAAATGTACCTACTAATTTATTGTTGCCTTATTCCATACATTTATGTCAAAGGAATAAATAAACTATACTATACTATACTAAAAATCCGTATATTAGAAAAAAAAATCGATACTAGGCCGAGAAAACCACAGTTGATGGTTGTAAATAATAATGAAAGTTTTGAGAAGCAAATTTTGATATACTTTCTCTTTAAAGAAATGCTTTGATAAAAGAAACGTAATATTATTATAAAATACAAAAAACGCAACGAAGCTTCACAAAAATGGTTTCTTATACAAATCGCACTTAAGTAATATACAATTGAATTCAAGAAAATCGTTTGTAAAACTCGTATTTAATTCCACGTCGGCATTAAAAGAAAATCCCCAAACAGTTGCGGAAAATATAAAAACGGAAAATGTTACATTTCACCCACGTTTAAATAAATATAAATACATCGTATTAATCTCTACATAATACACGTGTAAAACAATGGCAATTTCCCAAATAAAAATTCGCAAGAGATTTTTTTAAAATGAATTGCAGAGGTGAAAAGCTTGACAAAAATGTAACGCAAACGGCTAATTTTAGAATCAAAAATTTCGTTTTCAAAGTGCTAAATAGCTATAGGCGCGCATATTCTAGGTAGTGACCAGCAATTGGATAATATTTGTTTGTTCTCAATATTGTTCACGTCCATTATAATTAATAAGTTTTTTTTTAATTTTTTAACGGGAAATTGGACAATTAAAATATAGTTAAACTAAATTAAAAAGTTGCGACGTTTCGTTAAATCTTTTTAACTTCTTCAGGCACAACTGAAATGATTAAAAATACAAATTAGTTAATGAAATAAATAAATTTTTTTAAATAGAATTGAAATAATACCTTTAACTAGTTAACCATAACATTAATATCTAAATTTTAATAATGTTATGGTTAACTAGTTAAAGGTATTATTTCAATTCTATATATATTTCATTAATTAATTTGTATTTTTAATCATTTCAGTTGTGCCTGAAGAAGTTAAAAAGATTTAACGAAACGTCGCAATTTTTTTTATTTAGTTTAACTATATTTTAACTGTCCAATTTCCCGTTAAAAAATTAAAAAAAAACTTATTAATTATAATGGACGTGAACAATATTGAGACCACAACATATTGTGGGTGTGACCTTCTTTAGCTCTGTTTCGCTCAAATCATCCCCACGTTTCAATTTTTGGCTGGTGCCCACTACGAGGCTAAAAGATGCTATTGCAAGGGTGCTGCTGTCAATTGATTACTCTAATTTTTGGAAATATTTTGAAGATTTAAAAAGGAAGAGTCACTTTAGGTTTGTGATGGAACAGTTTTGTGAAATAAGTACGAATAAGGTCATAGTGTGACATTGAAAACGTGTGTTTTTTTAGCACAATTAATGCCAAATTTTTACTAGTAAATCGTACATAAATTACAAAAGTCCATTAGACACCTAGATTTGTCCTTTATCTTCCTTATAGAGAAAGAATTGTTGCAGAATGTTGACGAATAAGTCTACAATCAGCTATTAGCCGAAGCTCTATTTTTGGCTTAAATTCAGAGCGTTCCGACAGCCTTAAGGTTTGCATCCCTGGCAGCCAAGCCCGCAGCCAGCTCCTAGTTACGACGCCATACTTTTATTCTAATGGTGTCGATTTTATACATCGTCAGATCTATCTCACTTGCTTTCATAAACAGATGTAAGACAAACTAGTCAAGTTCACGTTTAAGATTTAGCAGAACACGAATTGAGGGTGAACTGGTGAAGCGCTGTGAAAATACAGTTTGAAGACGCAAAAGTAGTGTGAGTTAGACGTGTGTACAGTCATAGACAAAATTCATACAAACTATAACATAATAATAGGCGAGAGTTCGATTAAAGACTTTGGTGACCACAGCGACGGTTAGGGATGTCGAAAAAATATCGATATTATTTGATATAATGATATATTTGGGCGATATTTAATATTTCGATATAAAATTCCGAGTATCGAAACCGATATTTTTGTAGGTACTACCGCGACCGACTATGGCCGTTTAATTATTCCGACAAATCGAAAACTTCACTGAAAAAGAAACATGTGTTTTTACATATGTTTTTGGAACATACTTTTAAGTGCGTTCTAAAAACAACAACAGTGAATAAAGCACATATCAAACACTTTTCTTTTTCACCGGATTTTTCGATTTTTTCGGAATAATAAACAGTCAAAATGTCTATTCATGCAATATTTCATTTCATTTCTACAATATCCAGAATATTTTTAATTATTTCGATTTACACCTCAATTCATGCTGTACCAACAATTTTCTGTCGAATGCCACCTCTGGCACGCATCCCATAGGTTCACCATCCCTGGCTTTATTAATTGTTCGATTAATATCTAAAACTATCTGCTCCTAAATGTTTTAGACATTTTATTAATAAACAAAAAAAAATTCTTATTCTTGTTTTTGATTGCAGATAAATATTTATTAGTTGATTTATTAGAAATAATGTCCGTTAATTGCTATTTGAGATTATATTAAGCTAGCCAATATGTATACTAAATTTCTTCGAATGCCAATGTCCTCTTTCAAATTGGACCGATATATCGATATTTAAAAAAAAATATATCGGTACCGATATCGATACTTGAAAAAAATATCGATACGATATATATCGATACTTTTTGGCACTTCCGATATCCTTAGCGACGGTTCTAGGATAATCGGGGCTCTATTTTTTGTTCAAGTAAGAATATAAGAAAAATGTATTTTCAAACAACTATCACCGTCGCGACTCTTAACCCGAATTTTATAACAGTATATTAGCTATACTTCGCTATAATTCTAACAATGCTATATTAGAAAACATTACTTTCAAATGAAGTTGGAATCGTAAGGAATTGGACAGTTTATGAAAAGAATTAACTTTGATTAATGAACGTTTCGTTGCTAATTGCACTTCCTCAGCAACTATATTTAAAAACAAACAACAAAATACAAAATATTACAATGACAGTTTTATATAGGTTATAAAGAATGTTTTTTAAAAAATGATGTCATCCCTTATTCTTATAATTCTATTGTTAATTTTGTTGATATTATTATCATCTTATGGTAAATTTTTTTCTCTTTCAATTTTATAAAAAAACCCGAGTCGCAGTGCCAAAACCCTGCCGACAATATAGTGTATTTGCTTGTATAGGGCCGTGTGGTTTTATACTGTTATTATAAGAAATTAAGTTTGTTTTTGGGCATAATAAAAAATTTAACCCCTTAATACACCCCTTAAAATAACATATTTTTCTTAATTGTAATATTATTATCAATCTAACGTCTACACCGAATTAAATACACCCTTCAAAAAAATAAATGTCACTATCTGCAAATTAGTGTTTTCAAAAAATTTGGAAGTCCGGTCCTGTTGGACCGATTTTATTAAAATTTTAGGGGCACTTTTTAATTGCTATTAAAGGGTTAAATTTCAATTTTGAAACGATTCTGAGATTTTTTTCAGTATTTTGGGGTCTAAAAACTTTTTTCAACCCCTAAAATTCACCCTTAATGTGATCCGATTGGGCCAATTTTAAATAGGCTTCGTGCGGTAATGGATTCCAACATGTGTGCCAAATTTCGTCAAAATTAATTGGTCCGACCCCTAGGTCCCGCCATCCGACCGACGCCAATAGTGTATGCTGCCATATGGCAAATACACTAAAAATACGAAACGTTCACCTTAATCAAAGTTAATTCTTTTCATAAACTGTCCAATTCCCTACGATTCCAACTTCATTAAAATTATGGACACGAATTTACCAACATTATTTTCAAACAACTGACACCGGGTTTAAGTCCCGACGGTTATTGAAAATATTTTTTTTTAATATAGCATTGTGAACAATGGATGTTTCTTAACAATTATAGCAAACTATAGCTGTTTGTTAATTATTTTGTATTTTACTGTACGTAGTTGAACATAGATTTTGTCTATAGATAGACGCGCAACCCATCGTGTTTTACGAGACATTTACTTTACTTCTTCGTCAGGCAAGAAGTTTCTATTCGCCATCTTTCGTAAGACATTACGTAAGAGTAATGAAATGCCTTATTTCTTACTTGACTAGAAAACGTTACCTATATAAACATTGCCTATAAAGTTTACTATATAGAGCAGCGTTTCCAAAACTACTACGTCTATTAATCCCTTAAAGATCCCCACCATTAAAATAAGACACATAAATTTTATTAAAGTGAAACTTTTGCGCCCACCAAAGTAAACTGAATTAATCTGCCGAAAAACTGCTATCACAATGGAATATTATCCAACAGACATCTTTAGTATGCAGTGTAAACAATATATAACTGTTTCCGGGCATTGTTCATACAGTTCGGCCGTCGTCGGTCAAACTGTATAGCTTTACGCACTAACAAACCTACGTTCCAAATTACTATAAAATCACCGTTTATCGGCCAGTGTTTAATACAATTCAGCTGTCGTCTGCATAGTTTTGACAAATTACACCAGAAATGACTCCACCAACTTGCGGGCCACCGTTTAGGAAACACCGGTATAGGGACGCTTTGACAAACGAGAAAATTTTACTATATAGTATTATCGGTAGGTTGGCTATTAAACGAAGAAAAGTTGATACAATACAATCAAATCACGTCGTATGAGAAAAAATGGTGGCCACTTCTAATAACAGCTGATCATTATTTATATTCTAGGTTATGTTCATATTTACAGTGAGGAGTTTGAATGTAAATAAAAAATTAACTAAAAGTTATTTCAAACAAACAATCGATAACCAAACATTTTCAATTGAACATCTTATTATAAATATTATCAGTAAATCATTAAAAGAAACAAAACACAACTGGCACGATTGAATAACAGTTAATTAAATCACTTGAGGATGACAAAGATAGCGGCCATTTTGTTTATAATCTAGATTGTAGATTTTGTTTTATTATTTTTAAGACGTTTGAATTTAAGTAGAAAAATAACGGATAGCAGTTATTTAAAGCGATCAACAATGACTTATAAAAACAAAAGGTTAAACCTAAAACTGCGAGCAGGTTATCAGATTTTAGGTTATGTTATATTAATTATTTAAATTTAAAAGTAAATATGAAATTAATTAAACAAATAACGTAACGATATATAGGCAGCCATTAAAAATACGATACAGGAAAAAATAATAATTTGTGAGCAATATAAGCTTTTTCAAACCAAGAAGCTTTATGCCCCCTTAGAAAAATGGTGAACTAATACTACAGGAAAATTCAAAAGTGAACAACCATTATACATAGCAAATATAACTTCTCAACTAAGACTAATAAATATTACAGTGGCTATAAAAAGTTCTTAAAATTTTTCGAATAACAATTTTATCTATATAGGAATAAGTAAGTAAGTAAGTAAGTAATAGGTTTTCATGCTTCATAAAACGGGGCAGGTTACAGATTTTTAATACAATTCTATTCTATAACAAATTTTAGTTTCAAAAAGATTACTTTTAAAATAACTGGCGTCTTAAGAAGAAATTTTAAAAAATAATGAAACAAATTTTTACTGTTTTTAAAATTCTACTGCAGCCAAAATCAGTATAGTAATTTTATTTTATTATTAAAACACAATACCATGATTATCTGTACTAAAAGTGACAGAAATGTAACCATGGAACGAGCTCGGCTATTCTGAACCTTTAAAAATACACGGTTGAATACATTGCCGTCATTTTAGTATAGATAATTGAAGTATTAATGTTCGGTTGCAGAAAGAGTTGTCAACAAATCTGATTTGACAATGGCCTTAGATAGGTATATATTTGTCCGCATGAAAAGCATAGTAGAATTTTAAATAGACCCTGCTCGAAAAATAATTGTTCGATTGAAACAATATTTCCCTTAAATTGTGTATACATGTATTTAACATCGTTTTTTGTACAATTTACACTTCGAAACAATTTTTTTCGACGCATTTTGATCGAAATTCAGCTTGAAAAGTGATATTTTTTTATGTAGATCAAGCATTTGTTTTTGTGTGAGTACAATGTTCTAAATAACAGGGAGTTTCATAACGACATTAGATTGCTCCTGCATATATAATAATAATAATAATAATGCGTTTAACGTCCGCTTCTCGACTTTATGTCATAACACACGCCATTCGCACCATTACTATTTTTTCATCTACCACTTCCCGTTATTTCTACATTTTTTTACAACTTCAACTAATGTAATAGCAATGGGCAAATGAAGGAATTATAGGAAATTAGGATAAGGTAGGTAATTTTTGAACTAGGAGTTTGATAGGTAATCGGCCATGGCCTCAAATAAGGAACCATCTCGATATTTATCTGGAATTGAGGGAAACCATGGAAAACCTCAATCAAGATGGCCGGTACAGGAATTACCGTTTCTCGGCGAGACGCAGTAGGAAAAAGTCCCAGCCACATCTGCCCCCGCCGGGATTCGAACCCGCTCCAGCGGGTCACAATCTAAGGTCATTGTCAAATAAAAATTTTTGACAATACTTTCTGCAACCCAGCATAAATGCGGTACGTTTAAAAATAAAATAAATTCGCTAGATATTATAAGCAAGACTTCTAATTCTATAATAAAAAAATTGAACTAAAAAACAAAAAATGTATGGTACAAAAATTACGATTCGAATAAAACAATTCTATTAGTAATGAAAAATTTAATTTTTTCTGAATGCGACTTACCAACCCAGTAACCTTGGGTTCATTACTTCAAGGGTAACGCTAAAAGTATACAAACAAAATTTTTAGAACACTTCTTGACCACATTATTACAAAACAACACTCTTTTTCCAACTGATCTATACTCAAATAAAATATAACAATAGGGACATGACTCAAAATCATGAAGAATATTTATAATTTTACGCGCGTCATCCAAAATTTTTTAAGCTTTCAGACATGCCATTTTATGCAATGTACATACATAAAATAGTCTAACGACTTGGCACAATTTATTGCAAACCTATTAGAGTCCAAAATTTAAATACTTAGATTATTTTCCACTTAATGAAAATACTACTAAAAGCCAATTCAGACTAGCCGTTCTCGGTTACGATTCACCGGTCCGGCGGTTGGGAGCTCGACCAATCAGGGCGTAGTCGTTCCCGATTGCGGTTCGGTTCGAGCGTTTAGGTGCAGCTCTAATTTCAACCGGACCGTTCGCGACCGCAGCCAATGAGAACGCTTGCTGGAGTCACGTGACTAGCCAGCTGTTTTTGTTGACGTTTAACTACACATCAAACGTCAAATCATATTTCGAAATTGCGCATGCGCACCGAGAATAATCGTAGAACCGAATCGGGATAGTATGAGCAGCCTAGATTAATCGAAAACCGAACCGAACCGGTGAATCGTAACCGAGAACGGCTAGTCTGAATTGGCTTTAATGATCGAGATATCCAAGATACTAGAAACTAAGGTTGGGCGTTGGCATTGTTGAAGGTGTGGCTTAATTAGCGAGACGCGAGAGAGGGCGGGGAAAGTAAACTTGTGCCGTCACATGGAGTCTTTTTCAAACAGTTGGAATAACAATAATTGAAAAACCAAGCCATGGACATCAGTGACGTAAGCAATCGACTCAATAAAGTCCAAAATTTAAATACTTAGATTATTTTCCACTTAATGAAAATACTAATAATGATAGAGATCCGCAAGGTTACTAGAAACTAAGGTTGGACCTTAACATTGTTGAAGGTGTGCCTAGGCGAGACGCGTGAGAGGGCGGGGGAAATAAGCTTGTGCCGTCACATGGAGTCTTTTCCAAACAATTGAGACAACAATAACTGAAATACCAAAACCATGAACAGCGCTGACGTAAGCAATCGACTCAACCAATCACAGCCGTGACCATGTTTATAGCCTCTTACGCCCAACCTTCTAGTATTCTAGTAACCTTGAGAGATACCTACGTTATGATAATAAGGATAACGTTGAAAATACTAAAAAAATTATTTCGATATCTTTAAATTCAACGAAGATATTCATACAAAATATATGTGGGCCTCAAACGAGACAGATCGATGTCTGGTCGGTAATTATGACGTACCGTGGCACGAGGTGTCATTTTACTAGTTATAGCAATCTAATAAATAATAACATGTAAGTCATGAAAGTATTCAGATGTATCAAACTTTTGAATTTACATGGGATTATTTATACATATATTTCTCTGTTGCCTTTATGACTCGCATTATTAGTTACAATAAATATGACACTTGTGCCGCGCGACATCATCCGTAATGAGAACGACAATGCATGAGAATAGTCAAATTTAAACTTTGGAGTAGCGAAGCTTTGTTATTTTTAAAGATATTACAAACATTGTTTAGCCATTATGGGTACAAAATTATTTCCATTTTATTTACTTTTCTAATTACAGAACCCTGAAAATGTGAAAAGACGGCAGCAACAGGCTAAATACAAAATGTTTGGCTCAAATGCAGACAGGTTGTCAGTCGTGTTGCACACAAAAATGACGTGTCGCGAATTTTTTTTAATCTACAAGCAGTCGCTTAAAACAACTTCTTAAAATCAAATTAGATCATATTATTAAATCATATTAGAAATATGAAAATACATACATTTTAAAGAAGGCACTAAACTGACTAATTTTACGAGAATTTTTTTTTCTTAGTTGATCAAAAATATGAGAATCAGTTTATTTACTACTAGCAGAAAGTTGAAATTCCTGCACTGCGCGACATGATGCCCGGGGCAATGCCGCGGGCATCATGCTGCGCAGTTCAGGGCTTTAAACTTTCTGCCCGTGTGATGTATAATATTTTTCTTTATACCCGGTCGGAAGTACATACTTTCAGCATTATAGGTATAAAAAGACTAGTAACTTTCAAGTGACCAATTTTGAGGTTATACGCAATAACAACTGTTAGCTACTACTGGCTGGTGACAGCCTCATATATCAGTATGCACAAGGAAACGCTTTCGTCCCGCTGTTCCTTTCATTCGGCTTGCTGTTATAGATGGCGTGCGAGTAATTTCAGCATAAATATTATTATCTGCCTCAAAAATCTAAGCCGAAAGTACGTATACTTTCGATCGGGTATAAAAACAAAATCGTTTTTGTGTGATACGCGAACATAATATAGATACAAATTATAGCGAAAGTTCAATAATTATGTTATGGAAAAGTAAGAATCAACATGAAATAAATTGCGATAGCACTCACCTTTTCCGTCTGACCTTCTTTTCCGGTTCACCATCTACAGCGCTCATCAATTGTTCAGGATCATCAGAATGTTCCGGTATGACGTCAGAAACTCCCATCGTAAACTGTACTCGTTTGTCGTTAGCACTCGGCGACCCGAACAGCGGACTGTCGATCGCTTCGTACGCCGGCGGTTCTGACGCCGAACTCAGAATATCGTCTTCGGGTAAGTTCGTGTCGGATAACGTACCGATACTGAATACGCCCGGTGCTTCGGGCGTAATCGGTGTGTTCGGAGCTGTCGGTGTTGTTGCAGCCGATGACGTCGCCAGCGACGGATTATTGCTGTCGGTGTTACGAACTGTTACGGGGCTCTGTTCGGTTTCGGATTCGCTAAGCTGAGGCGAAGTCACACGACGTTTCATCATCGATCGAGAATGGAGCGATTTCAACGGAACGTGCATATGAGGATAGCTCTTTTTGCGATGAACTGCAAACAAATAAACAACAACATATTATTAAGGACGCTTGCGAAATACAATAGCATATACTACAATATAAGGAAGCACGTCAAATGTTTTAACGTGTGCTTCCCAATCAAACAATATTGCTTTCAAATAATTTGTAACCTGATTATTTTAATTTGTACCTATTTGTAACCAACTTTTTTAATTTGTAATCGAACCGTTCCGGAGTTATGACCGGTTTCTCAATGGGGGGTTAACTTCACATAGCCCCTTCATGTCAGCAACAATTTGTAACCTTAATATTTTAATTTGTATAACCAACTTTTTAGAATTTGTAACCAAACCGTTCCCGATATATGAGCGATTTCTCGATTCAAACAATGATTGTCGCACGTTGTTGACTGAATTGACAAAAAGAACTCGAGAACAATTTGGTTACAAATTTTAAACAGTTGGTTTCAAAAAGTAGCAAATTAAAATATTAAGGTTACAAACTGTTCCAGATAAATGTCGTGAAACTTATTTGCTTAAGGTAGTTATCGTGGTACAATATTGTCAAAAAGTTATAGATTATACGCGCCACAAAAGTATAGTGTAGCTAAGTGATCCATAATTTGTACGCAAGACTGTAACCCATACAGTATTCATATGCATGTATACTTTTCTATAAATTGTTGAACTTTAAACCGTTATTTATAAATAATTAGACGGACAACATTTTTTTCTTATTTTTTTTAAAAGTTTCTGACAGTTAGTTCTTTTTTTATAAATAAGAAACTGGTTCAGAACTACAGAGATCGTATACAATCAATGTTAATTATCCAATTTTTAATTGAATTTATCTCGGATTATATACGGTCGATCGACTTCAAATTTTCAGGATAATTCTATTATCATGTTCTTAATAAGTATACAAAAATTAAGAATTTTCTGACGGTGTGCCTTAACCACGACAACTACCTTAATCACGGCTAATAAAAACAGTAATAAAACGAATTTTGTGACCACAGTTCGAAATTTCCCGAGAGTATATTTTACAATCTGAGGGATCACCTTATGGCTTAACTTCACCTAGAACGCAATATTCACTTATGAATGTCAGGAATTTAAGAAAGTTCATAAATTCACATAATTATTTATTTGTTTTTACAAGAATATCCCCTAACTTATTCGCACAACACTAATTCAATTATAAAATTGGAGCAACTTGAAGACGTGGTCCAGGACTGCAAACGAAATTTTCGGGTTTTACTAATTTTAGTTTTGGAAATGTTAAATCAGTCAATTTCAAAGACTTTGAACATACATAAATTTGTTGTCTCAAATGACATATAAATATCATATTTTGTAGAATTGTGATATATATAAAAGCATAGAAAAGAAGTTGGTTGGATAACATTTTTGAATATTTTTCAATAGGTAATTCGTACGCTCTATTAAAGAACCTATTTCGTCGTATATAATAACATTCAAAAGGTTCACATAAGATATACGCAAAAAAGCATGATCTATTTTCGGGACAACAACAAAAAATGTATTTTTTTATAACAAACACACTCAGGTCTAAAAAAAAAACGTTCATCGCAATAATTCTGATTAAGTTTTAGGCGTATTAATTTTTCTATTTTTAGTCTGATTTTAGTAAATTTTTTAGAGATCAGTAAGTATAACTATTAATTTTAACAGGCCTGTACAAATTTTAAGTGAATTTGGTTTTTGACATATTATACAAAGATAATCCAAATGTTTTACCATCCCAAGCCACTAGCGGGAATGGTACTAATTTGGGTCAAAATATACTTTTCAAAATTTTACAATATTTTTTCGTTTTGTGGTCCCCCGAATTCAAAAAACATATTTTTTGAAAAAGTCTGTGCGTCTGTTAGTCTGAGATCACGGTACAAGTCAAACGGATGAGCGGATTGAAACCAAATTTTGGGAGGATATTTAAGATGCAATTAATATGAAGAGCGCTATTGTTTTTGAGGAGAATCGATGCACGCGCAGAAGAGATATATGCTATAATGTTGTTTTTTTTTGTATAATTTGTATACTTTTTGTAACGGTTCATTATTCTATTTTTTTCCATGAAAGTTTCGTAGTAAACTTCTTTTTCCAAACTTCATAGTTTTGGCAATATTTTGAAAATAAAAAAATCAGATGTTCTTTTGTTCTGCCAAAAATAAATTAGTTAGGTCGCTTTGGTTAATTTTTACATGTAAAACCATATTATATAACCATGAAAATTAATAGCAAATTTCATAATATTTATTACTAGTCGTTACCCGCGTCACCGCACGCTTTAAACGAAATTTTATTTTATTTATTATAATATATCAAATGTCAATACTTTTGAAACTGGAATGGTCCTGTCACTCAATTGGTTGGAATTTTTTTGCCTAATTCTAAAACACCCTGTAAAATAACTGGATGGTAGAATTATTTCAAAACGCGTTTTCATTAAGTGCTGAACCGTTTATTTGCTTTTTAAAGTATTCATTAAAAAATAAACTAAAAAGCATAAATAAGACCTTCAGTATGTCAACAAGAAAGAAATTCCTGCCAAGAAATGAAATACATTTTCCAACAAATTAGGCTCATTAGTGTTTATAAATGCTCTTTTCTCGATATATATGTATAACTTGCGCTTTCCATGTTTGCATTTTCCTCTCATACATTTTCGCAATTTCCGCACCCTTTTCTTCAACTAGTCGACAAGTAATCGCTTACCATCATCTCTGTTGGACATTAAATTCGAATTAATGTTGCGCAAAAAATAACGTCGCCCGTTTATTTCTGTGGTTAAATGGTAAAATCACTTATGGCGAAAGTTAAGTAATATTTTCAGATAGGATTTTTAATTTTATCTACACTAATATTATAAAGAGAAAAGATTTGTATTTTTGTGTGTGTGTATGTTTGAAATGAATAAACTCAAAAACTACTGTGCCGATTTACAAAATTCTTTCTCCATTAGAAAGCTACATTCACCCTGAGTAACATAGGTTACATTTATTGCTAGAAAATATTAGGGGTCCTTACTAAAACTTTAGTAACGTAACACAAGGTGTAAAAAAAATGCCATAAAACATCTTTCGTCGCATGCGCTGCGGAAACTATTGATGATAGAACAAAAGTATGTTCTACAATATTAAAGAACATATCAATAACTACAAAAAACTTCGCAATACTATATGCCCAACTATTTTCGTTATGTCACAATACTTTTTACATTTTAATAATCTATATAGATAAAAGACGATGTATATGTAATCTTTGAACTCCAAACGGGTAGACCATTTTTGATGAAATTTTTAGACAATCTTTAGATTAGCCCAGCGGGTGATCTTCTGAAGTTTGGAAACGATTGGATCAACAGAATTTTTTAAATTTCTTTTGGGAAATAAGATTTTTCTTTGATTTTTGAACATTCGCAACTAAAAGCGATTGAATTCGCGCAAATTCAATACACATTGAGAATTTAATGATAATGATTCTCATCTTTTATATCCTATATATTACATTTACACCCGGGCGAAGCCGGACTGGGCCGCGAGTTTCATATAAGGTAAAAATTTGCTCTCGCATGATGTGGAAAACCCGTTACAAATTGCTTTATTATGTAAAGCTGGTTGTTCACCTATAAAAACACCTAGGTCAAAAATTACCTACCTTATCCTAATTTCCTATAATTCTTTCATCGCCCATTGCTATTACTTACTAAGCTCAAGCTTTAAAAGTGTTTTTATTACATTTAAAATTAGTTTTTTAGCATTGTAGTAAAAATTGAGTTACTACAAATTTCTTTACAGAGAGAGTATTTCTTCCTCAGCTAAGAAATAGGAAACCTTTTTCTCATCCATGGATAAAATTTAATTCATTGATCTTATAAAAACGGTCTACCGGACGTAGAAATAAATTGAGCAGTTTGAAACTATAAAAAACAAACATATAAAAAGTTTTTCTCATGTTGACAAAAAAAATGATAGGAACAAACATTCAGCAAAATGTTTCAGACCATAAAAAACAGAATAATTCACATTTGAGGTATAAATTCGCAAATGTCAAAATGGATGTTGGTATATCTGTTTAAGATTAATAGACGTCGACACCGTTTGACCGATCACCATGAAAGTTGACACTAGAGTTGGGTAACTCAGAACCGGTTCAAAGAGCCGACTCCGACAGAAGATCCGTGAGAGCCGACTCACTTTATTTTGATCCGACGGATCAACGGATCCGCATAACTCAGTGAAACACTTAACACACAGAAGCACATTTTACACTTACGTATCAGTTCTTGCTTTGATGCATCTGTCAGCTCAAATTACTCATGCATCACGTGTTTGGCTATGCATTCTTGATTCTGTACTGGTCGTGATATGATTGACTGAACTAGGTAACTCAGTGGCAGACTGCAGTAACATATTCAGAACTCGGCTCTTTTTGAACCGGTTCAGTGAGCCGGCTCACATACAGGATCCAGATGCAAAGATGCAGATCACTAAAAAGACCCGTTTTTCCCATCTCTATAGTTGACACATATATGTACTTTTTCATGGAGGATGTTTTTAAGCTATGCACTTTGTTGTAACTCTCCAAATATGGTTGTTGCTGCAGGGTTTTTATCTCATTCGCATGCAGAGCCGCGGGTAGCGGCTAGTCTAATATATAAAAGAAAGTCGTATGTGTCAGCTTAAATTACGAGAACTACTAACCGGATTTGAATGCGGTTTTCACATTTCGATATATTATTGCGTGAGGTAGGTTTAAATCTATAATAACTGGCCTGCCCGGTCTCGTCATGGTAAAAAATCGGATTAAATTCGCTATACTGATCCGATTTGAATGCTGTTTTTAACAGAAAACAGTATCACGAGTAATTGGAATAATGAAAATAAATCAATTTAAACACTCATGGGTTGCAACGTTTCGTCTTTTCTTTAATTAAGACTTTTTCAAGCTCTCAATATGCTTAAATGACAGTAAAACTATGATATAATATGCAATTTAGCATTACAAAAAACAATTATAAAAATTGAAAATTTATTTTCATTATTCCAATTACCCGTGATACTGTTTTCTATTATAACATATATCTGGAATTGAACTTTAAAGCTGTTTTTAACATTCGACAGTTTGAGTAAAATGTACGTGTATAGGCCCAGAATCACCCGAGCTCAATTCAGATTGATCATAAATTGAAGATGGACCGCAATGTATAATTATTTGAGCGAAAGAGCGAAGCAAGTGAGTAAGGTATTAACGCTATTGAACGAGCGAAGGGAATGAGATCCCGCAATTAAACAACTTATTTAAAGAGAGTCTTGGGATAACAAATTTTAATTTACACGGACGAAGCCGCGCTGGGTCGTTAGTTTATTTATATCTCCAAATATTCAAACACTGATTCAGTAGTACTTAAAATGGAAGCGTGCCAAAACTCATAAAATTTTACTACACTAGACGGTTCGGTGCCTTTATCACCTAAATCAGCGGGATTCAAACTATTTATATATAGGTATAATAGAGACTCGATTATCCGACACCTTGAATTTAAATGTAACTAAATTAAAAAAGACTTTAAAAAACATTCTTCTTAATAAAGTAATATACAGCTTGAGTGAATACTACGAAATAAATTTTAATGAATTATTTTAAAGTAATGTATTATTATATAACTATTTTTGACGCATTCTATGCCATTTTCAGTGGTAAAATCGAATAAAGTTATATTATTATTATTATGTACAGCGAAAGTGTGCACATTTCTTAAGTATAGGTTCCTAGCTTTGTGCCGCATTACGTTTAAAAAAAGTGGTGCAGCAGATGTTATACTTCTTTACCGTGATTGCGATAATTGATATTCAATTTTCGTTAAAGATGTACATTGATAAAATAAAATAGAATGTCTAGGGAGACGATAAATATAGCTGGAAAAACATTCTTAAACACATGTTGGGTTATGTTTGTGGTCTTATAATTTATATAAATTTTTTTACCTTTGTTCCATTTTCAAAAGTAACATTTTTAGTGCCCGCATAAAAAAACTTTTTAACTATTAAAGGGTTTTGTACTGTTGCATCCATAACTTGAAAAATACAAGTTTTGAGGTTATTTAACTGTCAAAAGTTGTTAACAACATTATAGCTTTCAAGAAGTTCCGTCCGATGTCGCCATTATAACCTACTTTGTTGTTTTATGAAATAACTATTTTGACGTTATCAGAAATAATTTCCACAACATATTCATATGGCATGCTACGTACTCAACTTCAGCATCAGAGAATATTTTACCCTCAGTGTACCAAAAGAAGTATAACTGCAAAAAAATACGGAAGGTTCTTAACATCAAGTATGAGGCAAATTATTTTAGATAGGAAGTGTCGCCAACTGTTTAAAAACTGTCCCCCTAAAGCAATTTCAAAACCCACTAAATTCAAACCAAAACTTCCCAAAACCGGACCAACTACTTATTAATTTCAATATAATTAAATAAATTAAAATAGTTATTTAGTATTGGTTCGGGTTCAAATCCCGGCGGAGGCAGATGTGGCTGGGATTTTTTCCTACTACCTCTCGCCGAGAAACGGTAATTCCTGTACCGGCCATCTTGATTGAGGTTTTTCATGGTTTCCTTCAATTAATTCCAGATAAATATCGAGATGGTTCCTTATTTGAGGCCATGGCCGATTACCTATCAAACTCCTAGTTCAAAAATTACCTACCTTATCCTAATTTCCTATAATTCCTTCATTCGCCTATTGCTATTACATAAGTTGAAGTTGTAAAAAATGTAGCAAATAACGGGAAGTGGTAATTGAAAAAATAGTAATGGTGCGAATGTCGTCTGTTATGACATAAAGTCGAGAAACGGACGTTAAACGCATTATTATTATTATTACTATTATTTAGTATTGGTTCAATTAAAACTAATACCATATTTTAGAAAAATTAAGTTAATTAAATATCTATAATTATTCAAGAAGTAATCAGAAAAATATAATTTCAGAAACTACGTTTAGTACTACTAAGCCTTGAATAACGTAAATAAGATTTTATGCCTAAAAATACCCCCAAAGAACTCCCTATATACTTTTTTTCCCGGAGTTGGCAACACTGACCATAGGGCACAACCTACTCAGTCTATGGGTACAGCCGCGAGTAGAAGCTAGTTCACTATAAATTTCCAAACAATTTGCATGTATACACATAAAATGTAATTTATTTTTTCTCTTTGATCATTTGAAACTGGTGCTTTTTTATAGTCACTCCTTCTCATGCCTAGCTTCCGATCAATCGTGTTTATTTCATCTCTACAAATCGATTATCTGCAATAAAAAAAGACCTCAAACATTTATCCACTCTAATAATATGGCGTCTTTTAAATTTATCGTAGCACTCATTCTTGTTTTTCACTGAATGTTTTAAAATTGTAGAGGTTTTCCAAATAACTACAAAAAATTGTTGAGCAAGTACTTATATACGCGCGTAATTGAGTTCGCATACTTATGAACGAAATTATACTTCTTTGGCCCTGATTAAAAACATATTTCTGATTTGCATGCAAATAATTTATTGGAATAAATAATAAAAGAACAGAAATGTGATTAGCATCTGGATCCCGTATGTGAGCCGGCTCACTAAACCGGTTCAAAAAAAGCCGAGTTCTGAATATGTTACTGCAGTCTGCCACCGAGTTACCTAGTTCAGTCAATCATATCACGACCTGTATAGAATCAAGAATGCATAGCCAAACATGTGATGCATGAATCATTTGAGCTGCCAGATGCATCAAAGCAAGAACTGATACGTAAGTGTAAAATGTGCTTCTGTGTGTTAAGTGTTTTACTGAGTTACGCGGATCCGTTATCCGTCGGCTCAAAAAAAAGTGAGTCGGCTCTCACGGATTCTGTCGGAGTCGGCTCTTTGAACCGGTTCAGATCTGAGTTACACAACTCTATTCTATAACTTCATCCTGTTAAGTTTGATGTTACAGCGTAGTGTTACAGTGTTGCGCGCGCATCATAAACATTCATTACGTTTGTTCATAACGCGCCAGAAAAAGTAGAGCTTCAAAAATATCAATAAACAAACATAAAAAATACAACAGAATTGAAAATCTCTCCTTCTTTTTTTGAAGTTGGTTAAAAAGCCGGAAAATAGTTGAACAAACCTTCGAATTTTATTGGTAACTCTATGTTTCGTGTAAACGAAACGAGAAATTTCGAGATTAACAATTCTTCTCGGGTCGTATTTCGAGCTGAGATCAACATTGAATTATCGCGACGCCATTGTAACATGTTTCTGGGCTTTGAACATTTGCCAAGTAGTTGACAACATCAAATTGTTCTCACTTGGCATACAACGCGACGTTTTGTATACACGAGATAATCAAATTAATATGTGCAAATGTACGTTAAAGTAATTTACAATGCTTGCGTCAGACCGGCGGTGTATCAATTTATAAAAAATCTAATACTTAATTTGACAACTAGGACTGAATGAACATTTTTTTTTGTATAAACAGTTTCTCATTCATTCTTAGTTGTAAATTTATCTTTTTGATCGATATATATTATTTCCCAAAGATGTTTTTTGCCGGTAGATTTAAAAAGGAAGAGTCACTTTAGGTTTGTGATGGAACAATTTTGGGAAATAAGTACGAGTAAGGTCGTAGTGTGACATTGAAAACGTGTGTTTTTTTGGCACAATTAATGCCAACTTTTTTCTAGTAAATCGTACATAAATAACAAAAGTAGTCCATTAAAGACCTAGATTTGTCCTTTACTTTCCTTATAGAGAAAGAATTTTTACAGAATGTTGACGAATAAGTCTACAATCAGTTGAAAGCCGAAGTTCTATTTTGGGCTTAAATTCAGAGCGTTCCGACAGCCTTAACAAACGCTATCACACTACCCGTAAGAAAATCCCCACTAGTTAATTGTAAATGTAGAGCTATTATGAAAATTTAAGTAAATAGCACCCCTCGCTTTTTACAGTAAAGCTAATTTTGTTGTCAAATTATTTCGCATATTTTAGTTCATAAAAGCGTGTTGTTTTAGCTTTCTTAAACTCTAATTTTTTATGTAATAGAATAATATAAAACAATAATATAATATATTATGACCGTATGACGAATGGGGAAACTGGGATTGATACTTTCAACATCGGCTAGACCAGCCTTTCCCAAAGTGGGCGATAACGCCCTCTTGTGGGCGCTGCAGGTCTAAAGGGGGACGGTAAGAGACCCAGAAAAAAATGGGGGCGTTGTGTAGAGGCTTGGGGAGCGATTTGTAATTTCATCTAGCTAGGAGGACTCTTAGACACCGACTGAGCTCTCGACTCGAGAGGAAATAAAAATCGAGTTCAAAAATGGCTACCAAGAATTTTGGCTACAATAACTGATCCCGCAATTGTACCCTGGATTGTGGTCAATTGTTCAACGATTCTTGATAGCATTCCCATCGTCATATTTGTGTGAACGTGGATTTGGTGCTATGGCAACGCTGATTACTAAAAAGAGAATTCGTTTGCATGTTACCGAACGTGGCGACTTGCGGCTGTTCTTGAGTAAATTGGAACCTGATATCAACAAACTTATTAAACAGCATCAGATTCATCCTTCACATTAGTTTTTATATAAGAATCGATTATGTTTGTTTTATTTTGAATAAAAGATACTCTGTCTGAATACTATAAAGTTGCGTTTCAATAACCATTCTCATTGGCAGGTGTAGCCCGTAAGAGTTAACTTGAGACCTGACCGCCGTTGTGTACTACCTACTGCGCTCAGGTCTCAAGTTAACTCTTGCGGGTTAGAGTAAAAGTCTCGTTTCGAATGAATGTTTAATCTCCGCTAATATAGCTCACAATAATTAATTAGTTTAATTTGAAGTTACAGTGGTTTTTAAGTAGGTGAAAAAATGGGGGCGCTAAAAATAATTTATTCTCAAAGTGGGCAGTAGACAAAATAAGTTTGGAAACCCCTGGCTAGACGCAAATCTATTTTTTTACTATTTTAGAATTAAAAATAACTTTAGGTTTCTAAAGCCTACTTTTGTGTTCCGCTTAATGCATTCATAAATCATGCAATATTGTTCATCCCCAGAGTATAGTCTAAGCCTTCTATTGTCGCACTTTAATAATGAGAAAACGTCACTCCCTCCCCGTCCCCACCTATCCCAGAGCTCATTCCAGTAAAGAAGTGTCCCATTACTGTGCGTTATATTAACTCTTTTCTTTAGAGCTAACGTAAGCATTATACTTCATAAAACATGATATGAGTACTACTTCCTGTAAAAATAACTAAATTTGAAACGTTACCAATCTTTTTGAACATTATTTAATTAATTTTAAATACAATGTGTGTTCAATATTATAAATTTTTAAACATAAATCATTTGATTGATTATTTCATTTATTAGTTATGAGCCTGACGAAGACTAAATAAAGTAGTCGAAACGTAGCAAGATTAACAATAACACGATTGTTTTGTATTATTAATCCAAATACCTGCGATTTATTATTGAATTCCTGTATAGCTTTTACTGGCGGCTTCGCTCGCGTTAACGTGTTTATTTCAGCTACTGATATTCCGCATTTAATAGCGAGCAGCTCATTCCTACTCGTTTAAAAAACAGCTGCTTTTTACGCGTGTCTAACGGTCGCAAAATGACCCATTTAATACGAGTGCTGTAAAGTGGCGTAAAGTTAAATTAAACGTAGTCTTAGTAAATCATAATCTAATCGTATGAGGATTGAACGCAGCCTACAATTTAGGAGATATTTTTCAAAAATGAGCTATCATAAATTTTGAAAATTAGGTGAAAATTAGCTATCTACACTAATATTATCAAGCTGAAGAGTTTGTTTGTTTGGTTGGTTGAAGGCGCAAATCTCAGGATAACTGATTCGAATTGAAAAATTATTTTTGTGTTGGATAGTGCATTTATAATATCACGCTATGACCAATAGGAGCGGAGCGTCAATGAAGAATGTTGCAAAAACGGGAAAATTATTCTATAAGAAAAACCACTGCACCATAATACGTCTTAATTCGGGCAAAGCCAAACCGGCCGCTAGTTTTATATATAGTGCAATTCAATGGTAAATATAGTAACCTATTGTGTCATAGTTTGTTACTCATATTAAATGTCTTACCTTTTGAAAATATACTTGAAGACGAACTCAAAACTAGTTACTTTATACGGATTGTACAAAAAATGTAGTATATATCTCGGACGTAATGATAATATGACACGTGTGATTGTTAACACTCGTTTGTTTTTAACGTCACATATTCGTGTAATATAATTATTTCCATCCTAGATATATGAAATAGTATTTTTTTTGTTAGATATACAAGAAAAAAAACAAACTACAAAAAAACAACGTACACAAAATAAAAACAAACCCGGGTCGCAGTGCCAAAACCCTGCCGACAATATAGTGTATTTGCTAATGTAGGCCGTGTGGCTTTATTATGCAAACTTAAGTTGGATTTTGGGCAAAATAAAAAATTTAACTCCTTAATACAACCCTTAAATTTACATTTTTTTCTTAAATGCAGTATTATTGTCGATCGAACGTCTACACCAAATTAAATACACCCTTCAGTAAATAAGTCACTATCTACAAACTAGTATTTTCAAAAAAATTGTAAAACCGGTCCTGTCGGGCCGATTTTATTAAAATTTTAGGAGCACTTTTTAATTACTATTAAAGGGTCAAATTTCAATTTTGAAACGATTCTGAGAATTTTTTAGGTATTTTTGGGCCCAAAAACTTTTTTCAACCCCTAAAAACTACCCTTCAAATGGTCCGATTGGGCCCATTTTAAATAGGGTTCTTGCAGTAGTGGATTTCAACATGTGGGCAAAATTTCGTAAAAATCAATTAACTCTTTCGAAAGTTATAGCACACACACACACACATTTATTTATATATATATATATATATATATATATATATATATATATATATATAAATACATATATATATAAACATTTTTAAAAATAGTGCCAAAGTGTTTAGGAGGTTATGAAACGTCGAGAAATTTTGGTCCGCGACCCCTAGGTCCCGCCATCCGACCAACGCCAATAGTGTATGTTGCCTTATGGCAAATACACTAATAAACAGTGGTACATCAGCTTGAAGTACAAAAAAGTATTTGTATGGAGTTGAAAATGTTATGGTTTGTGAATTATCGTGAGCAAATAAACGACGCGTAATAATTATCTCTTAATTTAATAAAAAAAAAAATGTAATAAACCATTTTACCTCAAATTACGGAAAAACAGACACATATTTTTAATACTAATGATGTTCAAACAAGAAAACAAAACAATATATTAGTACTGGATATTTTCCAGCGTCCGCTTTTAAAAAGTTAATTAAGAAAAAAATTAATTAGACCATTATGAACATAAAAACAGAAAACCAAATTCAGTGTACATAATTTTGTTAAAAAAAAACCACTAATTAAAATTATTAAACATTATGAGGTTAGAGCAGACCATATTATTGCCTTTTAATTTCGAAAACCAGAATTGTTGAAAATATAGCAATGTTTTTCTGTAAATTATACAGTCGATTTTCGATAATTTGACACTCGTTAATCTGAATCTCTCGATAATTTGAAATTGCCCGGACCCTTGAAAAATACCTAATAAATTGATTAAAATCAATATTAATTGGTCCCCTTGGTAATTTGATGTTGAAGGAATAGTCAGCGCCGGATTAGCCACGTAGCAAGAGTAGCAAATGCTACGGGCCCCGCGAATTTGGGGGCCCCACGCTCCAACGCCTGTCACCGTAATAAAAAAATATTAATTTAGATAGGAACGTTAAATATCTTGCATGCCTTAAACGCGAAGCGCTTAGGCTATGCCTCACTTCCACTTGAAAATCTAAAACATCTTAATCATCTCACTTTGTTGAATATAGAGAATGTTTTGCTTAAAGAAGTCGATATTGAAAGTGTTATCTCTAAATTTGTCCATATTAAATCCAGAAAAGTTTATTTGTAATAGTTTTGTTTTATTTAATACCCTAAACTTGAGAACCTAAAGCAAACCAAAGACCCCTTGACAGAATTTGCTACAGGCCCCGCGCTGGCTTAATCCGGCACTGGGAATAGTATCTTGCTCGCTAACATACAATAATAATTTGAAGTCCGGGCTTCCCTACTTTCTAAAATTTGAATCGTTTATCATGCACAGACCTGTCATTTGTTTACATAAATGAGAAATGAGTGAGCATTTTACTTTTCCTTCAAACTTCACCACTATCGAAAATTAATTGGACAATGATAGATTGAAGTCGCTCACTCAACAGAAAATTACGGACTTCTTTCAAAATGAAAAAGTGAATAATTGTACAAATGTTTAAAATAATAAATCACGTATTTTGTCCAAACTCTTGTTTACTTGATTTTTTTCTGCCTCCCTCTTGATTATTTAAACTCCTGTTATTTTGAACTCTTAGTAATTTGAAATTTTTCTCTGGTTCCTTGAGTGTCAAATTATCTGTACCTCTAAAACCACCATTTCTTCGAATTTGTCGCTATATTAGTTTTATGAAATGTATTCGAAAATAAATTGAAAAAATTATTGGCAGAAAGACACTAGTTTTAGATGATTTTAAATTATACTATTGTACTTTATTCCATTGTAATTTAACTATGTGACGTATTCCGTGTTGCCAGTGGCGGATTAAGCCAGCGCGGGGCCTGTAGCAAATTCTGTCAAGGGGCCCTTGGTTCGCTTTAGGTTCTCAAGTTTAGGGTATTAAATAAAACAAAACTGTTACAAATAAACTTTTCTGGATTTAATATGGGCAAATTTAGAGGTAACACTTTCAATATCGACTTCTTTAAGCAAATCATGCTCTATATTCAACAAAGTGAGATGATTAAGACGTTCTTGGCCCATCGTGTTCCTTAATTCATTTTTAATACGTTTTAATGTTGAAAAAATTTAACCAGTGATAAACAGTTATATATAATATACAGTGATAATTTATAGATTTGGAGCTAATGGCCTTGCTGCCGAAGCCCTATTGTTTAATAAAAAAAAAAAAAAAAATGTTGAAAAAGAACGTTCGCCACTGCAGTTAGTGATCATGAGAGACAAATAAATGCGCAAGGCAATTTCTAAGTTTGGGAAACACGATTCTAAAGAATTATTTAATAAAAGTTTATAAAATTGCTGTTCCAGAGGCTCCTGTTTCTAAGCGCTTCGCGTTTAAGGCATGCAAGATATTTTACGCTCCTATCTAAATTAATATTTTTTTATTACGGTCAGACTGGAGCGCGGGGCCCCCAAATTCGCGGGGCCCGTAGCATTTGCTACTCTTGCTACGTGGCTAATCCGGCACTGCATGTTGCAAGGCTAATTGAATAAAATAAACACAAAAAATAGATAAAATTATAACTTTTGTAGTGGTGACAGCACTAGACTCGCATTCGGGAGGTACCGGGTTCGAATCCCGGCGGGGGCAGATGTGGCTGGGACTTTTTCCTACTGCCTCTCGCCGAGAAACGATAATTCCTGTACCGGCCCCATCTTGATTGAGGTTTTCCATGGTTTCCCTCAATTAATTCCAGATAAATATCGAGATGGTTCCTTATTTGAGGCCATGGCCGATTACCTATCAAACTCCTAGTTCAAAAATTACCTACCCTATCCTAACTTCCTATAAGTCCTTCATTCGCCCTTTGCTATTACATAAGTTGAAGTTTTAAAAATGTAGAAAAATAACGGGAAGTGGTAGATAAAAAAATAGTAATGGTGCGAATGGCGTCTGTTATGACATAAAGTCGAGAAACGGACGTAAAACGCATTATTATTATTATTAGTTACCGCATTAAAGCCGGGGGCGTGGTTTTTTGCACAGTACTGTCACCCTTTAATTATTAAGAACCCTAAGAATTTGAACGAATTACGTAATTAAAACTTTCAACTCAGGACACCTACACTATTCGTTACATGATAATCTCATTACAGAATCGTCAATGTTGATGCTTTGAAAGCCACAGTTTCTAATTAATTATGCTTCAGTACCTTCCCGAAATTCCTTTTATAGACTACAACGCTATTACGTAACTGTTGTTCCTTTGATATCGGTCACCACGCATTCATCAACTGAAGTTTACCTAAGTTTTCGTGATAATTGTTTGCGTAAGTGTTTTTATAGATAGATAGATCCGTAAATATAATAATAATAATTTAACGTCCATTTCTCGACTTTATGTCATAACAGACGCCATTCGCACCATTACTATTTTTTAAACTACCACTTCCCGTTATTTTCTACATTTTTTACAACTTCAACTTATGTAATAGCAATGGGCGAATGAAGGAATTATAGGAAATTAAGATAAGGTAGGTAATTTTTCAACTAGGAGTTTGATAGGTGATCGGCCATGGCCTTAAATAAGGAACCATCTCAATATTTATCTGGAATTAATTGAAGGAAACCATGGAAAACCTCAATCAAGATGGCCGGTACAGGAATTACCGTTTCTCGGCGAGAGGCAGTAAGAAAAAGTCCCAGCCACATCTGCCCCCGCCGGGATTCGAACCCGGTACCTCCCGAATGCGAGTCTAGTGCTGTCACCACTACTCTACTCAGCTCGGTGATGGGTAAATATATTTAGTGACCAATATTGGTACAAAAGCGTCAGAAAGAGGCAAAAATCTAGATCATTTTACAAAGTCTTCCATAAAAGTACAATAATTTTATATATTACACGAAAAGACATTTGTGAAATTATAACACATATTCTGTAACAAAATCTTAATTTTATTTTTAAAAATGTTCAGCGGTAAGGCCTTTATACTATCCGGAAGAATTTGGGTGCCCAAAAGTTGGGACCATGGAATAATTTATTGTTCATATAAAAGTGTACTCTTATGTCAAAAGAGCTTCTGGTACTCTGAGAACTACAAATTTAAGGTTTTTGGATTTTTCCCTTTACTTATGCAATAAGACTGCTTCTTGCCAAATTTCATGATGCTAGGTCAACGAGAAGTACCTTACAGGTTTTGATCTCCTTGCGAGTTTCAAAATATGCGGCATAAGCGTCCGTATCTTTTTTCACAGCTCCAAGGGATTGCAGATCTGAGTATTTTATATTAATTTCAACTTGATACCTCCACGCGTTTCTGAGAAAAAGGGTCTTGACAGACAGACGGACGGATTAAGAAGTGATCCAGTTCCTTTTTCCTTTTGAGATACGGAACCCTAAAAATGAACACAATAACGCAATCTCTCGGTATAAAAATGAAAACTCAAAATGTATTTGTATTCCAGTAAAAAAACTGTAAAGTAAGTAAAGAAGAAAAAAAGAGAGAATACGCTTAATAATAACTACCAATTAAAACTAGTCTTCAAACGGAATGAACAAACAAGTAGAGATTATAATAATATTTATTAAAAAAGCTTGAAAAGGGACTGATAGTTCCTTAACGGTGACTGCAGCAACATCAGGTTATGTAGGTTTTAATAAAATGGGACGGTGGGGAAGTTTGCTCCTCGACTTCCTGCAGGACAAAATTAGATCGAGGATATAACCGCACGGTCTGCTGACAAACTATTGCTTGTAAATACAGTATTGCCAAATGTTAAAGTCATGTCTCATTAAAGCGTGCTCTAATCCTACTAAAAGTTCCCTTAATTTTTCAGTGAATTTACTTTTTTAAGTCAATGAAACGAGCTTCTTTTAAATTAAATGATTCCGTTGAATTCTTTCATCTAGCACTTAAGGTGGTTCGAACATTAAAGCACTTTTAAAGATTGAAAGCTAATTTTTTAATATGTTATTAATCGCTATCACACACGTCTAAAATAATTTTTTGAATCAGATCTGACGAAGGATTTTCGTGTAATTAATTATTAAATAGTAATTGAAATTTAACATGTAGCCTATAGGGAATATAAACAAAACGCACACATATCGAGTTATGTAGCCACTCCTGGAAAAGATAAAAAAACAAAAAACTACTATAATTATCAATTAACTTCCGCAGAATACGTTAAAAATAAAATTAAAATTTTCTGACGAAGGTTTTTAAAAATATTTTAACAATAAAGACAAAAAATTCACGAAAATGTCAATCCGCCATCAGTCCAATACAGAATCACCAATCAACAGAAGACTACTTTAGTCAAAAGTCATTAGTGTATTTGCCATATGGCAACATACACTATTGGCGTCGGTCGGATGGCGGGACCTAGGGGTCGGACCAAAATTTCTCGACGTTTCATAACCTCCTAAACACTTTGGCACCATTTTTAAAAATGTTTATATATATATGTATATATATATATATATATATATATATATATATATATTTATATATATATAGGTATATATATATGTGTGCGGGCTATAACTTTCGAAGGACTTAATTAATTTTGACGAAATTTGGCACACATGTTGGAATCTATTACCGCACGAAGCCTATTTAAAATGGGCCCAATCGGATCACACTAAGGGTGAATTTTAGGGGTTGAAAAAAGTTTTTGGGTCCCAAAATACCGAAAAAAATCTCAGAATCGTTTCAAAATTGAAATTTAACCCTTTAATAGCAATTAAAAAGTGCCCCTAAAATTTTAATAAAATCGGCCCAACAGGACCGGACTTACAAATTTTTTGAAAACACTAATTTGCAGATAGTGACATTTATTTTATTGAAGGGTGTATTTAATTCGGTGTAGACGTTAGATTGATAATAATATTACAATTAAGAAAAAACTGTTATTTTAAGGGGTGTATTAAGGAGTTAAATTTTTTATTATGCCCAAAAACAAACTTAATTTCACATAATAACAGTATAAAACCACACGGCCCTATACAAGCAAATACACCATATTGTCGGCAGGGTTTTGGCACTGCGACCCGGGTTTTTTTATTTATTATGTTTGGTAATTAAATTAATAACTCAATTTAATTATAAATTATCATAGATCACCCCTAAATTATAATAATGAATTTATGCATTCAAGTTTTAAAATAAAATTTAATTTTATTTAAAAAAAATTAGATTCTATTATGATCACGAGGTAATGTCCGAACCACATTAAAATAGCTTCACAATAAATTTTTCAAGAAACTCATATCATTAGCGCCAAACATCACGGTCTACTAACTACAGCCCACATATTTAATACATGATCTATCTCAACGTTTCTCAAAATGTCGGCACCGGGTCGTAGAAAATTTTTTGCCGGGTCGCGAAAAAAAAACTGTAGATTTTTGTGTATTAAATAGGCAAACAAATAACTTAATTTCTATTAAAAAATATAATTTGTTTTGTAAATAAATGTTTTTTTTCATAAGGTGGGTCGCGGAAAAGTTTAAAACCTCGTTCTGGGCCGCGTTCAAAACAGTTTAAGAAACGCTGATCTATCTCATCTATATATATATAAAAGAAAGTCGTATTAGCTACACTATTTATAACTCAAGAACGGCTGAACCGATTTGCCTGAAAATTGGTGGGCAGGTAGCTTAGAACCAGGAGACGGACATAGGATATTATAAATTCAAGCGAACGAACGGAGTGAGTCAGTGAGTAATGAAACAAATAATTATAAATTCGAGCGAACGGACGGAGTGAGTGAGTAATGAAACAAATAATTATAAATTCGAGCGAACGAACAGAGTGAGTGAGCGAATAATGAAACAAATAATTATAAACTCGGGCGAACGAACGGAGTGAGTGAGTAATGAAAGAATCCTAACTATTAAAATCGCGGGCGGAGAACCATGAAAATCTCTAAATTTAGGGGTAAATCTTCTAATTTGGCAGCAATGTTTATAAATCGCCCTCTACTTATAAATGCTTTGACAGTTTTCCGTTGACATGAAAATTTAAACTTCAAAGCCTGTTACGTATCTTTCTTACGAAAGTTTTTAATTAAAAGTTCAAAATTTGTTAAATATATATCCATTTTCTTTTTAATTAAAATTTTATTTATTTATTTGAATACTACGTTCACTAAAAACGAGCATTAACGAACTAAAACGGGATTGAAAAAAGAACAAATAATTAAAAAAGAATGTGTATATTTTACATGATAGAAATACCTGTATGCCAATTACGATCACTTCCTCGGTAGCAGCTCATATTTTTTCATTACGTTGTTAAACAAACTTTGAACGTGGTTAAAAAAATTCACTTCGTCTCGGTAAAAGCTACATTTAAGTGAGTATTAAGAGTCATTTGGTTCTAGTATCAATTTATGTTTTTAGATTTAGGATTTTTTACCCAACTGCCAAGAAGAGTTATGTTTTTTAAACATGTATGTAATATTCTTTATTACCTCGTATCATCCAAACGGCTGGACGAATTTCTAAAACTATCGTTGGATTTTTCTCGGCAATCCAAGTGTCCTAAAATTGGTGACGTGAAAAAAATCAAAATGGCGGATTTTAGGTGCCATAATGTGTGGTTAAAAATTTTTTTTTCCTTCAAATGAGTCCAATGAGGTATCAAAATGAAGAAATTTAAAAGGTGATTACAAAAATATATACGATATATATTTAAATGTAATTTTTAAAGTCAAATTGCAAAATGAAACTATTAATTGCACCATTCTATACTTTTACCCCGAAAGTGTCGAACCTCAAACTATTGGTCATATACAAAAGAAAATCTTATAAAGTTTCAGTTTAATTTGACGTTTTGAAGTAGGTAAGTTTTTTTATCCTGAAGGTCCTCGTCAGGGGAATTGGACAAACTTATTAAATTATTGTATAGTCTTCGGTCCTTGATAAGTGTGCAAAGTTTCAGTTTAATCTGACGTATTTGAAGTAGGTGAATTTCCCGTTCAAAGGTTCCATGACAAACATACATTATAAGTGAAGCTAATAAAAGCATCTTAAAAATATATTAACTTATAGGCTTCGTCTGAATTCATGTCGGCTATGACGTGAAATAAACTTGAAATAAAAGTATCCCATATTTTAAATATAATGAGAATCTGGGAACTGGGTTTTTTAATAGAGGAGCCAAGGACACGTCATATAAACAATTGCATCGCTACACACTCGGCTATTCCTAAGCTCAGCTATGATAAACATTTATTGAATGATCAAAATACTGCCACTAAAAAGGGAGTCATTTAGGAGTCAACTTTTTATAGATATAAAGCGAAATTTTAACGATACAAGCACAAATGTATATATACAACTATCCATGCATGTATTCCTGCTATTCCTGCTTCCCGTTTGGTTGCGACTACCTAGCAGGCAGCAGGAACTGGGTCAAGCACGCGCACCACCATCCCTCCACACTCACTCACCATTCATGCATGGTATCGTATTATTATTTAACACTATCAGAGATGCACAGTTTACTTGAAAAATTATGAGTCATGCTTTAAACGTGATTTATCTAACGTGACAGTAG
Organism: Venustoraphidia nigricollis; assembly: GCA_034508555.1. Classification (NCBI taxonomy): domain Eukaryota; kingdom Metazoa; phylum Arthropoda; class Insecta; order Raphidioptera; family Raphidiidae; genus Venustoraphidia; species Venustoraphidia nigricollis. Next base: position 750,293 of record JAVRKA010000038.1, on the reverse strand, counting down.
CATATATGATTCATTATTAATAATAATAATGCGTTTAACGTCCGTTTCTCGGCTTTATGTCATAACAGACGCCATTCGCACCATTACTATTTTCCATTTACCACACTTCCCGTTATTTTCTACATTTTTTACAACTTCGACTTATGTAATAGCAATGGGCGAATGAAGGAATTATAGGAAATTAGGATAAGGTAGGTAATTTTTGAACTAGGAGTTTGATTGGTAATCGGCCATGGCCTCAAATAAGGAACCATCTCGATATTTATCTGAAATTAATTGAGGGAAACCATGGAAAACCTCAATCAAGATGGCCGGTACAGGAATTACCGTTTCTCGGCGAGAGGCAGTAAGAAAAAGTCCCAGCCACATCTACGTTTTATAAAACGTCAACTTAATTAATAGCAATGGAGGAATTATAGGAAACTAGCGGCCTAGTCCGGCTTCGCCCGGGTGTAAATGTAATATATATAGGATATAAAAAATGAGAATTATTATCATTAAATTCTCAACGTGTATTGAATTTGCGCGAATTCAATCGCTAAAAATCTTATTTCCCAAAAAGAAATTTAAAAAATTCTGTTGATCCGATCGCTACCAAACTTCAGAAGATCACCCGCTGGGCTAATAGAAGGATTGTCTGAAAATTTCATCAAAAATGGTCTACCCGTTTGGAGTCCATAGATTACATATACATCGTCTTTTATCTATATAGATTATTAAAATGTAAAAAGTGGTTATTGTGACATAACGATAATAGTTGGACATATAGTATCGCGAAGTTTTTTGTAGTTATTGATATGTTCTTTAATATTGTAGAACATACTTTTGTTCTATCATCAATAGTTTCCGCAGCGCATGCGACGAAAGATGTTTTATGGCATTTTTTTTACACCTTGGGTTACGTTACTAAAGTTTTAGTAAGGATCCCTAATATTTTCTAACAATATATATAGCCTATGCTACTCAGGGTGAATGTAGCTTTCTAATGGTGAAAGAATTTTTTAAATCGGCACAGTAGTTTTTGAGCTTATTCATTGCAAATATACACACAAAAATACAAATCTTTCCTCTTTATAATATTAGTGTAGATTAGGATAAGTTACGCAATTTTTGAACTAGGAGTTTGATAGGTAACCGGCCATGGCCTCGAATAAAGAACCATGTCGATATTTATGTGGAATTAATTAATGAAAACAATGGAAAACCTCAATAAGATGACCAGTACAGGAAGTACCGTTTCTAGGCGAGATAATTTGAATAAAAATTGTTTTTCTATCAAAAATTGTATTTAAATTTTGAAATATTTATAATTACATCAATTTTTATTTAAGACACATTCCGATAAATCACGTCGAAATCAATTTAGCGTGACTAGCTCTCGTTAGCAAGAGCGATTTAAAGAAATCCCGTTACTGTCTTAATTTATCATTGATATGTAATTGCTAATACGCTAAATAATAGAAGCATTTTTTTTCCAAAAAACACTCATGTATTCATCTCAAAACTAGTTTAAAGTTTATTGGTAATTGCCATCGTTCTATTCAATATTTTCAACAAGTTTCGATGAAGTGCCAATCGTTTTCAAGTGCCAAATTTTATTCAGTGTTATAGTCAGTGCCTTTCACAAATGTAGTTGTGTCAAAATTGAAATGTTACAATGCTATATTGCATTGTGAACGATCTTATTGCAAGTATAAAGAGTGATATAAAATATTATTAAAAAACTAAAGTTTATAAAAACAAGCTTTTATTGCAGTGTACTAAAAAGGATGAAAAGATTTTTTAATAATTCAAGTTCATTATTATAAAATCGTAGGAAGTAAGCCCTTTTATAATTATGAACTCAAATTATGAAAAAATATTTTTATCCTTTTTAGTACCTACATTGCAATGGAAGCCTGTCTTTTTTTTAATATTTTTTTCCAAATTTTTAGTTTCGCTTTTTGGCCGCCATATTGGATGTTAAATAACGTCACACAGTTTACTTGCCATACCCTCTCACTTGATATCAATATTAAGGGGGTTGTAAAGAAATAGATGATTTTGGATTTAGAATGAAGTTAGACTGCTGATTGTATTTCTACTTATCATAACCTTTCATTTCATAAGGAGGGGGTTGTAATGAAGAAGAAAATCCGCCATTTTGTGGTGGCGGCCATATTGTATTGTCTTCCGAATCAAAGATGTGTGCAAAACTTCAGTTCAGTCAATTCAACTTGTAAAATCCGAATACAAAACCACAGACAGACATCCGGACAAGTGAAACTTAATAAAAGCTCGGAAAAATGGACAAAAATAAACATTTATATCTAGGCGTTAACTACTAAATTTGTATATTTTAATTTTATTTACTAAATATTTGTTACGCTAATTTTTAACAACAAAATTATTGACAAATGTTATTTAGATATGCTCCTTACGCATTTCATATTAAAATTTACGTATGCACAAAAGACGCCATTCTTTTTTTGTTTTATTTAATTTTATCACATTTAAGAAATTACTTCCAGGAAGTTTTACTTCCAAAATAGGTGAATTTCGTTAAAATCGCATCAGTCATTTTTGCGTCAACTTGGAACTGAAAGACTGAATTATGTCTTTATTATATTTATAAAGATAAAATATATTTCTAAGGTCGCGAACAAAATCCCTAGAGAAGACTCCATAACAACTTATAACAAAGTTAATAAACATTGAATGTGGAAACTTTCTATAATAGGAAACTGAAACTGAAAGAAAAATGCGCCTCCAGAATGAAAACTGGCGGAAAACTTCTGTATTATACACTTTAGTTAGCCTGGAGCAATATCTAAATCAGGCAAATAAAACCTTACGAGAAATTTCATAACAACCACAAAATAAATATCTAAGAATTCCTGATTCATTCTTATAAAATAGAAAAGCAAATTAAAAAAAACCCGACTGCATTAAAAGCGAACTATAAAGATATGCAGTCGGATATTTCAGTTCATTTTATTTTTGCAGTTATGCATGCTCCGACTGCATATTATCATTTGATCTTGTTTTTGTCTTTTCTGTTCTCTTTTAACGCAGTCGGGTTTTTTGATTTTTTTTTAATTTACATTTTTATTGACATCTTTTTAATGTTAGATTTTATAGTTCCGGTCGATTAGAATCTCCGGGAAACATTTGCATCTGTTCTGCTCTTATAAATAAATTTAAGTAAATAAATGAAAAATTACATTTAAACTTATAAGTTGTATATATTTTTGTAACAACCTTTTAATATTCTTCATTTTGATTCATTCGGAGAAAAACATTTCGAGCAACACATGGCATCTAAAATCCGCCATTTTGATTTTCTTTAACGTCACCTATCTTAGGATACTTGGGTTACCGACACAAATCCAACGATACCTTAATTTTAGAAATCCGTCAAATCGTTTGAATGATACGAGGCAATAAATAATATTACATACACAAATCACCTACAGAAAACATAACCCTTCTTAGCAATTGGGTAATAAAAAAATTACAGCAAATAGGGTGACGCAACGGAACAATTCCAGCTCCAAAAATACCGACATTTGACAATATAATTGATATCTCACTGAGTGCCTCACGTTTTATTTGTCGACTTTTTAGTACATTGATATAAGCGGTTTTTTAGATTTTTTGAAACTATAAATTTTCAATTTTTAAATTTAAATTAAACTAATTAATTTTAAAATAAACGACTAGAGACACGTTCTCCCACCATCAGCATCACCGTATCTCCCACCACCTTCCATTTTTATTTCCATTTTCAATATGTTACATAAAAACTATTACAGCCAAAATATCAGGACACTGTATTGTCATCAAAACTATATACGACTGCAACGTTTCTCCCCATTTTGACAATTGGAAGAGGATAAAAATTGAGTTGCAAGATTTTTTTACATACAACTACATATAACATACACGTTAAGTTAATATAGGTGTGTAAAAAAATTGCCTGTCAGCGCCAGATATAAACTTCGGCTTTTATTTTAATGGTGGAGGTACAATGTCTATCACAAATAAGGCGACCCTTCTCTTTCACCATAACAAGTAACGGCAGGTTAAATGCGCGAACTTAATTAACTCAAGGTGATTTTATTTAAACGTTTAACTATTTGCGTAGGTGGAATATATTGTATTAAAGAGTTTTAACGCTCGGCTAATTGATTAATTAATGAACCGATTCTCGGAACTTTTATGCAGAAAGACATTCTGTTTGTAGTCATTCGAAACAGATGAAGCTATGGGCAATGAAACACATCTAATGTAGCGGTAACTATAATATCCCAAGAGCTGTTGGACATTTTTTGGTAGGTATTTGAGACAGTGAAAATTTGTAGAATACCTCTTTAGTAATATCCGAATACAAAAAAACAGATCTGGCTGAAGGTAAGCGGGGTTTAACCAACCCTCAAATTTTTAATTACCTGGCAGGTAGAATATTCCACCGAAACGATCTGTTTTTTTGAATAACAGATTTATTTTTAATTACCAATATTATTCTGTTTAAATTTCAACATACCTCAAATATAATTTTCAAAAATATAATTTTGCAAACATCTGGCTAAGTTTTAGACCCGGTTGAAAAATTTGGCTTTTTAGTGTATTTGCCATATGGCAACAATACACTATTGGCGTCGGTCGGATGGCGAGACCTAGGTGTCGGACCAAAATTTCTCGACGTTTCATAACCTCCTAAACACTTTGGCACCATTTTTAAAAATGTTTATATGTAGGTATATATATATATATATATATATATATATATATGTGCGGGCAATAACTTTCGAAAGAGTTAATTGATTTTAACGAAATTTTGCCCACATGCTGTAATCTACCACCGCAAGAATCCTATTTAAAATGAGCCCAATCGGGCCATTTTAAGGGTAGTTTTTAGGGGTTGAAATATGTTTTTGGGCCTACAAATACCGAAAAAATTCTCAGAATCATTTCAAAATTGAAATTTAACCTTTTAGTAAAGATTAAAATAAGCTGTTAAAATTTTAATAAAATCGTCCCGACAGGACCGGACTTATGAAAACGCTAGTGTGCGTATAATGACTTATTTACCGAAGAGTGTATTTTATTTGGTTCAGATGTTGAATTGATAACAATATTTTTACTAAGAAAAAAAATATTTTAAGGTGTGTATTAAGGGGTAATTTTTTTATTTTGTCCAAAAACCAACTTAGGTTCATGTAACAAAGTCACACTACCTGTATTAGCAAATACACTGTATTGTCGGCAGGGTTTGGGCACTGCGACCCTTTTTTTTATTTTTCAAATACTTAAATATTTAATTTTAAGGTATTAAGAGTTCAAAATCCCCCACTAACTTTCTGCTAGATCTGTATTCGGATATTACTAAAGAGGTATTGTACAAACTTTGATAGTGCCTCAAATATCTATCCAAAAATGTCTAACAGCTCTCCTACTAAAATAGTGCTACTATTCTTCCCAAAAATATCGATCATTGAATAATATTTTAGTGGAAAGTTTGACAATTTCAACTAGATACATAATTTTTATTTTTGCACGAACTCCTATAAAATGCCTGCTTTTCATGTCTGTATAGCGCAGTATAAATGATCCATTTCGCACTAGTGCGTAAAGTAAAACAAAAGAAATGAGACTTTATCAATCCAGCTCAGATTAGCATTCCATATCTCATTGGTTACTCTATTATTAATTCTTGTTCAATTAAAAAAAAAAAACACTAAAAATACTACGAAACGGCCCTAGTTTTACATTTCTTTCGACAGCAGTAACGTTAATTTCAAACGGAACTCAACTTTTTTTAAAATTTACTCTGGTAGAGATTTTTTGTGAATATTTAAAATTTATTTTGTTGAATTTTTTCAATAATGACCTGATTTTGTCTAAGGTTTGGTTTAAAGGATTGCGTGGGTTTTCTTTGTGATCCCATATGCAATCTGAGCATGCCTGAAATAAAATTGTTTGCTGAATTTTGTAAAAAAATCTGTATAAAAAACTTGAAAAAGTTCTCTTCAATAATTGCCTTCACTATATGTATACATCCTTACGAGAAGAAAGCAAACTGAGAAAAATATAACTGAAAAAATAATAAAAAAATAGATTCTCATTATTTTTGACTTTACATTACATCGTTTATCTCTTTTTAATAATGTACTTATAAGTACTAAGAGATCAGTCTATAATTTATTTTTAAACGGTACCTAGGTCATACATTTACAGAGTGTTCCAAAAGTTACAAAGTTACACCCAAAATTTCAAAAGCACATTATAAATTATGAATTCCGAATCTAAAGTAAAAGTTTTAACAAAGAACATGTAGATACCTATGTTAAGTTGGTAGACAAAATTTGTTCAATCTTAGTACAGAACCCTCGGTGCTCGAAGGGGGGGGGGGGGTAGCGCCAAAATCATAATATAGAATGTTTGAAAATTTACAACAAATTATTTTCAAAAAAAATTATTAAATGGTTCTTATTCGCCCTTCCCGATCACAAAAAATGACACCCATCATATATTTTTGAGTTTTTTTAAGCAATTTATTTCAAACGCTGGGGAGAGAGGGGACGCCACTATCAAATTTCTGCCTCGGTTCGAAAAAATCGTAGATCCGGAGCTCCGATATGGAATCGCACTTCACCAGTTTTTTCCCCACAAAGATCCCTGGCTTCCACCGAAACTCCCCGACATCTCTCTGACTTTCCCGAATAAATACAAAAAGTTCAAGTAATGATTTAAACAAAAATAGCTTACATTCAAATTCCTGTTCTCCGAGATGTCTGTGTTTGGTAGGCAAAGACGGCAGATCAGTAGTTGGATCCGGACCTCCAAGGTCAGCGACATCAAACCGATCGTCCTGGAGGCCGGACATGGCGAACACCTTCTCCATTTCTTCGTCCAACCGCACTTCCGTTGGGCTGCCACTTCCTCCATGGCCGCTTTCGTTCTAGAAAACACGAAACATTCAAATTTTAATTATTAACAGCGATCTAGAAGGCAATTTTTATAAATGAGCAAAGCTTTACAGTTCGGACGGCGACATCCGATTTAAAAGAATGCCGTCCGGCAAACAGTGATATGTTAGAAGTGAAACGCAAAATCTAAATTTAATTAACAAATAACTAAAAACACTTGAAAATTCTACAAAAATTATTATTAAATTATTTCTCGACGATCGATTCGGACAATAAGTCCATCCTCAGGAATATAAAACATATAGTACATACATACATTAAATAAAACTATTTTAAATAATTGGGTGAAATTAAACGACGTTTGTATTAAAAATATAGTTGTATAATGTGTGTACTCGATAAGCTGATTTATTTTATTTTAATAATTAATAATATTATTAGTGTATTTGCCATATGGCAACATACACTATTGGCGTCGGTCGGATGGCGGGACCTAGGGGTCGGACCAAAATTTCTCGACGTTTCATAACCTCCTAAACACTTTGGCACCATTTTTAAAAATGTTTATATATATATATGTATATATATATATATATATATGTGTGTGTGTACGCGCAATAACTTTCGAAAGAGTTAATTGATTTCAACGAAATTTGGACCACGTGTTGAAATCCATCACCGCAAGAAGCCTATTAAAAATGGGCCTAATCGGGCTATTTTAAGGGTAGTTTTTAGGGGTTGAAAAATGTTTTTGGGCCCCAAAATACCGAAAAAATTCTCCGAATCGTTTCAAAATTGAAATTTAATAAAATCGGCCCGACAGGACCGGATTTACAAATTTTATGAAAACACTGGTTTGCAGATAGTGACTTAATTATTGAAGGGTGTATTTAATTCAATGTAGACGTTAGATTGATAATAATATTACAATTAAGAAAAAAAATGTTATTTTAAGGGGTGTATTAAGGGGTTAAATTTTTTATTTTGCCCAAAAACAAACTTAATTTCACATAATAAAAGTATAAAACCACACGGCCCTATACAAGCAAATACACTATATTGTCGGCAGGGTTTTGGCACTGCGACCCGGGTTTTTTTATTTTGTTTCAATAGTAATTATCTTGTTTTTTCACAAACAAGTTGTTAACAACTTAAGTGAGACTCTATGTATTTTATTTGTCATTTTCTAAATAAAAGTTATTATATTATTATATTATACTAGCGGTACATGTGCAAATAATTCGCACTAAAATTCGTTTCTAATTTCTCACGCTCTTTATAACTTTCTTCCTTTTGTTGTGTTACATTACGAACCTTAGTGACGGTTCAAGAAAATATTTTTCTAAAACTGTCATATAGAGGCGCAAGTATCGAAAACGTTGAGCTGAAGCGCCGCCATACAAAAAGTATTTATACGTGAATTTTGATTAAAAATTAAATAAAAAAATTTACCGACCGTCAATCATGTTGGCGTTGTTTCAAAGTTAGAACCGTCAGATGGCAGCATTGCTGTATTGTGTCGTAATGTATATCTATATATATAATTTTAATAATTAATAAATTTACAAAAACAAAAGCAATAATAAATTTTTTAGTTGTTGATGTCGGTAGAGCAAGCAATTATCTATAAAATGATATAAAATTTATGTGGAGCAATTGTATGGTTTTTTTCGAAAAAGGGAGGCAAACATCTTAACCTTAGCGTAATATATATGACTAGACATATAAATTTAAATGTTATGACATTTACTAAATAATAAATGTGTTTGTTGTGGTAATTCCCGACTTGCTAAACTGTGTGTTGGCAATACAGAACTCTTCGGACACAACTGCGAGTATGTTGGTCAAATTTTCGAACTTTTCTAACCGTTTAAACATGGATTCTACAAAAGGATCACGAATTCATGTGGTAGAAATTGCCAGAACTGTTCACTAAATCGTACATATTAGTGTTATCTTTTTTTACCACAAGCGTCGCTAGTTTCTCTGTTGTACTAACGTGAATTTAGGTACCATAAATACATGTGAAGTACGCAAGGAAGTATTAGATAAGTAAGCTGGCTATTCATTGGATTATAAGAATTTTATATTTGTGTTCGATTACAATTTAACAAAACATTTTAATATTTTAATTGAATTTTGACTCAGTAATTCACCGTTTCGATCATAGACATCCATGGTTTCAATAAATACAGAAGACTGGTGACGTCTTATTTTAGGAATCTTTTTATTTACATGGAATTCGTACTCCTTGTATAGTCTCCATGCGTTTAAACTTGATTCTAGCAGTATTGGCACCAAACGTTTTAGCAGCTCAGAATAGTTATGTAACATTACCGGTTATTAGTGTATTTGCCATAAGGCAACATACACTATTGGCGTTGGTCGGATGGCGGGACCTAGGGGTCGGACCAAAATTTCTCGACGTTTCATAACCTCCTAAACACTTTGGCAACATTTTTGAAAATGTTTATATATATATATATATATATATGTGTGTGTGTGTGTGCGGGCAATAACTTTCGAAAGAGTTAATTGATTTTAACGAAATTTGGTCCACGTGTTGAAACCCATCACCGCAAGAAGCCTATTTAAAATGGGCGTAATTGGAGCATTTTAAGGGTAGTTTTTAGGGGTTGAAAAATGTTTTTGGGCCCCAAAATACCGGATAAATTCTCAGAATCGTTTCAAAATTGACATTTAACCCTTTAGTAGTAATTAAAAGGTGTCCCTAAAATTTAAATAAAATCGGCCCGACAGGACCGGACTTACAAATTTTATGAAAACACTAGTTTACAAATAGTGAATTATTTACTGAAAGTTGTATATAATTTGGTAATAATAATTTGGTATAATATGGCAATTAGGAAAAAAAATGTTATTTTAAGAGGTGTATTAAGGAGTAAAATTTTTTATTTTGCCCAAAAACCAACTTACGCTCGCAAAATAAAGCCACACTACCTGTATAAGCAAATACACTATATTGTCGGCAGGGTTTTGGCACTGCGGCCCGGGTTTTTTTTAATTGTAACTATTTTAGCCGGACAATTCGCCGATTATTTAACCGGTTGTCTATAAAACAACCTGGCGGTATCCGGTTTCTCAGAACAACAAAAAACAAAACAATACAGCAATTTGCAACAATAGAATCGAAAAAAGTTATTAAATAACGTATAATATATTCATGTAGATATTAGTTATAAAATTATTATCTTGGCCGGAATTTACAATCATGCGCAAAACTAACTGCGCTGTCTTGTATAATAATAATAAATAGTCGCGGATGTTTAAACGGCTAATTTAGCCAGTTATTTACCTTTTTACATCACTAGTTCATAACAAAGACATTTATTTTATGATTTATTTTACACTGCCAAGGTTACACCGTCAGCGTTAAATATTAAACAGCTCAAGTTCGCCCTACAAATATGGCATTAACGCAAGTAAAATCACGACTACAGGCTACTACAATAATTAATACATTACCCGTGAATGAATTTTATCAATCTGATTCATTATGATTAAGAAACACTGACACAAAATTGCTATTTCCTTAAACAATTAATAGATTATAGACGCGCGATAACCGGTTTAATTAGCGAGGAAACGACAGTTTTAGTTATTACCGTCACACCTGAGTCTTAATTTATTTATATCTATGACCACATGTCAATGTAGCTTATGCCGAATATAAGTTTTTAATACGCATATATCGCTATAGAATTGTTTATGTGTGTTTTGAAACTGTCAAAATTTCTATAATGATTAGTAGTAGATATTTTACATACGCTTGTAGCTACGTACCAGCTGAATTAATTGGCTTTCGCATGTAGTGAATTTGAGTGTTGTAAATCGCTATATTATGAAGGATTAAAATGTAGAATTGTGTGCACCGTAGAGTAATTGATTAACTCATTCCGCCGCGAAAGTGGAAAGATTCGGGTTTAAATCCCGACGGTGACGTGTTGGAATAATAAAATTTTTCTAATATAGTGCTACAACAATGAATGTTTCTTAACAATTATAGCAGACAAAAGCTATTATACTAAATATAATGATTAGGTCAAGTTTGGCTTAAGCAAACAATCAAGCATGATAAAAAGAAGCGGTCATAATCGTGCCGTTTTAATAATTATTTCTTCTATTACAAAAATATGTTCCAGAATATTCGCGATGCGTGGCATTTTGACGGGGTCAGTCTAGTTAAAAAAATTTCAATGGGGGCAATATTACCCTCTAGTGGGCGCTGGAGTTTTCCATGGAGGCGGTAGCGAATCAGTGGCGTTGAGGCAGTAAATAGGGCCCTATCATTTAGGCAATTTATATATTAAAATAGAGGAGGTGGGACTAAGTTACCACGTTGTTCCCACCTACAGTATTTTAAACAAAAAAAAAAACATTTTTTCGTAAATTTTTCTGATACCGTCATTTGAAAAAATATTCCCGATTTTTTTTTATTAGAAAAAAGTTTAAGTTTAATTTTTCACTTTTTAGTGTATTTGCCATATGGCAACATACACTATTGGCGTCGGTCGGATGGCGGGACCTAGGGGTCGGACCAAAATTTCTCGACGTTTCATAACCTCCTAAACACTTTGGCACCTTTTTTGAAAATGTTTATATATAATATATGTATATATATATATATATTTATATATATACGTATATATATATATGTGTGTGCGGGCAATAACTTTCGAAAGAGTTAATTGATTTTAACGAAATTTGGCCCGCGTGTTGAAATCCATCACCTCAAGAAGCCTATTTAAAATGGGCGTAATCGGGGCATTTTAAGGGTAGTTTTTAGGGGTTGAAAAATGTTTTTGGGCCCGAAAATACCGAAAAAATTCTCAGAATCGTTTCAAAATTGGCATTTAACCCTTTAGTAGTAATTAAAAAGTGTCCCTAAAATTTTAATAAAATCGGCCCGACAGGACCGGACGTACAAATTTTATGAAAACACTAGTTTGCAGATAGTGAATTATTTACTGAAAGTTGTATATAATTTGGTATAGAGGTTCGATTGATAATATTAATGCAATTAAAAAAAAATGTTATTTTAAGGGATGTATTAAGGAGTAAAATTTTTTATTTTGCCCAAAAACCAACTTAAGTTCGCATAATAAAGCCACACTGCCTGTATTAGCAAATACACTATATTGTCGGCAGGGTTTTGGCACTGCGACCCGGGTTTTTTTCACTTTTATTGTTATTATTACTATACAGAAACGAAACCTATAGCAAATTTTACTGAATAAATTCAAAAAATTGAAATTGAAACATAAAATGATGGATGTATATTTACTTAATAAATGTGATTTTTAACTTTATATGAAAAGAAATTCTAGAATTTAATCGTGTACTTGAAGAAAAAAAATATTGAAAGAAAGCAAAATAAAATAAGAAAGTAAAAAAGCAGCAGAGTGAATAAAATGTACGAGCTGAACAAAAAATAGAAAAGTAAACAAAAAAACACTCATGTCATACAAAGTGAAAACAAAAGATTGCTTTTATCTTCTTGAGAAAAATAGTTGCATAATAAATAAAATCTTCTACAATTTTTTTCAAAGCTTGTTCCGATCCTGACTAATTAAATAGATGAAAAATTGTCTGAGGACTTAGGATCAATTTTTTAAGTCAATACTAAATGGGAGATATGCATATATGTACATTCAAATGTACCATTTTGTGTATATAAACTCACGATTTGAAAAATATGGCTAAAAACTTTTTTGTAGAGAATTTAGTGTTCTACAAAATGGCGTCATTGATTTTTTTATGCAAGATCGAAAAATGTCGAGTTATCTCGAAAAATTAAAGTTTTTAAAGGTTTTTATTTTTTTTCACTATGGCGCAAACGTTCGATTGATTTAAAAATAATATATGTTATACAGAGCTACGTAAGAAAACTGAAAAAAAAAATAAATTGGAGTTGTGCAACGAGATTATCATATTAAAAAATAAATAAAAAAGAAAAAAAAAGAGAAAATAATTTTTTTTAAAGTGATTTAGTAAGTTTTGACGGTTGATAATTTTTTTGTAAATGACTCTTGGACGTATTTAGGCCGTGATTTTTTTTCAAATGAATTGGTGAAATAAATCAAAAGTTAAAAATTTTCTTCTCAAAAATGAAAAATATTTTTTTTCTCGAGTACCAGTGAAGAAAAGGAGCTGAAAGTTTTACAGAAAACGTTTTTTATACACCCGAACGTATGACCCAAATTTCATTAGAAAAAGCGCGGGGGCAATTTTAACATGCTTACCCAGCTATGGCCTTTGTTGTTTTTTTTTTTTTAAATATTTGTACTTATATGTATTGTTTCCAGACAGACACATGATAAAAGAATAAATAAATTCTGAAACCGTGATAAAAATAAAAATTTAGTATTGACTTAAAAAACTGATCCTAAGTCCTCAGACAATTTTTCATCTATCTTCTACAATAATTAACTAAAAATCAAAAATTATATTGAAAGACCAATTCTAACAGTTTTGCCTTTTTACTGCCAATATAGCACAACTTTTCTCCAACAACGAAATAATCAAAAGCTAGAAATGTGTCATACTTTATTTTATTGCATCTCGTATAGTTTTGCCAGCGAATATCAATTCAGCTTTGAAATCCCGTAAAGGATTTCCGACTTGTTTTACATTTTAGCTCTATGCTCATTTTGTTTTTTTACACTCGGGAATAAATAGTCTTTTAAACAGCAAATAATTTTTCAAGCCGGTTCAGTGATTTTTGAGATTACCCACGACATACAAACATACAGATTCTTCTTCGTTACAATATTTTTTAGAAATGGCAAAAATCAGACCACAAACATTTTTTTAAATTTCGAACTTTGGTCGCAAAATTAATTTCATTGCTGTCTCTACTAGCTCTGATTAAGTATTAATCTTCGCAACATTTTGTTTGTTGCTTAAAAATTTCAAAAAACATATATTTTTGCTTTAAAAATTGAATAAAAAAACGTAATATTAATTTTTTTAGATTAAAAATTGTCTGAGGACCTAGGATCAGTTTTTTTTTTAAATCAATACTAAATTTTTTATTTTTTACACGACGTTACGGAATTAATTAAGTCCTCAGACAATTTTTCATCTAATTAATTAGTCAGGATCGGAATAATTTTTTAAAATTGATTTTTTCTTTTTTGTCCTTGGTAATTAATTTAAAAATGATTTGTCGGAAAAAAGGACTTTTTTAGTAAACACTTATTTGTTATTTATAACGACGTCTCGTCCCTTTCTTGGGACTTTTTCAAGCTTTATAACTGTTAAATGTTTTGGTCAAGCAGATATAAGAGTTAAAAAAAACGGAATTATTGCAAACTTTTTAATGAACAATTGTTTAACTAAAATTTATATTTACATGTGTATGTTAACTCTTATATCTACTTGACCAAAACATTTAATAGTTATAAAGCTTGATAAAGTCCCAAGAAAGGGACGAAACGTCGCTAAAATAATTGTTTACTAAAAAAGTCATTTTTCCCGACAAATCATTTTTATAAAAAAAAACGTAATATTCGTCAATATTTCTTTACAGCACGTCACGAGATTTCGAATTACGGAAAGAAAACAGCATTTAGAACTTTTTTTTTACAAATTTATATGTTAAAAATACTGACAAAGACTTACTCACTAATTTAATTTTTTCTGTATAAAACTTATACTTACTAATTTTCTTGTTTTTATCTGATTTTAAATCGTTTATTTAGGATCAAATAAACTGTAAGAAATTGGTATAATAGCTTTTGTCTGCTATAATTGTTAAGAAACATGCATTGTTGTAGCACTATATTAGAAAAAAATATTATTCCAACACGTCACCGTCGGGATTTAAACCCGAATAATTCCACTTTCGCGGCGGAATGAGTTAATCAATTACTCAACGGTGCACACAATTCAACATTTTAATCCTTCATAATATAGCGGTTTACAACATTCAATTCACTACATGCGAGATTCAATTATTTTTAGCTATAGCTAGACATTAACTCTCACAGTAGCGAGGGCTCTTGAATGAATCAAAGATGAACTTTCCATTGTTAATACGGTCCTAAGTCACAGAATTTTTCTGTTTCGTTAGGACTGTTTCAATGCGGAAAACGACAATTTAATATTGGTAAATTGTCAACACCATTATTTCATATTAGTAGATGTTTTACATACGCTTGTAGCTACGTACCAGTTGAATTAATTGATTAACTCATTCCGCCGCGAAAGTGGAAAGATTCGGGTTTAAATCCCGACGGTGACGTGTTGGAATAATATTTTTTTCTAATATAGTACTACAACAATGAATGTTTCTTAACAATTATAGCAGACAAAAGCTATTATACCAAATTAATTCAGCTGGTACGTAGCTACAAGCGTATGTAAAATATCTACTAATGTAAAAAATTGGTTAAAAGTCATATGGAAAGAATGGTACATATTTCTATATTATTTCGTATGCATTTATCATAGAAGACTGAATAAGAATTTTCACGAAATTTGAGGTTTTCGAAACATAAGTGCATTTTGCATGCACGCATATATCCAAATGCACGTAAAGGCCCCAGTACACAGTGGTCTGTAGTGGGCCATTGTAGACCATCGCCGTTGTGTACAGGCGGTAATAGTCTGTTGTGGCGGACAATTGTGAATCGTGGTGCGCAATCCATTTGTTGCCGGTTTGTTTGACACACTTCAAAGGAATCGTGGTGTAGCGTGGCCTGTGGTGTTCACACAGTGGCCCATTGTCCGGGACGGGTACTTACTTTTTTTGTTCCGTGCTATACTATTTAAATTTTTAATCGCCCAAAATGTCAGTATCCTGGAGCAATGAAGAGACTTTTAGGTTTAGAATACTATAATACTTGTAAACAGTATATAAATAAGTAGCCGCAGCCGTAATTAGTTCCACGTCCATCGCAAGTGCTTCGCCAGGCAGAAATGAGCCATGGGCCATTGTGTGCAACATCAAGTGATAGTGGCCTACAGTTGCACATTGCAAAGCATGGTCCATCAAAGACCACTGTGTACTGGGTCCTTAAGATAGAGTTATGTGGGTGATAAAGGGGGCATATTGAACAGCTGGTAAACTTTCACCTTAAATAAACTTTGTCTTTTAAGTCAATAGAGAAAGGGAGATGAAGCCGCATGAATTTAACAAGTCAAAACGCATCTGATATTCTGTGATCGTATGTTTGCCCAACACGTTCAACACACGGTAGAGAAAATCAGCAGAGCTTCAAGCTTCGATCGGTTTTACTTTTATTTACCCACTTTGCATTAACAAAAGAGTCCATTAAAGTCTTTTAAGGAAGACCGATTTACATCAAAGAAAAATTCAGCAAACACTTTTAAACAAGACACTGTCTCTAAGGTTTCAGTGTATTGTGTTTTCAAGAAATGTCATGTACATGTACACTAATAGGTACTTGAATTATGAAATAAAAAGTAAATTAAAAAAAACCCGGGTCGCAGTGCCACAACCCTGCCGACAATATAGTGTATTTGCTTATACAGGCAGTGTGGCTTTATTATGCGAACTTAAGTTGGTTTTTGGGAAAAATAAAAAAATTTACTCCTTAATACACCCCTTAAAATAACATTTTTTTTTCTTAATTGCAATATTATTATCAATCGAACCTCTGTACCAAGTTATATACACCTTTCAGTAAATAATTCACTATCTGCAAACTAGTCTTTCTTAAAATTTTTAAATCCGGTCCTGTAAGGTCGATTTTATTAAAATTTTAGGGACAGATTTTAATTACTGCCAGAGGGTTAAATTTCAATTTTGAAACGATTCGGAGAATTATTTCGGTATTTTAGGGCCCAAAAACATTTTTCAACCCCTAAAAACTACCCTTAAGATGGCCCGATTAGGCCCATTTTAAATAGGCTTCTTGCGGTGATGGATTTCAACACGTGGGCCAAATTTAGTTGAAATCAATTAATTCTTTCGAAAGTTATTGCCCGCACACACACATATATATATATATATATATATATATATATATATATATATATATATATATATACGTATATATATATATATATATAAATATATATATATATATATATACATATATATAAACATTTTCAAAAATGGTGCCAAAGTGTTTAGGAGGTTATGAAACGTCGAGAAATTTTGGTCCGATCCCTAGGTTCCGCCATCCGACCAACGCCAATAGTGTATGTTGCCATATGGCAAATACACTAAAAATCAAATAAACCCGACTGCGTAAAAAGAGAACAGAAAAGATGGAAACAAGATCAAATGATAATATGCAGTCGGATGCATCAAATATTTCTGTTCATTTTATTTTTGCAGTTACTACATGTAACTACAAAAATGTAGTAACTGCAAAAGCCCCTTTCCGTCGAAGCTTCAAGTCTAGTTCTAGAACATATGAGATAGACGCATATATGTCTACATCGCAATGGTTTCATCCCTCTCTAGACCTCTACTAGCAATAGAGGAGTATTAGATATATGATGTTCACCATTCGAGGCTCAATATGGCGGTCGATGGGATGCATTGGCCACACTCTTACTTTAGTCACTCTAGAGTCGAACTGAGAGAGTCAACAGTATAAAATGGCTGAGTTTAACATAAATTGCTTGTTCTTCAACTCATCTGGCTATAAAAACGACGTCTCGTGAAGGCAGGGTCAGCTCAAAGGAGCAAATGCCAAGTCATTACACGCGACTCCTTCAATTCCAATGGGAAATGAAGGAAATCGATGCCTTTTCTAGTATACTTCTCTCTCTCTTGATATCTACACGTGTCAAAACGAATATTTAATAAACGTTGATTAACGAGTACAAAAAAACACGCTTTAATAGCAAACCGAACTTAAAA
Organism: Venustoraphidia nigricollis; assembly: GCA_034508555.1. Taxonomy (NCBI): domain Eukaryota; kingdom Metazoa; phylum Arthropoda; class Insecta; order Raphidioptera; family Raphidiidae; genus Venustoraphidia; species Venustoraphidia nigricollis. The sequence goes on along the minus strand of JAVRKA010000038.1, from coordinate 732,521 downwards.
GTAAAAAATAATTTTTATTTCATCTTTAAAGTTCAATTCCAGATATATGTTATAATAGAAAAAGTCTTAATAAAAAAAGACGAAACGTTGCAATGAGTGTTTAAATTGATTTATTTTCATTATTCCAATTACCCGTGATACTGTTTTCTATTATAATTTTTAATTAGTAAGATTATGTTTAACGGCGATAGAAAGTCGACTCACTTAATACAATTATGGACATTCTATTGCTGTTAAACACACTCTTAATAATAAAAAAATATTAGTAAAAAAACTTTCTAAAGACGCTTTTATTGAATTGTACTAAAAAAGAAAAAAATAACTTTTAATACTGTACGTTCATAATTATAAAAGCGTGGGTTGTAGGCTCTATGATAGTAACGACCCACGCTTTTAATATTATGAACCTAAAGTATTAAGTTCCTTTTTTAGTACAATTCAATATTTTACAAATATTTTATTTTGTTCTTTTTAGTCTTTCAAAATTTTTACTATTAAAACACCAATTTATTACAATTAACTGATTATTTTATTCTAATATTCTACATGTCAAACCTTTCCATTTGATACCCTTGTCAAGGATGTTGTAAAGAAGTGGGTAATTCACTATTTTGTGTGGGCGCCATATTGGATTTAGAATGATGTCATACAGCTTACAGTATTCTACTTGTCATGCACTTTCATTTGATACCAATATCGAGGGGGTTTTAAAGAAAAAGGTAATCCGCCATTTTGTTTTGGTTGCCATATTGGAAGTCACACTGCTCATTGTATTCTACTTGTTATATCCTTTCATTTGATACCCATGTGGACGGGATTGTAAAGAAGATGGTGAGCCGCCATTTTGTGGTAGCGGCCATATTGGATCCAGCATAATATTCAATATGCTATGTTGTATTGTCATCACAACCAAAGGTATGTGCAAAATTTCAGCATGCTCGGATATCGGGAAGCGGTCGAAAAATCGATCGCGAGATTTGACCCGAACATACAAAGTTAAGTTAAATAAAATTTAATAAAAAATTATCTTTTACGTTTTAGTTCGGTTCGCTATAAAAGCATGTTTTTTTAGTTTTTTAAATTATTTTTTACAGTACCTGCTAGTGTGTTATGGTCTGTATACATACTTGTAAAGCAGTTATTTTATAGGTAGCTTTAAGATGTCATATTTATGGAAAAAAACAGATGAATGTCTTTTGTTTAGTAACCGATTGTAATGTGAATCCACCTTTAAAATAGATAAAATATAGGTACCCATTGTGTATTTATTCCGAACTATAAACGTTAATCATACAAAAAAATAGTTTCTAAAATAGCTCCGAGTTAAAATAAATGTCGAGCCTCTGCATTCAAAAGAAAAAAACAGATGAATGTATTTTGTTTAGCAACCGACGATAATGTGAATCCGCCCTTAAAATAGATAAAATATAGGTACCCATTGTGTATTTATTCCGAACTATAAACGTCAATCATACAAAAAAATAGTTTCTAAATAGCTCCGAGTTAAAATAAATGTCGAATCTTTGCATTCAAAAGAAAAAAACAGATGAATGTATTTTGTTTAGCAACCGACGATAATGTGAATCCGCCCTTAAAATAGATAAAATATAGGTACCCATTGTGTATTTATTCCGAACTATAAACGTCAATCATACAAAAAAATAGTTTCTAAAATAGCTCCGAGTTAAAATAAATGTCGAGTCTTTGCATTCAAAACATGTTGATAAATCAAAATGTATTTTCGAGCATTTCTTCAAATAGACGAAAAAACTCTACCAACATTCACAAATGTGGAACATAAAATACGGTGTCACGAGAGAACAATTTTTAGTAGAATATTTTATATATTGGCATCCATAAATATTGTCAGATATTTTCTTTACGCAAAATATTTATTCTTGTGGAAGCATCGTCGATAAAGATATCATATTTCATCCAACATGTAAGCAGGGACTTATAGATGTCTATTTTTAAGCAGAAATAAGTAGAAACTTCCAACCAATTGGGCGACAGGACTATCCCAACTTCAAAAATATTAACTCTTGACATAATAGTGTAATGTGGTTTCACATGTAAAATTTATGAGAGCATGTGTGTTAGCTACCTAACTAATTTCTTTTTAACATCTTCAGAACCAAAAAAATACCTGATTTTTTTTTTATTTTAAAATATTTCTGAAACTAAACAATTGAGAAAAAAATTTAGCAAAATTTTCTTAGCAAAATAAATAGAATAACCAATCGTTATGAAAAGTATACCATCATATAATATTAATACGCTAAGGCTAAGATGTTAGCCTCCCTTTTTCGAAAAAAACTTCACAATTACTCCACATAAATTTTGTATCATTTTATAGATAATTACTTGCTCTATGTGTATCAACAATTAAAAAATCTATTATTGCTTTTGTTTTTGCAAAATAATTAATTATAACAATTATACATTTATTCAGTATATGCAGCAATGCTGCTGTCTGCCGGTTCTAACTTTGAAACAACGTCAACATGATTGACGGTCGGTAAATTTTTTTTGTTTAATTTTTAATCAAAATTCACGTATAACTACTTTTCGTATGGCGGCGCTTCAGCTCAACGTTTTCGATACTTGCGCCTCTATATAACAGTTTTAGAAAAATATTTTCTTGAACCGTCACTGAGCTTCGTAATGTAATACAACAAAAAGAAGAAAGTTATAAAGAGTGTGAGAAATTAGAAATGAATTTTAGTGCGAATTATTCGCACAGGTAGCGCTAGTTATAATATAAAAAACAACGTTACAGCATATATCTCTTGTGCACATGCATCGATTTTCTACAAAAAAAAATGGGTTTCTTCATATTTGCATCCTCCCAAAATTTGGTTTTAGAAGGTAAAGCCCTTTAAAAGTTTTCTAAAATTCAATTGTTAGCATGTGACAATTCCCAACTTGTCAAAATAAGGGCCAGTCTATTAGACTGGCCCTTATTTGTATAAGCCACTTTTTTTTCAAATTTTTTGAGTTGCTACCCCCTGAAAAAGTTCTATATATTGAAACAATTATTAGCTTAAAATTTCAGCTCAATTTATAGTTTAACCCGTGCCGAAAACGCAGAGAACTTTGAAAATAAATTACGTAGAAAGCAAATTCCGAAACTACTTAACTTTGTGCTTAGGGTATAAAAAATTAACTTTTCCTATGGATCTGGGCAAATCAATTCTCCTCTTAAACACATCTTAGGACTTCTTTAAGATGGAAATTGGTTGGTGTTAAGTCATAGACAAAGTTACGCACTCGCACTACAGAACGTATAACCGCGTTACAGCGTTTTCGGCAGGGGTTAATTTTAATCATTCCAGCTGAAAATTTCAGATAATCATTTTTTCAATGTAAAGAACCATTTCAAAGGTTAGCAGGTAACAATTTCCAACTTGTCAAAATAAGGACCAGTCTATTAGACTGGCCCTTATTTGTATAAGCCACTTTTTTTTCAAATTTTTTGAGTTGCTACCCTCTGAAAAAGTTCTATATATTGAAAAAATGATTAGCTTAAAATTTCAGCTCAATTTATAGAATTAAACCCGTGCCGAAAACGCAGAGAACTTTGAAATTAAATTACTTAGTTTATTTCTTTTAATACTCGTAAATCATAAACAGCCAAGCAGCCGGAGTGACAAAAATGTCCATTCTAAAAAAAGAAGCATTTCGCGATAATATTAAACATCAAGAAGAAAAATGACGATCGCGTAGCTTCTTATATAAAGATATTATTATCTTATGTTTCGTTAATACTTACATATCATCCGGATTTAATGCTATCTTACTTTCTTATTTCTTCTTTTACAAAGAGAACATTTATTCAAAAAGCGTCACGTGATGCAGGCACTATAAAATTCTTTTTCTTTATACTCCATCGAAAGTACGTACTTTTGATCAGGTATAATGAAAAAGGAAATTCAACTTTCTGTCCTTGTGGGGTAATGTACTATGCAGAGTCGTTTTTTTACCGGTCAAAAATTTTGAAACTTTTAAGCAGCAAGGCAATGCTTAATCACAGCTAATAAAAACAGTTATAAAATGATTTTTTCGACCACAGTTCAAAATTTCCCATGAGCATATTTTACAATCTTAGGGATTAATCTTAAGACTGAATTTTTTACTTCCGGAAATATTTTTTTTAAATTTTGTTTTATTTAACAAAAATCCTATATATTGTACATAATATCATACAAAAAAAATATACCCCGTCACTGAAGCGAGTTCTCTGTTCTGTGTCTAACGTGTAAATGTGCATATGTTTGTGTTGTGTGAATGCGACGTGTATTGTGTGTATGTATTTGTGAGGAGTTTTAGTGTTATAATGCAAACTAAGTTAATTGAAGTAACTAAATATCTGAATATATGATTTGTTTTTCAGTGCCACGGTTACATCATTAGCGTTAAATATTTAACGCAAATGTCAAACGTCTTGAACTCGGGCAAGAAATTATACTTCAATAATAAAATCAATAAATTAAATTAAGGATTATATAACTAATGTAGTACATTGACTAGTAGGAAGTTTTTAGCGAGGGCGTATCACAATGTATTTGTTACGAAATAAGCTCATATTTAATTCAAAATCTGTTGATTGACGTCATAAGGACTAATATTCATGAATGTATTGAATTACATTGATATTTCCGATCGAGCATTCGCATTGATACAATATGTACGTCACACGGCACATAAAATACAAAATAATATTATTCATAAAATCAAAAATTATTTACGCTGTTCATACGGCGTAATATAAGCTCATGCAAAATTAAATTCGCCAAGTACAGGATGTTAAAAGAAATATTATGAGTCCAGTACTTTCATATTATGTGTAAACATAAAACTATTATATAACACTAGCCGTCCATTCCGGCTTTACCCGAGTGTAAAAGTAATATATAGGATATAAAAGATTTGAATTATTACCATAAAATTTCAACGTGTATTGAATTTTCGCGAATTCAATCGCTTTTAATTGTGTTTAATTTAGTTCATATATAAAAGCGTGCTGTTTTAGTTTTTTAACCGACTTCAAAAAAAAGGAGGAGGTTCTCAATTCGTCGGAATCTTTTATTTTTTTATTTTTTATGTATGTTCCCCGATTACTCGAAGACGCCTGAACCGATTTGGAAAATTCTTTTTTGTTTGAAAGGGTATACATCCCAGGTGGTCCCATATAGTTTTTATTAAAATCGGTTCATCCGTTTTTAAATCACGTCAAAAAACATATTTTTTAATTCATCTTTAAAGTTCAATTCCAGATATATGTTATAATCGAAAACACTTTCACTGGTAATTGGAACAAAAATGAATCAATTTAAATTTAAATTGATTTACTTTTATTCCAATTACCAGAGAAACTGTTTTCTATTATATTTTTTAATGTATGCTACCTCATATCTCCAACATTTGTAAAGCGAGTTAACATTGACTGTATTATTTATAAAAAAAATATTAACCTCCTTCAAAAAAATTACTAAAAAGATGAAAATAATGAAATTTTGAGGTCGGAGCTAATTTCATTACAAAAAAATCACATGAAATTTTGAGGTCGGCGCCTATTTAATAAAAGTAGATATGTAATTTAAAGTTTTTGTATTGAAATTAGTTCCGACCTCAAAATTTCATTATTTTCATCTTTTTAGTGATTTTTTTGAAGGAGGTTAATATTTTTTTTTATAAATAATACAGTCAATGTTAACTCGCGCAATTAAGACGAACCAATTACCAGTAAAAGTATTAAAATCAGTTCAGCAGTTTATACGTTGCGAAGGAATACATACATACATAGACTGTTAAAAATATATCTTTTTCTTTACCGTGGTAAAATTAAATTGCAAAGATGCAAATAAACTAATTAGAACGTCAATCAAATGAATCGTCTATTAAAGAAAAACTTTTCCTATTAAAAGTTTTTTATCTTTTTTTCGCTAGCTGAATAATTTACCGGGTTTTGGCTTAGTTGCTTGATTTATAGCTACTATACATGCAATATAATTTTATTGTAAACACAAATATCTCTTCCTTTTAGGGTTCCGTACCTTAGAATGAAAAACAGAATCCTTATAAAATCACTTAGTTGTCCGTCAAGATCTATTTCTCCGGAACGGACAGAGGTATCAAGTTGAAATTAATAACAAATACTAAGGTCTACAACCCTGTAACCCTGTAAAAATTTCAAGCTTCTAATTCAGTGCAATAAAAAGATACGGCCCTAACTAAATTATTAGTTTTTGGAAAGTATCGAAATTAAGCGAAAGTGGCGCCATCCTATGCAATGAATGTAAACTATATAAAATTGTGATAACGGTAGATACAGAATCCTCAAAGAGCGAGTTCTGTTCGCATTTATCCGTCATTTTACTTTCGAGAGACGATAGGGAAGGAGAAAAAATTACGAAAAAAATCTATTTCGGATTTTCTACGAATTTAGACTTTTCAAAAAAGCGAGTTTAGACGCCCGTCTAGAAGTCTTGTTCACACAGCGTTCAATGATTCGGAGCCAAATTTTAAACTTAGAGATTTTAAAATATTTTCATCTTATTTTTTCGAAGGAATTACTTATGAACTCAAATAAAAAATTACTATTTTCTTGCAACGAGTTTGTTCATCTACACTAATATTATAAAGAGGAAAGATTTGTATTTTTGTGTGTGTGTATGTTTGTAATGAATAAACTCAAAAACTACTGTGCCGATTTAAAGAAAGCTACATTCACCCTGAGTAACATAGGCTATATTTATTGCTAGAAAATATTAGGGATCCTTACTTAAACTTTAATAACGTAACCCAAGGTGTAAAAAAATGCCATAAAACATCTTTCGTCGCATGCACTGCGGAAACTATTGATGATAGAACAAAAGTATGTACTACAATATTAAAGAGCATATCAATAACTACAAAAAACTTCGCGATACTATATGTCCAACTATTATCGTTATGTCACAATAACCACTTTTTACATTTTAATAATCTATATAGATAAAAGACGATGTATATGTAATCTATGGACTCCAAACGGATAGACCATTTTTGATGAAATTTTTAGACAATCTTTAGATTAGCCCAGCGGGTAATCTTCTAGCGATCGGATCAACAGAATTTTTTAAATTTCTTTTTGGGAAATGAGATTTTTCTTCGATTTTTGAACATTCACAAATAAAAGCGATTGAATTCGCGCAAATTCAATACACGTTGAAAATTTAATGATAATGATTCTCATCTTTTATATCCTATATATTAAATTTACACCCGAGCGAAGCCGGACTTGGCCGCTATATTTCATAAATCGATATGCTACCCTGTCACCCTACAATATGCCACACTTGTTATGGAAAAAATCAGAAATGGCAGCTTATGGCTAAAAAAAATTCGCGGACGAGGCATTTAAACCAGGGACCGAGCACCGCCTATTGTTTTCGAATTATAATTCTTAAAAAAAAGTTACAATTTTTGTAACACCCTGTATCTTGAGAACAATGCCTAAGGACAGACCGAAACGAAAATCAGAAAACAATATTTTATTCATGATGATAAAAAAGATATACCAAAATTTAATATTATGCCACGTGTAGCGAATTACTCTTAGGTAATATTCTTTTGTAAATATCAGTTTCAAGAAAATACAATCAAGTTAGCATCAATCAGAATTGCTAATTGGAAATAACACGTATTTCTATACATTTTAAAATCATAAAATTTTCGAAGCAATCGTTGTCTCATTTTAAGAAAATAAAACTTACACGCATAAATTAAGGTTTCGTAGCTGTTCTTTTCATAAAATATTTTCATGGTTTTTTTTTGCAATTTTCTATTCTAAATATCATATTTCATCCAAAATGTAAGCAAGTACCTTTAAATGTCTATTTCTAAAGGTGATATCAGACTGTTCATTCCGAATGAATGTTCATTTGACTGAATGTTCATTTTTGTTTCATTCCACGTTCACACGGCACAGACAAAATAACATAAAAATGAACGTTCATTCTATCTTTTCGTCGAATGACGTTGTGCGCCTTGGAATTCGTTTGTTTTGTGATCATTTGATCGAAGAATTCACAAAAAAGAAGCAAAGTCTAAGTTTAAATCATTAATTAGAGATTTTATAGAATTTGTATTGTTCTATCTTTGTATTCGTCGAGTTTGTGGTTTCAGAATTTTTGAAATTCTCCAAAAACAGCAGCGTATTTTGGTCGTTCCACTTGAATACCATTTTGTCTGGTCGCTACAAAACACGACACAAAATGATCGAACCCGAATGAATGTTCTTTCTTGTGTTCAGACGTTTCATTTTTCGTTCATTCAGAGTGTGGATGAATCATGCCGAATGTCGAATTCTAGCGTTATTGGATCGGTTCATTAATGAATTCGTTTTCATTTTTCTGATATCACCTTAAGCAAAAATCAGTACAAACTTTCAGCCAAATTAGAATGGTAAAACATTCCTACGATTTTGTTAAAATCATGAGATTTTAACAAACGGACATACAGTCAGACAGAAGGATGAACATAACGAAATTATAAGATTTCATTGTGGCTACAAAATTCTAAAATTGCATTTTAAAACAATATTGATGTGACTACAAATTTTTTCTAGCTCTGATCATGGATGTCCTTTAGTTTTAAGTGAATATTATGTTATTTGATGTAAAGACGCTAATGACCTAAGTTGTCGAGCGTCTATAATCTACAATAACTAAAAAGATTACTTTGAAATAAAATTAACTTACATATTTGATATTTAAAATCACTGTCACAAATGCACCAACATCGTCTTTCATTTTAACATCTGTCATTTGTTAAATTCTCACCAGAAACTTTCAAAATACACAAAATGCAAAGTTTGTTAACAACACCGACGACTTCAACATGCCACCGCATTACTGACAAAAAATCAAATATTAAATCGAAAAATGTGTAATCGTTAAACAAATTATATAATGTCGACACCATTGACTATGTTCGTTTCACAATTAATATAGAATGTCTCAATCAATACAAAGAAATAAAATTGTAACTTTATTTTAATGCCGGCGCCAGACATAGCAACAATATTTGAACACTTGTTTTAACTAGGGATGATGATTATAAATCGATTATAAGAAATAATCACAAAAAGAATATTTTTCCCGACTTTATTGGAGAAAAAAAGTTTTATTGTTCTTTTAAAACTTTTTTTCTTCTATAAAATCGGGAAAAATATCCCTTTTTGGACCGATTATTCGATTTTAGGGTAATAAAGTAATCGGTTTTCCCCACAATCGGTTTTTCGAAATAATCGGAATCGATTGGCAGGAAAATAATCGATTATTTCGAATAATCGATTTATAATCCCCATCCCTAGTAAAAATAAGTGTTCAAATATTGTTGCTATGTCTGGCGCCCGGGTAAAAGATAAAGTTTTTAACAAAACGATTCAAATGTTTCATTTAAAGAATAACTCAAAAACTGCTGAAACAAAGTTCAATCCTTATTATTAAAAATAAGAATTTTATTAATCTTATTCAAGCAGTCCAGCCAATAGCAACATTACGACGTCATCACGGTTCAACCTATGAACGACATGCGATTGGGAATTCGCTTGTTCATCATGTTTCACGCTATTATTATTGACGACTTTAAATTATATTTTCTCACAAATTAAGAGACAAACATTTCCGCGTACAATATAAGCTTTCTGATGATGCTATAAAAAAAATGCGGAACGGAATCTATAATATAGTAAACATTTGTAAAGCAGTCTTACCTGTTGACCCAGCTTTAGTAGCCATTTTAAAACCTTGCCGCCCGCTTTTTGCAGAAACGACCTTGACGATTGTGCCCTCTCAGTTGGCATTCGAAAATTTATTCAACACATGTGTTAAAGTTATTTAATTTTTCCTAGTTTCGAAACCATTACACTATTATCTTTAATCTCTGTAGATATTAATCAATAGTTTGTTTATTTAGGGTAATATTTTAGTCTTTCAAAATAAAATGTACTGTTTTTCAAACCCACACTATTTGTATTTTTAAATCTGCATCCGAGCTGCTTTTCTGTGTGTACAGAAAAACTGAATAATTGTAAATTAATACAAAAATAACAAAAACAATTTCGAAGCTACCTTACTTTAATTCCAAGCTTTTATTCTCCATTCTTGCAGGACTTCAGGTTATTTAAACAACCCTTAAACCACAAGAAAGAGGTGGGCGAAATTAAAACGCTTATAGGGGAGTGGTTTCGGCACCAACGTATCGAAAAGTTAATTAACTATTCACTTAAATAAAAAGTTAAGTTTTTATAAAGATTATAATATCACCAATCAATTTTTAAACAGGAATTACTTTCATTCAATTACAAAATTCAGTCAGATATAATTGTTTTATTATTTTTCAGTTTTTTGTTTTTTGGTTTGTATTTGTAAATGTTTTCTTTGACGGGTACACTTCCACCGTGTGGATAAATTACTAACAATTTTCCACCAAAGTCGTCGACGCGTAAATTATTAACATATTTACCCAATATATTCGTTGAACTTTTTAATGACGAAAATAGATTGCTGTGAAACGTTTGCTTGTCAACATTTTCGATTTTCATTTATTTATATTTTCCCTAAGCTTTTTGATATCAATATTTATTTAATTAATTGTTCCAAATCTAAGTTTCCAATATTTATATTTTATTAATATAGTACTTGCACTGTTTTTTTGAATGGTTTTAAGTTCGTGAACAATTATTATTTTCACAATCTATCGATATTTTTATGAAACTTTGTTCCGAACAATTAAATTAATGACATTTAATGGCGCTATTTTTATCTTGTATCAATATTACTGATTGTTTAATTTTTTTATCGTATAATTTATGTAATGTTAATATTACATGCAATTAAAAGACTATCTACATAAATATATTTTTACATTTATTGCTACTACCTAAATTTTTTACATAAAAATAGTTTTAAACTTATTATTACTCTTTCAATATTTTCAAAATATATATTTAGTTTTTTAATATCGTTTTAGTAATTCTTCTTTTGATGTTATTAAATTATTATATCTATTTTTTGATTACATTTTTACAATATTTTTTTATACATTTTAGTATTCAAAAGCCGGAAAAGATTTGAATCGTGCCCGTTTTTTCGTCATTTTGATTTAGTTTTTAGAAGTCTAATAAATCATTCAAATCACCGCAACTTTGAAACATTTAGAAACTTCAATCTTTCACCAATTTTGAAATTAATTTTGGTTTAGTTTTATTTGATTTCAAAAACCAATATTTTTAATGAATTGTCATCACACTTTTCAAAAATATTTCGGAAACAAAAACTTAATAGCTACACCAACATCTTTCATAAATTTAGTATCACTAGTTCTCAAAAATATTTTGACTAAAAAAACGCTCAGTTTCTGACAAGATAGTTTAACAAACTTTCCAAAATTATAAAGTTTAAATTAAATCAAATTTAAATTAAGAAAATCATTTTAAACTTTCCCAGTGGTAAAACATTTTTGAATGTGTAGGTAGCTGGACCAATGAGAGAGCTCCAATGCCGGGTCGACGAGGTGTGACAGGCGCGCCGCGACGATGTTAAACAGACAAAGCACCGTACAGCAATGAGCCAGCCCCTGGTTGGGGTAGCACAGATAAGGGTAACGACGCGCGACTCGCTTACATCACGATTCGATCAAAAATGAATCGTTCAATACGACAATTTTTATCAATGACGATTTATCACGTCGAATTAATGAAACGATGATTATTTAATACGTACTAATAAAGATAGTTTGTAGGTTATAGACGCTCAACATCTAAGGTCACCAGCGTCTATACGAACTAATAAAGTATTAGTGTATTTGACATATATGACATTATTGGTGTCGGTCGGATGGCGGGACCTAGGGGTCGGACTGTGCGTTAGTGTATGTGTGTGTGTTGTGTGTGCGAGCAATAACTTTCGAAAGAGTTAATTGATTTTAACGAAATTTGGTCGACATGTTGGAATCCATCATCGCACGAAGTCTATTTAAAATGGGCCCAATTGGGCGTTTTAAAGGTAGTTTTTAGGTTTTCAAAAATGATTTTGGGTCCAAAAATTCCGAAAAAAATATCGGATCGTTTCAAGATAGAAATTTACCTCTTTAGTGAAGATTAATATATGCTGTTAAAATTTTAATAAAATCGGTCGACAGGTAAATCGTTAGTTTGCGGATAAGAATTTACTTACTAAGGATGTTGAACTGATAAAAATATAGAAATTAAGAAAAACGTATAATTTCAAGGGTTATATTAAGAGGTTAGATTTTTTATTTTGTCCAAAAAGAAACTTAAGTTCACATAGACTGCTTGTATTAGCAAATACACTATATTGTCTGCAAGGTTTTGGTATTGCGACCCAAGTTTTTGAAAATGTCATCGAAAATAAAAATTGTTTGTAAAAATGTATTCTCAAAAGCTATATTTTCATCAATACCTATAAGCACACAAAATGGTAACGAGAGCCATATCTAAACTGTCTGTAAAAGATATTCGGGTTTCTTGGGTAAAATATTGTGTTTCTTGAATATTTGTCTGTCTTGCTATACGTTCGTCAGCATAAGTACTATTAGTGGACATTAAATTTAAAATGATTAAATTTCTAGCCATAATATAAACAAAGAAAAAATTGTCACCCGGAAAAACGCACCGAAAATTATTAGAATTAATGTTTTTTTAAAGCTGAATTTAATTTTTTGTTAATTTAGAATAAAAAACATTTTTTCAAAAATTATCCACTATAAGAAATTTTAGAAACGCGACAAAAAAGCACTTGAAGTTCACCTGCTTGTTAATTTTTTAAGGCAGTCAACTATCGGTGTTTTTGAGGCCTAATAACAATAATAACCATTCATATTTTCATTTGATTTTTACATAACAAACGAGATTTCAAATGTCTTGCAAACTGTATTTTTACGAGTTTGGTTATTCTCAAATTCGTCCTAGATTTTTGAGATAAGATAAAAATATTTTATTGTCTTATTTCAAATAAAAGCTTTGTACTTAAAAAACAAAGGTTTTTATAGCGTACCCGGTGATATTCACCACATAGATTTTTAGTCTTTAAAGTTCAATTCCAGATATATGTTATAATAGAAAACAGTATCACGGGTAATTGGAATAATAAAAATAAATCAATTTAAACACTCATTGCTTGCAACGTTTTGTCTTTTCTTTAATTAAGACTTTTTCAAGCTCTCAATATGTTTAAACGATAGTTAAACTATGATATAATATGCAATTTGACATTACAAAAAACAATTATTAAAAATTGAAAATTGTAGAAAATAATATTCTACAAGAACGAACCTACAAAATAAACTAATCTTTTCAGTAGATGTTTCACTGTATTATTACAGAGACCATACCGAGGTCTACTTTTCATTCTTTTTCCGACATAAAATAACCTGAGCTATTTCAATAATCCATGAAATTGTCTTCAAAGCCAACTTTAACTATAAAAGCCTAGTTTCCCAAATAAAGTTACCTTCACTGTTGCAGGAAGCTTTAAAAAATGTTGCGAAAGCAACTATTAACAACCCAACTCCTAATGTGTCTTTTACGACCTGGCCTTTGGTGAAGACCCGTTACCTCCACCATAGAGATTTCACCATGTTCTCATGCGACATCCGCTTACTGCATCACATAGACACACACTAAAGCACACCAGGGCTAACCAAAAATCACTCTAAATTAAACTAAAAGTATCAGAAACTTCATATTGTTGATATTACTTATGTTTTGGTCACATTTTTTTTTTTTTTTAATTTTACAGTAACGAAGCAATTCACATAGATCTTACATTCTTTCTTGTAAACTCTTAAAACAATAAAACAGCTTGGTGTCAATGGCTAGTGCACTAGCCTTTGAATCAGACTGTCGTGAGTTCGAATCCTACCTCCGTTCATGGATGTTTTGTGTCATCGTTTTAATTTAATGTAATTTGTTGATTAATACACTAACGACACTAATTGTCCAGCGTCCATAATCTACGGTAAATAAATATTTTTGTCCTGGTTTTTTACTAACATTGTTTAACCCTCGAACGTATCTAGTTGAGCAAATTTCCGCCGACTTTGAGAGAGGAAAATCTTGTACCTGGCAGCGTATGGTAGTACCTTGATGGTATAAAATTGTTTTATGTAGATAAGATTATTTATATATAAATCAAATTTTACATTATAACGTCACCGCATTAATAAATATATACAAACCACGACAGTTTTAACGTAGGTTTATTACGTTGGTAAAGTTCACATGACTTCTACTATGTCAACAGTACAGTTAGACCTATATAACTTGAACCTCTTTAGTTGACTTTCGATGTGTTCTACCATCCTCAAAATTTCTGCTAGAATGCTGACGCAAAGCTTCACTATTAGTTATATCATCAAAAAAAATTGTTTACAATGTAAACTTCAAGTTCGTGAGTACGACAAAGGTAACTGAAGATGGTGCAAAGCGTACCGAAACGTTAGTGAAAATGCAATTTTAAATTCAGTATTGCTGTTATATTGATCCTGTGCCACGGATTTTATCCGGATTTATCCAATATTCATCAAGGATCACAACCACTCTACTTAATTCTTTTAATTAATCAAACTCGAATAAAATTATTGTTTTAGAAATCATTTATTAGTGTATTTGCCATATGGCAACATACACTATTGGCATCGGTCGGATGGCGGGACCTAGGGGTCGGACCAAAATTTCTCGACGCTTCATAACCTCCTAAACACTTTGGCACCATTTTTAAAAATATTTATATATATATGTATGTATATATATATAAGAGCGGGCAATAACTTTCGAAAGAGTTAATTGATTTCAACTAAACTTGGCCCACGTGTTGAAATCCATCACCGCAAGAAGCCTATTTAAAATGGGCCTAATCGGGCCATTTTAAGGGTAGTTTTCAGGGGTTGAAAAATGTTTTTGGGCCCCAAAATACCGAAAAAATTCAGTGAATCGTTTCAGAATTGAAATTTAACCCTCTGGTGGTAATTAAAAAGTGTTCATAAAATTTTAATAAAATTGGCCGGACAGAACCGGATTTACAAATATTATGAAAACACTAATTTGTAGATAGTGACCTATTTACTGAACGATGCATTTAATTCGGTACAAACGTTAGATTGTTAATAATATTGCAATTAAGAAAAAAAATATTTTAAGGGGTGTATTAAAAGGTTAATTTTTTTATTTTGCCCAAAAACCAACTTAAGTTCGCGTAATAAAGCCACACTGCCTGTATAAGCAAATACACTATATTGTGGGCAGGGTTTTGGCACTGCGACCCGGGTTTTTATATTATGTCTGTCTGTATATTATGTCTGTCTGTCTTATAGCCAACTTCCTAATGTCGAATTTTAGTTAGTTGTGCGCGCGCAACTTTCGTTCAAAAATGTTTTCTTACCTTCAACTTATGAAGACAAGACTGTATATTTAATTTATGTTTGTAGTGAATCAATTTGTGATGCACCAGCATTTGTAAATAATAAATAGCAAAGGTCACGGTCATTAGGCAAACGTCTTCAATGACATTCAAAGAATAGATGACGATTTTTATTTCAGTAACTCGTGAATACATATTGAAAAAAACTATGTAGTTAGTTAAGTGCGAATAAAAATTATTGGCAATTTTTCTTCTTTTAGCGTGTTGAAGTACAATTTTTTATATAGTAGGTAATAATGACCCCAGAGGCCGATTCACGTTGTTCTGGTACAATAAAGTACAATTTTAGCAGACAACGGAAGTGTCGCGCGCAGTTAACGAAAATTCGACAGTATGAAGTTGGCCATAAGACGCCCAGACTGAAATGACAGATGAACGAATTCAATGCACTTTCCGCCATCTGGAAAGTATATAATATACTAGACGACTATAATCTTTGATTACAACCAAAGTATCATCCAGCGGAAAAAGTAAGAAGTGTTTTCAAATATTTGAGTTTAATTTTTTGTAAGTATTATTTTTAAACTTTTTTACTTCAACAAACTATTTGCATGTACTTATATTAAATAAATATTTTTTTATAAACTTTTAAGCTTTAGTACTATTTGTACATTCAGCCACTATCTAAAAACCTTGCATACACATATATAAAACGGGGACACGATAAGAATGGACCATCAGGATACAGGAAACAGAACAACGGAAGTGCCTCGGATTAAATTCGGCGGGTAAAACTAACAAGAGATAAGAAACACGGACGGCCAGGAAAGGCAAATAAGACACATCACATTAAAATCAGTTTTTAATCACGCTAAAGAAGTATAACTTCAAACGCGCAAACTTAAGTATTTTATATGCAGGCCATCCCAAGGTAGTAATTTCTCTCGAATCATGTGCACATTTTTGCTCGAAATTCGTCGAATGTTTTGAGAATTCTTCAGCCAAAGAGATCGTCAAACTTTTTACAATAAAAAGAATTACCTATTTATGTGTTCTGTTTTATTTATTTTTTAATAAACTACTTCCTAAAAAAAATCGTTTTATTTAGTATAAATTCGAACTGCTTCTGGGGTGGTAGCTAGAAGCTTCTGAATCCTAAATAATAATAATGCGCTTAACGTCCGTTTCTCGACTTTTATGTTAATAATAGACGCTATTCGCACCATTACTATTTTTTCATCTACCACTTCCCGTTATTTTCTACATTTTTTACAACTTCAACTTATGTAATAGCAATGGGCGAATGAAGAAATTATAGGAAATTAGGATAAGGTAGGTAATTTTTGAACTAGGAAATTGATAGGTAATCGACCGTGGCCTCGAATAAGGAACCACCTCGATAATTATCTGGAATTAATTGAGGGAAACCATGGAAAACATCAACAAGATGGCCGGTACAGCAATTACCGTTTCTCGGCCAGAGGCAGTAGGAAAGAGTCCCAGCCACATCTGCTCCCGCCTGGACTCGAACCCGGTACCTCCCGAATGCGAGTTTAGTGCTCTCACCACTACTCTACCCCGCTCGGCTCTGATTCTTAAATAATAATAATAATAATGCGTTTAACGTCCGTTTCTCGACTTTATGTCATAACAGACGCCATTCGCACCATTACTATTTTTTCATCTACCACTTCCTGTTATTTTCTACATTTTTTACAACTTCAACTTATGTAATAGCAATAGGCGAATGAAGGAATTATAGGAAATTACGATAAGGTAGGTAATTTTTGAACTAGGAGTTTGATAGGTAATCGGCCATGGCCGCAAATAAGGAACCATCTCGATATTTATCTGAAATTAATTGAGGGAAACCATGGAAAACCTCAATCAAGATGGCCGGTACAGGAATTACCGTTTCGCGGCGAGAGGCAGTAGGAAAAAGTCCCAGCCACATCTGCCCCCGCCGGGACAGATGTGGCTGGCAGTAGTGATTCTTAAATACGTGCCTGTTCTCGGACCATACCTTTTAGGTTTCAGGGTCTTTAGAAATTCGCTGGTACTCGTCGTCATTCTATGTACGTACAAACATGATAATCCAGCAAAGTTTAACTATACATATTATATTATATGAATACCGCTACGATAAATGTGTTGAACCGTTGAGTTAATGGAAATGGATTTGTTTTTGTTCCTTTATTTGTCCCATTTAATTAAATGCGTACATCAAATGTAATAGATTTCATAAAGATATGGGTAAGTAAAGTTTAATTAATTTAAATCGAAACTGATTTCAAAAATATGACTTTAAATGTCTAAGCAATTAAAATATTTCATAAAGATATGAGAGTAAGCAAAGTTTAATTAAACTAAATCGAAATTGATTTCAAAAATATGACTTTAAATGTCTAAGCAAATAATATATTTCATCGCCAGCTGTTACCTCTATGAACACTAATATGTTTGGGTTTCCCCGACTAAAAGTCTTTTAGAAATGCTCTGATCTCCTTCTCTGGGCTCAGAAAAATAGGTTTAAACACAAGTATGTCCACAAAATGTATATATTTCTTTAATTGTTTTTTGCAATTAAGGTTATTTATCCAGCACCGTCTAGCAATAATTACGTCCGTATTTTTTTGAAATAAAAAACTAACCGTCTAAACGTTCGCTAGTCAATTCTCAAATTGTTAGTTAAATAAAAGTCCTCACGTTTTCTAGGAATTTTTACTAGTTTATACATCTGAGCATTATTTTACAGCAATGTGCAAGAGCAAAACGATTTTTAGAGAGAGAATGAGCACACCATGCAATATATACACGAGGTTACTAGAATACTAGAAGGTTGGGCGTAAGAAGTTATAAGCATGGTCACGTCTGTGATTGGTTGAGTCGAATGCTTACATCACCGATGATCATGGCTTGGTTACTCAAGTACAGTCAAAGCCCTCTAAGTGCACGCTCTCTAAATGCACACGCTCTCTTACTGCACACGAACTCGCCCTCTAAGTGCACGTTCCCCAGCCCCCACTTCGAATAATCTGCGACCAATCACGTGCGACCGTAAGCGCGCTTATGTCAATACATGTCATATGATTGTAAACACAGTTTGAGTTTGAACTCATTTTTAAATTCTGCGCAATGTTTCGCGCAGAGAGAGAGAGCATCTGATTGAATAAAGATAGCTATAGGAGTTAGAAGAGTGGGGATGAAAAAGATCGTAGGGGAAGTGTGCACTTAAAGGATGGGCCTCGGTTCCGAGCTGTGCACTTAGAGGGCTTTGACTGTATGGTTATCCCCACTGTTTGGAAAAAGATTCCACAAACCGACTTCCCCCGCCCTCTTCCGCGTCTCGCCTTGTCACACCTTCAACAGTAAGGTTGGGCGTAAAAGGCTATAAACATTGTCACGTCTGTGATTGGTTGAGTCGAATGTTTACGTCAGCGATGACCATGGCTTGGTTATTCAAGTATGTTTATCCCAACTGTTTGGAAAAAGACTCAACCAGCTTGCTTTCCCTGCCCTCTTCCGCGTCTCGCCAAGTTACAGCTTCAACAATTATAACGTCCAACCTTAGTTTCTAGTAATCTTGATATTTCTATGCTCAAATGCTATCACCACGGTTATTATAGATAGATAGATACTTCATTGGTGCTATTAACTAGGTTTAATATTTAATATATAATATTAAAGAATTCGTCTATCGAGTAGAGACTATTCTTAACAAAACGCTTTCTACACGTGTTTTAAATTGTTTTTCTGGTAAATCTCTAGCAGACCGTGAAAGAAACTTGAATAATTAATAATGATAATAATGCGTTTAACATCCGTCTCTCGACTTTATGTCATAACAGACGTCATTCGCACCATTACTATTTTCTATTTACCACTTCCCGAAATTTTCTACATTTTTTAAAACTTCAACTTATGTAATAGCAATGGGCGAACGAAGGAATTATAGGAAATTAGGATAAGGTAGTTAATTTTTAACCAGGAGTTTGATAGGTAATCGGCCATGACCTCGAATAAGGAACCATCTCGATATTTATCTGGAATTAATTGAGGGAAACCATGAAAAATCTCAATCAAGTCCCAGCCACATCTGCCCCCGCCGGGATTCGACCCCGGTACCTCCCGAATGCTGGTCTAGTGCTGTCATTGGAGTAGTTACATTAGTTATGGTAAAATAGCCGGCTATTTATGATAGTAACCATAATTTACCGGTTAACAATTGTAATAATTGGGTCGCTACCCAAAAATTAAAAAAAACATATATTTTTATCCAAAAAAATTGAAACAAAAAACGTGGGATTATATGTTTTTACAGCACGTTACGAGATTTCGAAATAATTAATCCATCTCGATATTTATCCGGAATTAATTGAGGGAAACCATGGAAAACCTCAATCAAGACGACTGGTACAGGAATTACCGTTTCTCAGCGAGAGGCACATCTGCCCCCGCCGGGATTCGAACCAGTACCTCCCGAATGCGAGTCCAGTGCTGTCATCACTACTCTACCCAGCTCGGTATAAATTGAATAATTTAGGACCATAGTAGTTTATTCCTGTTTTAATTTGATGAATACGGTAAAAATCTATATATATGTCCATATTGGACCTTATAACCATGGTGTAAAAAATTGTAAGGCCCGCATTTTCAACCATTCTGTATATATATGTGAAGTCGGTACCGGTTCTAGGATACACGTCACAGTCGGTCGGAGGTTCGTCCAGGAGGATAACGGTCGATAACGCGCTCGCGCAATATCCTCCCGAACAACATGTACTTCCTTGTTACAAATACGTCATCAACCCCCAGCTGCTGGAGTCTCCGCTATCCCAGACAAACTCACATTGCACATTGTACATATGGTTGTAATGGTACAATAGTATCGAGTAGTAATCCAGAACGAAATGATTGTATATGCTACCATTGGCCTTTACCCGCGGCGCACTTAACCAGAATCCTATCCTACTTTCTGATGTATTACAAACTTTATTTATATACAGCACGTCCCACGATATTTGAGACATCGGATTATAACATGACGTTATAATAATGTGAAAAATTAAAATTTTTGTATTCTTTTATGGCTATTAGATTCCCAAAGGAGATGTTATCGCCCCTCAGTGGGCGCTGGAGTCTTCCATGGGGGCTTTATAATTTTTAACAAATAAATAAACAGAGAAATTAGATGCAAATAATATGCAACAATATTTTAATATTTCATACAAAATTAATTATTATTTATTATGGTTCAGAAAAGGTTAGGAACCTCTGATCTAAATAAATAATAAATAAATGCAGCGAATTGTTTGGTAAATCGAACTCCGATAATTCAAATTTCTTGATAATTTCCTGATAGATTTATATATTTAATTAGTGTCACCGAATTCAATCAAAAGCTTCGGCGGTAAATTTTTATTTATTGTAAATTATTGACGCTTGACAACCCATGTCAATAGCATTATAATCACTTAAAACGACATCACAAAACATCCATAATGAGGCAGGATTCAAACCCATAACAGTTCGGTCAAGAAGTCAGCACGCTAACCACTGGATCACACTGACCTCCCTTTGGCGGTAAATTTGAAAAAAACTTTTTAAATGGATTGGAATTAAAACGGGGAATAACACAAATATGGCATGTTTACTGCAGTATGGATTAAATAATTTCTAATTTAACCGTGAGACATTTTAGTTCAGATGTTTTCAAAATTTTAAAAAACCGTTACTTGTGATTTGTGAATTTACTTCTTAAAAATTCTAGTCAAAAAATTTAAAAACAATACAATTCTTGGATGTATTATTCAAATTTATAACGTTTTTTTCTCACAAGAAGTGTTTTTTTCTATAATAGTACAATGCGAAACATCTATCTATATAGATTTACAAAAATCGATGTGTGCATGTATGTTCCTTATGGACTCTAAAACGGCTGGACCGATTTTGATGAAATTTTCAGACAATCTTCAGATTAGCCCAGCGGGTGATCCTCTGGTGTTTGGTAGCGATCGGAACAACGGATTTTTTTTTTGTTTTTGGCAATTTTGATCTATCTTCGATTTTTGACCATTCACAATTAAAAGCGACTGAATTCGCGCAAATTCAAAATACGTTCAGAATTTTATGATAACGATTCTCATCTTTTATGGCTATAGATAATTAGATAATTAGTGCTACCCGTGCGAAGCCGGTTCGGACCGCTATAATAAATATAAAATATTTTTCGTTGCGTAATAAGCTATTTATCCATTTTGTAAAATACAAGTAAACAAAGTCGATCGATCTTAGGTCGGGAATTTACGCATTTACCCTATTCAATCTTCAGCAGTATAAAATAAAATTTATTGCAGAAATTATTCTACTGAAAAAAAGTTTCTTAATTGTATTAAAAACTTAAAGAAACTGCAATGGAAATTTATTATAAAAGTCAAGACAAAATATTAAGCTGGTGAAAACGTTTCTAAAAATAGCGCACAAGCTGCAGAGATTTGAATAATTATGCTAATCAACTTTATCGGATGTTAATCCAACAAAATAACTTAATCTGTATCAACATTTTCCTTTTACAAAATGTTCTGCACCGAACCAAAAAAAAGCACGCTGTAACACATTAGTAAATACTAAACGGCAACTGATTCTAGACGATCGACAACTAATGTCGTTAGCACCATAATTACATGAAATTAGATTTAAACGCCTACATTAGCGGAAGTGGGATTCGAACCCACAGTAGTTTGATTCAAATGCTGTTTTCAAACTGTAACCAAAATTATGAAAATGTAGATGGCAGATCTTTAGCGTTTTAATTACATTAAATAACATAATCGCTTAAAACTAGACGATATCACAAAACTTCCACGAGCAGAGGCAGGATTCGAACCCACGATAGTCGGGTCAAGAAGTCAGTACGCTAACCACTGGACCACAGTGTCCGCTCACCATAATCACACAAGGTCAGAACCAGCCACGTATTTTAGGTGAAGAAATTTGGTACACATATGTAATTCGGTGACCCAAAAATGGGCGTGTAACGTAAATAAATGAATTTTGAACATGAGGGTTATTTTTGGGGGGGACAAATTAGGAAATAAAAAAAAAAGTATCATAAAGTGTACCATGTGACATATCAAATGAAAGAGCTTGTAGTAATGGTCTCAATTATATTTTTTTTATAATTTTAAAATAAAGAATTTTAAAGTTATTCACGAAAATAGACGAAAATTAAAAATTCCCCCCTTATCTCTGAAACTACTGAGCAAGTTCGACTCGCACTTGACCGGTTTTTTTAATTGTTCTCCAACCAAACTTTCCTTCAACGTTTGATGGGTATAGTGAAGATCAGAACCAACATATATTAGTGTTTAATTAGTTTTTACACACCGAGCTGGGTAGAGTAGTGGTGACAGCACTAGACTCGCATTCGGGAGGTACCGGGTTCGAATCCCCGCGGCGACGGCAGATGTGGCTGGACTTTTTCCTACTGCTTCTCGCCGAGAAACGGTAATTCCTGTACCGGCCATCTTAATTGAGGTTTTCCATGGTTTCCCTCAATTAATTCCAGATAAATATCGAGATGGTTCCTTATTTGAGGCCATGACCGATTACCTATCAAGTCCTAGTTGAAAAATTACCTACCTTATCCTAATTTCCTATAATTCCTTCATTCGTCCAATTGCTATTACATAAGTTGAAGTTTTAAAACTGTAGAAAAATAACGGGAAGTGTGGCAGATGGAAAATAGTAATGGTGCGAATGGCGTCTGTTATGACATAAAGTCGAGAAACGGACGTTAAACGCATTATTATTATTATTAATTAGTATTTACACATTATACAAACGTTTCACTTTAGACTTTTTATTTTAATCTGCATTTAAAGGTTGCATTACACTACAAAATCGTTTTAAAAATTTCCGTAAAAAAAATCCTCAGGTGTAATTGATTAATAGACTTCAAAGGAGAACGATAGTTGCCCTACATTGATCAGACATTCGCTATATTACCTCCTTTAAATGGTGCTTTTATCTCCTCCTACATTAAAACAGACATTGTAACCATTTATAATAACTCAATATATTGTAGCTATTTATAGAGCTTCAAGTTTATTTCTGAGTCACGGAAAATATAACCGCTTAAGGCCTCAGTACACAGTGGTCTGTAGTGGGCCATGCTTTGCAATGTGCAACTGTAGGCCACTATCACTTGGTGTTCACACAATGGCCCATGGCTCATTTCTGCCTGGCGAAGCACTTGCGATGGACGTGGAAGTAATTACGGCCGCGGCTACTTATTTATATGCTGTTTACAAGTATTATAGTATTATAAATCTAAAAGTCTCTTCATTGCTCCAGGATACTGACACTTTGGGCGATTAAAAATTTAAATAGTATAGCACGCAACAAAATAAGTAGGTACCTGTCCCGGACAATGGGCCACTGTGTGAACACCACAGGCCACGCTACACCACGATTCCTTTTAAGTGTGTCAAAAAAACCGACCACAAATGGACTGCGCACCACGATTCACAATTGTCCGCCACTACAGACCATTACCCCCTGTACACAATGGCGATGGTCTACAATGACCCACTACAGACCACTGTGTACTGGGGCCTTTATAGGTAATTTTACATAGGTAACATTTTTTCAAGGCTATTAAATACACAC
This sequence comes from Venustoraphidia nigricollis, assembly GCA_034508555.1. Lineage (NCBI taxonomy): Eukaryota > Metazoa > Arthropoda > Insecta > Raphidioptera > Raphidiidae > Venustoraphidia > Venustoraphidia nigricollis. Next base: position 708,423 of record JAVRKA010000038.1, on the reverse strand, counting down.
GTTAGATAGTGGGGGGATGACGCCATCCAATGAACTGTGAATTGATATTGCATGATTGATACAAATATTGAACGCTCTTCCAGCTGACGTCATTCATTAACGAGGTAGCCTGTAGATCCAATGACCTTGACATTTTAAAATCTTTTCTTAAGAACCTCCTTCCGTTGGGTAGTAGTAGGGGGATGACGTCATCCAATGAACTGTAAATTGATATTACGTGGTTGATAAAAATATTGAATAGTTTTCCAGTCGGCGTCATTCATTAACGAGGTAGCCTGTAGATCTAACGACCTTGACATTTTGTAATCTTTTTTTAGATATTCATCAAATGCAAACAGTGGCACTTTTTGTGAACACAAGAATGACGAAACAAAAGACTGTCGGAGACGAAGAAGAATATGCAACGTAGAAAAATACACTCGAGGGAAAATTGTAGATTATTTCTAGCTATCGTCAGTAAAAATGCGTAAAGTGCGGCGAGGTCCGTCATGGGAATGCTATAAAAATTTATTATAAAAGCGTGAAAAACGGGTTTATGATAATGTAATAGGTATCAAGTGATCTTTTCTTCCTTGGATAAAAAATCTGCAACTTTAGATTTCACTATAAGAAAAAAAGAGAGTATGCGTTAAGACAGCCCTCTCTCTCACTCATTTTTTTTAATAATGATAATAATAATAATTTATTTAATCCAAAGACCATACAGCAGGTATAGGATAAGTCAGTATACATTAAAATTAATCATTAAAATAATCATCGACACTATAATACATCTTCTCAAGCAAAAATATTTTAAGTGCTTTTTTAAATTTAAAAACATCAATAATATATTTAATGTTGGCTGGCAATTTGTTGAACAATCGGGTCGCCATGGGCAGAGGACCATTTTTAGTAACTGTAAGTCGACTAAAAAGAACACGAATCTCTTTTTTAATTCTGGTGTTGTAAGTATGAATTTCCTCATTACATTTTACATCTATGTTAACGCAATATTTTTTTATAGAATATTAATAATTTATATATGTATACACAAGCTACAGGAAGGACTTGTGGCTCAGCAACTGAGTCTCGTTACTCCACACATATATCGTATTGCACGTTTTTGCAAAATGAAAACGTCGTAGATTTGGGCTGATCCCCAAAAAAATATTCCATACGACAATGTCCATTTCCCGTCACAAATGGGCATTGTAAACTAAGAGTCATAGGTGGGCATTAACTCGTTAATCCGTTAATCGTTAATTAACGAAGTTAACAAAGTGCTTAACGATTTAACTGTTCAGTTAACTTTAAAAAATGTTAACGGACACATTAACTTCCGTTAACTTGCCATAAGTCCGTTCAGTCGTTAATTAAGTACCTACAATTCACAAGGACACTTCAATATATTGTTGTTTATGAAGGAGAATATGCACCTTATGTCAGACTAGCTGTATTTTGAGTTGAACATTTATTATTAAAAACTCTAATGATACACCCTTCTTTTACTAATATTTCATGACCTGCCTAAACTTCCATAGCCCGTATTAACATTAAATATAAAATAGAATTTCTATCGCGAGTTAACGATTTACGATTCGTTAATCGTTAACCTGCAAGATTAACGGCTTAACGATTAACGAAGTTAACTTTTTTAATAACGGATTAACGATTAACGAAGTTAAGTATTTGATTAACGGTGCCCAGCTATGCTAAGAGTAATGAATCCATGTTCATAATTGGTTTTAGTCTTCTTAACAGGTAACATGATTTACTTAGCTTAGAACAAAGAAGAGAAATGTGATCGTTCCAAATTAGTTTGTGGTCAATAGTGAGATAGTGACGACTAGGAACTTAGCCGATTCAACTTGATGCAGAGAAACTCCATCAAGTTTTATTAGATAACTTTCATTAAGAATACGATTTATACGATTAAATAACTATGAAAAATGTATATATAATTTCCAGTATTAAATATATTCTTTAAGCTGTTTGTAAGAAACGAATGTTTATTTTAATAAACATTTAAACTGCAAAAATAAACAAATAATGTAAGTTCAAACAGTTTCAAGTTTACAGTTTTATGAGCTTCTATTATGTGATCTGAATCCTTTTTATTTTATATAAATAAATTTAACGACTATTATAAAAGCTTTTATTAAATTGGCAATAAAATCGTAATCGAAAATAATTTTAGTTTTGTAACAGTAAAACTATTTCATGTACAGTTGACTCCCCCTAATTTTCCGGACGGGCTACGTCGGGGTGGATTTGACAAAAATAGTAGTTTATGTATCTCGTTTGTAATGCAAGGTATTACCACAAGTAATGACACAATGTTAACACAATGGAAAGTCGCAACCTGCAGTCTAAGCGCGCTATTAGTTGTTTTACATTTAAAAAAGCTTGGAAAAATATGTTTTTTCTGGTCTAGAAAAATCTTTTTTTTTTGTTTTTGCATATTTTCATAGTTAAGATCTTTAAGAATATATCCTCAAGAAGATTTTTCAAAATTCGAATTATTTTCCGGGTTACAGCGACTTTTATGACGTGGCAATTAAACCGGTTGGGCCAGAACGAATCGAACCATAAACAGTAAACCCCGACTACCTGAGTATACTGACTACGCTTAAAAACCAGTAAACTTCAGAAAATATTAGCTTTGAAGTAGAAGATCCAATGTATGGAGTAGGGATGGCCATTTAACCAAATGTGAGTATTAAATTTTGTCTCAAACTTTAAACGCTTTTTTCTCGAAATTACTTTTTTCAACCTACTCGACATACCTCAAGTTCTATTTAAACGATTTTTTTGAAATTTGGTGGAAATCATCTTTGTATATCCTTCTATATTCGGGAGCATGGATATCGGAAAATAATATTTTGACTATTTTTAAAACAATCGGAAAGGGCAAAAATCAAATTTTGTATTCAAATCGTCGCCATTTGGTGAAAAAAAATGTTTTCTTCCAATGTCCGTCTTTACTAATCAAAAATGTTTTGTTTCAGAACACTACAAAGGTTGCAAACAAGTCGACCAGGACACCTTTTTTAGCTCCCATTTCACTAGCCTGTAACTCTTTGAATTTTCGATTTTTTTTTTTTTGTAAATTTTTTTTGTATTTTTGAAACGTCAATCTTATAAAAAATCGATACTAAAAATGTTTTTAATTTTTTTTTATCCTACTCGGAAAAACGACCTCTCTAGACCAAAATATACTCTTAATGCGTTGAGCCGGTCTTCATTGAAAATTCTTCTTTGCAAAAGACGTCAATAGAAATCACTGTCACGATGTCAGTATTATAAACAGAATTCAGTACACTCTACAGCCTGCACTAGGAGTGTTAAACTTATATGACCACGGACGGTTTTTCGTATTATTTACGTCTAACTGTTACGTGTTGAAATAATTTTTATTATTTATTAATTTTCTTATGCTGTGCTGGGTCACGACTCAATTTTGTTATTATGATCAGTTAACGTAAATAATTTGCAGTTAATAAAAATATTCCAAAAAAAAACAATTTATTTATTTTAAAATACCTACTTTTCAAGTAACGAAAATATCACAAAAAATAATACAATACAATCTCGGTAACATGAACATAAAAAATCCTAAGGAGTTCATACTAGCGGTATGTTTATATTATCGAGGTTCGCAAGAAACATGTACATTAGGGTGGTTCTTAACAGAGGTATTGTCAAATTTCCGTGCTCCCAGGGGTTCAGACGTTTCCAAATTGATAAAAAAAATTCCGTAAAAATTTGAGCTCTTAATATTAACTCTAAGATAGTCTTCATTCCAACCAAAGTTTCTTATAGAAAATAACATGTGGAAAACTCCTTTTGTTCTTCCAAATTTTAAAACTTGGGGCCAAATTAATCGATAAAAATGAGACATAAATATATTTGCAGAGAATTTAATGCTTTACAAAAAAGGTATTTAATGATTTTTCGCTAAGTTTACTGGTTCAAAAGTTTTCCGAGGATAAAGTTTAAACTTTTTTTGTAGAGCGTTAAATTCTCTACAAAAATTATCTTCATATTACTGAGTCGTTCATAAGAGTGCATATTCGTATTATCACGATTGTACTGTATTATGGCGTTTCGGTTAGCGCCAAGATATCTTTTTTATCGATTTAAATCGAATTGACCGAAAAAAACTTAAATGAAATGGTCTCTGCGATTCTTAACTATTATCTCATCCTGTAGCGTAAGCTTTGCAAAATTATATAACAAATAAAACTCGATTCACATTTCACATAAAATTTAATGGGGGCAACCATACTCGCTTGTTCAACAAACTATAGGGATGTTGCATCACAAAAACGTTTTTCACTAATTGTTGAAATTAATCCTCGAAGAAATGCTGCGTTCGATTCCGAGGAAGAGTGAAGTGGAAAAGAGGGGGTATTTGATTCCAGCATTTCCGTTGGATGTCCATTAGGATTTCCCTTCCACATGTAAAAAAATAGCTTCGATATATCGTTTGAGGCTTTCGCGATAAAATAAAAAATTAAACATTGAAATCTTTTTATTCTTTTTCGTTTGTGACGCAAAAAGTCCCGTTGCGGGCGTTTGTTTAACACTCCTGGTCTACACAAACAAAGTCAACAATTGCCATTATTTCATAATATGCAAATGTTAATGCAAAATAATAACAGAGCTGTTGAAAATACCCTTTCAACAACAATAGCACTACAAATGATCCATAAGTCTATAACATTTGCTAAAAGAATTGTCAAAAATGAAAATTATGCTTAACACTAAACCTACCGATACTTCATGTATTCCTATTCCTACCAAATCATGAAAAGAAACAAATTTGTAGGCGGTATGCAAAAATTTATTATTCATTCAAGGAAAAAATCTAAAAACTGTATTAAATATTTTGAGATTCCAAAAGTTCTGGAACAAAATATTTTTTTTAGTATAATAGCTTATGTCTGCTATAATTGTTAAGAAACATTCATTGTTGTAGCACTATATTAGAAAAATTTATTATTCCAACACGTCACCGTCAGGATTTAAACCCGAATCTTTCCACTACAACAATGAATGTTTCTTAACAATTATAGCAGACATAAGCTATTATACTAAATTAATTCAGCTGGTACGTCGCTACAAGCGTATATAAAATATCTACTAATACAAAATATTTTTTCTAACAATTTTTTTGGAAACACGAAAAGTATCGCAATTAAATTAAATTTTCAAGATGATCAAGTGAGTCAAAATTGGATTACCATTTTGGGCTAACAAGTGAAATTTAAAAAAAGCGTGTAAAAATTGTTAAACCTTCAGTAATAAAGCAGTAAATGAATAAATAATCCAGCGTTTCACTTTTTTGTCCACACAATAGAAAAGTTTTGTATGCCATGATTTAAATACACGTTCGATGTACCAAGCAAAAATGTTGTGAATACAGTACTGACATTGTTGGATTTTTTAATATCCGCATCTTTTTATATGGGATCCTTTCAGTCGACTGAAAAGTTTGCCTGAAAATTGAACAATTGGATTTTATGCCACCTTTCACATTTATGAATAACAACTGAATTTCTATACCTGAATTTATAAATCGAAGTTTAATAGCAGAGAGAGAAGGTAAAAGATAAAATTGGACGGAACGTTTTACTTCTCACAGAGCTATCATAAAAAAAAAAAAACCTGGACGTAAATCGATTTTTTCATCGATTTATGAAATATTCGTTTCAACTCAAAAATCGAGTCCGGACTCGATTCGACACGACAATCGAGCGTTTATTCAACAAAAATCGAATATTTATTTAACTCGATTAAAATGAAATCCACTACTGGTACACCTCTGCTATTCAAAATCAAATTTATTCCTTAAAATATAAAAAAAAAATATTGACCTCCTTCAAAAAAGTCACGAAAAAGATGAAAATAATAATGAAATTTTGAGGTCGGTGCCAATTTTATTACTGAAACTTAAAATTAATAGACATCTACTTTTATTAAATTGGAACCGACCTCAAAATTTCATTATTATTTTCATCTTTTTAGTGACTTTTTTGAAGGAGGTTAATATTTTTTTTTAAAGTTTTTTTATTTTTTACTTTTTAGTGGTGGATTTGATTTCGCACATTTTTAAAAACTACTAAACCGATTTAAGTAAAATTTATGTGAGATCACCATGAAGATGTGCCCTATTAAATAAGAAAAGAATCATCATAATCGCTTTACAAATGTTGGAGATATGAGGTAGCATACATTTTTTTGACCTCATTTAAAAACGGATGAACCGATTTTAATAAAAACTATATGGGACCACCTGGGATGTATACCCTTTTAAACAAAAAAATAATTTTCCAAATCGGTTCAGGCGTCTTTGAGTAATCGGAGAACATACATAAAAAATAAAAAAATAAATAAAAAAAAAAAAGATTCCGACGAATTGAGAACCTCCTCCTTTTTTTTGAAGTCGGTTTAAAATAAATACAATTCTAAATAATAACCATAATTAAGTGTTTCGATTTTACTTGGAATAAAAAGATTTCCTGCACAACGTAGAAACCAGTGCTAGGGCAAAAGTTCAAAAATAAACAAGACGTTTTTTTTTTTTATTTTATTTTTTTTATAAATGAATAAATATGCGACATTATCATTACAAAGTTATCTATTTAGCAATCAACATATATGTGCTTCCAAGTAAAATGATAAAATAACTACCCTATATTTAAGAAGAGCAGATTTCAAGGACTTTCATGTATGCAGCATATATTGTTGATTAAAACGTCAGTTTAATCTCCACAGGCGTTTTTAAGTCGGCTCAGAATGCAGACGAATTATCCCGAACATATCGAAATGTACAAAATATTATTTTTAAATACTAACGACAAAACAAATACAAGCAATAAAACATAATTACGAACATTAGAAAATAAATAAATAATAAACCCGCCCGTGAAACAAGAAAAATACTATCATGAAGATAAATGGTGGAAGTGCCGGTACTAATGGTGGAGGTACAGGCACTACTTCGCCTCACCATTTGTGCTGTGTACTGTTTATAGTTTTATATTTTGTATAACAAAATTATATTACGTAATATTTAATACATAAATATATATTAAATACGAGGGTTGACCAATAAGACGAAATATGGCATTGAAGTGTGAAATTGACTTTACCATCGTGTACTGCAGACTTTTAAACGACCTCGTGCTGAGCTGTAGAGAAACTCATAGGTTAGGTTATTTTTGACAGCCAGTTGTATCATTCGTGTTTTGCATTTTTCAACAAAATGGAAAAAGAGCAATATCAATCCGTAATTCGGTTTTTATACGAGTACCGTGGTCAAAGACGGTGAAGGGACAGCATCTAACTTCAGCTTTATTTCTTCACATGTTTTTTAGAAAACGAATTACGGATCGATATTGCTCTTTTTCCATTTTGTCGAAAAATACAAAACACGAATGATACAACCGGCTGTCAAAAATAACCTAACCTATGAATTTATTTGCAACTCAGCAAGAGGTCGTTTAAACATCTGCAGTATACGATGGTAAAGTCCATCTGTCGTCAAACATGTGTACTTATTGATCAACCCCCTAGTACAGATTTATTACAGACACATCAATTTGTTTATAATGCAATCCAAAGTAATTAATAATATTCAAATAAAACACAAAAGATCTCATAATATTTTATATTAACTAATTATTTCCTCAAATCGTGCAAGAATTCTTCTATTTTGTTCATCGATTAAATTCGAAGATTTAAACAATTATTTCTAAAAACTTTTAACTAAATTAAATTCACAATAAATACGGTCCTGTCTACGACGACATGTTTAATTGATATATCCTATCATTCGATTATGGTTTTAATCAATTAGTATAATCACAGCTAGGTCAAATGAAATAATCCCAATCAATGAAAAAAAAAAAGATTTCAGCTTAGTTGAAGAAAAAGAGATGAATAGAAATTCTGTAGAGAATTTTCTCACGGAAGCGTCACCCCGAATGATGGATGACCATCCGCCGTACAACAAGGACAGATATAGCTTCTATTCTCTTGTCTGAATCTCGAGCCAAAAATAACCACACGCCGTGTTATAAATGGCTCCTGCTGTACGATGGAATACCGACGAGACCGACTAATGTTTTAAGGATCAAGCCACAATCAACGCTCCACAAATCTTGTGGCCAGTGTGGTCCAGTGTAGGGATATCAAAAGTGCCAAAAGTATTGATATCGGTACCGATATATTTTTTTTTAAATATCGATATATCGGTACAATTTTAAAGAGAACATTGGCCCTCGTGGAAATTTAGTATGCATATTGGCTAGCTTAATATAATCTCAAATAGCGATTAACGGACATTATTTCTAATAAATCAAGTAATAAATAATTGTCTGAAATCAAAAACAACGATAAGAATTTTTTTTGTTTATTAGTCAAACGTCTACTAAATTTAGGAGCAGATAATTTTAAAGATTAATCGAACAATTAATAAAGTCAGAAATGGCGAACCTATGGCATGCGTGCCAGAGGTGAAATTCGACAGAAAATTGTTGGTACAGCATGAATTGAGGTGTAAATTGAAATAATTAAAAATATTCTAGATGTTGTAGAAATGAAATGAAATATTGCATGAATAGCTATTTTGACTGTTTATTATTCCGAAAATATCGAAAAATCCGGTGAAAAAGAAACGTGTTTTACATGTGTTTTATTCACTGTTGTTGTTTTTGGAACACCCTTAAAAGTATGTTCCAAAAACATATGTAAAAACACATGTTTCTTTTTAAGTGGAATTTTCGATATTTTCGGAAAAATTAAACAGCCATAGTCAGTCGCGGTAGTTCATACAAGAGATTGCTACTGGAAAAAAATATCGATTTCGATACTCGGAATTTTATATCGAAATATTAAATATCACCCAAAAATATCGATATATCAAATAAAAAATATCGATATTTTTTCGACATCCCTAGTCCAGTGGTTAGAGTTCTGGCTTCTTAACCGGATTACCGTGGGTTCGAACCCTTTCTCTGTTCATGGATGTCGTTTAGTTTTAAGTGATTATGATATACAGTCAAACCTGAGTGAGAGAACTGGGTAAGCGAGAAAACTCTCTGAGAGTAATTGCCAGGTACCGTCTTTGTAACCCTCTATAAAGCTGCTAAAAATAAGAACGGTCCGCCGGCTAACGTCATTCCCGCGCTTACGCTGATTGGTCAAATGGAACGAGGCAGCCTCTTTAATCTTCTAACCTCCGATGTAAGAGCGTTTGTCATGTCGAGAAACGGATGTTAAACGCATTATTATTATATAACTTTTTAGCAGCGCTCATGGAACTTTTATAAATGAAATGTGGAAGAGAACGGCATGCAAATCAGTTCAGTGGATCCCGAAACATATGCAGAGAAACTGACAGAAAGACGTTGCGTTTTATAAGTATAAAGAGGAAGCTTCCAGATCTATCGTTGTGACATAAACCTTAAACGCATGCGCTGTAGTCGTCCAATCATTTGACACAGAGCGATGCTGCAAACGGAACATAGACTCATATTTGCCACGTTCACAAAACGACTCGTTCATAACCGTTCAAAAAATCACTAACGATGATAATTTAAGAACGTCAAATTCAAAATAAATATGCAGAAAAATACACTGTCTCTTAAAAAAATAACGATAATTTGGTATTTAAAAATAAAAGGACATATAATCAATTTATAATAATTGGTAAATTACTGACATTTTAATTATTTAGCTAAAACGGATCAATCAGTAAAATGAACTGTATTTTCCGACACCTTTAAAGGTCACCCTTGACCTTCTCTGCGGCAAAAGCAACACAACAATTGGTTGTGAAACAAAACACTGTCGGACCTTGTCACTAATGCTGCATGATAAAAGGAAGTCGAACAACAAAGCTAAAGGGATTAAACAAAATTCGTTATTAAAAATTAATGCTAATTTTATTAAGTTAGAAAACTAAATTAGGGTTGGAACTGGCAATAGCCAAGTTGGGTTGGAAAATTCCATATATTTTTTAAACACAATGTGATTTATTTTCTATTTAGGTACTAATTTTGTAATTCTGTTTTTTTCCGAGGAATATAGGAATGTAGAATGTAGGTTGAGCGTCTATAATCTGCTATATCTCTCTATTTCTCCCTTGTTAGTAATACTACCAGTGGCGGATTTACCAGCAGGCTGAAGGTGGCAAATTTGAGGATCAAATTTTTTTTTATTTCGAAACAAGCGATTTTGATCGATTATCTGAGCTGGACCTCAAGTCAAGAAAAATTACACGGTTTAGCTCTTTTGTGAATAGAGTCGGAATTAATGAACAAGATGACTTACGACGATATCTACACTAATATTATAAAGAGGAAAGATTTGTATTTTTGTGTGTGTGTATGTTTGTAATGAATAAACTCAAAAACTTCTGTGCCGATTTAAAAAATTCTTTCACCATTAGAAAGCTACATTCACCCTGAGTAACGTAGGCTATATTTATTGCTAGAAAATATTAGGAATCCTTACTAAAACTTTAGTAACGTAACCCTAGGTGTAAAAAAAATGCCATAAAACATCTTTCGTCGCATGCGCTGCGGAAACTATTGATGATAGAACAAAAGTATGTTGTACAATATTAAAGAACATATCAATAACTACAAAAAACTTCGCGATATTATATGTCCAACTATTATCGTTATGTCACAATAACCACTTTTTACATTTTAATAATCTATATAGATAAAAGACGATGGATATGTAATCTATGGACGCCAAACGGGTAGACCATTTTTGATGAAATTTTCAGACAATCTTGAGATTAGCCCAGCGGGTGATCTTCTGAAGTTTAGTAGCGATCGGATCAACAAAATTTTTTAAATTTCTTTTTGGGAAATAAGATTTTTCTTCGATTTTTGAACATTCACAAATAAAAGCGATTGAATTCGCGCAAATTCAATACACGTTGAGAATTTAATGATAATGATTCTCCTCTTTTATATCCTATGTATTACATTTACACCCGGGCGAAGCCGGACTGGGCTGCTAGTCATCAATGATTTTGCCAACAAATATTCGCCCAAAAAGATATTGTAAGAAACGCTTATAACTTAATTGAATTTATTATTTTTTAACTGTTTGTAAGCGTAATAAAGAGTATTTAATTACGCTATTCCAATTCAATTTAAATATTAAAGTTTGTAAATAATAATGCAATATAGGTAAATATTGTTTAAGAAAATGTATTAAAATATTTCTACAATATTTCTACAATATACATCATTGAGTAAGTAGCTTGCATTAGCCCGCCTTATTAGTCGTACATGATTGAGCTTTGATTAGCTCAAAAATATACGCAAAACTCTTTTTTGCGAAATTTCAACCAAATTGTTGGATTCAATAATCTAGGAGCTGACAATTGTAAACGCAAGGGCGGCAAAAATTTAACAGCCTAAATGTGTAAACCCGCCACTGAATACTACTTTATCAAGAATAAATAATTTGTCATAATTAATGTTCCGCTGGACTTGTCATCTTAAAATTTAATAGCTTTATGTAACTTTTATGTAATTCAAACACACTTAAGGAATAACAAATGTATTATATTCATCAAAAAGAAATTAATTGCTTCATAATATTCTTACCAATAACTTATGCAAACAATACAGCGTTGTAAGTCACTAAATATTTAATATGGGGAAATTTCCAAGTAAAATATAAATTTCCAATACGGAACCGGATATTACCAATTTTGTTAAATAACTAAAAAATAACTAAGCAATTAAAACCATAAGAAAATCGTACCCCCCCCCCTCCTCTAGTTATCCAACCATGTGATTAAAAAATCTAAAAAAAAGTCAAGATAGTAGCACTTTATAAATACATTCAACGTAAATTATTTTGAACACGATATGTCAACAAGTTTTTTTTTAAATATCCACAATTTTCAGATTTCAATAGCAACTATTACGCAACTCTAAGATGGTGCGTACGACACGTATTTAGTCAGTTTTTGTTTAGAAAGAAGAAGAACATGTTTTAATATTCCCGAAATGAAACATCCTATATATTGTATATTGTATACACATTTTGCATTAAAATACTAATGGATTCCTACCTACAGCAAATTATTATTATTATGAAACCCCTTTGTCTTCTGTCGCTCTGTGTAACCAATGCAAACATTTTGATGTGTGAAGGTCGGATTTCAGGTTCCTATATTTATGACACCGAATGGCCATTATGTGTCCCACAATCTGTGAGTAATATAGGGCCGACACGTGTTTCTGCCACCTACTCACCGCATGCGAATTTTGAACGTGGGACAAATACCGAGGTAAAATATCTACCGTTCAATCAAACTGCCAAAGGGTTTTGGTGGATTTTTGTAGACAGAATCATTATCTAATAATCTACAGTATGCTCTTTAAGTTGATTCTTGTTTTTTAACAGCGTGTAGAAATCAAATAGACAACCAAATATTTCAAGCAACTTTTTTTATCAAAACTCAAAAATAAAAGAGAAACAAGCTTTCAAAATTTTATTAATTTTTGAGGTCGGTCCTGTCGTTATGTTATGTTACTATTGGAAATATGTCATTATCGAGTTTTCAAGCCGGCGCCAGACACAGCAACAATATTTGAACACTTGTTTTAACGCTTGTGAGGCACGGGTATTTGGATATTTGTTCAAAGTTTGATCACACATTTGCACTTTGCCATTCGGTATCGGTTTTTCGAGCGCATATCAAAGCGTTCAAAGTTCAAATGCGTGCGTAACCTTCTACACTTGCGCAAAGTTCAGTTACTCGTAAATCACTGAATAGAACGGTCGCTTTGTTCAGTCGCAAGATAGACTGGAGCAACGAAAGTGTCCTTGAATTTATTGAGTTACTTAAAGAAGAACCATGTATATGGAACCCAAAAAGTAAAAATCATAAAAATAGAAATTTGGTCCACAAAATCGTCGTCCATCTTGTTTGTTATCTACTTGAATACTTTGCAGATACGTTTGCTAAAAGTGTTTGCAAAGAATGTCTAGCTGGTGCAGCAAACATGTGTTCAAATGTGTGAGCAGTCTTTGTTCAAATATTTGTCTGTGATTCAAATAGTTTCAAATTACATAACATATTTCCATGCTGACATAACATAACGACAAGACCGACGTCAAAATTAAAAACCCGGGTCGCAGTGCCAGAACCCTGCCGACAATATAGTGTATTTGATAATACAGGCAGTGTGGTTTTATTATGCGAACTTATGTTGGTTTTTGGGCAAAATAAAAAATTTGACTCCTTAATAAACCCCTTAAAATAACATTTATTTTCTTAATTGCAATATTATTATCAATCGAACTTCTACACCAAATTATATACAACTTTCAGTAAATAATTCACTATCTGCAAAGTAGTGTTTTCATACAATTTGTAAGTCCGGTCCTGTCGGGCAGATTTTATTTAAATTTTAGGGACACCTTTTAATTACTACTAAAGGGTTAAATGTCAATTTTGAAACGATTCTGAGAATTTTTTCGGTATTTTGAGGCCCAAAAACATTTTTCAACCCCTAAAAGCTACCCTTAAAATGCCCCAATTACGCCCATTTTAAATAGGCTTCTTGCGGTGATGGATTTCAATACGTGGACCAAATTTCGTTAAAAGCAATTAACTCTTTCGAAAGTTATTGCCCGCATATATATATATATATATATATATATATATATATATATATATATATATATATATATATATATATATATATATATATATATATATATATATATATATATATATATATATACATATATACATATCTATATAAACATTTTCAAAAATGGTGCCAGTGTTAAGGAGGTTATGAAACGTCGAGAAATTTTGGTCCGACCCCTAGGTCCCGCCATCTGACCAACGCCAATAGTATATGTTGCCTTATGGCAAATACACTAATAAAATTTAAAAAATGTAATTAAAACTTGAAAAATCTGTTTTTCTCTTATTTTTGAGTTTTGGCACGGTAGAATAAAACTGATTCATGAGACGTATACCATTTATCTACTATACTAAAAACCATCTCTAGAACATTAACTAAGGTGGCGGCGAGACAGAACGGTTGCCTCGTAACCTCATGGCAGTATAGTGTATATTTTGATTGTAATATTTTTACGACTCGTGTGACATCTCTCGTTGTAACATAATATCACGGCTCGTACATAAAATAATGCATTACAATCCAGATACATAAACTACTAATTTCTTGTAGCGTGTAAACACCACATTTTAGTAAAATGCTTTTTTGTTCAAGTGGCGTCTAATATTACGCTATTGACTTTTCCAATCGAGTTGATATCCACGTGCTTTATGATTGTGTTTCCAGCACTTGTTTTCCACGGGTTTTCTTTCCCATATGCGGCAATTGCTTTCCTTCTTATTATTATTCTTCTCTTTCATACGAGTTATTTACACAAACTCAAGATTGTTTTTCACCGAAAAGAAAATTATGTATGATTAATGATTTTTCTGCACTTTTCAGTTGACCTGTTTCTTGAACATTTATTTCATTTTTCTTGTAATTTTTCATCACTAAACACGAACTTAGCAATGTAGCTTTTAACTAAATTTAACTGGAAGTTTTTACAAAATTTATGCACGAATACTATATTCATTTCTGAACTATCTCCGGACTTATTTCACGCAAACTTAAACGATTTCTGGACACGAGTTCTTCCATCTAGGAATCTTATAAAAATACAACAACAAAATGAATACGTGTATTTGAACGCGTGTTAGAAGTTATACTTCTTTGGCGTGATTAAGAACTATTTTTTAATTTACATTCAAATAATTTATAGAAATAAAATAGTAAAAGGCCTAAAGTGAGATTAGCATAATTACAACTATTAGACGCTACGCACATGCGAGCATGGTCACTACCTCTATTCTGTTGGTAGCATTTTCTGCAAGTAACTTCATTCTATTAATTTTTATGATAGTGTTACAGTGTGCGCGCGCATCTTAAACATTCACTCTCATCATTATTTTATGACGTGCTGAAAGAAGTATCACTTCAAAAAATGTGTGTATGTCAAGGTCAAGTTACCGCGTTAATGAATGACGTCACCGACCGGGCAGATCGTTTAATATATTTAACAACCACGCAATATCAATTGATAGTCCACCGGATGACGTTATCCCTCCGCTGCTATCCAACGAAACGAGTTCACATCTTTATCTAATAACCTTGGGTTTGGGTGTATGTAACCTTGACAGTGCAGTGAACACGAAAGTTATAGCTCGGTTACATGTGACCCGTAACTGTTCGGCCTACTGTAGCGTGAAAGTGCGAAACACGTGGCTAAAGAAGTTTCACTTCACAAAAACGCACAAGAAAGGAAATTTCACGTCGGAACCATAATTGAAAAAGACACGATTACTACAGTGTAAACTCCATGTAACGTCACTCGATTTAACGTCAACTCTCTAAAACGTCGAAATGACTCGACATTGGTTGGTTTGCCTTGTTGTCCATACGATGATACACTCTATGTAGCATCACATCCACTCTAAATAACGACCACATGTCATTATAAAGCAAGTAATTTCGGCAACTTATAATAGTACGGGAGACGTCACTGATGTCGACCTGTACCGATCGAGTAACCGAATGAAATGGATTTTTTATAAAAAATCCATTTCATTCGGTTACTCGATCGGTACAGGTCGACATCAGTGACGTCTCCTAGACTATAAAGCACATAACTGTTTGTAGGTACTTTCTAAGTTGCCGAAATTGATAAGAACTGCAGGAACCTTATTGTCTAGCCCGTATTTATTTGTGTTAATAGCAATGTTTGTGAATTTTATGCGTTATTATTAAATAATACTCTAATAGTAAGACAATATTGACTTTTTACTTTTTTTCCATATAACGACAACTCTCTATAACGCCAGAAAATGGGCAGTCCCTTCAGCGTCGCTATATAGAGTTTACACTGTATTTATTTTTGACGCTAAAAATTAATTGCAGATGTGAAAATAATAACTATATTAATTGCTCGCATGTTATAGATGGCTTGCTAATGGCCATGACCGATAATAATTCATGCAATTTCACAATTGACAGACATTTGTTTCGTTTATTGATTTGCACCGATAATCAATCGCCTTGTAAAATCATGTATTGAAAGAAATACGTGCAAATCAATTATTAGAGCATATAAAATATGCTTACAGACGGACCTGCTAAAAGATACAATAGACTACAATTTTAACTTTTTTAAAGTGACTGTTTACCAGCTGTTCAGCATTCTCCCCTTTTCACCCGCATGCTCTATAACATTTTTCATAAAAATTAGAGTTTTTGGAAACATAATTGCATTTTATTCATACCGAGCTGGGTAGAGTAGTGGTGACAGCACTAGACTCGCATTCGGGAGGTTCGGGTTCGAATCCCGGCGGGGGCAGATGTGGCTCGGACTTTCTCCTACTGCCTCTCGCCGAGAAACGGTAATTCCTTAACCGGCCATCTTGATTGATGTTTTCCATGGTTTCCCTCAATTAATTCCAGATAAATATCGAAATGGTTCCTTATTCAAAGCCATGGTCGATTACCTATCAAGCTCCCAGTTCAGAAATTACCTATCCTATCCTAATTTCCTACAATTCCTTTATTCGCTCATTGCTGTTAGTTAAGTTGAAGTTTTAGAAATGTAGAAAATAACGGGAAGTGGTAAAATGGAAAATAGTAATGGTGCGAATGGCGTCTATTATAACATAAAAGTCGATAAACGGACGTTAAACGCATTATTATTATTATTATTATTATTATTATTTGATTTACTATATTCATATCCATATTACTAAATGATTGTTAATGTTCATAGGTATTTAAATTTCTGTAATAAGATTTTTGCTTTGCTGATGATAATACTATTATATTTTACTTATATTGTTTATTATGTTGAAAATTATCTACTAGTTATATTTTCACAACTCTTGACTTGTAAAAATGATATTTATTTAATTATTTTTTTTTTTTTTTTTTTGTGTTCAAATTATAGTACCTGAAGAAGTCTCGAGAGAGACGAAACGTTGTATGAAAATATTAAAGAATTATTTTTAAATATACAAGTCTTGTCAATCCAAATACCTATGAACATTAACAATTATTATTATTATTTATTCAACTATGTGTATGCAATTAAAATGCACTTATGTTCCGAACATCTCTAATTTCTATGATGTTAATGCTTAAAAATAAACTAGAAATATTGATTATTTGTCCCATATGACTTTCAGTCAAGTTTTTACGGATTATTTGATCTGAATAAACGATTTAAAACCAAATTACAACGAGAAACTTAACATAAATAATTGATAACATTGTCACAGATATCTGGACAATTCAATTGAATTGTCCAAATACCCGTGACAATATTATCATTTATTAATTTGTTTGGCTCTGAACTGATGATGAATTATAAATGAATTATAAATTTTACATACATTTTTGTACAGAAAAAATTTAATTTGAAAAAAATTATTGAGCTAACTACATTTTTCAGTATTTTTTATAAGTTTTTAAAGAAAAAACTGTAAAATGTTAATTTTCCTTCCCGTTATTATAAATCTCGTCACGTACTGTAAAGAAATGTTGACGAATATCACGTTTTTTATTCAATTTTTAGGGCAAAATTATGTATTTTTTGAAATTTTTAAGCAGCAAGCGAAATTTTTAATGACAGCTAATAAAAACAGTAATAAGATGAATTTTGCGACCATCGTTCGAAATTTCCCGAGAGTATATGTTTCAACCTTAAAACCCATAGATATCAAAGTATTGATTGGCTATTTGTTTATTTAAGTTGGTTGCGATTTAGGTCTGTAATATTGTCCGGCTGCGTCCTTTTGTAATCTAAAATATTGAGTCTCAAAGCCTCAGAAAGCAAAAATGCAATAAAATATTTTTTTATATTGAGAAATATTTCCGGTAACACCACAACAACTAAACATATCTTCAGTGGATTATCTAATTGTTCCTTCAAAATATTTTTGTCGGCTATCCAATATTAGCATGTGGACAAAAATGTTTTAAATTATGACAAATTTAATAACATTTGAAATCTCCATAAAACAAATAATTCAAAAGGAATGAAATTCAATTAGGAAGCTCGTTTTTGTTTACCCAGAGTAACATACGATCGTCAAATAATTAAAATCTTGATCCCCCACAGCTGCTGGTGTATTTAACAACAAGCACGAGTACATAATAATACGTATTGTTTATTGTCAAACACTAATTCTAAGTGGATTCAAATCATAGACAAATAAATAAACAGAACACTACAACTGTCTAAAATGTACCTACTATCACACAATTACCATAATTAAATAAATAATAGGACTCAGTGGTTGCAAATTAAAACAGATATTGTAAATTATAAACGCTCGACAACACAGGCCATAAGTCCGCTACAAATTCATGTTACAAACTTTAATTTGAAAATAAAACACAAGTAGCTATTATCTTTCGACAATTCTCAGCACTGATCCGTATTAATAGTATATTAGACAACAAGAGCCGAAAGTTGAATTTCCTGCACTGTGTCACAAGATGCCCGAAGCGAAGTCGAGGGCATCATATTATCATATATCACGCAGTGCAGGACTTTCAGCTTTCTGCTCGTGTGGTGTATACTATTTTTCTTCATACCCGGTCGAAAGTACGTACTTACACCAATATATAAAAAGACTAATTACTTTTAAGTGAGCAATGCTGAGGTTAAACGTAATGTCACATGGATCAAATAATTTCCATGTAATAACAGCAGATGGCTACCTCCTACTGCCCACTGGCGAACACGTGACCTGACAAACGGCAGTGTCACGTATCACTGCGCATGACAGAACTGTTTAGGCCCGCCTATACAGACGATATGCGAGTAATCCCAGCTGTGATTATAACAGTGCATAAATGTTATACTTTCTGATTTAAAATCAGAATCAGAAAGTACGTACTTTCGGCATGGTATGAAGAAAACTATTTTGTCTACAGATATGTTATCACCATTAAATTAAACTTATTATTATTGAATTAAAACTTCTTTAGGAGCGTTTTATGAAATTCGCGAAGAGGCCCTACTGGTTTTGAGCGACCTACCAAATCCATTTATGCAGTATAGCGCATCTACACATAATGTAATAAGAAAGTCTGTACATGTAGCAATGGATTACAAAGTTCACATACTGCAAGAGTTGTTTTTTAATGAATTATACAGAAGTTAATTGAATGAATACCAATAAATAAAATCGTAATTTAGTTTGTAATTGTACAGAGATTCCAAGAGCGAATTTCAGTTTTCATCATTTATCGATATTTATATACATACTAGCGGCCCAGTCCGGCTTCGCCCGGGTGTAAATGTAATATATAGGATATAAAAGATGAGAATCTTTATCATTAAATTCTCAACGTGTATTGAATTTGCGCGAATTTAATCGCTTTTATTTGTGAAGGTTCAAAAATCGAAGAAAAATCTTATTTCTCAATAAGAAATTTAAAAAATTCTGTTGATCCGATCGCTACCAAACTTCAGAAGATCACCCGCTGGGCTAATCTAAAGATTGTCTGAAAATTTCATCAAAAATGGTCAACCCGTTTGGAGTCCATAGATTACATATACATCGTCTTTTATCTATATAGATTATTAAAATGTAAAAAGTGGTTATTGTGACATAACGAAAATAGTTGGACATATAGTATCGCGAAGTTTTTTGTAGTTATTGATATGTTCTTTAATATTGTAGAACATGCTTTTGTTCTATCATCAATAGTTTCCGCAGCGCATGCAACGAAAGATGTTTTATGGCATTTTTTTTACACCTTGGGTTACGTTACTAAAGTTTTAGTAAGAATCCCTAATATTTTCTAGCAATAAATATAATCTATGTTAGTCAGGGTGAATGTAGGCTTTCTAATGGTGAAAGAATTTTTTAAATCGGCACAGTTGTTTTTAAGTTTATTCATTACAAACATACAAAAATACAAATCTTTTCTCTTTATAATATTAGTGTAGATAAAAAAGTAAACGAAACAATATTGTTTACTTGTTTTACTTCAACCAAACATAAAGGTTATACGCACACTTTTTAGTGTATTTGCCATATGGCAACATACACTATTGGCGTCGGTCGGATGGCGGGACCTAGGGGTCGGACCAAAATTTCTCGACGTTTCATAACCTCCTAAACACTTTGGCACCATTTTTAAAAATGTTTATATATATATGTATATATATATATATATATATATATATATATATATATATATATATATATATATTTATATATATAGGTATATATATATGTGTGCGGGCTATAACTTTCGAAGGAGTTAATTCATTTTAACGAAATTTGGCACACATGTTGGGATCCATGACCGCACGAAGCCTATTTAAAATGGGCCTAATCGGATCAATTTAAGGGTGGCTTTTAGGGGTTGAAAAAAGTTTTTGGGCCCCAAAATACCGAAAAATATCTCAGAATCGTTTCAAAATTGAAATTTAACCCTTTAATAGCAATTAAAAAGTGCCTCTAAAATTTTAGTAAAATCGGCCCAACAGGACCGGACTTACACATTTTTTGAAAACACTAATTTGCAGATAGTGACTTATTTATTGAAGGGTGTCTTTAATTCGGTGTAGACGTTAGATTGATAATAATATTACAATTAAGAAAAAAATGTTATCTTAAGGGGTGTATTAAGGGGTTAAATTTTTTATTTTGCCCAAAAACAAACTTAATTTCACATAATAAAAGTCTAAAACCACACGGTCCTATACAAGCAAATACACTATATTGTCGGCAGGGTTTTGGCACTGCGACCCGGGTTTTTTATTCTTTTTATTAATATAAAGAAACAAATCTGAACGTTTCATTTTAAAATGCTTCTGTATGAATCGGATTTCATCGAAACTCCTTAGTGAAATTCAAAACAAGCAGCCAGGCGTTGTTATTAAGGTTTCGTCTGATCTCTCAGCGAAGCCGGAAGCAAACAACTAAGCATGTTAAGAAGTAGCGTTCATAATAATTGTTTCCTTATAATGAATAAACAATAACAATTAAATTTTTACAAGATACCTCTCCAAATATTCTCAGTTCGTCGAAATTCGTCGAGGTCAGTCTAGTGTTTTATTTATCTATGCTTAAGCTATTAAATATAGTATGTTTACATAATAAAGTATGTACATAACCTAACATATACAGTGCGTACGCTTAGCATGGAACAATTCATCTAAAAAATCTAAGATCATCAGCAATCAAAAACTTCGGATGGGTCAACCATATTTTTTAAAACGCGTATCTTTGTTCATAGACGTCTATTTTTCGTCCCACTTCTTTTCGAAATTACGTCACCACTTTTTTCCCCCTAATTTTTTTTTGAAGTTATACTTCTTATGGCACGTTGATGGTAAAATTTAGTAGGCAGCGGAATTGCACGCCCAGAGCTAATGAAAATTCTACAACATGAAGCTGGCTCCACACAACTACCGAACATTCGATGATTTATTGACTTTTTTTCTTTTTTGTCCTTGGTAATTAATATAAAAATGATTTGTCGGGAAAAAGGATTTAAAAAAAGAATTTAGAAATTAAAGTTACAGTGTGGAACGTGACACAAATGGAAAAGAAATGTAGATTAGCTAAGTCGAAAAAAGTCCTTTTTCCCGACAAATCATTTTTATTCGATGATTTAGTTGCACATGGCTGTCGAAAATTTGACAGTGTGAAGTTGGCTACGCATAGCTAACGAAAATTCAACAGTATGAAGTTGGCCAAAAGAGACCCAGACTGAAATGACAGATGGACGAAAGCAATGCATTTTCTTAGAATAGAACCAATAGTCGTTTTAAGTGCCATCCATCGGAAAAAAGTAAAAACAAGAATAAAATTTTTAAAGTGTTTTCAAATACTTGAGGTTATTTTTTTGTAAGAATTATTCTTAAACTTTTTTTAGATTTAATTTCAATAAATTATTTGCATGTACATTAAAAATTAGTTTTTAACTTCAAACGCACCAACTTTTTTATATCGATTGCTCCACACAAAAAGTACGCATTGTATACATTTAGAGTACGCTCCTTACACATACAAACAAACAAACAAAACAATATTCCCATTGATTGAAGTTAGTTAAATACTATAATATCAATTGTATAAACTGAAATACATTATTATGGTGCTATCACTGTCACTCATTCCTTCAATATTAATATCATTTAATATTAATAGATTTGTAAATCGATTTATTTACAAACATTGTTTTCAAGCGACAGTATATGACGCAAGCTATTGTAACCGACTAAAGTTATATTAAGGGGCATACGCACTGAATACAAAAAATAGTAGTTGGAGCATTCCACGTGAAGCGGACATAAGAAAAAAAGTGACATCTTGAATTTCGCTCATATTCAGGTTAATTATAGTCCTTGAGGACATGAATGTACAAAATTTTTTTTTCTCGTATGAGACTCGGTTGCGAAGTTATGGACTACGAAAGATTGCACCAACTATGAAGTAGACATTTTTTGGATAGTGCTGATGGGATTACTGAGTAAATGAAAAAATATTTTATGTAGTGATTTATCGAGAAAAAATAAATGGTTTTTATATTATGGAACAATAATAAGAAAAAACATTTTTTTTTGATAGAAAACCGGAAGTGAACTTTTTAACACAATGCAGGTTATTAGCGGCAAATTATGAATATTATAATATGAATTTAAAACAAAAGTGAATTTTTATTATATAAAAGAAAATTGGAAAATAATGTAAATAAATATCATGTAAAAAATCAAACAGCTGAAAAAAAAAAACAAAAATCACACATCGCCGATCGAATTATATACACCTAGGAATGAATCAATGCACACGCCTTAAACCACTCGTCCATTTATGTTAACAGCAGCGCAAGCTTATTTTAGAATACCACGTATACTCAGTACTAGACAGCAAGTGTATGTTATGTGCAGTCAATCCAAGTTGGCCGATAGGACATGTGCCTTGAACCGCTAGACGCTTGTCGAAGGGTTCCGTACCACCGTACAATATTTATTAACTTTATTTTATTTTTATTATTTGTTATTATATATGCACTAAGGCACAGAAATGCCTGCACTAATAGCTTATTAGAGATTCCGTCCGATGTCGCTAGTATGCACTATTTCAACGTTTATAAAAAAAGTTCTTTGTGATGTAACTATACAAATTTGCGGTTTTCGGATTTTTCCATTTACTTGTGTTATAAGACATTGCTTCTTGCAAAACTAAAAAATACGTACTTTCGACCGGGTATAAAGAAAAGGTTTTTGTATTTTTTCGTGGTGTTTGGCACAATACTAAGACAAGTTATTACAAGCTTCGAATTGTGCGGGATTACTTAAATTAATGAGTAATCCAACAATGTTGATTTTGCGAATGTTGGCGTCGAATAAACGTGTAAATGTTGAGAATGAACAAATGACGCCATGAATTTTTGTATGATTTTTATTAACTCAACATCTTGTAACTATAACCTTACACACTAACTCTTATGAACTATATGATGTTATGTGAACATCTTAAAACAATCAACTCTCCTGACTAACTCACCGCTTCTTCTGTACTAACTGTCCATTTAAAATGTTTCTAAAACCTTTTTAGTGTATTTGCCATATGGCAACATACACTATTGGCGTCGGTCGGATGGCGGGACCTAGGGGTCGGACCAAAATTTCTCGACGTTTCATAACCTCTTAAACACTTTGGCACCATTTTTAAAAATGTTTATTTATATATATATATATATATATGTGTGTGTGTGTGTGCGGGCAATAACTTTCGAAAGAGTTAATTGATTTTAACGAAATTTGGCCCACGTGTTGAAATCCATCACCGCAAGAAGCCTATTTAAAATGGGCGTAATCGGGCCATTTTAAGGGTAGTTTTTAGGGGTTGAAAAAAGTTTTTGGGCCCCAAAATACCGAAAAAATTCTCAGAATCGTTTCAAAATTGACATTTAACCCTCCAGTAGTAATTAAAAAGTGTCCCTAAAATTTTAATAAAATCGGCCCGACAGGACCGGACTTACAAATTTTATGAAAACACTACTTTGCAGATAGTGAATTATTTACTGAAAGTTGTATATAATTTGGTATAGAAGCTCGATTGATAATAATATTGCAATTAAGAAAATAAATGTTATTTTAAGGGGTGTATTAAGGAGTCAAATTTTTTATTTTGCCCAAAAACCAACTTAAGTTCGCATAATAAAGCCATCCTGCCTGTATAAGCAAATACACTATATTGTCGGCAGGGTTTTGGCACTGCGACCCGGGTTTTTTTTAAATTACCTTTGTGGGGGTGGAAAATGAAACACACAAAATTATTGGTTTTATCACGGTTAAGGGCAGGGTCATTATTCTGGGAAAACCACTGCAAATTTCGAAATCTAGTTTGCCTTGATTTTATGACTTAATGAACGCATATACTTCGAAAATTCCCAACCTTTACAACCATAAAATTAAAGATCTAAAGAGCAATAATAATAATAAACTACCCCTTTCAGATATTCAAATCTTTAAATTATAATCTGCGTATTTTCCCAAATATTTATGAGTGATAAGTGTAAAGAAAACTAACACGATATTTTTGATCGATTCTCAAAACTGAACAGTTTTTTTCTGACTGAACTATGACAGTCACGAAGTGAGGATGAAGAAGAAGTTGAAAATACATGAGTCGATTATCCCGATAGGTTGAAAATGCACTAGTTCTACTGTATATTCATCAGTGTGACGCAAGGAATTAAAGAAACAACGTTTTATTATATAATTAAAACAGTACTTCAATGTCTTTTAGTCTTCGAAAGTAAGTTTGATGTAAGCTGTATCGTGTATCAGAGCAGATGGTTGTAATAAAACACAGTCACAAAATAATTGAATACAGACACTTTGATCTCACGAATGAATGCAAAGACAGTGCTACCAAGTCAAAGAAAATTTTCCTAGATCTAAGAATTTCCCGACTGGCTTAGGAAATAAAACATATTAACTTTGGAAAAACTCGCGAAGAAAAAAAGAGACTGTTTTACAATACACATTAGGTACAGAAGTAAAATTGGTATACTTGTAAAAAAAAAAACAGTCTTGAGGTCTCAGATGGGTCGTTTATTGGGACTCTACAAGTACGATCCTTGAGATCCACACGACCAACTTTAACAAATTAGACCCGAGAAAGATTTTTCAAAAATCCTAAAATACTTTTTTGCCCTCTCTTTGTTTAAACAAAAAAACGGCAGGACCGATTTTTATTTTTAAAAAAGTGGATCGTATTGACGCTAATGCGCTTAGATTGGCACCATAACGAAATCGATGTCGTTTTTCATTCGTAAAATTTCGTGTAAAATCCACTTTTTGCAGTCTTTTTGTTTAAGCAAAAAAAAACGGCTGGACCGATTTTAACTTTAAAAAAATTGGATCGTACTGACGATAATACGCTTCGATTGGCACCGTAAAGAAGTCGATACCGTTTTTCATTCGTGAGATTTCGAGTAAAATCTACATTTTGTAGTCTTTTTGTTTAAATAAAAAAACGGCTAGATCGATTTCTATCTAAAAACAATGGCTTTATTAGCACTAATACGTTTCTATTGGTACCATGAAGAAGTCGATATCGTTTTTTATTGGTAAGATTTCGATAGAATCCACTTTTTTGCAGTCTTTTTGTTTAAACAAAAAAAAACGGCTGGGCCGATTTTTATTTTTAAAAAACTGGATCGTATTGATGCTAATACGCTTCTATCGGCACCATAAAGAAGTCGATATCGTGAGATTTTGAGTAAAATCTACATTTTGTAGTCTTTTTCTTTAAACAAAAACACAGCTGAACCGATTTTGATAAAATTCCTCTTACATCAAATTTAGATTAATTAGCCTCGATTGGCACCCCAACGTAGCTTTGATATCATTATTTTATTCTCAAGATTTCGTCTTAGAAAGAGAATACAGCGGACGCGCGTACAAAAGAGAGAGAGAGAGAGAGAGAGATGATTTTCAGCTCCATTACAATAACTTCCCAATGCACTGAGAAGTTAAAAATAATGGCACCCACCGCCGGGATAAAATATACGATCTTTAGGTTACGAAGCAGCCACTATATCTCTCATCCACTATAGCATGGCGCTGTACAGCCGGTTTTTATAGTAGGTATAGAGTAAACGTGTATTGCAACGATTCGTTACACTTTCATTCTTATGAATCGATTATACGTTACCGTGCTTTACTTAGTTAAAAATGAACTTAAAAATTATTTACAAAAGAAAACAATATCACGGGTAATTGGAATAAAAATAAATCAATTTAAACACTCATTGATTGCAACGTTTCGTTTTTATTTAATTAAGACTTTTTCATGCTTCTGAAAAAATTTTAGAAAAATTAACATACATATAATAAAAATATTAAACATTATGGATTAAATAATTTACTAAAAATTTTTTCAGAAGCTTGAAAAAGACGAAACGTTGCAATCAATGAGTGTTTAAATTGATTTATTTTTATTCCAATTACCCGTGACATTGTTTTCTATTATAACATATATCTGGAATTGAACTTTAAAGATGAATTATTTACAAACGTCAAAGAATTTCTTTAAAACGAATATATTAATTATTAGTGAAAAAATGAAATTGTTTTAGAGATGTAGTAAGATTACATTTTTAAGAGCGCAAACAAATTAAGTTTACGTAGTAATGCATTTAAATGAGAAGCTTCGAATCAAAAAAAAGAAACACAAACTCAAAAGCTCTCAACTTACAATTACTCGGGAAATCCGACGTGGATTTCGGTAGTAGTTCCAATTTTGAGGCATTGACTGGGTTCTGTCCCTCTATTAACAACACATGGTGTTAATATTAATTAAAAACCCACAAAAATAATGTAATATTATCAATATAGTGTCAGAATTTGTAACTTGCAGAATCATTAATTATTTATTTATTAAACTACAGTAGAATCTCAATACACATCGAATTACCAACGGTACATTATTATCATTTTTTTCGTGTAACCCATGAATTCCCAATGAGGGGCGGTACCGCCCCCTAGTAGACGTTGAAGTAGAGATGGGAAAAACGGGTCTTTTTAGTGATCTGCATTTTTGCATCTGGATCTCGTATGTGAGCCGGCTCACTGAACCGGTTCAAAAAGAGCCGAGTTCTGAATATGTTACTGCAGTCTGCCACTGAGTTACCTAGTTCAGACCTGTATAGAATCAAGAATGCATAGCCAAACATGTGATGCATGAGTCATTTGAGCTAACAGATGCAAGAACTGATTCGTAAGTGTAAAATGTGCTTCTGTGTGTTAAGTGTTTCACTGAGCTATGCGGATCCGTTGATCCGTCGGTTCAAAAAAAAGTGAGTCGGCTCTCACGGATCTTCTGTCGAAGTCGGCTCTTTGAACCGGTTCAGATCTGAGCTACCCAACACTACGTTGAAGCCCTCCATGGGAGCGGTAACGGTGAAGAAAATTTTCAAATCGAATGAGTAGTTTTCTCCTATATCTAAATTTACAAACTTTACCTTTTTGAAAATAAAAATAGTACAATCTATCGATTTTTTTAAACAAAAAAGTTTTCGTAAATCACAAAAAAAATAATTACAAAAAACTCACCGGTGGGCCTCTGTTGAATCCCAGAAAGGACAATTTCCTGGTCGTTCCTTTTCTTTGACTCATGATTACTTGTTACGACACCTTCTAATATAAGCTTGATAAAACAATTGAAAATCAACACACTTCGAAATAAACACCAAACACAAAATCGAAAACCACTTAGCACAAATTAACAAATTCAAGCGCGAAATCAGTGTTTGAAATAACCGCTATAAATATAATTGTTTAAACAAAAAATAAAGTCACTGGAAAAATCCAACAAAAAAACACTATTAATGTTTATGGCTGATGAATCCTCTTTCTGGGAGTTCTGCCAATCCTCAGCAATTGTGATGACGTCCTCATATGGATTTTAGACGCCGTTTTGGTATAGTTATTCTGAATCACCGTTAAAAATTCCGTCCTGATATCGGTAAGTATCAGAGAATACTGAAGATTTCACTCGACAAGATAGTGATTGGTCATCCGTCAACTGACGCTTGTAACGAAGATCAATCAGCAAAACCGTCGTTGGTGCAGCCTGACGTCCGCTGATGTCGCTCTGATCATTAACAGTGATCTGAAATCACAGTAATCATTATTACTTGATATAACAAAAATATAATTGTGATCATATCTTCGGTTTCTAATATACGAAGAGGTTCATAAATTAAATAAAACTCGGGTCGCAGTGCAAAAACCTTGCCGACAATATAGTGTGTTTACTAATACAAGCATTATGGCTTTCTTATGTTTTTGGCCAAAATAAACAAAATAACCGTTTAATGCATCCGTGAAAATAATATTTTTTCTAAAATTGCAATATTATTATCAATCGAACATCTACACCAAATTAAATACACCCTTCAGTAAATAAGTCACTATCTGCAGACTACATTTGTCTTTTCATAAAATTTGTAAATTCGATTCTATTAACTCGATTTTATTAAAATATTAGGGGCACTTTTTAATGGTCACTAAAAAGTTAAATTTCAATTTTGAAATGATTTTGAGAAATGTTTCGGTATTTTGAAGCCCAAAAACATTTTTCAACACCTGAAAATCAATCTTAAATGGTCCAATCGTATCCATTTAAATAGATAGATTCCAACACGTGAACCAAATGTCGTTAAAATTGTACCAAGCTGCTTTGAATGATGTCGAGATATTTTAGTCCGATCTCTAGGTCCCACCATCCGACCGACGCCAATATGCAATATGGCAAATACACAAATAAGTGCTTTTACATCAAGGACGTAGTTAGAAATTCGGTATCAAAATATTAGGAAGAAAACTTCTTAAAGACAGAAAGAAATTAGAACTAGTCGAAATTTTAATTGCCAGATTTAACACAAACTGACTGATATGATAAACATGTTGAATGAAAGCTCTTAATTAACCTAAATTTCTATTTCACTTATGTAATGTTTTTGTTAGAAAATGATAAAAAAGTCACAGTACTGTAAATTCTTGTAAAAAGTACATGTTTATTAGAACAGAGAAAACCCATTATCAATTATTTCCACAACAAAATTTCTTAGTGTCATTATAAAAAAAAATCTGTTTTGAACCAGTTTGTATTGGTATGTTACGAAGACACGTGGCCAATATCAGAATCGGAATAAGAATATTATTCAAATGCAAAATTTAAAAAAGAGTCTGCAACAAATAAAATGACACTGGTTATAAAAAGACATCGTTCTAAAGCAAGGTTAGATAACAGATGTGGATAGTGACGTCATCTGGCGGATGTCAATCGATTGCACAGCAAAGGCTGTTGTTTATAAACTCTAATGGCAGTGTTTAACAAATATCAAAGAAATCAAAAAACGAAATATTTTGCAATAAATTGAATTTTTAAGGTAGAGATTTACATAGTCGTAGTTAAATATAAGTGACATTTTTAAAATTTATAAAACACAAATATATTGTTACGTTAGTTTTAACCTTAGCTAGCGCACTGAAATAATTACAAAAATAAAATATTATTTTTATTCCAAACCTGTTCTTATAGCGACAAATTGCATCACAAGGCCTCTAACAATTTTCTTATACTAAAGAAATAAACAAACAAAGTAATAACGACTACATTATTGTTAAAATATTATGAACATAACCAATATTTGTTAAATCAATTATGACTATTATCGGAATTATTATATTAACACCTCATATTTTAAAATTTCTGTTTACATAATTTGTGTGATTCTACTTAAAAATGCTAATAATAAATTCAATAAATTAGCAAACAATTAACTTATTAATAAATTATGAGACACTGCATTATTTTTGAAATTTGTTGTTTATAAACAGATCCGAATGTATAGAGTTCTGTTTCCTTATTTTTAACCGACTTCAAAAAAAAGGAGGAGGTTCTCAATTTGTCGGAATCTTTTTTTTTTATTTTTTATGTATGTTCCCCGATTACTCGAAGACGCCTGAACCGATTTGTAAAATTCTTTTTTTGTTTGAAAAGGTATACATCCCAGGTGGTCCCATGGTCATCAGGTCAGGATCTGATGATGGAACCCTGGAGAAATCGAGGGAAATCTTCAAAAATGTGCGAAATCAAATCCACCATTAAAAAGTAAAAAATAAAAAAACTTAAAAAAAATATTAACCTCCTTCAAAAAAATCACTAAAAAGATGAAAATAATGAAATTTTGAGTTCGGAGCTAATTTCATTACCAAAAAAATCACTAAAAAGATGAAAATAATGAAATTTTGAGGTCGGCGCCTATTTAATAAAAGTAGATATGTAATTAAAAGTTTTTGTAATGAAATTAGCTCTGACCTCAAAATTTCATTATTTTCATCTTTTTAGTGATTTTTTTGAAGGAGGTTAATATTTTTTTTTTAAGTTTTTTTATTAGAACGCAAAATCGCTTATGTGGACCATCTAGCTACTATAGAATATTATATTAGGAAGGAATCGATATATTTAACATTCATAAAAGATACGCTGTCTGTATTTCTGAAATAGCTTAAACTAAAAACGGGAAAAAATTCTCTTCTTAGAAAATAAAAAAATAAATGTTCGACTGTCTTTTGAACACATGTACCCGAACTGGGTGGGGGTAGATTTTGTTTAAACGAATGTGGGTACAATCTATACTACATGGACGTCGCTTATAGGTTTATTATACATACAAATATAAAAAAACAAACAATAGAGCGTTTTCGATAAACAAAAAATTTGCATTTTTTCGTGATCTCGTGAATCGATTTGACAGCTGCAAATTGGTTTATGTTAAACAGAGCGTAAAAATTTACATTTTTTTATGGATTATTGATTATTATTAATTATCAATCATTAAATTGATTATATATATATAATTTTCAGGTCAATGTTTTTATTGTCGCCGTTAACAGTTATTTTATACACATCTTATTTTAGAACAAGGCTTTAAAATTCATTAAAATTATAATCAGATATCAATACAAAATATCTGGGATTCTTAACAAACAGGCCAAAAAGCGCTATAAAAGGTTGCAGATTTGTGAAACGCAGAAAAACATGACACTATTTGGAAAAATATAAAAATCTCTCAGATATATGCTTATCTTAACGTGTCTGATAGAACAAAGTACGCTGAATCGATTAAGTCAAATCGCAAGTCTGTATCGCGAAGAATTTAGAATATATGACACACTAACGGCCCAGTCCGGCTTCGCCCGGGTGTAAATGTAATATGTAGGATATAAAAGATGAGAATCATTATCATTAAATTCTCAACGTGTATTGAATTTGCGCGAATTCAATCGCTTTTATTTGTGAATGTTCAAAAATCGAAGAAAAATCTTATTTCCCAAAAAGAAATTTAAAAAATTCTGTTGATCCGATCGCTACCAAACTTCAGAAGATCACCTGCTTGACTAATCTAAAGATTGTCTAAAAATTTCATCAAAAACGGTCTACCCGTTTGGAGTCCATAGATTACATATACATCGTCTTTTATCTATATAGACTATTAAAATGTAAAAAGTGGTTATTGTGACATAACGATAATAGTTGGACATATAGTATCGCGAAGTTTTTTGTAGTTATTGATATGTTCTTTAATATTGTAGAACATGCTTCTGTTCTATCATC
This sequence comes from Venustoraphidia nigricollis, assembly GCA_034508555.1. Classification (NCBI taxonomy): domain Eukaryota; kingdom Metazoa; phylum Arthropoda; class Insecta; order Raphidioptera; family Raphidiidae; genus Venustoraphidia; species Venustoraphidia nigricollis. The sequence goes on along the minus strand of JAVRKA010000038.1, from coordinate 676,673 downwards.
AATAGTTTCCGCAGCGCATGCGACGAAAGATGTTTAATGGCATTTTTTTACACCTTGGGTTACGTTACTAAAGTTTTAGTAAGGATCCTTAATATTTTCTAGCCATAAATATAGCCTATGTTACTCAGGGTGAATGTAGCTTTCTAATGGTGACAAAAATTTTTAAATCGGCATAGTAGTTTTTGAGTTTATTCAATGCAAACATACAAAAATACAAATCTTTCCTCGTTATAATATTAGTGTAGATATGGTTGGAAGTGAATTAACTTTGTAGAAAAAAAATACGTTGATTCAAAGGAACACCTATAGAAGTCTGTATCTGTTATAGTTTACAAGTTACGGCATTTTTAAATTTTTCAAGAATAATTGTCTGGTGTGTAAAAAAACAGTTAAATTTCAATTTTTACTGAACCTAAGACTAAATTGTATTCTCCTTCAATTGATACAAACGGGCAAAAAAACTAAATTTTTCGAACTAAGTCCTTTGTACCTGACATCAAAGGATTTTTATAAACGCTTCTAAAAATTTATAAAGTAACTTCAATATCAATCCGATCTGAGACTTCATTTTTGAAAATTTTCAAGAAACTGAAAACGCGTATATCGTTCTCATTAAACTTATCAAATAAAATTTAAAATTGGTTTTCTGCAGTTTCTTTTATTTTTACTTGAGTGCGCCATGGCGGTCAACGTACAGGAAGTGAACTAGAGCATCAAACGTCTCCTTGACAATAATTATTTCCGGTTGAGAAATAACTATTGTTTATTAAATTTATAACGATAAAGAAATTTTTTAGACGTCACAAGGAAAACCGCATTCAACGAATGGTTTACTGATAAAACATTTTTTTCTCAATGAACTAATTTCGCAGTTCGACAAAATATTTCAGAGCAAATACCATGCTTTATAATAACAAACGATTTTTAGTGTATTTGCCATATGGCAAAATACACTATTGGCATCGGTCGGATGGCGGGACCTAGAGGTCGGACTAAAATTTCTCGACGTCACCGCAAGAAGCCTATTTAAAATGGGCGTACTCGGGCCATTTTAAGGGTAGTTTTTAGGGGTTGAAAAATGTTTTTTGGCCCCAAAATACCGAAAAAATTCTCAAAATCGTTTCAAAATTGACATTTAACCCTTTAGTAGTAATTAAAAAGTGTCCCTAAAATTTCAATAAAATCGGCCCAACAGGACCGGACTTACAAATTTTTTGAAAACACTAATTTGTAGATAGTGACTTATTTATTGAAGGGTGTATTTAATTTGGTGTAGACGTTAGATTGATAATAATATTGCAGCTAAGAAAAAAAATGTTATTTTAAGGGGTGTATTAAGGAGTCAAATTTTTAATTTCGCCCAAAAACCAACTTAAATTCGTGTAATAAAGCCACACTGCCTGTATAAGCAAATACACTATATTGTCGGCAGGGTTTTGGCACTGCGACCCGGGTTTTTTTTATTTGAGATAGAAATAAAGCTTCACGGCCACAAATTCTCCCTATAAACAACACAGAAGCAAACAATAAAAACAAGCAGTAAAAAACCACACGCGGTTACACTGACAGTACAATATTATATACAAAAAAAAAAAAAAAACAAGTGAGCCTCACCTACATAGGCTTGTTTTCAGTTTTACGCGGTTTCTAAAAAAAAAGTTTAGCCACTATAACGTAAATTATATGGATCAATTTATATACAAAATGATTCGAATGTTTATAGAAATTCAAAGGCAAAAAGAAGTGCAATATCTTGCTATCAACAACAGATTGCTGAACGAAACAGAAAAAGGCAAACGACATTACATGAATTCTTCACAAAAAACAAAATATATCAAATGAGGAACCTTTCTCATCACAAACATAACTTCTTACTCGAACTTTTATTTGATTTTCATAAATGCTTTACGAACAAAAATCGATATTAGCAATAAATAAATCTAAAATCAATGTGATAAAAATGTATTTAACAAAAAATTCTCGGTTCTGTTTCACTTATGCCTATTAATTATCTATGTATTAAGATGACTTCGTTTAGCTCTGTTTCGTATAGCGCAGTAATTTATTGTAACGTATCTTCCGCGTTAAGCGGGGTCTAACTGTATAGTCAGTTATTCCAACAATTTTACGAAGCGTGTACTGACAATCAGGAAAGTGTGCTGATAGCACACACATTTTTTATCTCAGGCATGCGCATAAGGTAACCAAACTGCGTTTGTTCAGGTGAAACAGTAGAGAACTTGACGAAAACTTTTAAAGTTACCTGCTTTCTAGGTACTGTAAATAACACGTCAAATGTTTCAAAAGACATGTTTGAGACCAGTTTCCTATTAGTACATGCGTAATGAAAAAATCATAAACTTGTCAGGGATAATTCTGTGATTATTTATGTAGACATAAGTCTTTGGGTGTAGCCGGGTGTAATATTTAGTGGACAATACATTTCAAGTAAAACATTGTTCATTTTTCTAGACACATTATATATAAAACTCTCACCTTTTGATTATATTTTATTCCAATGAAAAAACAAAATAATCTAAAAATATTATTTCACGAATATTAGTTCATGCGTAATGAAAAAATCATAAACTTGTTAGGGATAATTCTGTGATTATTTATGTAGACATAAGTCTTTGGGTGTAGCCGGGTGTAATATTTAGTGGACAATACATTTCAAGTAAAACATTGTTCATTTTTCTAGACACATTATATATAAAACTCTCACCTTTTGATTATATTTTATTCCAATGAAAAAACAAAATAATCTAAAAATATTATTTCACAAATAACGACAAAGAGGAACAAACAATTATATTATAAACAAAACACTGTATAGAGTTTGAAACTTTTGTACCGACTGCAAATACTTGAAACGGAAAAACAGTCACTTACTGATATTGTTGCAACATAGCGTAGTACAGACGGTCCAAAAATAAATGTATTTTAAAGTAAATATAAAAAAAATTGAAAAAGCGTCTTTAAGCAGTCATGTTAACAACCTTATATAATTTATATTACAAGCTTTAAAAAAATGTTCAAAAACTAAGAAACATAAATAAAAACACCCGATTGTGCTCCGAACAAAAATAATAAAAACCCAGGTCGCAGTGCCAAAACCCTGCCGACAATATAGTGTATTTGCTAATAAAGGCAGTGTGGCTTTATTATGCGAACTTAACTTGGTTTTTGGGCAAAATAAAAAATTTGACTCCTTAATACACCCCTTAAAATAACATTTTTTTTCTTAATTGCAATATTATTATCAATCGAGCTTCTATACCAAGTTATATACACCTTTCAGTAAATAATTCACTATCTGCAAACTAGTGTTTTCATAAAATTTTTAAATCCGGTCCTGTAAGGTCGATTATATTAAAATTTTAAGGACACATTTTAATTACTGCCAGAGGGTTAAATTTCAATTTTGAAACGATTCGGAGAATTTTTTCGGTATTTTAGGGCCCAAAAACATTTTCAACCCCTAAAAACTACCCTTAAAATGGCCCGATTAGGCCCATTTTAAATAGGCTACTTGCGACGATGGATTTCAACACGTGGGCTAAATTTAGTTGAAATCAATTAACTCTTTCGAAAGTTATTGCCCGCACACATATATATATATATATATACGTATATATATATATATATATATATATATATATATATATATATATATATATATATATATATATATATATATATATATATATATATATAAATATATATAAACATTTTTAAAAATGGTGCCAAAGTGTTTAGGAGGTTATGAAACGTCGAGAAATTTTGGTCCGACCCCTAGGTCCCGCCATCCGACCGACGCCAATAGTGTATGTTGCCATATGGCAAATACACTAAAAAACAGGTCAAGTGCGAGTCGAACTTACCATAGAAGGGGTGGGTTCCGTATCATTTCGGTAAGGCTTTGGATTTTCGTTTAGATTTTCCTATAAGTGAGGCCCTATATTTCATTTTTTTTTTAAGCTCAACAGTTTCGAAAATAGGGGGGATGCTCGATTTTCGTATATTTTCTATAATATCTTTTAAGCAATACATTTTAAAAAAAAACTATATTTTTATTTCTCATAACCAGCTCTTTCATTTGAATAGATGCTGATGACCTCAGATGTTGAGCGTCTATAATCTACAATTCATTCATTCTTTCATTTGACATGTCACATGACGCACTTGAAAAACATTTTTTTTTGGCCCCCAAAATCGTAATTAATTTATTTACGCTATACATTCGTGATTGGCTCATCTAACTTTATATATGTACCAAATTTCAACTTTTTTCGTCTAGTAGATTCGGAAAAAATAAGCTGTGACAGACGAACAGACATACATTCCGTTTTTTCATCGGATGTACAGAATCCTAAAAACAATTTTCCAATGTAAAAACTAGTCATATAAAAAGATATAACTTAATGTTTTAGTAAGCCAGCAGTGAGATGAAATATTTGGCGCATCTGTACATCTATCGAGTTTTACTCTATATCGGGGCGTTTCGTGTTGAATGTTTAAAAAATACCGGATGCCTACACTACACACAAGAACAAACAATGACACATCGCAATTACATACATCATTTGTTTAACAACCGTTTTATCGAATAATAAATCAATACTGAAAAAAACTTTTTTGTACGTAAAACGTGTAGGCAAGTTGTATCTTAATATTTATTTGATTCGAGTTGTTATCGTCCATGATGTTATATGTTTATGGATCGTGGGTAATTGGACACAAATAAATGAAAATTCTAAGTTTTCTAAATTTTCTAAACTTAGAATTTTCATTTATTTGTGTCCAATTACCCACGATCCATAAACTTAATATTTATCATTATTTATACGAGCGAAGCTGTTATGTGCTGCCGCAAATGGAGCCATCTACCTCCCATTGATTCCCTCCCTATCTCAGAAACTACTGAGCCTAAAATTCTGGAAAAAATAGGGAATATAGGGCCTCAACTATAGTTTACAGAGAAATTTAAACGAAAATTCTAAGTCTTCAAGTTCTCACGGAAAACGAAATGGTAGCCTGTTTTCGCGGGTTCGACTCGCACTTGACCGATTTTCTATTTTTGTCATTTTAGTTTTACCATTCCAACCCACAAGTAGGGAATGGTACCTACTAGTTTAGGTCAAAATTCACTTTTCAAAATTTTACAATATTTTTGGTTCTGAGGTCCCCCGACTCCAAAAAAACATATTTTTGGAAAAACTCTGTGCGTTTGTTTGTTTGTCTGTTAGTTTGTGAGCACGGATTGAAACCAAATTTTGAGGGGATGTTTGGTAAGCAAATATGAAGAGCCCTATTGTTTTCGGGGAAAATCGGCGCATGCACAAAAGAAATATCTATAACGTTGTTTTTTTCTCATATAATGATATACTTTTCCATATTGATTTATATTTTATTTATTTTTCTAAGAAAGTTTTGTAAAACATTTTTTTTTCTAAACTTTATAGTTTTTAAAATATTTTGAAAACAAAAAAAAATCAGCTTTTCCCTTGTTCTGGAGTTTTTTAGGTCGAAATACTGATGTCGTCCAACAAGCTGGAAGTTTTTTTGTGATAAATGTAATAAAAATATTTTTAATATTCTTCTTTCCGCGTTTAACTAAAACCAAATATACGGATTTTGTCAGTCAAATGATAAAAAAATGTGACTAATCTGAAACAGTGGACAGATAGAGATAGGTATATGACTATTAAGGCGATAAACAGAGTTTGACAACACGCTCGCTCTTCCACCCGTGACCAACAGACATTACCAGCAGACAATAATTGACTACCAACTAGACAAAATAGAATATTTTTGTTTACATTCATAACAAAACATTGAACTACTTAATTTAATCAATCTAATGTATGACACAACTGGGTCATTACACGAAGTTTTAAAAGTAAACAATAGACCAGCCACTTCAGGATTTACTTTCTAAAAAAATGCTGGCGAAGTTTCCTTCTTCAATAACGTCTTTTATTGTGTCAGAAGTCATTACGAAATTGTGTAGCGAAAAATGTTACTCAAGGTCAGTGTCAATCTTTATCGAATATCTCGGATCCATTGGTTTTAATCTAGTTTTAGTTATAATAAAAAATATTTATTATGACAATCTGCTCAAAAAAGGCCTTATACTAAATTTAAATAGGATCAATTGTTTTCGAGATATGAAATCGAAGAATCTTAGGCGTTGCAATTCATTCGTTTCTGCGCCATCTTTGAGGTAAAATGCAAGACGTATTTTTTACATCGTGTAAATATTTTTAATAACTAAAATTTGTGATTTTCGCAAACTTTAACATTCAGTATTTTTTTTTTTTTATGTACACAATTTGTTAGTGGACTTTTGACACAATACTTATAATACCAAAATACAGTAATTTTTGAAGAAAAAACTTGATTTTTTTTAGTGTATTTGCCATATGGCAACATACACTATTGGCGTCGGTCGGATGGCGGGACCTAGGGGTCGGACCAAAATTTCTCGACGTTTCATAACCTCCTAAACACTTTGGCACCATTTTTAAAAATGTTTATATATATATGTATATATATATATATTTATATACGTATATATATATATATATATATATATATATATATATATATATATATATATATATATGTGTGTGTACGCGCGATAACTTTCGAAAGAGCTAATTGATTTCAACGAAATTTGGGCCACGTGTTGAAATCCATCACCGCAAGAAGCCTATTTAAAATGGGCCTAATCGGGCTATTTTAAGGGTAGTTTTTAGGGGTTGAAAACTGTTTTTGGGCTCCAAAATACCGAAAAAATTCTCCGAATCGTTTCAAAATTGAAATTTAACTCTCTAGTAGTGAATAAAAAGTGTCCCCACAATTTTAATAAAATCGGCCCGACAGGACCGGATTTACAAATTTTATGAAAACACTAGTTTGCAGATAGTGACTTATTTATTGAAGGGTGTATTTAATTCGGTGTAGACGTTAGATTGATAATAATATTACAATTAAGAAAAAAATGTTATTTTAAGGGGTGTATTAAGGGGTTAAATTTTTTATTTTGCCCAAAAACAAACTTAATTTCACATAATAAAAGTATAAAACCACACGGCCCTCTACAAGCAAATACACTATATTGTCGGCAGGGTTTTGGCACTGCGACCCGGGTTTTTAAGAATTGGAAACTTAAAATGGCAAACCATAGACAAGTTTTATAATAAATACATTTCATTTTTAGGGTTCCGTACCTCAAAAGGAAAAGAGGATCCCTTATAAAATCACTTCGATGTCCGTCTGCCTGTCTGTTTGTCAAGACTGATTTTATCAGAAACGCGTGGAGGTATCAAGTTGAAATCAATATCAAATACTCAGGTCTACAATTCCTTGGAGTTGTGAAAAAATCAAACTTCCAAGTCAACGCAATCAAAAGAGTTTATGCCGAATATTTTGACACTCGCAAGAAAATCACAATCTATAGGGTCCTTCCCGTTGGCCTAGAATCATGAAATTTAGTAAGAATCGATGTATACAGTGTGTTTCAACCAACGTTGGCTAACATGGGTAACTTTGTTATTAGTGGAGATAGAAAATCGGTTAAATGGGCAAAGTAGTGCTGAAAATTGTGCTCATCAACGTCTCGTCGAAAAAACAATTGAATTTTGACACCCTATGAATTTATTCAGAAAATAGTGAAAATTGCCATTTATGAAAACTGGCCATAACTTTTTTATTTATGAAGATATTTGAAAATTTCATTAACCATTCTTTGATAACTTTTTAAGGTCTTTTCAGTGACGTAGGTTTAATTTTTTTATTTCCACTACATAATGAGATATTGACATGAACATGTCAAATTATTCAGAAAAATAAGCAGAATTTGAATATCTGAAAGTCAAAAATCCCGTCCATAAGAAAAACCAAAGTTCATGTCAATATCTCATTATGTAGTGGAAATAAAAAAATTAAACCTACGTCACTGAAAAAACCTTAAAAAGTTATCAAAGAATGGTTAATGAAATTTTCAAAATATCTTCATAAATAAAAAAGTTATGGCCAGTTTTCATAAATAGCAATTTTCACTATTTTCTGAAAAAATTCATAGGGTGTCAAAATTCAATTGTTTTTTCGACGGGTCGTTAATGAGCACAATTTTCAGCACTACTTTGCCCATTTAACCGACTTTCTATCTCCACTAATAACAAAGTTACCCATGTTAGCCAACGTCGGTTGAAACACCCTGTATAATAAAGGGAAAAATCCGAAATCAGTAATTTGTAGTTACATCACAAAAAGAATAACTCTTTTCCATAAACGTCAAAATATTGCATACTAGCGACATCGGACGGAATATCTTAAAAGCTATTCGCTCAGGCATTTCAGTCGCTTAACAAATAATAAAAATAAAAAAAAGTTAATAGATATTGTGGTTCGGAACCCTTAATATACGAGTCCAACTGGTACTTGGCCATTCTTTTTTTTTTATAAAAATGTAGACTTAATGACGCACCGCAGTGATGGCGAAATGCTAATCGGACTGTGGAAAAAGTACGGCTTGTGTTTTGAATAAATAGACTATCACAAGATAATCTACGTTTTGCAGCGCATATTTGCTTTCTCATGAAGACAATAAAATTGCAGTTAGATTTTCCATAAAAAAATATTTGAACAGCTGCGTACTGACTTATTTCTTTAAATGCATCGACACAGTTGTTTCGATTATTTAACAGATTAAACGAACACGCAATACAATAAAGTTAAGTACTATTTAATCGCTCGCACTTGTTACAACAATCTTCTCATTAACTAACATTAATTATTTACTCACTCAACAAAGTAACTGATAAGACTATTATCTAAAAGTCATCGAAAAATCACTATAAGTATTAATCGATTGCGCTGAGTTCAAACGATTATTTATTGATAAACAATACTTAATCATAGGCTTGAGCGTCATAATTCGTATTGAAAATAAGAACTTTTCATCGCTTTGACGCCCAATATGGCCGTCACGGTTATACACACGGTATTCAAAAGTTTCGGGCACTTTTTGACGCAACGACTGACCAGCAAAGTTTTTCAATGTTAATTTACATCAAAGTATTATTGACGATGCTAAATTAATGCACAAAACACTAGAGAAACACACGTGTGCTCAATTGAGACGATTATTGAAGTGCTAAGAGCGGAAAATCTGGTGAAAGTAGATAAAGGCCGGTTGAAAGATTACATTTCCAGCTGTCATAAATCGTTGGTTGTCAAAAAAGTTATCTTCAAAAGTAGTGAAATATTTTTCTACAATGTTGTATCACTGCTTTAAATAATAATAATAATAATAATGCGTTTAACGTCCGTTTTACGACTTTATGTCATAACAGACGCCATTCGCACCATTACTATTTTTTCATCTATCACTTCCCGTTATTTTCTACATTTTTTACAACTTCAATTTATGTAATAGCAATGGGCGAATGAAGGAATTATAGGAAATTAGGATAAGGTAGGTAATTTTTGAACTAGGAGTTCGATAGGTAATCGGCCATGGCCTCGAATAAGGAACCATCTCGATATTTATCTGGAATTAATTGAGGGAAACCATGGAAAACCTCAATCAAGATGGCCGGTACAGGAATTACCGTTTCTCGGCGAGAGGCAGTAGGAAAAAGTCCCAGCCACATCTGCCCCCGCCGGAATTCAAACCCGGTACCTCCCGAATGCGAGTCTAGTGCTGTCACCACTACTCTATCCAGCTCGGTTCTTTAAATAATATATCTTAATTAATTACGCTTCACTTTTTTCAAAATGAATCACTTTTCACCCGTCAAAATGAAAAGTATCCGAACAATATGGCGCCAGTTGAGGCATGCGTACAACAAATTTTCAACTATGAAATTAGTTAGGTAAAATTACCGGTTCTTTATGATAGTAACCACTTTGACCGAACACTTTACCGGTTGATTAGCCAACTATCTATTAAACAAAATAGTAGCCTCTGATTTTTCTTTCTCAGAACAACAAAAAACAAACCAATAGACCACTTTTCAACAGTTGAATCGAAAAAATAATAAAATTAAAATTTTAATCGAAAATGACAAACATGTACAAGACTTACTGCGCATCCTTGTGTATTAATAATCAATAAAACGCGGTAATTGAAAATAGATTACCGTGGTTATTTAACCGGATATTATAATGGTTAATTAACCGGCAATTTAATCTTTCTGAAATGCATTGGATGACATGAAGAAAACACACCATTGTTGTTGGTTATCATGCAAAATGCTTAGTATATATAAAAATTTATAAAATAATATTATTTTTATTTTATTTGTGTTGATAAAATAATAAAGCTACAGCAAGTAACAAATAAAACTGACCTGCATATCCATTTGAACTGATGACGACTCGCAGATGTTTTCTAGGCAAAATCACGCAATCAAGTGACAATGTCACTTTTAGAGTATTGTTATTTTAAGTTTAGTCGGCATTCTTATATTTATAGAGCAAATAGCTGAGCCAAAAACCACCACGCTTTGATGTAATATTGACAGAGAAAAGAACTCACGTAAAAAATTACCGGGACGCGTTTAAATTAACTAAAATCTATAATTAATTGGTGTAAAGTTTTTTTTTTAACGACGACAGCTGATATCGGTTATTTCGTTATTTCTCAAAGGTGTTTTTTGTTGGCATGTAATATTTCTTTTAATACTGTATCACAATTAATGTTTGATATGCCATTTTGGAGATTATTTTTCTCTCTAATGACGACAAATAAGTTAATATCTTAAAATTAATGTTGTCATAAAAAAATTACAGTTTAAAAATTTTAACAATTTCCTTACAGAAATTAACATCCAGAAAAAACAATTGTGCCATCTGGTGGCAATCTGTTTATTTTACCAGTTGCCAGTAATATTAAGTGACGTAGTGGCGCTGAAGTCTCTGAATAGAATAAGAATAAAATTTACTAGCGGTACCTGTGCGAATAATTCGCACTAAAATTCGTTTCTAATTTCTCACACTCTTTATAACTTTCTTCTTTTTGTTGTATTACATTACGAAGCTCAGTGACGGTTCGAGAAAATATTTTTCTAAAACTGTCATATAGAGGCGCAAGTATCGAAAACGTTGAGCTGAAGCGCCGCCATACGAAAAGTATTTATACGTGAATTTTGATTAAAAATTAAACAAAAAAAATTTACCGACCGTCAATCATGTTGACGTTGTTTCAAAGTTAGAACCGTCAGATGGCAGCATTGCTGCATATACTGAATAAATGTATAATTGTTATAATTAATTATTTTGCAAAAACAAAAGCAATAATAGATTTTTTAGTTGTTGATGTCGGTAGAGCAAGCAATTATCTATAAAATTTATGTGGAGCAATTGTGTGGTTTTTTCGAAAAAGGGAGGCAACCATCTTAACCTTAACGTATTAATATATATGATGATTTTCACTCTATCATATTACGTAACTGAGCACTAACGGTGCGAAGTATACGCAGGTTCCACTAGTATTTATTTAATGCAGTAGATAGAACTATTCCATGGGCTTGAGAATAACCGAGCGTGTAGCGTCTCTATTACAAGCCCCAAGTCCCAGGTTACATTTCGGTAAGGGCCATGGGCACATGACAAGCATAACGTAGATGACAACAGTTACATAACGACCTAAGTAGTGATTGGTTTTCACTTTACTGTATAGTAAAAACCAAACCTATGGATTCCTTCTTAAGTTCCGCGATTTAAATAAGGTACAATTCAAAGTAAAACCTATGATTTTTAGTGTATTTGCCATATGGCAACATACACTATTGGCGTCGGTCGGATGGCGGGACCTAGGGGTCGGACCAAAATTTCTCGACGTTTCATAACCTCCTAAACACTTTGGCACCATTTTTAAAAATGTTTATATATATATATATATATATATATATATATATATATATGTGTGTGTGTGTGTGTGCGGGCAATAACTTTCGAAAGAGTTAATTGATTTCAACGAAATTTGGGCCACGTGTTGAAATCCATCACCGCAAGAAGCCTATTTAAAATGGGCCTAATCGGGCTATTTTAAGGGTAGTTTTTAGGGGTTGAAAACTGTTTTTGGACCCCAAAATACCGAAAAAATTCTCCGAATCGTTTCAAAATTAAAATTTAACCCTTTGGTAGTGATTAAAAAGTGTCCCCACAATTTTAATAAAATCGGCCCGACAGGACCGGATTTACAAATTTTATGAAAACACTAGTTTGCAGATAGTGACTTATTTATTGAAGGGTGTATTTAATTCGGTGTAGACGTTAGATTGATAATAATATTACAATTAAGAAAAAAATGTTATTTTAAGTGGTGTATTAAGGGGTTAAATTTTTTATTTTGCCCAAAAACAAACTTAATTTCACATAATAAAAGTATAAAACCACACGGCCCTCTACAAGCAAATACACTACATTGTCGGCAGGGTTTTGGCACTGCGACCCGGGTTTTTTAATATTACAACCATCATTTAAATATATATCAGTTCTCAGATTAGAACTTGAAACTGTGGGGATAGGGATGTCGGAAGTGCCAAAAAGTATCGATATATATCGTATCGATATTTTTATCAAGTATCGATATCGGTACCGATATATAATTATTAAAAATATCGATATATCGGCACAATCTGAAAGAGAACATTGGCACTCGAAGAAATTTAGTATACATATTGACTAGCTTAATATAATCTCAAATAGCAATCAATGGACATTGTTTCTAATAAATCATGTAATAAATAATTATATGAACTCAAAAACAACGATAAGAACTTTTTTTCGTGTATTAATCAAACGTCTAATACATTTAGGAGGAGATATTTTTTAGAGATTAATCGAACAATTAATAAAGCCAGGGATGGCGAACCAGATATGCTAGAGGTGACATTCGACAGAAAATTGTTGGTACAGCATGAATTGAGGTGTAAATCGAAATAATTAAAAATATTCTAAGTAGATGTTGTAGAAATGAAATGAAGTATTGCATGAATAGCTATTTTGACTGTTTATTATTCCGAAAATATCGAAAAATCCAGTGAAAAAGAAACGCGTTTTACATGTGCTTTATTCACTGTTGTTGTTTTTGGAACGCACTTAAAGTATGTTCCAAAATCATATGTAAAAACACATGTTTCTTTTTCAGTGGAGTTTTCGATATTTTCGGAATAATTAAACGACCATATAATCAGTCGCGGTAGTACCTACATACAATCGGTTTTCGATACTCGTAATTTTATATCGATATATAGAAATATTAAATAACGCCCAAAAATATCGATATATCAAATAAAAAATATCGATATATCGATATTTTTTCGACATCCCTAAAACCTATGATGTCTTAATATTATAACCATAATTTAAATATATATCAGTTCTCAGATTAGAACCTGAAACTATTGGCTTGTAATTGAGGATTCATAAACAACAACATCGCTAGAGGATCAGCTATTCTCAAGCCCTTAAACATTTGCAAAAATCAAGGTGAATATTTACGCGTCTTTTTATCTATCAACAACTTTTTTAAATGACATGCATTGCAATTAAATGAATGTCGAATAGCCAGAGAAAAAATATCTGTGATTATTTTATTAATTAGATATGCTTCAATTAGAGGTCAATAAAACTACTGATTCTTAAAAAAATTTATATCAACACAAAAAAAAAATGAGAACACAAGCAGGTATTATCAACTAGCTATTAATTGATTGTGCTTCTATAGTATTGCTAATACTATATAAATAAAATGTCAAATGCCGTATTTTTTCTAGATGATGTATGGCTGTGAAAACTAGACCACACTATTTTAACCGACTTAAAAAAAAGTAAATTAAAAAAAACAAAAAAAATCCGACTGCGTTAAAAGTGAACTAAAAAAATGGAAACGAGATTAAATGTTAACATGCAGTCGGAGGCATCCCGTATTTCTGTTCAATTTATTACAGTTACTACATGTTTGCCTCCGACTGCATGTTTTCATATCTTGTTTCCATTTTTAGTGTATTTGCCATATGGCAACATACACTATTGGCGTCGGTCGGATGGCGGGACCTAGGGGTCGGACCAAAATTTCTCGACGTTTCATAACCTCCTAAACACTTTGGCACCATTTTTAAAAATGTTTATATATATATGTATATATATATATATATATTTATATATATATATATATATATATATATATATATATATAGGTATATATGTGTACGGGCAATAACTTTCGAAGGAGTTAATTTATTTTAACGAAATTTGGCACACATGTTGGAATCCATCACCGCACGAAGCCTATTTAAAATGGGCCCAATCGGGTCATTTTAAGGGTGGTTTTTAGGGGATGAAAAAAGTTTTTGGGCCCAAAAATACCTAAAAAATTCTCAGAATCGTTTCAAAATTGAAATTTAACCCTTTAATAGCAATTAAAAAGTGTTCCTAAAATTTCAATAAAATCGGCCGACAGGACCGGATTTAAAAATTTTCTGAAAACACTAGTTTGCAGATGAGTTATTTCCTGAAAGGTGTTTTTAATTTTGGTGTAGACGTTTGATCGACAATAATGATGTAGTTAAAAAAAATGTAATTTAAAGGGGTGTATTAAGGAGTTAATTTTTTTATTTTGCCCAATAATAATAAAGCCACAAGGCCTGATGTATTAGCAAATACACTATATTGTCGGCAGGGTTTTGGCACTGCGACCTGGGTTTTTTTAGTTTGCTTTTAAATAAATAATGTATTTATATAAGTACATTTAGATATTGGTTATAAAATGAAAATTAAAATCTCGATCGGAATTTACAATCATGCGCAAAACTTTCTGCGCAGCCTTGCATAAAATCAATAAATGGCCGCGGCTCTTTAAAATAAATGACCGCGATTATTTCATAGAATTTTTGGCCGGTAACTGGTAATTTACCCTTTGACATCACTCTTATTAATACTTTCGTCAAGTGGAAACTTCCTAATTGCAGGAAAAAAAATAATTAACTGAAAGAGTTGGAAAGTTTCCGGAATGAAAAAATTGATAATTTAGAAACATCTGCATGAAGCTTTCAGCGAAGCATTTAAAAAGCACGATCCAGTATTAACTGGATAAAAAATAATTACAATGATGTAGAAAGATGGATTCATAACTTTTTGAAAAATTTTGAGCTATAAAAATAAATTTGTAATTACGCAAAATAAATAAAAAAATATTTTTTTTATTTTTTATTTAAAAAAATAAAAATCGTAATAACGAAATTTTTCACATCCCTACGGAGTATAGTGTGCGACACTCGCTGGACCCATGTGACAGTTTAGTCGGTTAAGGACACGAGATCATAACACCAAGGCGTATATCGATCATTACGATCACATCAGAACAACAAATCTCCAAGTGCTGGTGTAAGTCGGGGGAATACCGGAGCAAGGATACACTGATTGTAAGTTAAACTAAATAATCATTGTCTTTAAATGAAGGCGCGCCCTAATTGTACCGAGCAATTATCGTCTATTACAGTACCGACGTAAAGAGTAAAGAGCGTGGGAGCCTATACAATAAATCAAAGATAAGTTCCATAATAAACAAGCCGTTAGGTGGCTCATTTATTGGGGCGCTACAAGTGCAATCCTTATAAAGTCCACACGAACTACCTCCGAGTATGATCAATAATGAATATTAAATACATAATAATAATAATAATAATAATGCGTTTAACGTCCGTATCTCATACCATTACTATTTTCCATCTATCACACTTCCCGTTATTTTTCTACATTTTTAAAACTTCAACTTATGTAATAGCAATGGGCGAATGAAGGAATTATAGGAAATTAGGATAAGGTAGGATACTAATCGGCCATGGCCTCAAATAAGGAACCATCTCGATATTTATCTGGAATTAATTGAGGGAAACCATGGAAAACCTCAATCAAGATGGCCGGTACAGGAATTACCGTTTCTCGGCGAGAGGGAGTAGGAAAAAGTCCCAGCCACATCTACCCCCCGCCGGGATTCGAACCCGGACCTCCCGAATGCGAGTCTAGTGCTGTCACCACTACTCTACCCAGCTCGGTTAATATTAAATACATAGATATTCAAAAAAAATAAAAGAAAGAATAGTTACTTCTTACCACAACAGATTTATTCAGTGGATGTACATTTCGAGAGCAAAGCTCCCATCTTCAGCAAAACACTAAACTCAAAAATTTAATATCCGCCCGTAAAAATTTAATTCTAAGATTATATTTAAAAAAATAAATTAAGCTCGTTTGGCCGAACAGCCAAATTAATAAATATATTAAGAGCACTGTGGTTGGAACAATAAAAATAAAAGAGTTTAGTGTTTTGCTGAAGATGGGAGCTTTGCTCTCGAAATGTACATCCACTGAATAAATCTGTTGTGGTAAGAAGTAACTATTCTTTCTTTTATTTTTATTGTTCCAACCACAGTGCTCTTAATATATTTATTAACATAGATATTCAACAAATTAAACTCAAGAAATATTTTTCAAAAAATCCTAATAGGTATACACTTATCTGCATTTTTTTTTTGTTTAAACAAAATAAAAACGGCTGAACTGATTTGATAAAATTTCTTTCGGATTATACTGACGTTAATAAGTTTCGATTAGCACCCTAACAAAGTGATGTCATTTTTTATTCGCGAGATTTCGTGTAAAATTAATCTTTTTACATTACTTTTATCTAGGTCGTCCTGGAAATGTCATCACAAACACGCACTAACAGTTTATAAAGCTGAAGGGTTAGTTTGTTTGAACGCACTAATCTCAGGAATTACTGGTTCGAATTGAAAAATTATTTTTGTGTTGGATAGTCCATTTACCGAGGAAGGCTATAAGCTATATAATATCACGCTACGACCAATAGGAGCGGAGCATCAATGAAAAATGTTGCAAAAACGGGCAAATTATTTTATAAGAAAGACCACTGCAGCATAATACGTCTTAATCCGGACGAAGCCGAACCGGGCCGCTAGTTTACCTTATATCGAAATAGATATTAACATGAATGAAGCCACTGGTTAAACCTCATAAAAAAACAAAAAGCTACATCGAACAGATAAAATCGGGAATGTACGTTATGATGCATAAAATAATTGAAAGCGATTAAACAAAAATAATTGAAAGTGATTAAATAAAGGGCGATGTAAAACAAATGATTGATATTATATTGTTAGCTCTCCGCGGTGTTGTCACACCTCTTTAACATATTATAGAATATAGATATATTACCAACAATGCTCAGGTGAGCAATCAAAAGCAGGTTAGGTTAGACTAGCTGGCAACAACAGTCGCTTCTGGCCATTGTTAATTATACGCTAAAGCAGCATTCACTAGATTATTATGCACGCAGGGCTGCAAATTGCAATCTGCAGAAAGTACTGTCAGAAAATTTTATTTGGGGTCACACGTCATTAGCATTGCACAATTTTTAATCGATCCTGCTTAATAAGTAACTGATCGATTAAGCGATACTTATAAAGTGAAACTTCTTTAGCGATTTATCTGTTTGAAATTTGCTGTTACGATAAAGGGAAAGTGATTCAATGGCAGGGAAATATAAGAGAAACCTTGAGCCAAAGAAGAGAAGAATGTGTTACATAAACACATTTACACGTGTAACCTATGAAGCAAGATTGATTTTTTCAATAGTTTTGCATGGATTTTATAACACTGTATAACTGTCAAAGTACTATATAAAAAAAGTGTGAGTTTATATATTGCATACATATACACATTTACATATATTAATTTTATAACCGAGCTGGGTAGAGTAGTGGTGGCAGCACTAGACTCGCATTCGGGAGGTACGGGTTCGAATCCCGGCGAGGGCAGATGTGACTGGGACTTTTTCCTACTGCCTCTCGCCGAGAAACGATAATTCCTGTACCGGCCATCTTGATTGAGGTTTTCCATAATTTCCCTCAATAAATTTCAGATAAATATCGAGATGGTTCCTTATTTAAGGCCATGGCCGATTACCAGTTCAAAAATTACCTATCCTATCCTAATTTCCTATAATTCCTTCATTCGCCCATTGCTATTAGTTAAGTTGAAGTTTTAAAAATGTAGAAAATAACGCGAAGTGGTAAAATGGAAAATAGTAATGGTGCGAATGGCGTCTGTTATGACATAAGTTCGAGAAACGGACGTTAAACGTATTATTATTATTATTATTATATTCATTTTATAAATGCATGGATGGTGTCAACGGATGAGTGAACTATGTACGTCATCATTTCAGCTGTAGTAAATAATTTCGAAAGACGTTTCGATTTCCCCGTGACCTTATGTAGGTGATAATTTTGGCACGGAGCCCTAAACAGGTAAACAAAAAATAAGAATTGAAAGTAGTGTTTTATGCATAGTTAAGCGTTAATTTTTGACGATCATCGGTCAAGGTTATACGCTCGTTAAAGTCAAGTCTAGCGCGCTATTTTTTTACGACCGCACAAAGATTCGTTTAGAAGCGCCTTTCCACACTGTAACCCAGGTCAATGCACACTTGTTTAATGCCATAGGCTTTCAATCTTGAAAAGAGAAATACAATAAATATTTATCGTATTTCAACGTTAGAACAAATTCAAACAAGCTAGATTAACAATAAATTATATTTGTTTACCGATCGTATTTTTTACCCGAGGATAGGATTTTTTTGCATGAATTTTGAGTTCAGGTCACACACTTTTTACTTTTGTATTAGATACTCGTAAAATAAAATATATCAAGGTTCTTTTGATGATATTAGTTTTACAGTTCTAAAATACTTGTCTTAAGGCTGTCAGAACGCTCTGAATTTAAGCCACACTACGAGGCTAAAAAATGCTGTTGCAAGGGTGCCGCTGTCACTTGATTACTCTAAATATTGGAAATATTTTAAAGATTTAAAAAACTTTTCCGAAAAAGATCACTTTTGGCACAATGAATGCCAACTTTTTTCTAGTAAATCGTATATAAATTACAAAAGTAGTCCATTAGAGACCTAGATCTGTTCTTGATCTTCCTTATAGAGAAAGAATTTTTGCAAAATGTTGACGAATAAGTCTACAATCAGCTATCAACCGAAGTCCTATTTTTGGCTTAATCTCAGAGCGTTCCGACAGTTTTAAATATTATATAAAAATTCGCCAAGGAGAAACATTTCATAACCGTCATAACGGTGTCATTCTCGTACACCTTTTTTTTAAAAAGGCAGAGCGTCGCATCTAGACACGGTTTTTATTTTTCAGACCGACATTTTTTGTAGACGCTAATTTAACCACGTACTAAACCTTTTTAAATAAGTGACTTTTATTAATTTGTCTGCAACCTCAGTGGCTTTTTTTGAAGGGTCAACTTTTTAACACGACTGAACCGATTGAACTAAAAATTATATGGGACCATTGCGTCAACTTCCTAGACACAACGGAGTTGAAATAATTCAAATCGGTTAATTCTTCGAAAAGTTACGGCTAAACGTACAAAAAAAAAGATATATGATTAGAAAAAAAACGACAGAAATGATTTAACTAGAAATTGAGATCATTTCGTTATTCTCCTGAACATAATAACGTCAAAATTATTCAAATAGGTTACCTCCTTGAAAAGTTAACACTGAACAAAAAAAATACATTAAGGTGATCTGTCAAGTATTACAGCCTGTATAGCTCGGATGTACACGTCTGTAGACATGTTCGCGATTTTCAATTACAATTTTTACTCGAATCAATCTAAAAATGGTTCAATTTTATAGAAAAGGACTACCTCTTGTCAAAAAGCTACAATTTGATTCGATTTTGTGCGAAATTAACCTAGATATAACTCTTTACATGAGCGAAACTCAGCTCTTGTGTACAAAGCGATAATTATAAATGTGCACGTCGAATTGATCACCTCCTTTTTTGAAGTTGTTGACAAATATTGACCGCAATGACTCACGCCAGAAAAAAGCACACAAACGCGCCTTAGAATTCCTCGAAAATATTCTTTTTAAAGATATGATTAACAATTACTTACATCGTTAATAATTAAAGTAGTGTGAAATTAAAAAAAAATCTTCATTGCTAACGTCACTGTATTTAACCGCAATACTATTTATTATGAAGTACCTACAGGCGATTTTTTACCAATCGTATTCTGCATAATAAGCGTACACTGTAAATAAAAATAAAATTTGAAAAAAACGTAAGAATGTCTTAGAACAAAATATATAGGATGTTCACTGTTCAAACGAATTTGATGGATTTTTGTCAGTTCATGAGTCTTAGAAATACAGAAGTATGTATTTGATTCATGTTATCAGCATATTCTAGAAATAATACAGAAAATTTGAGATTCTTTTAAGAGATTATTTTCTGTTAAATATTAAAACTTTTTACAAAGCAGGACCTCGACAACGTCACCCCGTCAATAAAAATGCACAAAACTAAAAATCTCTCAGATCAAATTTACAAATATACCTATAATTATTTACGCTAAGGAAACGACATTGCAAAATATGCTCTTGGAAAATTTCAACAGTGGTCGCAAAATTCATTTTATTACTGTTTTTATTAGCTGTGATTAAGCATTAATTTTACAAAATTTGGCTAGTTGCTTAAAAATTTCAAGAAACATATTTTTGCCATAAAAATTGATTAGAAAAACGTGATATTCGTCAATACTTCTTTACAGCACGTCGCGAGATTTCGCATTACATGAAAGCAAATTAACATCTTGAAGTTTTTTCTTTACAGACTTTTGTTGAAAATACTGATGAAGGCTTGATCGAAAAATGTTTTTTTTCAAATTCAAATATCTTTGTACAAAAGTTTGTGTAAAACTTATGCTAATTTTCTCGTTTTTATCTGAGTTTAAATGGTTTATTTAGATCAAATAAACTGTAAAAATTTATCTAAAAATCATGAGATAAATGGTACATATTTCTAGTTTATTTTGAAGCATTATTGTCAAAGATTAAGATTTTCCATAGAAATAGAGCTTTCCGAAGCGTGAGGAAGTGCATTTCACATGCACACACATCTTTAAATGCTGGTAGGAGAGCTATGCAGTTGAAAAAGGGAACATTTTGAACTGTTGGAAATCCACATTTTTAGTGTATTTGCCATATGGCAACATACACTATTGGCATCGGTCGGATGGCGGGACCTAGGGGTCGGACCAAAATTTCTCGACGTTTCATAACCTCCTAAACACTTTGGCACCATTTTTAAAAATGTTTATATATATATATATATATATATATATATTTATATATATATATATATATATATATATATATATATATATATATATATATATATATATATATATATATATATATATGTGTACGCGCTATAACTTTCGAAAGAGTTAATTGATTTCAACGAAATTTGGGCCACGTGTTGAAATCCACCACCGCAAGAAGCCTATTTAAAATGGGCGTAATCGGGGTATTTTAAGGGTAGTTTTTAGGGGTTGAAAAATGTTTTTGGGCCCCGAAATACCGAAAAAATTCTCCGAATCCTTTCAAAATTGAAATTTAACCCTTTGGTAGTGATTAAAAAGTGTCCCCACAATTTTAATAAAATCGGCCCGACAGGACCGGATTTACAAATTTTATGAAAACACTAGTTTGCAGATAGTGACTTATTTATTGAAGGGTGTATTTAATTCGGTGTAGACGTTAGATTGATAATAATATTACAATTAAGAAAAAAATGTTATTTTAAGGGTTGTATTAAGGGGTTAAATTTTTTATTTTGCCCAAAAACAAACTTAATTTCACTTAATAAAAGTATAAAACCACACGGCCCTATACAAGCAAATACACTATATTGTCGGCAGGGTTTTGGCACTGCGACCCGGGTTTTTTTTTATTTCAAAGTGATGCAGAAGAAAGATGATGACATAATCGCATGCTAGTCGCCTATGTCTCGCTTCACGATGACACACTATTTCAAATACATTAAGAATTAGTATTATTATTGTGCATATTTAAGCGTAAAAACATTGAACAAACATTACTGAAAAAAAAATTTAAGTACTTTCTCAGAAAAATCTACTATTATCTAATATTCTGTGACACAACATTTTTCAATTGCCGTAATGCCAACTGCAAAATCAAATAGTACGTAACTTTTGTACCTAATAATTTATACATATATCTTCTTAACACGCTTTTATTAGTTTCTTCTCTATGTTTGCAACGGAATTCACCAACTTAAAAACATCAGATTAAACTGAAACTTTGCACACTTATCAACGACCGATGACAATACAATAATTTAATAAGTTTGTCCCATTATCCTGAACAAGATCACCAAGACAAAAAAAGACTAAAAATATATATAATATATAGTTTAAAATAAGTAAAAAAACACGCTTTAATAGAAAACCGAACTAAAAAGTAAAAAATAATTCTTACTGTAAAAAATCGTTGGGTACTTATTACTATTTTTATACTAACTCTTACAAATAATAACAATAATAGTGCGTTTAACGTCCGTTTCTCGACTTTATGTCATAACAGACGCCATTCGCACCATTACTATTTTCCATCTACCACACTTCCCGTTATTTTCTACATTTTTAAAACTTCAACTTATGTAATAGCAATGGGCGAATGAAGGAATTATAAGAAATTAGGATAAGGTAGGCAATTTTTGAACTAGGAGTTTGATAGGTAATCGGCCATGGCCTCCAATAAGGAACCATCTCGATATTTATCTGGAATTAATTAAGGGAAACCATGGAAAACTTCAATCAAGATGGCCGGTACAGGAATTACCGTTTCTCGGCGAGAGGCAGTAGGAAAAAGTCCCAGCCACATCTGCCCCCGCCGGGATTCGAACCTGGACCTCCTGAATGCGAGTCTAGTGCTGTCACCACTACTCTACCCAGCTCGGTAACTCTTACCAATAGCTACCGATGAAATATTTATAACAGTTGATATCAAGCACCGCAGTCTTTTTTACAACAAAAATACGAGACCAAAGGAGAAAAAATGGAAATATCGCAGATGGCATCAATGTTTGTAAAAAAAACAGGCTTGAAGGACGCGTTACAATTTTATCAATGCTTTGTTTAAAACATAGTAGGTATACCTACTTATACTACTTACTATACAATTAATAATTACAGGTTTTCATTGATGAAAAATAAATCATTTTATAATTACAGTTTTACTTACTTCGCTCGATTATCGTATGATTTATGAATGATTAACTACCGATATCCATTATTATTTCAATTTCAAAATGGCGTGAAAAGAAAAAACGAAAAAACAATGAATTTCTCGGACTTTTTCGCACCCTTAAATTTAAAACTGAATTATGTGCCAAATGATTACAGACAATCACAGACAAAAAGTGTGTAGCTATGCGCGATTGAAGTAAAACATGTAAACAATATATTGTTGGATTTACATTTTTTATGTGTATCTATACTGAATAGATGCAGATAAACAAACGGACAAAAAATGATAGAAGTGTATAATTACAAACTGAGTTACGATTTTATTTATTTGTAATTCACCAATATTTAAAAAAAACCCGGGTCGCAGTGCCCAAACCCTGCCGACAATAAAGTGTATTTGCTAATACAGGCAGTCTGGTTTTATTACATGAACTTAAGTTTGTTTTTGGTCAAAATAAAAAATTTAACCCCTTAATACACCCCTTAAATTTATAGTTTTTTTCTTAATTGCAACATTACTATCATCGAACATCTACACCAAATTAAATACACCTTTCAGTAAATAACTCACTATCTGCAAACTGGTGTTTTCATAAAATTTGTAAGTCCCGTCCTGGCGGGCCGATTTTTTTCCAATTTCGGGAGCACATTTTAATTGCTACTAAAAGAGTAAAGTTTAATTTTGAAACGATTCTGAGAATTTTTTCGGTATTTTTAGGCCCAAAAACTTTTTTCAACCCCTAAAAACCACCCTTAAAATGATCCGATTGGGCCCATTTTAAATAGGCTTCGTGCGGTGATGGATTCCAACATGCGTGCCAAATTTCGTTAAAATAAATAAACTCTTTCGAAAGTTATAGCCCGCACGTATATATATATATATATATATATATATATATATATATATATATATATATATATATATATATAAATATATATATATATACATATATATATAATTTTTCCAAAAATGGTGCCAAAGTGCTTAGAAGGTTATCAAACCTCGAGAAATTTTGGTCCGACCCCTAGGTCCCGCCATCCGACCGACGCCAATAGTGTATGTTGCCACATGGCAAATACACTAAAAAGAACTCTTGCAGTATGTGAATAAAAGAAAAAAATTAACCCCTTAATACACCCCTTAAAATAATGCATTTTTCTTAATTGCACTATTATTATCAATAAGTTTTTTTTAACGGGAAATTGGACATTATTCAAATATAGTTAAACTAAATTAAAAATTCAATAATAAATCGCAGGTATTTGGATAAATAATACCTGCGATTTATTACTGAATTATAATAATAATTTTGGATGCGATATAATGTCTAAATTAAAAAATTGCGACATTTCGTCAAATCTTTTTAACTTCTTCAGGCACAACTTTAACTAGTTAACCATAACATTAATAAAATTTAGATATTTAATAATACGTATATTTACAAATATTAAATAGTAAATATTTGAACAAACTGAAATTATGTAATTTTATTCTAAAACAAATTTTAAACAAATTATTATCAATTCAACATCTGCCCCAAATTAAATACACCCTTCAAAACCACATCCGCAAACTAGTGTCAGGACGATTTTATTCAAATTTTTGACAACACAATATTCCAATCTTTACTAAAAGATAAAAATTTAATTTTCAAACGTTTCTGAGAATTTTTTCGGTATTTCTGGGCCCAAAAACATTTTCAGTCCCTAAAAACCATCCTTAAAAATAAAATAGTCTGATGGACTTATTATAAAATAATAGGCTTCGTTTGTTAATGGATTCCAACGTCTCTACCAAATTTTGTTAAAATCAATTACGTGCTTAAACAGTTCCAAAAATGGTGGCAAATAATGATGTTAAACGTCGAGAAATTTTGGTCCGACTTCTAGGTCCCGCCATCCGACCGATGCCAATAGTGTATGTATCATATGACACATGCACTAATAATTAATACATCAATAAATATTTTATGGAAGTGATTTTGAATGCTAATAGCAATTTCGCATTCTTACCAATCATTAAATCAAACACTGCACGACTAAAATAGAAACAACAAAACATTATCCACCTGTTCGCTCGGATAACAACAGGTGGTAATAAAAATGGCCCGCCATTGATGCCGAAAATACAGGATCTGTCATAAATAACTAATTATTCAACTACAACCTACTGACGAAACAATAATTTTTTTTTAGATATAATGGAAACATTCATTTGGAATCGGTCCCACCGTCCATTTTAAGAGTGTTTATTAGGGGTTCAAAAATGTTTTTGAGCCCAAAAATACCGACAAAATTCTCAAAATCGTTTCAAAATTACAATTTAATTCTTTAGTAGCAATTCAAAAGTTCCCCTAAAATGTTAATAAAATCGCCCCAACAGGACCGGATTAACGAATTTACGAATAGATGTTCGATTGATAATAATATTGTCATTAAGAAAAAATATCGTTTCCTAATTACTGCGCACGTTATTAAGAAAACATGTATTTTAAGGGGTGGATTAAAGGGTTATTTTTTTATCTTTAAAGTTCCATTCCAGATATATGTTATAATAGAAAACAGTATCACGGGTAATTGAAATAATGAAAATAAATCAATTTAAACACTCATTGATTGCAATTTAAATTCAATATTATGGGAATTGTACTGACCTCTAACGGGAAAATTAGTTAAACTGTGAAAATAATATAAATAAAAAAATAAACAAAAAGAACATATTATTTTCTATAATTTTCAATTTTTAATAATTGTTTTTTGTAATGCCAAATTTCATATAATATCATAGTTTAACTATCGTTTAAACACATTGTTTCTTTTTAGTAAATTATTTAATCCATAGTGTTTAATATTTTTATTATACGAATGTTAATTTTTGTAAAAAAATTTTTAGAGCTTGAAAAAGTCTTAATTAAAGAAAAGACGAAGCGTTGCAATCAATGAGTGTTTAAATTGATTTATTTTCATTATTCCAATTACACGTGATACTGTTTTCTGTTATTTTTTTTTATTTTGGCCAAAAACACATTTAACTATACGATACTACCTGTGTAAGCAAATATACTATATTGTCGACAGTTAACTGCAACCCGACGTTATTTATTTATCATGAAGCATTAAAAAAAAATTATAATGAGCCTCACCCTCATAAGCTCACAAAAAAAGTTTAACTTCTTTAATTTTTAATATTATTTCCAAGTTTATTTTTTTATTATGTCAAACTAATTAATAATATTTACACATACACGCTATAAAATTCTGTCTTTGTCAGTTTCATGTAATTTAGGAGACAAACTAACTTCCCCTTTCGGGGAGAATTCTACTTCCCCTCGGTTTTTACTTTTTTCAAACAGATACGTCGCTAAAGAAGTTCAATTTCAAAAATATCTACAACAGTCACCACAATTGGATATTTCGGTATCTGACTGGGCAAGGTCAGTGGTGGTAACTATAGATAATGTCAACAATAGGTAAGCAGATTGACAAAAAAAACAATTTAAATAACAGAGAACTGTCTGTAATATATAACAATAGAACCCCACCGTGTCTCGACTCTCAGGTTGAAAATACGAGAATCTGCATTGCTAATATTTAAAACCACGTAACAAGTCTATAAGGTATATTTATGTATGCAAATGCAATTGGCATTAAGAATAAATCACGCAGCAATCATATGCACTGTTGTGTGAGCAAGATAAAATATAGTGGCTGCCAAACGCTGTTCGCACTATTGGTAATTTATTTGTCCTTGAACCTTATATCGCGTACCAAGGCATACAGGTTATCTCATTAATGAATGACGTCAGTTGGGACGCCGTTCCATATTTTTATCAAGCATGCAATGTCAATTAACAGTCCACTGGATGACGTCATCTCCTCACTACTAATCAACGGTGCGAGGTCACCTCTATATCTAATAACTTGGTGGCGGACATTTTATCTCGGGCGTTTAGGGACATATCTTCTGAAGAAAGTTATATTACATTTGGATTTTATGTCGCGGATTGTTTTGCAATGAGCGTTTAGAAATTTAGCTCTTATGATGAAAGTTATTTTGTCCTTATATCTTATGTCACGGGTGTTTAGACATTTGGATTTTTTATGATGAAAGATATTTTTTCCTTGGATCTTAGGTCGCGATTCTCACGAACGATTTGTCACGGGTGCTTGGACACTTGTATCTGATGAGGAAATTTATTTTATCGTTAGATCTTATGTCATGGGCGTTTAGAGACATAGAGCTTATATACGACGAAAGTTATTTTGTCCTTGGATCTTCTGACGCAAACGTTTTTTCTCGGACTTTTAGTGATTTAGATTTTGCAATGAAAGCTAGTTTGCCCTTACATCTTTTATTCCTAGCGTTTTGTCTAAGCCATTTAAATACTTAGATGGCAACAATTATTTCGTTGTTAAATCTTTTTGTCGCAGGCGTTTCGATCGGACACCGAAAACAGCAGTCTGGTAAAATTCGACACTAATTAATTAGCCTATTGGCTACAGTTACATACAAAATAAATGATGATTCATCCTAAACTGAAAATTCACGGCGAAGTCGTTAATTAAAGCGGTTACATCACTATACTGCATAACGCCGCTAGCTCAAATGTATTGAAAAAAAATTATTCTTTTAAGATGCTAATAACTGACAAATGCGATTACTGTAGATTATTATAGACGCTAAACAACTGAAGGTCACTAGCGTCCGCCATTATTTATTTGTTATCCCAGATCCGAGTTTTACTAGGACCTGCGGTGAGAAAATATAGGAATATATTCTGTCCCATTCCTTTAACTTTTTTTTTATTCAGCACACGGGGAATTCCCCTGACTCAATTTGAGTAACAAATGTAATTTTTCACTAGAAAAAATACATTCAGTTGTTGCTAGCCAAGCTAATTGAATATAAACATAAATTATAGACGATCACAAAGTAAAATTCATAAATATCAAGAGTAAGCAAAATAAAAAAAAATTAAGTTTTAAGAAAATTTAAAAATGAGCCGAAAAAATTATATACTCCAAAATGTTTTACGAAGTTTTAGATTTTATCTGAGCGATTAATAAATATTTTAATTTTCTTCTGTTCAGTCTAGTTGATCAAAAAATTTACTTACCCACTATTTATCCTTATTTTTTTATTATTTAACGAGACAAAAATGATTTTTTTTACGGAACGAACAGTAAATTGCCAGCCAAATTCTACACCAATCGAGGTAGTATCACCCTCTCAAATATAAAACAAAATATAGGAGAGGTTTTGGCATTTCCTTTCAAATATAAACATTATTAAAAGTTGTAATATTTTTACAGGTGTCAATAACCAGGTCAATGTAAAACGGTGGGCGTTAAAAATATGGTATTAAAATTAATCACTTTTATGATTTACAAATCAGATAAATGTAAAAAACACTATACTTAACAATATGTAAAAAAATGTAAATGAGATTGTTATGATACCTATTTAAAAAATAAAAGTCAATTATTATAATTTTATAATATAAACAGCGGTTTACCAGTGCAATAATGAATGTTTACTGACTGTTCTGTTTACATTTCCACTTCATCACAAGTATTGCACATAGTTTTATATTTTCGACCCGGCTTCGTCCGGATAGAATTCAGTGTGGCAATGAAATAATTTAACAAATCTCTCATAATAATTATATCACTTCGCTGTTTCTTACATATTTTAGCCAGTGTTCATTAATTTAGTTCAGAAATTGCGTCCGGTATCCACGAGTTTGCTTTGACAATATTCAAAAACAAATATTTTCAGTTTTTGATGAATTTGTACGTTTTTAAGTTCCCAGAGCACAAGAAAGTAATTTTAGAAAAAAGGTTGTCGTTCGTACTTAATGTTCACCAATTTTGCTCAAATTTTGCATACAAGCTCTAAAAACCGACCTTACCTCAAATGTATGAGAACGAGTCCTCTAAAGGCCGATAAAAAATGCAAAATGATTTGACAACAAAATTAGCTTTACTGTAAAAAGCGCGGAGTGCTTAATATCGAAAATAATTTTTTCATTTAGTAGCTAATTGTAAACGTAGAGCTATTATAAAAAATTAAGTAGATAGCACCCCACGCTCTTTACAGTAAAGCTAATTTTATTGTCAAATTATTTTGCATTTTGTAGTTCATAAAAGCGTGTTGTTTTAGTTTTTTTAAACTCTAATTTTTTTTAATTTTTTGTTTCGATTAAAACTCGTTTTATATTTGGTAAGCAATTAGAAAAATGTAAATACAACATAATCACATTTTAATTGCAATTTTATATTATTCGAGTCAACGTACTACAATTATTATTGTGCATGCAATTGCTAATACAGCAATAATTAACATTACGCTAATTAGCGTTTTAAATTTGCCGCTATGTGCGAATTATTTGTAGTCTCTAATCGTCACTTAAGGCAACCAATTTATTTTTTATTGTAATTATAATCATTATACATCGGACATAACATCATCCAATAAACAAGCTAATACAAATTTTTCATATGGGGATAGGCCTTTACGTAAGACATCCTCCCTGCATTTTCTAGGGGACTACTGAAACATCAATATCGGTTTTGAGGTTATACTTCTTTCGGCGCGTTAGAAGTAAAATTTTAGCATACGCGCGCATAGCTAACAAAAATTCGACAGTGTGAAGTTGGCCATAAGACGCCCAGACTGAAATGATATGTAGACGAAATCAATGCACTTTCTGCCATCTGGTAAGTATATAATATACTAGACGACTATAACCTTTGCTTACAACTAATAGTCGTTTTAAGTGTCATACAGCAAAAAAATTAGAAATCAAAATAAAAATTTGAAAGTGTTTTGTAAATATTTCAGGTTAATTTTTCGTACGTACCTATTATTGTTAAACTTTTTGAAGATTTTATATCAATATATTACATTAAAAATTAGTTTTTAATCACGCCAAAGAAGTATAACTTCAGAAGCGCATACGTAAATACACGCACCCACGTTTTTATATATTGTCAGTTTTTAGGGAGCCACTTGTTTCACAATTGAGTTAGAAGGAATTATAGATTTCGCTCTGAGAGTTGCAAAAGTTAACGTCATACTTCGATATCTTACAAATTACAATATTTATGCACCCTAGACAGACCCAGTGAGAGAAGAGAGGGTTGGTGACATTGGTGTGATATTCCACGGACCCAAATTTTTTGTAAACTGACCAGATTTTCGACATTCTCACAGTTTGGTTTATTTTTTTATTTTTGTAAAGTCAACTTTTTTTCAATACATTAATTATTTTAAATAATTATGAACGAGCATATTAAATCATAAATTAAATAATAAATAATAATAAATTGGAGGATTTTTGTAGTTATTAAATTTTCTCTTTATTAATCCATTGTAAAATAATCTTTACACAACCGTTTAACCAATAATATTAATTCAGCTAGACCGAAAAAAATCACTTCGATTCGGGATTTTCTTTCAACGTCCCTGCTCTAAGGCATGGACGTTCTCCGACTACAGCTAGTTTCAGCACTGATAAGATGACAATGAAAAAATATAGTCATTTCTCGTAGATTATAGACGCTCAACAGCAGAGGTCATCAGCGAAGTCATTTCTCGCTTAGACAATACCCACAACTAGGCACTTATAATTATTTTTATGCAAGCAACGTAACTAACAATTTATAAAGCTTTGATTGTATAAAAGTCTACTGGACAGCAGTACTAAAGTTTCAATATTGAAAAATATTGAAACATCAAATCGAAGCCAGGACAAAAACAGTTCCTTTTTTTAACATGCTTTTATTAGCTTCACCTGTATGTATCAATGTGACGGAATCTTTCAACGTAATTTTCACCGACTTCAAGACGTCCAATTGATTAAAAAATTTGCACACGTATATTAAGGACCGATGACAATACAATAATTTGATAACTTTGTCTTAATAGTACAGGATCTGGAGAGATCTCGTCCTTCACCCATCTGATTACCAGACGAAAAGTATATTTTATCAGTTATTATCTATAAGAAAATAAATCGCGATTAAGTTGCCTATTAAAATACGTTCATGGATATCCTTAATTAAAAAAAAAAACTATAATCAAATTTTTTCTCCATGTTTCACTCTCTTGTTTACCAAACAAATTTAATATAAATCGAAATTATAAAGCATAAGGAACATGCAAAAGTGGCGTTGCCTACTTTTTTCCTTATGAACGGGCACTCAAGTATAAACAGGAAAGTTGATACAAGTGATTGCACTAATCTGTTTGCCAATTATACATGAAAATAAAGATAATATTATAGCAAATACGATAGTGTAGTGCTGTAGGGATGTCAGAAGTGCCAAAAAGTATCGATATATATCGTATCGATATTTTTTTCAAGTATCGATATCGGTACCGATATATTTTTAAAAAAATATCGATATATCGGTACAATTTGAAAGAGAACATTGGTACTCGAAGAAATTTAGTATATATATTGGCTAGCTTAATATAATCTCAAATAGTAATTAACGGACATTATTTCTAAAATCAAGTAATAAGTAATTATCTGAAATCAAAAACAATGATCAGATTTTTTTTTGTTTATTAATCAAGCGTCTAATATATTTAGGAGCAGATAATTTTAAAGATTAATCGAACAATCAATAAAGCCAGGGATGGCGAACCTATGGCATGCGTGCCAGAGGTGACATTCGACAGAAATTGGTACAGCATGAATTGAGGTGTAAATCGAGAAAATTAAAAATATTCTAGATGTTGTAGAAATGAAATGAAATATTGTATGAGTAGCTGGTTTGACTATTTACTATCCTGAAAATATCAAAAAATCTGAAGGAAAAGAAACGTGTTTTACATGTGCTTTAATCAGCGTTGTTATTTTGGGAACGCACTTAAAAGTATGTTCCAAAAACATATGTAAAAACACATGTTTCTTTTTCAGTGGAGTTTTCGATATTTTCGGAATAATTAAATGGTCATAGTTAGTCGCGGTAGTACATACAAGTGCCGCTACTGGAAAAAAATATTGGTTTTCGATACTCGGAATTTTATATCGATATATCGAAATATTAAATATCGCCAAAAAATGTCGATATATCAAATAAAAAATATCGATACATGAATACTGTTGCCAGGCTTTGAAGTTTAAAAATTGGAGCAAGCAAAAATGTGCGAAACGGCTGAACCGATTTTGACGGGAATCACTGGCAAATAGCTGATGTTATAAGAAGTAACTTAGGCTACTTTTATTTTAGACTAACTGATACTCGTGATTTCGTCTGCGTTGTTTATTATAAACGCAGACGAAGTTGCAAGTGTCGGCTAGTTCAATAATACAATTTTAGTACTGTCGTCCTGTAGACTTTTGTACGGTCCGAGCTTGGACTATAATTGAAAAAATGAAACTCACCTCTATATTTATAGAACAAAATCAATAAAGCTGATTATTCAAACTGAATTATTCACACACAAATCACAAAGTGCATACACAAAACATGACATTTGTTAATTACAGGTAAAATAACAATGGCATTTCAGTAGCCAGGTGGAAAACAAAAACCACACAACTCTCATCTCTGTGCCTTTGAAGACTGGTTGCGGCTGCAGTCAATGTTAGACATCTTGGGGCATTGTGTTTCGAATGCGGAGTGGTTCATAAAGTAGTATGCGACTTAAGTCGACGGTAGTTGACTTACCGGTGTACTGTGTGCTAAAAGACATCGGACCCTGATCCGTCTTTTTTACATCACCAGGACAGTGTTGCCAATTGAGTGGAATTTCCACTAAAACTGGTGCGTTGGACACCCCCCCTAGTGGGGAAAATATTGTTTTAGTGGCTGGTGGATTTTTTAGTGATTGGGTAAACTTTAGTTAGTGGAGGACAAAATTCTATTCCAGTAAGAAAAAAATCAGTTTTCTTCTTGTATTTTGGGGGATTTTCTTTCATTATGTCGGCAACACATATTTTGATCAGTCTGATCAGTGCTGTATAAATAAAGACATCACTATACACTCGGTTGTTCTCAAGCTATGCCGTCTCTATCTTTTTACCATTTATTTATTTATTTCAAATTTCAGCAACTTCACAGGACAAGGTTACTAGAAACTAAGGTTGGGCGTTAGCATTGTTGAAGGTGTGACTAGGCGAGACGCGAGAGAGGACGGCGGAAGGTAGACTTGTGACGTCACATGGAGTCTTTTTCCAAACAGTTGGGATAAACATACTTGAATAACCAAGCCATGGGCATCGGTGACGTAAGCAATCAACTCAACTAATCACTAAAATGACCATATTTATAGCCTCTTGCGTCTCTGGTAACCTTGTTGTAGTACGACTACGTTTATTTTACTTTACTCTACTTTCCGAGCTGGGTAGAGTAGTGGTGACAGCACTAGACTCGCATTCGAGAGGTTCGGGTTCGAATCCCGGCGGTGCAGATGTGACTGGGACTTTTTCCTACTGCCTCTCGCCGAGAAACGGTAATTCCTGTACCGGCCGTCTTGATTGAGGTTTTCCATGGTTTCCCTCAATTAATTCCAGATAAATATCGAGATGGTTCCTTATTTGAGGCCATGGCCGATTACCTATCAAACTCCTAGTTCAAAAATTACCTACCTTATCCTAATTTCCTATAATTCCTTCATTCGCCCATTGCTACTATATAAGTTGAAGTTTTAAAAATGTAGAAAAATAACAGGAAGTGTGGTAGATAGAAAATAGTAATTGTGCGAATGGCGTCTGTTATGACATAAAGTCGAGAAACGGACGTTAAACGCATTATTATTATTATACTTTACTCCACTTTACACTAGTGTTAAATGTGTTATCTCATAGCTGCCATACCTGCAGGCATGAAAAGCAGTTATTTTATAGGTTATGTGTGCAAAAAATTCATATTGAATGACATCAATGCTAGAAAATTGTAAAGAGCTAGTCCGATATTGAACAGAACATAGAATTTGTAGATCGAACATTCTTGTAACGATATGTCTGTATATATTTTATTATTTTTTTTATATACAATAGTTCGCTTGTCTAATGA
This sequence comes from Venustoraphidia nigricollis, assembly GCA_034508555.1. NCBI lineage: Eukaryota > Metazoa > Arthropoda > Insecta > Raphidioptera > Raphidiidae > Venustoraphidia > Venustoraphidia nigricollis. The sequence goes on along the minus strand of JAVRKA010000038.1, from coordinate 642,467 downwards.
GTCACACCTAATACAGGTAAACGCAAAGATGGCGCGAATATTATACAATGTGGCTGTTTAATTACAAATACTTACATGCCCTTAAAAAGAGTCAGCTATAGGTACTTGTTGGATCAAAATTCTTTTAACCGCGTAGAAAATTCAAATCATTACCGGATTATCTGCTATATAAGTTTCACTCAACCACGTGTAAAGGTTAGACGAGTTTGTTTTTTTAACTTCCCGGTACTGAACATTTTCAAAAAAAGGGAAGTTGTTGGTTTCGGTCCGTTTTTTGGAAATCGTGATTTCATCAAATCGCGACGTTTTGGGGTTCTTGGAAGCTATTCTGACTATTTTTGGATGGACGTCGGTATGTGTGTGTGTGTAAAAAAAATTCGGTCGTACAATATTTGAATATAGAAGTAAAAATCTACACTAATATTGTAAAGAGGAAAGATTTGTATTTTTGTATGTTTGTAATGAATAAACTCAAAAACTACTGTGCCGATTTAAAAAGTTCTTTCACCATTAGAAAGCTACATTCACCTTGAGTAACATAGGCTATATTTATTGCTAGAAAATATTAGGGATCCTTACTAAAACTTTAGTAACGTAACCCAAGGTGTAAAAAAAATGCCATAAAACATCTTTCGTCGCATGCGCTGCGGAAACTATTCATGATAGAACAAAAGTATGTTCTACAATATTAAAGAACATATCAATAACTACAAAAAACTTCGCGATACTATATGTCCAACTATTATCGTTATGTCACAATAACCACTTTTTACATTTTAATAATCTATATAGATAAAAGACGATGTATATGTAATCTATGGACTCCAAACGGGTAGACCATTTTTGATGAAATTTTCAGACAATTTTTAAATTAGCCCAGCGAGTGATCTGAAGTTTGGTAGCGATCGGATCAAGAGAATTTTTTAAATTTCTTTTTGGGAAATAAGATTTTTCTTCGATTTTTGAACATTCACAAATAAAAGCGATTGAATTCGCGCAAATTCAATACACGTTGAGAATTTAATGATAATGTTTGTCATCTTTTATATCCTATATATTACATTTACACCCGGGCGAAGCCGAACTGGGCCGCTAGTAATGTATAAATTATTTATCACATACCGGGAAGTTTTAGGGTTGGCCTAGTATACCTCAATGGATATTCTAAAACAAATTTTTAGCTCGAGCAGAAATGCATTTTTTTGCGAGGAACACGAAACAACACTTACGACATTCTTCTAAAAAGATAGACACGTAACCTCGCGATGCAATCGGTGCAGCAACTATAATTTTAACGGTGCACTGACCGAGTTTTGGCGCGGATAATAATTAGTCGCATGGATACTAAACTTACGAGCATGCACGGATAATCAACTAACCGGTTAAGCCGCGCTCGGATAACCTAGATTCTACTGTACAAAAAATTGTAACTTTAATAGTCACAAAAACACGATTTTACGAAAGCATTATTATTAAATTATACTAGCGCTACCCGTGCGAATATTCACACTAAAATTCGTTTCTAATTTCTCACACTCTTTATAACTTTCTTCTTTTTGTTGTATTACATTACGAAGCTCAGTGACAGTTCAAAAAAATATTTTTCTAAAAATGTTATATAGAGGCGCAAGTATCGAAAACGTTGAGCTGAAGCGCCGCCATACGAAAAGTATTTACACGTGAATTTTGCTTAAAAATTCAACAAAAAAAATTTACCGACCGTCAATCATGTTGACGTTGTTTCAAAGTTAGATCAGGTGGCAGCATTGCTGCATACTGAGTAAATGTGTATCTATATATATAATTGTTATAATTAATTATTTTTCAAAAACAAAAGCAATAATATATTTTTTAATTGTTGATGCACATAGAGCAAGTAATTATCTATAAAATGATACAAAATTTATGAGGAGTAATTGCTAGGTTTTTCCGAAAACATCTTAACCTTAGCGTATTAATATATATGATGATATTTTCTATGAAGTTTTAAACTGTACACCTTGTATACTTGTGTTATCTCAGAGAAGATATTCAGTTGCATATCAACTTTCGATAAACACGGTATAATTATACAGAATGAGGCAAATGATGTGTAACAACTAATTATGGTAGAAAGTATAGGTTGATGCAAAAATAGTTCTGAATAAAAACTGTTTGGCAAAAGATTTTCTTCTCAACTGATAACCTACGGTCAGATCAAGATGGTTTTGAGAGTTCCGTACCACGCAACGTTGCGTTACATCCAGAAGCGTAGCGTGCCTTGGCGGGGCCCCGTATAAAAACTTGTTTGTGGGCCCGTCCCCCGTTGAAGTAAATGACTTAAACGGGGAAATCCCGCAGCCCGCGATAACCGATGTAGGGTGTTGCCAACTTTTGAACGCACGCTTTACGGGGGAAAAAAAGAAATTGCGTTTTTTTGACTTTTGTCATTTATGAAATAAAAAAAAATTGGGAAGTTTTTATTAATTTTTGCTTACGCACGTTGGGGGCCCCCGTGGCCCGGGGGCCCCGTACAATTGATACGGCAGATACGGCGGTAGCTACGCCCCTGGTTACATCACAACAAAGAAGTGTGCACGAAATTTTCAAGCTGCAAACACTGTTCTGTTGTCACAAAAATCTGAGAGAAAGGGACTAGAGTTGGGTAACTCAAATCTGAACCGGTTCAAAGAGCCGACTCCGACAGAAGATCCGTGAGAGCCGACTCACTTTTTTTTGTGCCGACGGATCAACGGATCCGCATAACTCAGTGAAACACTTATTAATACACAGAAGCACATTTTACACTTACGTATCAGTTCTCGCTTTGATGCATCTGTCAGCTCAAATGACTCATGCATCACATGTTTGGCTATGCATTCTTGATTCTATACAGGTCGTGATATGATTGACTGAACTAGGTAACTCAGTGGCAGACTGCAGTAACATATTCAGAACTCGGCTCTTTTTGAACCGGTTCAGTGAGCCGGCTCACATACGGGATCCAGATGCAAAGATGCAGATCACTAAAAAGACCCGTTTTTCCCATCTCTAAAAGGGACTCACAAATTGTATTGCGATTTGCGACACAACACTAACACAACGGAGAAATATGCACGCGGCCAATTTGATTACATGTAAAATATGCTCTCTAATTCATGCAAACGTTGTGTTGCAACACAACATAACAGGGCAATGTGCTCGTAGCTTAAACCAACGTTATTCGTGGTCTAATATCGTTGTCAAACTCTCTGTCTAGTTAAAAAAATTAGATTATACACACTCTAAAAACAAATGTGGACTGATTTATATTGATAAAGATCGCTATATTTTGGTCAAAATGCGTAGAATACAGTTGTTTCTAAGTAAAAATTGTACAAAAAATAAATAAATTAAAAATTTAAAAAACCCCGGGCAAAAAAAAAACTATAAAAAGTTTCTGGACCTAGTCTTTTATCTTTAAAATTTAAATACTTAATTAGCATTATTTTGTGATTCAAGTGTCGTCACGTCGGGCGGCCGCTAATTTATTTAGGGGTCCCCCGACGCGACTGATTTCTAGAGGTGATTGCGAATCCACTGAGCTACGACGCATATTTTAACTAGCAAAAATTAACACGTTTTTCAACTTGTGAACTACGCTACAGGAGCCAAAGAGTCAAAAGTCAAAAATTCTTTATTCGATTAGGATATTTAAATAACGTTTTAGAACGTCGCTCAGGAGGCCATTGGGTCCCCTGACCCCTGGGCTTGGGGAGCCCTTTGATAGTTACGCCACTGCTCGAACTGTATAGAATTTAGGAATTAGATAGATAGAAAGATTGTAGATTATAGACACTCAAGAGCTGAGGTAATCAGCATCTATAATTTACGAGGTGAACTATGAATAAAGATCTCTATATAATAAATAATTGACAACAAAAGATATTCTTAAATCTAGTTTGAAAGTTGAAAGTAGCTTTAGATTTAAAAAAAATGTATTATTATTAAACTTCTAAAAGCTTACCTTAAATAAAAAAATACGTGCATCGATTTGGAATTCACTGTTTACGTTTTTAAAAATAGAAAAAGTTATTTTAAACGAACACAGAATGTCACAAGCAAGTTATTAATATAAATAACAAAAAAATCGATACTAAACCAACACGTTATTAATTATTTAAACAGAAAACTATACGAAATCAATAGAAATGTAAAAAACACGTTTATAAAAACGATACGAAATACCATTACTACGCACAGCAACACGCGGTCTGGGTAAAAAACAAACTGTGCTCCGGTACGCACATTGCGCAGGTCATTTCTTGGTTGATGCCAGACAAAGAATACGTAATACTGAAATAGGGGAAAAGATTTAAAAATATTTATATTCAGTGACGTAGCTGCCGTAAGATAAAGTGCCTTTAAAAAAAACTCGGTCGCAGTGCAGAACAAAAATTAAAACATTTATTCTGGAATTTAAGTGTACATACTATTATTTATTTTTTTAACCCATTTTTTCCCAGTGTTCCAAAATTGGAACAAGCGTTTAAAAAAATTGTAATTATGTTGATAGAAATGTTCATAAAATTTGCCAACCTGCATTATTTTAAACAGAAAAATCACATTTAATTAAAAAAATTGCTGTTATGAAATACTATTTATACAAAATATATATACGTACTATTTATACAAAACTCGAGAAAAAATGGGTTAATAAAATTTCTTTAGGCGCATTTTGTGAATATCGCCAAAGGGCTACTCTGGAGTTGACGTTACGAACAAATGTGACGTTTTTGTCCGACCTAGTAAGTCCGTTTATCTACACTAATATTATAAAGAGGAAAGATTTGTATGTATGTAATGAATAAACTCAAAAACTACTGTGCCGATTTAAAAAATTCTTTCATCATTAGAAAAGCTACATTCACCCTGAGTAACATAGGCTACTCAAAAACTACTGTGCCGATTTAAAAAATTCTTTCACCGTTAGAAAGTTACATTCACCCTGAGTAACATAGGCTATATTTATTGTTAGAAAATATTGGGTGTTTTTAGATTATACCGGGTGTTTTTAGATTATATAAAACGCGTTACGAAAAACGTCTTATACGCGACACGTTCCAAGTTTTTTTTTTTAATTTCTTTTTGGGAAATAAGATTTTTCTTCGATTTTTGAACATTCACAAATAAAAGAGATTGAATTCGCGCAAATTCAATACACGTTGAGAATTTCATGATAATGATGCTCATCTTTCATAGCTACAGATAATTAGATAATTAGTGCTACCTGAGCGAAGCCGGACCGGGCCGCTAGTGTAGTATAATTCGCATCTATTCCCAATATATTATATAACCCTGAATCCTTTTATACAAACTTTTATGTGGTTTCACCTGTCTGTCTGTAATCGAATCTTGCAAGTTAAATTTGACCCACTTTCCGGTTTCCGATTAAGCTGAAATTTTGCACACAGCTTTTTTTTTTGAAAAGAATACAATGTAGTACATTGAATATTATAGAAGATCCAATATGGCCGCCACCACAAAATGGCGAATTATCTTCTTCCATACAACCATCTCCACATGGATATCAAATGAAACAGTATGACAAGTAGGATCCAGTCCAAAATGGCGGCCGACACAAAACGACGGATTATCTATTTCTTTACAACCCCCTTGATATGGGTATCAAATGAGAGGATTTTACAAGTAGAATATACGGTAAACTGTGCGACGTTATTAAAAATCCAATATTGCGACTAAAAGGCGCCACTAAAAACTTGAAAATAAAATAGAAGAAAACACCTTTATAAAAACAAACTTGCAAGGTACTAAAAACGATAGAAATAATGTTTTATACAGAAGTTAGTTAAATATTTTCAAATAAATAAAATTATAACTTAGTTTGTAATTTTACATTTTTAAATAATTCCTAGAGCAAATTTTCGTCATTTTTTGTCTGTTTTTTTATCTCTACACAGTATACATATAAAGAATCTGTAAATTAAATAATATATGCGGCCGGCGTTGTTCCAAATCTTCTTGGTTTCCGGGTTTGTACGCTGTGGACCATTGGTATTTCTACTTGATGTTTCGTCTACAACTGCGAAAGACATAAAAAAAGGCTCTACGTGGTTCCCTCCTTTTATGCTCAGCGAGTTAATGTTCTCTGCTCGGTCGTAGTTCGTTCTAACCACAGAAAATCGAACCTACAAGCTCGAAAACCAAGAAGATTAGGAATGTATGCATTGGGTACATGTCCAACTTCAACCGCGCATAAAGGTTACACACATACTTTTTCTCATAAAATAAAACTTTTGTCGCTTTAAAAATTACGCCACTGTTACAAGTTATTTACCTCTATTCATTTGAATGTGAAAATATAACAAGGTGACGAATACATTATATTTTTAGTGTATTTGCCATAAGGCAACATACACTATTGGCGTCGGTCGGATGGCGGGACCTAGGGATCGGACCAAAATTTCTCGACGTTTCATAACCTCCTAAGCACTTTGGCACCATTTTTAAAAATGTTTATATATATATGTATATATATATATATATATATATATATATATATATATATATATATATATATATATACGTATATATATATATATATATATATATATATATATATATATATATATATATATGTGTGCGGGCAATAACTTTCGAAAGAGTTAATTGATTTCAACTAAATTTGGCACACGCGTGGAAATCCATCACCGCAAGAAGCCTATTTAAAATGGGCCTAATCGGGCCACTTTAAGGGTAGTTTTTAGGGGTTGAAAAATGTTTTTGGGCCCCAAAATATCGAAAAAATTCTTCAAATCGTTTCAAAATTGAAATTTAACCCTCTGGTAGTAATTGAAAAGTGTCCCTAAAATTTTGATAAAATCGGCCCTAAAGGACCGGATTTACAAATTTTATGAAAAAACTAGTTTGCAGATAATGAATTATTTATTGAAAGATGTATATAATTTGGTATAGAGGTTCGATTGATAATAATATTGCAATTAAGAAAAAAAATGTTATTTTAAGGGGTGTATTAAGGAGTAAAATTTTTTATTTTGCCCAAAAACCAACTTAAGTTCGCATAATAAAGCCACACTGCCTGTATAAGCAAATACACTATATTGTCGGCAGGGTTTTGGCACTGCGACCCGGGTTTTTTTGTTATATAAAAAAATTTCGCTAGACTAGTAACTGGATGGGTGAAACTGTTATTCATAACAGTTATTACATAGCCGTTACTGTTTCGTTCCAAACGATTATATTACGTTGACGTGGGGGGTATTCCTAAAGCGTTCTGCCTACAAATTAGAGGGGAGATTCCTAAACCGTTCTGTTCAAAAGTTAGAGGAGGTAAAATTCGACAAAAAATTTAAATATTGTATGTAAAAATAACATCTACAACTATGTGAATGTGGCTCACACATATTTTTTTTTTCAAAATTTTGGCTGTTCTAATTTTGAAAATAGAGGGGAGTAAATGGTTATCAGTTTTTGAGGCGTGTGTCCAGGAAAATTCTCGACAACTAAGTAACATACAATTAAAAAAAAATAGTTTTCGAATCCGGAAAATAACGAGTTTCATATGTTGCCCCATATATGAACGAATTTGGTCACATCAAGTTTGCGGAAAAATATTATTTCAAGTTTTGATTATCGCGGTAAAGTTCGCTTAACAGAGCGGCAAAGAGATGAAACAATGTAAAAACATACCGATCCCTTGCATAAAATCTTTGCCGCTCATGTTATATTATAAACTAGAAGTGTCAGTTCTTAAATGCTGATATATAGAATTATTAAGTTTTATGAATAATCATGTTTTTCAACTTGGTAGTTGAATTCTTCATTTAGTCGAGAGAAATTCGAATGTAACAGACATATGGACGGACAAGCGAGGTACGAAATCCTCAAAATCCCAATTTAATTAATTAATCAAGTATGTAAATTGATAAAGCTGTAATCAATCGGTTGATTAAAAACTAGAATATAAAATTAAATGCAAATTTCTCTGTGTCATGGCCGCAAATTAAAAAAAAAAACGTTTGTAACAGATTAGAAGAGACGCGAAACAGATAATCTGACATTAAATGTAATAAATGGTCGACCTTATAAAGTACTCGTTTGCTAATTTCAGTATTAATTTGTCTTCGTATTTTATAGTACAGGTTCTCAAACTACTTTTACGAGCGATCCATTTTTATAAAATAAAATTATGTAATTACAGAAAACAGCGGTTGAGTTTTTTATCCGATTGCTCCAGAAAAACGGTAATGTTTTTAGTGACTATTTCTTTGATACGCTCTGTAGCCTAAACGGCTTGTTGGATTTTAATATATATGAGGTGTCAATATATTCGTCTTAATTGTTGGATATAATATTTAAAAAACCCGGGTCGCAGTGCCATAACCCTGCCGACAATATAGTGTATTTACTAATATAGGCAGTGTGGCTTTATTATGCGAACTTAAGTTGGTTTTTTGGGCAAAATAATAAATTTGACTCATTAATACACCCCTTAAAAGAACAATTTTTTCTCAGTTGCAATATTATTATCAATCGAACCTCTAAACTAAATTATATACACCTTTCAGCAAATAATTCAATATCTGCAAACTAGTGTTTTCATAAAATTTGTAAATCCGGTCCTGTCGGGCCGATTTTATTAAAATTTTAGGAGCACTTTTTAATTGCTATTAAAGGGTTAAATTTTAATTTTGAAACGATTCTGAGAATTTTTTAGGCATTTTTGGGCCCAAAAACTTTTTTCAACCCCTAAAAACTACCCTTAAAATGGTCCGATTGGGCCCATTTTAAATAGGGTTCTTGCGGTGGTGGATTCCAACATGTGGGCAAAATTTCGTAAAAATCAATTAACTCTTTCGAAAGTTATAGCGCACACACATATATATATATATATATAAATATATATATATATATATAAATATATATATATATATATACATATATATATATAAACATTTTTAAAAATGGTGCCAAAGTGTTTAGAAGGTTATGAAACGTCGAGAAATTTTGGTCCGACCCCTAGGTCCCGCCATCCGACCAACGCCAATAGTGTATGTTGCCTATGGCAAATACACTAATAAGGCGTCTGCGAATAAAAAAAGAGACAGGTAATAAAACTATTCATAATTATAAGGATGATTAGAGGATTTATAGGATCAATAATTTAGTCAAGACGAATTATCATTCGCAACGTTTCGTATACTTTTTACTTTAATTATTTATCATCAAGGATCTGATCTATACATTTGTTCAAAACTATTCATTTTTGCAAATTAAAATGTTGATATCTCGGGAACCGTTTATGCAATTTTGCAAAAATTTACACGAGGTTATGCGCTTTGCTGAACTCTACAACTTTTATCTGAACTGTTTTCCTCTATAGTAAAAAACAAATGAGTTACATAGGAAAAAACGTTTTCACATATTTTTGGTGCATGGTTTGACCCCTCCTGGCCCTGACAAACATTTCTAGCTATGTTTCTCGTAAGATCTACTCCACTAATTCCAAATATATATTATTTTCAAAAGAAACTACACGTTGAGACATACATTTACTCGTAATTGTATGTATTTATATGTAGGTTTACCAAGAAAGTCAATGAGATTTGTAGGTAAAAATAGTACAAATAACATCAAACAAACGTAAATAAAAAAAAATTAAAAATGCGACTGCGTAAAAAGCGAACTGAAAAAGTAGATATTATACAATCAAATGATAATAAGCTGTGTAGTTAACTGCAATTGAACAGAATCTGTAATCTCTGAACGAAACTAGAGCGAACAAAAGTACGAAACAGTATAGAGGCGTCATCATCATTTTATACGGTCAATATCTGAAGTAGAGGCCTGGTTGGTGTAAGAATGCGTACTAAACGTACCTGCTAGCCTGAACAATAAAAGTCAATAGATGGCACTAAAACAGCACGATTTAACTTTACAGAAGTACTAACATTTTTAAAATTGCATAAGAGATGTCAGTAGACATTTTTGTTGTTCTTTTGTTATTATGGTTATTAACATTGTATTAGATTCGTTCGATTGAACGCTCTTATACTTTGTCTCTGTTGCGTTACGCAAACACAGGCAAGTGCATAAAGGAAAGTAATAATTTATGCTTCAAATGGACGAAAGAACGGACCTTATAGTTACACTCACACCGCAAAATTCCCTATGTATCTTCTGGCAGCGGCAGTGCGTGCATGAATTCCAATATGGAAGGAAGTGATGTTTAGAAGTGTAAATTTTATATGAATTTTGACATTAATGTAATATTTAAGTGGACAGTAATTAAATATCAGTGACAATAATGTGTGCCGTGTTTTATTATTTGGATATTTAACATGATTTTCTATTAATATGGTAAGTTTTATGTTAAAAACATGCAATATAATGTTTGACAAGTAGATATTTTGTATCAATTTTAGACATTGATTTATTTTTCTTTATACCCCTGAATGATAAATTGCAAATTGATCGGACATTATTGTAGCTGTATAATCATTGGATTATACTAAAATGAATTTATGATATATTTCCTTGCTAAACATCAAAATAAAATCGATTTCTTTTCTCAATTGAACAACAAAAAACGCTGTCTCGAAAAGACAAATGTGTGGGAAAATACGCATATTTCTCCAATAAAAAATTATTTGTGTTTGAACGTTTTAAACATGTTTTAGTTTAAACAGAAAAAAAGAATGTTTATACATATTTCATGAAAATTATAACGTCGCAAGTGCGTTTTCTTGCATGCTACAAATATTTTTAATAGTGCATAAATATTGCCAAGAAGATGCATGGCATATCTTGTTTTTTATACTTCTTTTGGAATTCTTTAGAAATGAGTAACGGATAATTTCTTTACCTACTTATATATAGGTATCACAAAGCACATAAAATATATCTTTTATTATATTTGTAGCGTTAGCCGCTAACCTATTTTAGTAACCACAAATAGTTACTTAATTAGTGAAGCAATTTTAAGAATCAAAGCAAATCAAACTCGAAAGGCTCTTCGGACTTCGACTATTTTTAGTCGCTTTGTTTGACCATAATGTCAAAGCCGAACTCAGAATTGCGTTGATTTGTAAAAGCTGAAATGTAATACATTTTCCATATTTATTTTAATTAGCATTTTGGTATTTATAATAGCGTGGTGTGCACTTCTGCAATAATTTCCTATGCATTACTTGGCGTTAGTTATTAGTTATTACAGAGACAAATCATTTAAGGTATTTGTTTTGTTTTGTAACAATTGAAGGCTGCAGGGGATACAATTTCAAGGCCACATCGCTGAAATTCTATATTATGGTATAATTTCTATAATATGAATTTCCGACAATCTTACAAACTCTATAAGTTTATAAATTTATGAAGTTATTAGACAATGTTTTAATCGGTATCAAATTTGGATTAAATGTTTGGTTATATTTTCTAACACCGCGTGTTCCATCGAAGTTTATTAGATCACCAAATTTCTTGGGTTAACTTAGTAACATCCGCGGAAGTGTTTCCGTCGCAAATCTTTTGTTATTTCATACTAAATTTTACGAAGATGGTTTACGTAGTATATGCATGAAAAACAGTTCTGGAAATTTCTAATATCTATGAAAAACCGTAATCAATCTTTGATGGTTATAAATACATGATTTAAAATCAAATAAAAAATGACAAAAATAGTATAAGTTTAACGCAAATTTATTTACACAAAAAAAAAAATTGTACGAGTTAAATTTCTCGATATTTTTATCATACATTAAATTTGTAAAGAAAAAATTTTAAAATGTAAATTAGGCTTCCCATAATTTAAAATCCCATGTTGTGTTGTAAAGATATATTGACAAATATCACGTTTTTTGATACAATTTTTAGGACAAAAAATGCGCTTTTTAGAAACAAGCCAAATGTGACAGCTAATAAAAACAGTAGCAAAACGCCTTTTGCGATCACAGATTGAAATTTTTCGTGAGAGTTTTCCATTATGAGTGAATACTTTAACTGTAAATGATGTCGGTTGAACATAAAATACTCGTATCTGTTCGTCACACAAAAACGACGATGAAAAAAAAATTATGTAACTTAGTAAACTTGACAAATCCGGTTAAATTTGCCTGTTCTCAACTCACTACATAATTTATGTTAGAATAAATTAATTTAAGTAAAGTAAATTAAAACCAGTCAGAGAGAAATAAGAAATCAAAACATTTAAAACTTGGCATATTTATATTATTAGTGCATATATGGCACATACACTATTGCCATCGGTCGGATGGCGGGACCTAGGGGTTGGACAAAATTTCTCGACGTTTCACATCATTCTAAGCAGTTTATTTGCAATATTTATATATATTTGGAATCCGTCACCGCACGTGAAATGGGCCTAATTAAGCAATTTTAAGGGCTGTATTTAGGGGTTGAAACACCGAAAAGATCGCTTCAAAATTGAAATTTAACCCTTTAAAGCAATTAAAAAGTGCTCCTAAAATTAAAAAAAAATCGGTTCAACACAAGTTTGCAGATAGTGAATTATTTATTGAAAGGTGTATTTAATTTGGTGTAGAAGTTCGATTGATAATTTATTATATTATTAGAAAGTGTTATTTTAAGGGATGATTTTTTTTTTATTTTGCCCGTTAAGACAAACTTAAGTTCATATAGTAAAGCCACACTGCCTATTTAGCAAATACGCTGTATTCTCGGCAGGGTTTGCCGCTGCGACCCGAGTTTTTTTATTTTATATTCATAGTAACAATATTTACTTAATAATGCGCGACACGATCATTAATTGTTAATAACTATTTCGTGCTATTTAATTGCAAATATAACATAAAACATGTTCAATGTGCATTGAATTAACAATGTAAAACATAATAAAGTCAGAATCTCGTTATAGAGAGATTTCGTTTCAAGGAGGAGTGAGAATCAGTGCTTATGGAAATTGCAGTAGCGCCTGCACTCGTAACGGAATATGTGCAATTTAATTTTCTTGCGAAGTTTTCGGGTATATAATACGATAGAACTTGTTTTATGGAATTTTTATCTTGTCTATCGTTCTGTTTATTTGTACCGACATCATTCGAAAACGCCTTGATTAATTTCGATGAAACTTGGTATACTATCAATTGGTATCTAAACTTGAAAAATGGATTCATTTTTATGGAGCTACGCTTGCGTGAAAATACAGTTTCGTCAACAATCGGGAACAAACTGCTAATTTTATATAATGTAGTAGTAAGTCTTGTTAGTGCTATGTTTAGAGTCCCTCAAGTAAAGGTCGCTATTGACAAAATATAATAATAATAATAATGCGTTTAACGTCTGTTTCTCGACTTTATGTCATAACAGACGCCATTCGCACCATTACTATTTTTCATCTACCACTTCCTGTTATTTTCAACATTTTTTACAACTTCAACTTATGTAATAGCAATGGGCGAATGAAGGAATTATAGGAAATTAGGATAAGGTAGGTAATTTATAAACTAGGAGTTTGATAGGTAATCGGCCATGGCATCAAATAAGGAACCATCTCGATATTTATCTGGAATTAATTGAGGGAAACCGTGGAAAACCTCAATCAAGATGGCCGGTACAGGAATTACCGTTTCTCGGCGAGAGGCAGTAGGAAAAAGTCCCAGCCACATCTGCCCCCGCCGGAATTCCAACCCGGTACCTCCCGAATGCGAGTCTAGTGCTGTCACCACTACTCTACCCAGCTCGGTAAAATACGCGATACTGAACTATGACGTTCGTTTGTAATTTTAGTTTGAACAATTGTTAAAGTTACATTCGTAGATATCTTACAGAATTTGAAATAATATTGGGTTCAGTTTGTATAGAAACTCTTGCAAGGTCACTTTGATGTCTGTCTGTCAAGATACTTTTTTTCTTAGTGGCTAGAGGTGTCAAGTTGAAATGACTATGAAATAGTAACTCCATAGTCGTATAAAAGATGCAAGCTTCTAAGTGCAATAAAAAGATACGGCCTTTCAAAAATCACGTATTCTAATATTGACACACTCATCAAAACCTCTATAGGACGTACTTCCCGTTGACCTAAAAAATTTAGCGAAGGAAAGTCTTATGGCACAAGTAAAGAAAAAAATACGAAAATCGGTATTTTTGAATTCTAGATGTGGAGTTATTCAGCTACCATAAACAAATTTTGATTAGATTTAAAGTATACGTTGCTTTTGCTATTTGCAATTTTTCCGATCATTGCTTCAAAGGAAAGTAATATGGTTGATGTTATGGAACCCTTGGTGTGCGAGCTTATCTCGCACTTGTCCGTTTTTACGGCTCCGCACATCTGATAAAAAAACGGAACCCTCCTTTAGGATCACTCTTGTGTCTGTTGGTCTGTCACAGCTTATTTTCTCCGAATCTACTGGAGGAAAGACATTGAAATTCGGTTAGATGATCCAATCACGAACGTATAGCGTAAATAAACAAATTTTATAAATTTTTTTTGAGGACCAAATTAGAAAGAAAAAAAAAATTAAATGCATCATGTGACGTATCAAATGAAAGGTCTCATGAGAAATACAAGTGTATATTTTATTAGTATTTGTTTTGTTCCAATAATGTAATCGTTGAAAGGAAGTTTGGATGAGGAACAATCAAAAGAAAGAAGCTTTACCGATGTTTCGCTTGGGGCCAACGTTTCGAAATGAAATAAAATATTTCGAAACATCGGTAAAGCTTTTTTTCTTTCGATTGTTCCTCATCCAAACTTCCTTTCAACGATATTTTTTTATTATTTAAAAATGCGTAGTTTTTTTTCTGTAAAAGCGTGACATAGTGTCTCAACTCCTACTCGAGGTACTCTAATCTGTTAACGTGTTACACTTGTCAGTCTGCATTCTGCACTGTCTGGAAGTAGTTTTTATCGCGTGCGCGGTTTTATAAACTTGATATTGCTCCGTGCACGATATGATCATTCAGGTTACGCCTAACACGGTTGAGGTTAAACTGACCAGCGGCAATGTGATCCTTCTTATGCTTTATAAAACACAAGCCGTTTTCTTTTGACAGTGCGCCAAAAGCTTCTATTCAACCCGATTTGCGTATATTTTTTACCATTCCAGGTCCACAAATGGAAAATGGCATAGTCCAGCAGCCACCGCCTGTTTTTTTAAGTGATTAATAACAGGCTGAATCTTCGTGAGTTCGTTCGGTTCGACGAGACGCCCAAGTTTTTCCTCTGTCCAAATTCTCAAAGAGGTAGGTAATGAACTGCGCAGATGTAAAACATGTCGATTTGGTAGGGTGTCGAAATTGTCTGACTAACAGTAAATTTTTCATTGAAATTTTAAGATAATATGATAATAAATTCGGAAAAACAATTGTCCTACAAAATCGATGGTTTGAGTTGGAGCGTCCTCCACGCCGAATATGTCGAAATAACGAGGTCATAAAAATTATTAATAACCAGCTGATTTTTTGTATGCAGCTTACTAAATATTAGTATAATTGAATGGCCACAAAGTCCTACAAATGTAGTGGTAGGTTTTCCTAGTCCTACGCTTGGTAAAATTGTGTTCTACACTTTATTCCCGATAGGACAAAATCAAACCTAGGTTGTTATTAATGAAAAAAGTGTTACCGTGGAATCGACAAATTCCAAGCGTAGGACTAGGAACACCTACCACTACATTTGTAGGATTTTGTGGCCATTCAATTTTACTAATATTTAGTAAGCTGCATACAAAAAATCAGCTGGTTATTAACAGTTTTTATGACCTCGTTATTTCGACATATTCGGCGTGGAGGACGCTCCAACTCAAACCATAGATTTTGTAGGACAATTGTTTTTCCGAGTTTATTATCTTAAAAAAATTACTGTGAGTCAGACAATTTCGACACCCTACCAAATCGACATGTTTTACATCTGCGCAATTCAATACATACCTCTTTGAGAATTTGGACAGAGGAAAAACTTGGGCGTCTCGTCGAACCGAACGAACTCATGAAGATTCAGTCTGTTACTTATTAATCACTTAAAAAAACAGGCGGTGGCTACTGAGCTAGCACTTTTTAGGTGAAAATTGATCTGAACTCATATGATGTAACCATAGAAACGAATAGCAAATTTCATATAATATTAGCGGACCCGTGCGAATAGTTCGCACCCTGGAAATAAATTGTATTCTATTCTATTCACAGACTTCAGCGGCACTACACGTCATATTACCGACAACTGTTAAACAGATTGCCACCAGATGGTGACATTTATTTTTCTGAATGTTATTTTCTGTAATGAAATTATTGTTAAAAGTTTTAAATTGTAATTTTTCAATGACAGCATTAATTTTAAGATATTAGAGAGAAAAATAATCTTCAAAATGGCGTTTCTAACATTAGTTTTGATATAGTATTAAGGGAGATATTTCATACCGACAAAAACTTTTTTGAGAAATAATATATACCGATTTATTACTAGTCGTTACCCGCGTCACAGCACGCGTTAATAGAAATTTTATTTTATTTATTATAATGTAGATATCAAATGTTAATATTTTTAAGTTGGAATGGTCATATCGCCCAGTTGACTGAGATTTTTTGATTTGAAGTTATTCGTCTATATTTTTCCTTTTTTCTCGTTTTTATGTTAATACTGAAATGTTGCATTACAAAACCGTACTTGTTTAGAGGCAATAGAGCCTCCTACTGAATACGCTTTTGTAAGCTAATTGCACATTATAAAAATGTGTTCTTTTGGAGGCAATAGTGCCTCCTACTGAATTCGTGAACGCAAATACTCTGCCCGGTGATGCCGAAAGCAACCAACGTACCACGTTAAAAAAAAGTTCGTAACAGTTTTATTATAATAATTTCGGTGCACTTATATTTATAACACCTTGACGGGAAAATTTGTCCCGAGAATTTTTGTCTATCTGTACCAGCGTAACCCGAGATTGGCGGAGTCACACTTGGGTCTATAGAGAAGGTTCTTGTCAAGAATAAATATATTAACGCGAGCATAAGGCACGGATAAAGGCTAGTAATAAATTCATGAAACTAATAAAAATATGTTTTGATGATTCGTAAACTGAAGCAGAGAACGTTTATTGTTTCACAGTTCGTAAAAATATAATATTTAAATAGTACATTTATCTGACATGACACATATTCTGTGCCATGACTCATTGGACGAACTGTATTTAAATGTGTGGGCGGATTCAGGAAATGAATCTAAATTATTCATTGACGTTCTAAAATAAACCATGTTTGACAACTGGGGCATTCTTATGGATAACACATGGTGCCGGGTTCGACTCCCAATATGTCTCGCTTTTAAAACATACTGTCATAGCCGCCGTACTTTTGTAATGTACGTTTGGTGTAACTATTTTTGTGTGACTAAAACGTTAATTGAAAAATAAAAAGTGTGCGTGTAACCTTTACGCGCGGTTGAAGTAAAATATGTAAACAATACATATATTGTAGCGTCAAGGAGTATCCATAACCGGATATCGAAATTAGCTGTAATTGTGTATTAAACTTTACAAAATGTGACTTGCTGCTTAAAAATGACAAAAAAGATATTTTTTGGCGCTATAAATAGAATAAAAAAAACGTGGTATTCATCAATAACGGGGAGGCAAATTAACATTTTGAAGTTTTTTCTTTAGAAAATTATCTTTAAAATACTGACCAATTTGACTTGTTCAATAATTTTTGTCAAATTTAATTTTTTCTGTACAAAAATTTGTGTAAAACTTATGCTAATTTTTTCGTTTTTATCTGATTTTAAATCGTTTATTTAGATTAAATAAACTATAAAAATTTGGCTGAAAGTCATTTGAGTAGAATGGTACAGATTTCTAGTTTATTTTGAAGTATTAACATCAAAGATTGAATAAGATTTTGCATAAAAATTAAAGATTTCCGAAACATAAGTGCATTTTACATGCTACCACATATTCAACTAAATTAAAGCTATGCTGGTAAAAAAGGGTGCTTATTGAACAGCTGGCAAACAATCACCCAGAGATAATTTTGTGTCTACAATATCTGTCCCTCTTTATTGGACTCCAGGTGTATGGAGTGAATAAGGGTTAACCATTTCCGGTTTTTCTCTTTTTTGCGACCTCAGAATACTAAAATATGTAATCAAAAGTTGATAAAGTTAAAATTATAAAACCGTATAATATGATCAATGTTTTTAATCTACTCGTGCATTTTGAACGCGTTCTATACCCGTAGATTATTTGCATACACACACAGCACACACACACATATGCGGTATTTTAACACCCACATTATAACAGAATACAGAAACCGAAAGTGTTCACTGGCTATGACAAAGGCCTCGAGTAGCACGTGTAGATTTTAAACGTCAGGCTTTGTTGATATTGTTTAAATGCGACGACAACGCTGTGGGACCGTGGTGACTGGTGCAGTGGCAGAACCGTACTCGTCTCGATTTATAAGACTTCGTTCAAATAGATTTTGGTTTTGTAGTAGAGAGCTCGCGACAAAAAATTGTCGTGTGAGCGCGTCGATTCCATAAGCGTCTGTCGCAGCGTTGCCAAATTTTTTTTTTGCCAAGTCGGGATTTTGGAACTTTTTGAGTGAAAAAAGCGGGATTCTTTCGTCGAAAGCGGGACATAGTAAAAAAACGTATATAATCAAAAGTTTTTAAATATTTATCTTTTTATTTGAGTTCAAATTACGTTTACGTGACAATAGATAGCAAAAATAGCCATAGAAAAAGTATTTTAATAAAAATATGATATTTTAAATCAGATTTACCCTATCGTTAAATAGTTGAGTCTTATTCATCTTCTGAATAAAAAAAAGAAAAAAAACAGAAATCAAAATCAAAAAAGTTTTATTCATTAGAAAAATATGGCGTTGCAAACAATAGTCTGAGGAGTGAGTGTTAGAAATTGCAACTTACAATAAGAGAATAATTATTTACGCATGGTGGAGTTATCCCCGAAAAGCGGGACTGAGCCTGTCCCGCGCGGGACATTTAATTTTGATTTAAAAATCGAGAAGTCTGGCAACGCTGGTCTGTAGGTAGTTCGAGTCCCTTCTCCAACTTTTTCCTCTCATATTATTCTCTGCCGTTAAGCCGGAGCGCGCTAGAGCAGTTTGTATTCCGTATTGATATTCAACACTAATAGTCAGGATGTTTGAAAATGTTTTCTTAGCAATTGGAGAGGCTTAAAAATCATAGAAAACGCATTTTCTGACAAATTTCGCAGAGCAAGAACTTTTCCGAGATCATCAACAAATAAAACCGGTTTTTATCGGTTTTTTCAAAAACCGTTTTCTTTTTTAGTTTTTTTCTAAAACAGGTTTATATCACTATTACAAAACAACTGTAGGGTTAAAACCATGTTTCTCTCAAAACCGACATCGAAACTCGATAATCCGGTACTGGCTGCGCACCAACATAGCGCTGTTATGATGACGACTTCTTGTGCATTCTGCCACACTTCCGACTCCTCCACCACCACCAGATGTCCCACGATGCGTCTTCTTCACGTTCGGTTATTTAAACACGGCTGTGTATTTCAATTTTTAACACGTATCCGCGTTCAAGCAAATATGTAAATGTGTCTAATCAGACAAAACAACGCGAAACATGTGAACGTCTGGTGGGGTTATTAAAACAAATGAGCATCGCATGTACATGACGTATGTGCTGCGAAAACGTGTTTGTACAGAGAGACAAAAAGATACGTGATAATTGTTTTAAGAACACCAGTTGTCTGAGTTGACTACGCCTGGTATCGATTCAAGTTTTCAGTGAAACGTTATTTTTTAATAATAAATTAAATCGATACTTTTGACGACTTCTCGAATACTGTGGATACTGTGGCCTTTAATCCTCAAGAGCAGCACTGGGTATGGGATACCCGAGGGTGAATTAAAAGTGTTTCTCCTTCATAAATGGTTACGTTGATTTTTTCTATCGTATTAAGAATACTACTGTTTATAAAAACATTCTATAGATATAATCTTTTTCTACACTGTCAGAGGTTTAAATTGAAAAAAAAAATATTAAATTGGATAATTTAATCGAAAGATATTAATATTCAAAGACATACGGGTATGGCATACCCATGTGCTTCTGAATCGGGAAGCCGCTATGGTGCTTCTCTTGAGGATAGACAGCCATGTTAACTCTATCGAAAGAGAAATTATAGACGCTCGACAAGTGATGCCGTGTACACAAGGATATCGTAATGAAGTTGGGAATTGCCAGCTATAGCTTGTATGTTTTTTTGGCGCTTTCACGCGGCTCCTCTATTCTACAATTTTCTAGATTCTAGTCTGAGAACTGGTAAAAATGTCAAATTAATTATCAATTTATTATTCAAAAGTACATCCAATTACGCGACAGAACCATTCCAATTTCAAAAATATTGACATTTCTGTGAACGCGGGTAACGGCTAGTAATAAATGTTATATTTGCTTTTCGTTTACATATAGTTACGTAATATGGTTTTACGTGTAAAAACTAACTAAAGCATGCTTGTCAGCTAACCTAACTAATTTCTTTTTAACAGATCTTCAGAACAAAGAACAGCTGATTTTTTTTTATTTTCAAAATATTTCCCAAACTATAAAGTTTAGAAACAAAAAATGTTTTGCAAAACTTTCTAAAAAAAATAAATAAAATAGTAAACCATTATGAAAAGTATATCATTTTATACAGAAAAAACAACGTTATAGCTCATATCTCTTCTGCGCAGGCGCCGATTTTCTCCAAAGACAATAGGGTCCTTCATATCTACATATCAAACATCTTACCAAAATTTGCTTTTGACCTGTATCATGCAGCTCACAGACAGATTAACAGATGAACAGACTTTTCCCAACAATACGTTTTTTAGATTTGGGAGACTATAAAGGAGAAAAAAACCCGGGTCGCAGTGCCAAAACCCTGCCGACAATATAGTGTATTTGCTAATACAGGCCTTGTGGCTTTATTATGTGAACTTAAGGTGATTATTAGGCAAAATAAAAAAATTAACTCCTTAATACACCCCTTTAAATTACATTTTTTTTAATTACATCATTATTGTCGATCAAACGTCTGCACCAAAATTAAAAACACCTTTCAGGAAATAACTCACTATCTGCAAACTAGTGTTTTCAGAAAATTTTTAAAGCCGGTCCTGTCGGGCCGATTTTATTGAAATTTTAGGAACACTTTTTAATTGCTATTAAAGGGTTAAATTTCAATTTTGAAACGATTCTGAGAATTTTTTAGGTATTTTTGGGCCCAAAAACTTTTTTCATCCCCTAAAAACCACCCTTAAAATGACCCGATTGGGCCCATTTTAAATAGGCTTCGTGCGGTGATGGATTCCAACATGTGTGCCAAATTTCGTTAAAATAAATTAACTCCTTCGAAAGTTATTGCCCGTACACATATATACCTATATATATATATATATATATATATATAAACATTTTTAAAAATGGTGCCAAAGTGTTTAGGAGGTTATGAAACGTCGAGAAATTTTGGTCCGACCCCTAGGTCCCGCCATCCGACCGACGCCAATAGTGTATGTTGCCATATGGCAAATACACTAATTATACAATCGTGAGTTTTGACTTTGAAAAATTCTACATCGTACCCGAAACTATTTTTGTGAATGCAACCGACGTCGATCGATCCTGACTCTATCTGAGAGTGCATTAAAATATACTTTATTAACATAGAAACAAGTGTCCAAAACAATGTTTTGGACACTGAGGAAACCACGTAACCACATTTTAACAGTATTTAAAAGAATTTCATCTCTAGGGTGTAAAGAGATATTGTAAAATTTTTAACTGTGAATTGTGACCTAAATTACTACCATTATCCATCAGTGGATTTGAATGGTAAAATAAATTGAGAATATTAATTGGCAAATAACTTTAGCTGTTGGCTGCCTATATATTATAATGTATAAGCGACTAAAAATCGATAAAAAGCACTTTGACCGTAATAAATGTAACATTGTGTCAATGTACTACACGATAATTTTTTTATATGATGTTTTGACGGATGTGGGATACCAACATTGATAAAGTAAACAGCGCTCTTTACAAACGACAAAAAATAGTTGTTTTGTACGACGGTAGTTTTTCAGCAAGTTTTTCAGTGATAGTGTAAATTAGTGCCGGCGTCGTGTAAACTAGATTCCGGTAGAGTGGTTTTTGCGGGCTTTCTCTCTAACCCCTTGCGGTAGCACATGTCAACTCGATACGGTATACTGCCTACAGCAGGGGCTCCCAAACTTTTTCAGTTCGTGGCGCACTTACAGGTTTAGTATTTTGTCCCGGCGCCCTAGCTAGTCGAAATAGCCTAAAATGATACTACATGAAGCTGAGATTTTATATTTATATTGACGCACAAGAATACATTTATTACTTAAGAAAAATGGTTTATTTTGTAGCTGCAAGGTGCAAATACAAGTTTAGTTTCTGGAGAATGGTAAACAGGAGGGTCTCACGGCGCCCCTCTTTACTCATTACGGCACACCAGGGCGCCGCGGCGCACTCTTTGGGAACCACTGGCCTACAGTAAATGCAGTGCTTCCATACGTGAACTAGGGTATCTGTATAATAAGTGTGTTTGGTTTGGTATATTAGAGTAGAGTAAATAGCTTAGTGAAAAGTGTACGTTAGGTTTACCACATGTGCACACAAACGGACTTGCGAAAAATTTCACAACAAGGTTTAGATTTAGATTAGACTAGCGGTTTGCTCGCGACTTCGCTCGCGTGTTATAGTAGATGTATTGTATAATACTCGACACGATTCTAAAAGGTTCTGAAGTTAGTCATAAACAGCGTCGCAAATGCATATTTTAGAGCCGTCCTGGTTGTTTTGCGGGAAAGGAAGACTCCTAGTTAGCGACATAGAACGTGCGCCTGTCGGCAATTGGTTATCGCTGATTGTTGTGTCACTTGTCGCTTTCCTGCAGTACAGTCCAGTACGCTATTGTTAAGTTGTTTCTTTGATTGTTAATTGATCAAGATGCCTAATACAGTTTTGCAAAGACAAGCACGAAAAATAATTTTTTGGATGACTTTATGCAGGGAATTAGACTTTTAGATTAAAGAAAAATTAAAAATAATAATATAACCCGAGTTTGTAGTTTTTCAACCGACTGTACCTGCGCAAGCCTCCATTTGCATCAAACTTCAGAACCTTTTAGAACCGTGGCGCGTATTATACCCGGTAAATTCTTTTATATAAAATCCACCCTCACCCCGTTCGGGTAGGGTGTTCGTTCAAAACACCGTCGAACATTTATTTTTTTTTTTTATTTAAGTAATTTTAGAGACACAGCGTATCCTTTGTGACGGTTTCCATCGCCTTGTTCACCCCCATAAGGGGTATTTTTGGGATAAAACGTGGCCTAAATCACTTCTGGTATGTATACATTATATGTATAAATATTGGATGTATACTTCCCTGTTTGAATCGGATTGTGTTCACAATTTCATGGGTTCTGATTTTTTTGTGCGAAACCCTAATTTTTTTTCTAAAATAAAAGTAGCCTAAGTTACTCTTTATAGCATCAACTATCTGCTAGTGAAGGTCTCGTCAAAATCGGTCCACCCGTCTCGGGGATTAGCCTGAAAAAACATTTTTTTTTTCAATGTCTTTAAAAAAATCGATTTTTTAAATTTTTTTTTGGAAAAGTTAAGTTTTTGAAAAAAATTGACTATTATGGACTGTGGGACGTTGAAATTGTTTTTTCTTCTAAAGAGAGGTGGTAGTCCAAAAAAGGTTGAGAACCTCTGACTGTAAGTTTTATAATAATGAAATTGACATATTATGTAAGTTGATTAAAGCTGATACAGATATAGACGGAGGTTTGCACCTTTCTTGACGTGTTTTCCTGACCCTGTTCAACCTTCATTAGAGTACGTCTTGTATACGCATTAGTTCACGTGACGTAAATAATAATATGTATAAACTTTCATCAACATAATATCGTTACTCACCTTCGTATTTTAATTACTGTATAGTACCTAGTTACTACATCTGCATAATGTATTATGCAGTCTAAAAAATGAACAACTGCAAATTATTATTGCTGTGTATGTCACGGAGCAAAACCGTTTACGCCAAATGTTTTGAATGGATATTTGTCGACTTGGTGTCGATTTGGCAGCAACTATAGACGTTTCCGAATACTCGGTATCAACGCAGTATCGACGAGATAAGAGGTTTCCAACCTTTTCTGAACCACCACCACCCCCTTTAGAAGAAAAAAATTTTCAACGTGCCAAGTCCAATATAGTTGCATATTTTGTGTACCTAATTTATCTGTTTAAAAATCGTAAGGCACCCATGCGGAAGGCTCAAGCGCCCGCTAGGAAGTGGTAGCGCCCCCATTGGGGATCTATTTTTTTTTTATTATTTTAAATTGTAATTATTATAGTTTGCCTATAAAAATAATCGTTATTCGCGTTTTTACTAAATTTAACTAATTATTTTATTCCAAAGACAGTTTTCATTAACTTTTCAAGTAATTTGTTTCTATTCAAAAATGCATCACAACAATTACATAAAATCATTGAATTTTTTTTAAATACATATTATGTGTGTCTATACAAAATTTCAAATCGATCGAATGATTCAAAATTGACTTGCAACAAAAAAGTACGGTTCGCCTATTCTAGAATGTAACTATTACGTCACAATATAATACAGTTTTTAGTGTGGACCAGGTGTGTTTTAAATTGTTTCATTACTTCGCCGCTCCATTACCGCACTATATATAATGATGACTCACTCTCTACTATTCCAGAATCGTAGTATAACTGACAAACAAACAAACACGTGAAGTTGTATTTAGAATTTATGAAGATGTTATACAAAACGAAGATAAAAATACTTGGTGTAACGCTTGCCTATCTTTGGATTAGACCATCGTGGGTTCGATCCTACCTCTGCCCACGTAATTTTAATGTAATTGGTTAATTACACGCTAAAGACTTTAGTTGTCGAGCGCTTATAATCTTCAGTAAAATAAATAAAAATACTTTGTCATGTTTTTTATAAAAGTATTTGTACAATAACGTCTTTTTAAATCGTCCCCAGTCATGATTATTTTGTTTGTTTTTTTTGGTCAAATGAAAAATGCAGCTTGACTATTTGGTCATATTCCAGAAAACATAGGGCGAAAAAACGGAATTATTACACAAAATAATTTTTTTGGAAGATAAAACAAATACGATAATTTAGCCATAGGCGATTTCTCCTCGTGACCAAGGCTATGCGCAACGCGGAATTATTTAATCCTCGTATGTAAACTTATAATCTACTTTACTTCGCTATACTACATATAGTAGTAATTGTGGGTTTCTTTTGTTTAATTATTATAATTATTATTTATATTCAAATTCTGTGATATAATATGCAAATGGTTTTATTCGTTTTCTGAGCAGACATTCCCAAGTCCCCGAATAATTTACGTTTACCGTCTGTCGTGAATTTCATTCGCTTTAAAGGTGAGAACATAATATTTTGTAGACCAGTTATATATACGCTGTGGCTTCGTTCGCGTTCATGTCGGATTTGACAGAAATCTTATCTTATCGCATTGATAATTAATCTCTCAAATTATATATTTATTAGTGTATTTGCCATATGGCAACATACACTATTGGCGTCGGTCGGATGGCGGGACCTAGGGGTCGGACCAAAATTTCTCGACGTTTCATAACCTCCTAAACACTTTGGCACCATTTTTAAAAATGTTTATATATATATATATTTATATATACGTATATATATATATATATATATATATATATATATATATATATATATGTGTGTGTGTGTGTGCGGGCAATAACTTTCGAAAGAGTTAATTGATTTCAACTAAATTTGGTCCACGTGTTGAAATCCATCACCGCAAGAAACCTATTTAAAATGGGCCTAATCGGGCCATTTTGAGGGTAGTTTTTAGGGGTTGAAAAAAGTTTTTGGGTCCCAAAATACCGAAAAAATTCTCAGAATCGTTTGAAAATTGAAATTTAACCCTTTAGTAGCATTTAAAAAGTGGCCCTAAAATTTCAATAAAATCGGCGCGATAGTAAATTATTTACTGAAAGTTGTATATAATTTGGTATAGAGGTTCGATTGATAATAATATTACAATTAAGAAAAAAAAATTATTTTAAGGGGTGTATTAAGGAGTCAGATTTTTTATTTTGCCCAAAAACCAACTTAAGTTCCTGTAATAAAACCAGACTGCCTGTATTAGCAAATACACTATATTGTCGGCAGGGTTTGGGCACTGCGACCCGGGTTTTTTTATTTCAACAACAAGATATGAAACCGCAATAATCCCTGACACCAGCCATTGTCAGACTTCAGTCAGTGACTGCTAAATATCGAGAATACTTCTCTGCTGCTTGAAATGCGTTACTGCCGATTTTGACAGAACCTTTTTAGGTGACTGATCCCTCTGATTGTAAAATATGCTCTCGGTAAATTTCTAACTGTGATCGCAAAATTCGTTTTATTATTGTTTTGAGATTAAACATTAAGCTTTATGAAACTTGGCTTGCTGCTTAAACATGTCAGACAACATATTTTTGTCCTAAGCATTTAATCAAATTAAAAACTGTGTAAATGTGCATATGTTTGTGGTGTGTAAGCGCGATGTGTAATGTATGTATGTGTTTGTGAGGAGTTTTAGTGTTACAATGCAAATTAAGTTAATGGAAGTAATTGAATAACTCATTTCTGTTAGAATTATGCAACCATTTGCTGATTTCCTTTTTGAAACAATATTTGTATACCTGTATTTTATGGTCAACACAAATAAAATTTATTATTATTACAATAAGAGGCTACTTTGCTAATTACTTACTTATGCACTGCCGTGCGAACCTTGAACTATAGACAATATCTCCGTAATGCCTTATTTAACACTCTGAATTTTGTTTGTGCTGAGACCCAGCGGAAAGGGGGAAGTAGGCAAAAGACATATTGTGGGTGTGACCTTCTTTAGCTCTGTCTCGGTCAAATCATCCGCACGTTTCAATTTTTGGCTGGTGATAAATACGAGGCTAAAAGATGCTATTGCAAGGATGCCGCTGTCAGTTGATTACTCTAAGTTTGGGAAATATTTTGAAGATTTAAAAAACTTTCCCGAAAAAGGAAGAGTCACTTTAGGTTTGTGATGGAACAGTTTTGTGAAATAAGGACGAATAAGGTATGACATTGAATTGGCACAATTAATGCCGACTTTTTTCTAGTAAATCGTACATAAATAACAAAAGTAGTTCATTAGAGACCTAGATTTGTCCTTTATCTTCCTTACAGAGAAAGATTTTTTGCAGAATGTTGACGAATAAGTCTACAGTCAGTTGACAGCCGAAGCTCTATTTTTGGCTTAAATTCAGAGCGTTCCGACAGCCTTAAGGAGACGTGTCTAACTGACTTTGGTTTATTTTGACCTCCTGAATACACGCTCAAAATATTGCGGTTTCCTCCCCAAACACCCTGTATAGGTGTCACTTAAAAAACGGAAATATAGATTGAGATTCCATTAGTATGTATATTAGTGTTAATTTCCTATCAGTAATTTAGTATAGATTATAAACTGATTATTAAAAAGCTCTCAGGTAATAATCAAGAAACATGTGTTCGTTGTTCTTAACTGGTACTACGGTATACCCACGCAATTTTTATCGGTGTTGACATTTAAATAATTTCTACGTGGGTTTTTGTCGAAGTGTTCTTTGAAGGCTGCTTATTAGTTACTGTAGGTATAGAAAATCTTACATCGTCTGAAGAAAGCACAGATTTCATGTCGGATTAGCATTCTGCGGCTTCGTTCGCGTGTTTTGCGTACTGCTCACGTTCCTTTGAGTAGAAGCGCGACGATGTTCTTTACTCCCTGTAGTGAATCGGTCCGGTAGTTTTTAGAGCTCCGTACTCAAAGGGGTGCTAACGGAACCCCTATTACTAAGCCTGCGCTATAAAAATAATAGAATAGTTACTTCTTATCACTAGAGTTTTATTCAGTGGATGTACATTTCGAGACCAAAGTTCCCATCTTCAGCAAAACACTAAACTCCGCTATCTATCTATCCGTCCGTCTGTCAGGACTGTATCTATTGAACCATAATATGTAGATTAAATTTTCACAGAATGTGTAGTACTCTGGCCGCTATAACAACAAATAATAAAAATAAAATAAAGCTAAAAATTAAAGTCACTGAAAGCTGTGTTGAGTTTGATGGCTTGACGCCTGTACCACTAGAGACATCTCTCGGGATATCGTTAAAACGTCTTAGAAAGTAAACTGTGGAAACATAGCTGTCACAACTTTGATTAATAAATTCACTTGTTTACTAAACTATTTAAAAAAAATGTAGCGTTATATGTTGTACGGTGGTACGAAACCCTTCGTGTGTTAGTCCTACTCACACTTGGCCA